>JABWTJ010000064.1:1200000-1916951 GCA_016801875.1 Solanum sitiens | reverse complement strand
TAGAATTAGGGGATCGGAGTGTCACGTTCCGACACATAGAATTAGGGGATCGGAGTGTCACGTTCCGACACATAGAATTAGGGGATCGGAGTGTCACGTTCCGACACATAGTATTAGTGGATCGGGTGTCACGAACCGACACGTAGAATTAGGGGATCGGAGTGTCACGTTCCGACACATAGAATTAGGGGATCGGAGTGTCACGTTCCGACACATAGTATTAAGGGATCGGGTGTCACGAACCGACACGTAGAATTAAGGGATCGGAGTGTCACGTTCCGACACATAGTAGTAGGGGATCGGAGTGTCACGTACCGACACAAGAGGAAGAAAGATAATAAATCTTGAGAGATGTTTATATACTCAATGTAATGAACCTAATTCCCAAATGAGTGTGGTATTGAGGCTTGAGTCCTCATGGATGAACTTGGTAGTACTTATTGATGATTATAGTACTTGTTACTACATGTTGAGTATTGTAGTTGATTTATGATATGAACTGATATATACTGTTTTCTATTTTGAGTTGGCCGATGATACCTACTCAGTACTTGTGTTTGTACTGACCCCCTACTTGTTGTTTCTTTCTTTGTTATTTGGGGAATGCAGCAAACGTACCGTCGTCTTCAACTCAGCAGCACTTCTAGCCAGTCGTCACTACACCGGATTTCAGGGTGAGCTAATGCTTCTAGCTTGGACTGGATCTTCTCTTCAATGTCTTGATGCCTTGAACTTCCGGCATGGACTAGCCTTTTATTTATTTTAGCTTCTTAGATACTTCTAGATTTGTAACTTGAGGATAGATGTTCTTGTGATGATGACTTCCAGATTTGGGGATAATGAGTTTTAAGTCTTCCGCTTTGTATTTTTGTTCAATATGTTGGAGTTTTAGATTGGTTGGTTCGCTCACATAGTAGGATAAGTGTGGGTGCCACTCGCGGCTAGATTTTGGGTCGTGACATGCTCAATGTCAACTCATTATACGATTTGTGAAATCTAATGGGATCCAGGATACCATGTCTTCATCCATGGGATCCCAAGTACTCGGATCGATCAAAAGTACAAGAATATTCATTTTTTATTTAAAAATTTTCATATAGTTTGATCCACAACATTTGTCGCATTGAATCCACAAACACCTGTATTTTTGAGTTACCTCAAGATCATTCTTTTTTTTGTTAAAATCATTGCCCTTTGTGCAAGTTCGTCTACTGGAATGTGTAATTTGTGGCAGTGAATTATCATAAATGACAGTATAAGTTTCTACTTTCTACTTTCTACTTTCTTCTCTTGCTTGTCTATATGAACTTCTTACTCAACTTCTTATTGACTAATGAAACTGGAGGAATATTCTAACTTCTAGTACATTTTCATATGTAAGGCAACACTAACTAAGTAATTAGTGGAAACAGTTTGTTGTTTGCTCTGACAGCAGGCATTTTAGAACTCCTTGAGACAAATTTAAACTCTTTTAACGTAGAAAATTGAAATTCAGTACTCTGTTCTTGTAAAATTCAACAAGAAAAGTTTCACTACCCTACTTTTTCTTCACTAGCTTTCTCTAGTTAGTTGTAGCTGCATAATTGATTGAGGGACACTATAAAACGCGTCCAAGTGAAATGCTATATATGACCTGAGATCTAAGTTTAGCATATGACTAGGTCCTTACAAGGCACAGCTTCATTTATGGAAAAGCCAATATAGTGATGAAACTGAATCAATTTGGTGTAAGTATGTGGTCTTTGGTTTCTAGGCCATAATGCTGACTGTCCATAGATACATAGAATGTCAAGTTTGGTATAGTAATTTAGCTTCCAATTAAAAGAAGTGCTGTTCAAAGTCTACTCATTATTTGATTTATATAATCTCTCTTGTCAAATTTAACTCAGCATATTATTCTTCCGGATTTGTAACAGTGAATTATCAAAATGATCACCAGATTAGAAATAAGTTTCTACACTCTTCTAGTGCTTGTATATAACCTTCTTATTAACTAATGAAGCTGGAGGAATATTCTAGATTTATCGATTTCTTTGTTATTTCCAATAATAATCATCGCAGTTTGACCAATTTATGTGTACTCAACTGCAGCACTACTTGAACCAACATGTATCTTGAGCCATCCCTTTCGCACTATGAATGATCAGATTTCGTCTAAAATCTTCAGGAGATGCCCATAAAGATTCGCATTTTATGCTCAATCGATCGATGGGATGCTGACTACACTTTTTTGATTCAATATCAAGAAATGGCTTCAGGTGGTCCCTAACTAAACTATTTCATGAAAATGAGATTTCATGAATCTGTTCTTTATTTAGAAAAGCAATGGGGTCTTACGCTTTTAGACATAGTTTTACAGTCTAAATAGTTTGATAATTAGTTGGAAGGCATATTCATGTGTAATACTCATGTGCTATTGTCTCTAAGTAGTTCAAACCAAAACTCAACTACACAAGTAATCTTTAACTGGTGGTGCCTACTGAAAATGCCAATTCAATGCACTTCACTAGGATTCCACAACTTTCCATTGGCCTATATAAACACATAAAGAGAAGCCTCAACCATCACAACTCTCAGCAAGACTTGAAACATTCAAAGCTTTACTCTGCTTACAAGTTCTTTCCTTCATAATTTGCTCATCTACATTGAACTAAACAACCATGGCTATCCGTATGCCTCGTATAATCAAGAAGTCTTCTACAGCTAAAGATGTTCCTAAAGGCCACTGTGCTGTGTATGTTGGGGAGGAGCAGAAGAAGAGATTTGTAATTCCTATATCATTCTTGAGCCAACCTTTATTTCAAAACTTGCTTAGTCAAGCCGAGGAAGAATTTGGTTTCGATCATCCAATGGGTGGTCTTACAATACCTTGCAGAGAGGATGTCTTTGTTAACCTTACTTCTCGTTTGAGGAACTGAAACGGAAACTTGCTTTCACAATTTTATACTAAAGCAAGATTCGGACAATGTAAAATTTAGGAGTTAGAGAAAACAGTAATTGATGTTAGAATGAGGATATTGCCTCTGAGTAGGTAGATTAGTGAACTTATATTACAAAGCCTGATTGTTATATCATGGGAAGATAATGAAAGATTGAACCTTCTTCAATTGATGATTCCATTCATTTAGCATTGGTGTTTTTTCAAGTTTTCATGGTTTTCTAACAGTAAGTGATCATTCCCAAACTAAGTGCAATAGAAGAACTACATAATGTGATAAAATCTATAGTTCTTTGCCCCTCCGCTTCCTTTTAAAATGGGACGTACAAAGGCCAAAAACCTTTGCTTTGAGCATTTGTTTCAAAACTTTAAATTAAGATGATTTAGTGGAAACAGTTTTGTTTTTGATTACCCCATTTGTGAACCAATCTCACTCTTACAAAATTAGTACTATTTCAGCAATTTTGCAACCTCTTGTTACTCTGAGTAATTGGTTAACACAGAATTGTGCTGCATTTCCATATGTAAGGCAACACTAACCAACTAATTAGTGGAAACAGTTTGTTGCTTGCTCTGACAGCAGGCATTTTAGAACTCCTTGAGACAAATTTAAACTTCTTTATCTTAGGAAATTGAAATTCAGTACTCTGTGCTTGTAAAATTCAACAAGATAAGAGTCACTACTCCTACTTTTCTTCGCTAGCTTTCTCTAGTTACTTGTAGCTGCACAATTGATTGAGGGACACTATAAAATGCGTCCAAGTGAATAAAGGGAAGACCTGAGATCTGAGTTTAGCATTATGACTAGGTCCTTGCAATGCACAGCTTAGGAACTGACCAGAAGCATCATCATAAGATTTTTGACTTTTTCCAACTTGCTAGGTGTAACTTATCAATTGCAATATTTATGTGAAAATCAAGAATATTCGGTCTTTGGTTTCTAGACCATATAGGCCTTAATGCTGACTGTCCATTAATACATAGAATGTTTAGTTTCATATAGGAATTTAGACTCCAATTAAAGCAGTACTGTTCAAAGTCAACTCATTATTCGATTAATATAATCTCTTGACAAATTTAAGTCAGTATTATTTATGTGGATTTGTACCAGTGAATTATCATAAATGATTACCAGATTAGAGATAAGTTTCTACATTCTTCTCTTGCTTTTCTATAACCTTCTTATTGATTAATGCAACTTGAGAAATATTGTAGCTTTATTGAGTTCTCTATTATTCCAACAATAATCATCCTAAATTGACCATGTTACAGCAGCACTGTATGACAAGAATCAACATGCATCCTGAGCCGTCCCTTCAGCACTATGGATGATCAACTTTTGTCTAAAATATTCAGGAGATCACATAGATCGTGTTTTATGATCAATCAGTGGAATACCCACTATACTTTGGTGATTCAACATCAAGAAAATGATATATCATGAATCTGTTCTTTTTTTGTTTAAATCAGTAGGGCCTTCTGCTTTTAGACATTTTCTGAAAGTCTAAAATAGTTTGATAATTAGTTGGAAGGCATATTCATGGGTTATCTCATGTGCAATTGTCTCTAAACAGTGCCTCACCAAAACTCAACTACACAATAATCTTAAAGTGGTGCCTGCATAAAATGCATATCACGAAGACTATCTACTTGCCATTATCCTATATAAACACATAAAAAAGAACACCTCTATCACCACAGCTCTCAGCAAAACCTGAAACTATTCAAAGCTTTGCTCCGCTTTCAAAGTCCTTACTTTCATTATTTGCTCATCTAGATTGAACGTAACAACCATGGCTATCCGTATGCCTCGTATAATCAAGAAGTTTTCTACAACTAAAGATGTTCCGAAAGGCCACTGTGCTGTGTATGTTGGGGAGGAACAGAAGAAGAGATTTGTGATCCCTATATCATTCTTGAGCCAACCTTTATTTCAAGACTTGCTCAGCCAAGCTGAGGGAGAATTTGGTTTCGATCATCCAATGGGCGGTCTCACAATACCTTGCAAAGAGGATGTCTTCATTAACCTTACTTCTCGTTTGAGAAACTGATATGGAAACTTGCTTTCACAATTTTATAGAAAAGCAGGATTTGCACAGTCTGAAATTTTTAGTAGTTGGAAGAAAACAGTAGTTGACATTACAACGAGAGTTAGTGCCTCTGACTAGGTAGATTAGTACTTATATTTACTATGCTGGATTGTTATTCATGTCAAAGAGATGAATAACCCTTTAACAATTGATAAAAAATATTGAATTTTGGTAATTTTCTCCTAATCTTTTAATTGATGGACACATTCAATTAGCATTTGGTAATCCAGCAATGTCAAATTGAATCCATGGAAACTTTACCCATAAACAAGAGAACTCGTTACAATAATTAAAATATTATGTTGATATCATTTGCTAAGTAAATTGAAAGAATTTAATAATTGGGGATTAGGGCTAAAAATGCCACATTGTCCCTTGATTTCTACTACATATTCCCTCGGCTAAAAATATATGAAAATCATAGTATAATCATTAGAATGGTATTAGGAATGCATACCTTGACTTATAGGATGAAATTCCAACTGGCTGTTGCTTAATTCCGGCCGGTCACTCAGTCTCCGGCTCCGACGATCCAGAAACTTGATTCTATCTTCTTTATTTTGCGGGCTTCGACCATCAAATTGAACACGCTAATCAAAGAAACCGCCCTATCACTCCAATCACAAAATTTAATCATCGATTCAATGATATAATTTCAAAAAAGGCCATATATATGCATTATACAATATATACTTATATATAAAAAGGAAGATTCATGTAATAAAAAAACTAGAATTCTGGTAATTTCAAGAAAGTAGTTCTTGCCATATGTTTTTTTTTTTTTTTTTTTTTAATTCGATTATCACATTATTTTGATGTTGCTATTGTTTCTCTCACTTTACCTTGCTTTTCTTATTAACTACTTTCTTCCATTTTCTTCTTCTTTTACTAAGGTTTGATGCACGTGAGTTGAAGGTCTTTCGAAAACAACCTATCTACCTCCACGAGATAATGGTAAGATCTGCGTACATTCTATCTTCTTGTGACCCGCACTTTATGGATTTCACTGGGTATGTTGTTGTTAAATTCATGTGGACTCATAACTTTAAGGCTAAATGATCTATCTACGAATCCAGCATACAAACGAAAATATCATGTTTAAGTAAACTAGGGGACACAGGACCATAATGCTGGCCAAATTGGAATGAAGGTAGATTGCCATTATAAAAAGGTACTATCTAAGTCAACTCATTATCCTCCTTATATAAACTAAACAATTTAAGGAGCACTGAGTCAATTGATTTTTTTGAAAAATTTAAGTCAGCACAACATGTTATTCTTATGGATTAGAGATAATCTTCTATATTCTTCATGTTCTCTTGGTCCTACCAAATAGTGGTGAGAGTCCACATATGCTTAGCAGTGGAATAACACAAGTAGACAGTGGTTGGTTTTGCTCTTCTTTGACCAGAAACATTGAACGACTTATGACCTTCTTATCGATAAATGAAACTCTAGAAATATTCCAACTTATCCAAATCTCTATTATTCAAATAATAATGATCCTAATTTGACCGTTTTATAGTTACTGTATAAGTCTTCAACAGCAGCACCAACTTGTATCCTGGGCCATGACTTGAGTATTATAATTGATCATTGGAATGCTGACGACAACTTGTTGATTCAACACCAAGAAATGTCTCCAGGTGGTCCCTAAATCTACCATTTTCAAGAAGATGAGGTTTCCATTTGTTGTTTGTTGTGAATATCAGTGGGACCTTCTGCTTTTAGGCATAGTTTCGAAGTCTAAATAGTTTGATGATTAGCCTTCTAAATAGTCTGATGATTAGCTGGAAGGCATAATCATGTGCTATTGTCTCTAAACAGTGCTGCACCAAAACTCAACCATACAAGTATTCTTTAGCTAGTGCCCACATAATGCCTATCCAATGCATATCTCTAGGATTCTACTACTTGTCACTGGCCTATATAATCACATACAAAGAAAGGTTTATCAAAACAGCTCTCACCGAAACTTGAAATCATACAAAGCTTTCCTCTGCTTTCGAAGTCATTTTACAAGTTCTTTCCTTCCTTATTTACTCATCTATATTGAACTAAACGACCATGGGTATCCGTATGCCTCGTATAATCAAGAAGTCTTCTACAAGTGGAGACGTTCCGAAAGGCCACTTTGCTGTTTATGTCGGGGAGAAGCAAAAGAAGAGGTTTGTGATCCCTATATCATTCTTGAGCCAACCTTTATTTCAAGACTTGCTTAGTCAAGCTGAGGAAGAATTTGGCTTTGATCATCCAATGGGCGGTGTCACAATTCCCTGTAGTGAGGATGTGTTCATTAATCTTACTTCTCGATTGAATAGGATCTGAAGCCTTTCCTTTCACAATTTTGTAAAGAACTAACCTGGATATTCAGTTTGTACATTAGAAGAGTTAGGAAAGACATCATATATATACCGCGTTTTAGAAAATTAGGTAGAGGGGATTATTGTCAGATACAACAGTAGATCCCAATCGAATTGTAATATTCAGTAGTTTATGAAATGAAATCTTTTCACACACATTCTTTATCCAATTAGTTTGATAGTAATCTTGTTGAACAAAGTTCCTTAAATAACTCCATTTTCTTCATAACATGAGAACTGGAGCTTCTGAAGTGCAAATCTCAGATTATCCAAGACATATATTAGTATATGGCATTCCATTGGACATTTTCGTTCTTTGCTCATTTAGAAATAAATCTCTGGCTTGATTTATCAGAGCTTCCCTCTATCGGCTGAATAACTTGGGATAATTATGGTCTGCTAAGTTGATTAAATCATCAGATTAGAGGATTTATGATATGAGGAACAAAAATTGTCTTGATAAATATTTCAATCCAACACCTTACCATAAAGGTAATTCTATTTGTTTGCAAATTACTCTTCTGATTTTCTAAACTTCACATCAGATCATATACACAGCCATAACTTGCTTTGCTTTTAAAATCCATTTTCTCCCATATTTGCGAAATGGGTTCCACTGCTCTCAATATCGTCTCGTTCATGTATTAAATGGTGTTTACACTGATAGCTTTTAAGTATGTGTATGTGTTCTTGCTCTGTTTGAGTTGTATGTTAAGTCATTGGTCAAATGATTCACGCCCTTTACATAATGCAGCTATGATGTTCGATGAAATAACTGTGAAGAGCATTTCCTGTCAGGCTGCTCTGAAGCTAAGATGTGGATAGAGGCCTTGTACATGGGTAATTTTTTTTCTCTTTCAGATTCTTTAAGCTCTTTATTGGTCTCTTTGAATTGGGTAGGCAGTTTCATGGATATGTTATTCGGAAAGTTCATGACATGAAACCTGATTTTTCTGTTTACAAATTGTTATTAGAAATGTATGACAAGGTTAGGCCTGTATACTCTAAATTTACAGCAGTGATTAGTTTGTATTACCACAAGTGGAATCTGGGGAGGGTAGAGTGCAAGTAAACCTTACCCTACCTCATGGAACTAGAGAAATTGGTTCCGAAAGACTCTTGGCTCAAGAAAAGGGCATAGGGATAGAAGGAGCCAAACCAGTTGGTGTGGCATTCTGTGTGCCATGTGGCCCATATCAGCTTGTAGTCACGCTTGCCAAGTAAATAAAGTACTTTGATCCAGTGTCTTGCGATTGCAGTTCCGTACCCAGTCCCTTGCACTATAGTTGTTCAATTGACCTATTTTATCAAGCCGGTGTATGGAAATTTGTTAGCAAGATCTCAAATTATAAGTACACCACAAAAAGGACACCGAAAGAAAAGTGATATGATCCTTCATGTGCTAGTGTCTTTCATAGACATCAATCAAATCATTTTTACCACATGTTATAGGAAGTTTCAAGGTACCATGATCAGGTACCATTCTCTTTCTTCACCTATATGATCTGGAATGAAGTGCTTCTCAATCAAAACTGATTAGGTAGCCGATCAATTCTTGCCATCCCGCTCTGGCTTTAGCCTTTGAGTGGCCTTCTTCTCCATATTACACACAAACAATTAATAAGTCGAACGGTAAATGACTATGTGATAATGGGATGGAACAGAAGTACAATTTACAATCTTAGTACCAATTCCCAAATTTCCACACATAAACTCTTTTCAACCATTTAGGGCAATTATAATTAACGATAAATTCTCCCATATATTTCGGATCAAGTTATAGACCTCAGGGAAGAAACACTTGGAATTGGAAATTATGGCCATTTAAAAAAAATATTTACAACAAAACTGCATTACCATTTACAAATTTTCAGGGATGTGTATCTAGACATAAATAATAACATGGCACAAATCTTGTTTAGCAATTGATTTTGAGGGATACCTTGTCCCAAGCTCAAAAAGAAGGTAGATCCTGTTGTCCTTGATCTAAGGCCTAATGTTGACATGTTTCAAGTCTGAACAAAGCTAGGAAGCAATTGGCCTCTCTCACGTGACTGCTGTTTTGGGATAGTAACTGATAATTTCCAGGTCTCCCAGTATGATGCTTACTATAAATCAAACAGCAATATATGTCCAGAGTTACATTTTATCCGAGTGGTCCACTCCAGGCATAACTAAGCTCCAGGTCATCTCTTATTAAAAATTCTACAATTAGTCACGCCTTGTTCCAAGTTTCAAGTAAGGTAGGGCCTATTGTACTTGAACAATATAAAAATCTAATACTTGGAGGGAAAAAGCATGTGATACTTCAGTGACATTGTCTTCTGCTGGTGCCCACAGATACCTATTCAACACATATTGTATGAGTTGCCATTGTCTATATAAACATATTCAAAGAGGTATCTACCACCACAGCTCTCAGCAAACTTGAAAGTATTTAAAGTATTCTCTGCGTTTGAGTTCTTTAGTAATTCTCTCTTTTCTCATCTATAACTAAAAGATTATGGCTATTCTTCGAATGATCAAGAAGTCTTCCACAACTAAAGATGTTCCCAAGGGTCATTTTGTTGTGTATGTCGGGGAGACGCAGAAGAAGAGATTTGTAGTCCCCATATCATTCCTGAGTGAACCGTTATTTCAAGACTTGCTTAGTCAAGTTGAGAAAGAATTTGGCTTCAACCATCCAATGGGTGGTGTGACAATTCCCTGCAGTGAGGATTTCTTCATTGATCTCACATCACGCTTGAGGAAGTAAGAAGGAAACCAGTCCTCATTTTTTCTCAATTTTGTATAGTTGTAAAGCAGGATTATCTCCACCCTGTACAGTTCAGAGTTAGAAAATACACTAGGTAGAACATAGCGGATTGATGTCATTTGACTAAAGAAATTTTTCTACTTCAAAAAGAATTGAAGTACTGAACTGTTTCACTTCTATGGTTCCATTGTAGTCCATATATTGATGTAATGAATTCATTGCAATAGAAATTTTTTGGTCAACTCTCATGGTTTGCTAATCTGAATGAGCTAGAATCTGATCTTCTAAAGTGGCATATCCCATAATTGATGATATTATGGTCATGCCATCTTTAGTAAAATGATAGTCCGTAAACATTAGTACATTACTATTCTCTACCATTTGGAAACATTTCTCAGAATATGTTGAAATAACATGGATTATCCTAATCTGGAAAGTTGATCCACAATGGCTTAAGTACGAGGGACCAAACAAATAAGTAGTCGGATAATTCAGTAAATTTATCTTCAATCGTACTGTTGTAGAAGTCCAACTCTCAAATAATCCATTTATGAATTAGATATACCAGTTGGAACTACCATTATTATAAAACAAGACATCTTTTATCAAGTGGTCCAGACCTGAGTCATTACAAGACAATCACCAATTTTTTTCAATTTGATTTCTAAAGATCCTGCGTTCTCTATCTTGTCATGAGAAATAGTGGTGCCTGTTGATCTTCAGGCACAATGGCCTAAAACCATAAATGCTTGAGGATGAGTTGGACAACAAAGCCATGTGATACTTCTTGACTTCTTGTGCTATTGTCAATCCATAGTGCTACAAATGCCTCTTCACCAGTGAACTCCTATAAGGTTGGCATGTCTACTCTTATTCTTCTTAAATATATGGACACACAGTTTGCATATATTTTAGTCCTTGAAATCATCATATGGCACTGTTCCATATTTATGGATTTGATTCCGAGAAATCCTTTGTTCAATGTATGAGAAAAAAGTAGGACCTACTGTTCTTGAATTTATATGAGCTAAAACAATTAATCATGTCAATAAGCTGGAAGACAGGACCATGTGGTAATTGATATGTCATTGTCCTTGACTGATGCCCAACCCAAATGGCTCTCACCACAAATCGAGGAGATTTTTTGACTTGCCCTTCTCTTATATAAACATATTTTGAGATGTAGCCACAACCACTACAACTCTCCCCAAAAACTAGAGAACTACACAAAGATTTCCCTTTCCTTTCAGAATTTTTAGTATTTCTTCTCTTCATCATTTGCTCATCTTAATTAAAAGATCATGGCTATCCGTGTTCCTCGTATAATCAAGAAGTCTTCAACATCTTTGGATGTTCCCAAGGGCCATTTTGTTGTTTATGTCGGGGAGCAGCAGAAGAAGAGATTTGTGATACCGATATCATACTTGAGCCAGCCTTCATTTCAAGACTTGCTAAGTCAAGCAGAGGAAGAATTTGGCTTCAATCATCCAATGGGTGGTATCACAATTCCCTGCCGAGAGGACATCTTCATTGACATCACTTCTCAATTTAGGATTTAAGTATATATTTGACATCAATTTTCCTTTTTAGATCTCACAATTTTGTATACGAAAGTAGGAGATTCATTTTGTACAGTTCGTTAAATAGAAGCTTACCACCACAAAGATTGGTGCTTTTTGATTCACAAAGACTACTTCAAAGAATACAGATTCAACATTATATCAATGTGCAAACTCTAACCAATTGTTTTAGGTTTATTAGCAAAGTATTCTTTGAGTTTGAAATTAGACTTTAATGTTCAGGCACTTGTGTATTACCAGACATTTTTGAATTAATGTAGTTTGCTTCATGCAAATTACTAATAACATTGAGATTATCTTATTTAAATAGTGCATTGCATGCTGCGTTCTAATGTCACTAATATAGAACAGCATAAATAGGTATCAAATTATGTCTGATCAAACAGATAAAACTACTAATCTATAACTTGAAAGGGAAAATATTAGAGACAAACAAAAAATAAATCTGAAGTAAATTCAATTATATTACAAAGTGTGGTGTATATTTTTTAACCCCTCAACAAGTAATTACACTTGAAAACTCGCTGCTCATCTCACACTTATTCCTTTTAAAACCTAATTTTCTAGTTTCAACACCCCATTGCATGTTAACAGCATCACTTGGATTCTTCCTTTTCTTCATATTTACTTCTTCAACAGCTCGTGGAAACTCTTCTACCGTCGTACAAGACTCTGAAGAAGTAGTGCTATTAGACTGTAAGAATCTGTTTACTGTGGCTCTTAGAGTCAAATTAGGCAAGAGAGCATCCACAAGTATATTTGTAGCCCCACATACGCAAACAGAGTTAGACATAATATGATTCCTTATGCATTTATCACAGAAACTACTAAAACAACATTTGCTTGCTATAACTGCATCTTTCATTAATCCTTTACACAATGAGCAGTGAAGCTCTGCTGGTATAGCTGTATAGGAACGCTTAGAAGAAGATCCTTGAACCACCTTAGTATCAGCTGCCACATTAGGCCTCAAAACAGCAACACTTACACTGGGTGGCTGCAGTTTCTTGATGTCATAATTGGGGTCACCATTTGTAGGGCAATGCTGAATGAAATGGCCAGGCACCTTGCATCGATGACATACATACCCTGGTCCTGGTGGTGGGTTTTTCCATTCCATTCCACCTTGTCCAACACTAAAGCCAGCTGATCTTGTGTTATTATACGATATGTTTCCTACTGAATTCTTGATTATACTACTAGTACTAGTGGGCACTGGATTGCCTAATTGAATTGGCACTACTACTTTTGGAATTGCATACACATCATCGCCAAAATCATCATAATCAATATCTTGAGGATATTTGGACTCTTTTTTAACTGAATGAACCTCCTCCTGTTTAGACAACACTTGCTTGGGTTCCTCTTTAATCACAATAGGGAAGCAAGGTAATCCAGGAACACGACGAATCAAAACACTTGTACTTCTAGGAATCAAGGTGGCATGATCAACATAATGTTCATTAGTTTGTAGATTGGTGAGAAGAAGGTCGAAATCTTTACCCCAACCATACCGCTTGGATTCAAATATTTTTGATTTCAAATTGCCAACAGAAATAAAATGATCAAGAATTGGTATGGAATCATAATCCTTACAACTTTTATACTTGATATACACTGCCATAACTGAAATATTTTTGCTAGTAAAAAGAATAAGAAACAAAGTTAAGAATTTGGTTTCACAGAAACTGAGTTAGGAATTGCGTTTATATAGACATAACTTCCGAAACCAAGTCGGAATCTGAAAGGAAAAAAAGTTTCCTAAAACTGTAAATCCCATTCCCATACTTTCCTAAGCCAACTCGGAATCTGAAAGAAAAAAAAAAGAAAAGAAGTTTCGAAAAATTGTAATCCCATTCCCATACAAACTCAGGTTTCCTTATTTTACACTTACAAAAATAATTTGATTTTATAAATTTATAATTGTAATATTTAAATTATTCTAATATATTTTAGAATAATTTTATCTTTTGAATATTTGAATTTATAAAAAACACATTATATTGAATTATGAGTCTAATTATTAAATTTGGAACTATTATATTTTCAGGAATGGAATGTATTTTTGTTACTGCATTCTTGTTTGACCGTAATTATTTCGTGATTTTGCGCCCCCTGTTTACACCCTTGTTTTTTTGCTTGACTGTATTTTATGAGCGTTTTCTTGTTTAATCATATTGTTGTGGTTGTGTACGCATTCAATGAACAACTAAATTATTTGAGATAATAATTATAAACTGAGTATACATTAATTATACATTTATTATATAATAATGATCAAATACATAAACAGATCACTAAATTTGTTGAGTTTTTCCCCTCAGGTATCTCAACTATGCTATTTTCCTATTGAATTATTGAATCACCCATAATTTGTTCCTTTTAAACACCGTTGGTTGATGTGAAATCAGATTTTGTGAGGGGTATTGATAAATGATATATATGTTGTTCCATAACTCATTAGTTTAATTGATAGTGAAAATGTTCGAGAATAATTGTACTTTACTTCAAGTCATTTGAACACATTAGAAAACAAATGAAACTAACATACAATTTGTCTGCATTCCTTCAATCAAAATCATTATAATACGAACATTATTGAAGACAATTACAATAGAAAAGTCGATCAAAATCAGTCAACAGTGTTCAAAAGGAACAAATTATGTGTGGTTCAATGACTCAATAGGAAAATGACATAGTTAAAATATCTGAAGAGAAAAACTCAACAAGTATAGGAATCTTTTTATGAGTTCGGCCTACAATAATTATATAAAAATAGTACAAGTGTGAAAGATTATAATGGCTATGATGTGTGTGTATATACAGAGAGAGATTGCATAAAAAGTGTATCTACATTGTTTTAAATGCATATACTGATATACATTATTTATAACACATTCGGTGCTCATATATACTATGTATATAAATTGTATAATGCATACATATAGTGCATATACAACTTATAACATTTGTATAATTATAAAGTGATTGAAATATAACATCCACATGCCAAGTATAATTTTTCTGTCGCAAACAATTCTCATTTTCTTTCTTTTGTATCTTTTTTTCACTCTCCCTCCGAGAGCATCCACTTTTATTCTTCGATTGAAAGCGAAAAATGCTTATTATTCGAGTAACTTTCTCTCGTGTTTTTTTTTTAAAAAAAGTTGTACATAGAGTATGGGGGTGCTAGGCTAAGGTGGTAAGTCTACTTTTTGTTAATTTGATTTCTAGAGTGTGGGGATTATGTGTTTTTTTTTCAATAACAAAATTAATTATAGATTGCCGAACAGAAAAATTGTTAATTCTTTACAATAATATGAAACTCACATGCTTGTTGAGTTGATAATATTTCCAATTCTTTAATTTTGCTCTAAGCCAGCAAAACATAAAAGAGATCAGCTCCATATCAAATAGGCCACGTGTCAAAAATGGTTTTACAAAACTATCATTAAAAAATAATGGCATGAATGAGTCTTTTCTTTAACGGTAATGACATAAATGAGTCTTCTCTAAAAGTTCAATACCACATTTGAGCCTTTTTCCCTATCAAATATTTTGGCCTAGAAGCCAATTGTGTACTTGTACCATAAATTATTTCTATTATCTTTAATACTTCCTCAATTTCAATTGATTGAATTGTTTGAGATATATTTTCTTTTTAAAATTAACTTATTTGTTCAATTTTTAAGACTAATTTTAAAAATATTCTTTCAATTTTATCCTTCATTAGTTAGTATTAAAATTAGTTATTAATTAATATTTAATTATTTTAATAATAAATTTGACAATAATTAATAGGAATAAAAATAGAAAGTTATGCATAATTTCTGTTTTAAGTTTCTTTTCTTAACAAGCCTTTGAAAGGTGAGTATATTAAATAACTATGTAACTAGTTGTAGTCAAATTTTAAATTTCAAGCATCATCAAGAAGGTTAATCTAATAAAACCCATTTTTAGTTAAAGTTTTATAAGAGGTACTCTGTCACATTAATATAGGCTAAATAATATAAAACATTTTTTTTGTTTTTTTGTATATGCATCAAACACACTCACAAAAAAAAATTCACTAATTTTTCTAAAGAATATTTTATAAAAGAACAGTTTTTTATCGTGCCAAACGCACATTACGTAAACTCATTTTCCATATTTTGAAATTAAAATATTATGCTTATTTAAATTTATATTTATATTGTAGTAGTAGTAATAGTAAGTCCAATTTAATATGAATATATAAATTTTTTAAAAATAAGTGGATGCCTCGAAGTTGACAAAATAGTCTGCGTCGAAATTTTCAAAAAAATTAAAGGCGCCGTGTTAATAGGGCGCTTTGGGCTGATTTTGAAATAAACCCTAGACTGCTCTTCGCCGCTCAATCTTCTTATCTCATCTTCAATTCTCTCCATTTACCGAAAAGCAAAACTCACCACAAAAATCCATACACAATGGCCAAAAAGAAGATGACCCCGCAAGATAATCAAACCCAAAACCCCACTGAAGTGATTAAGGAAAATAAGGTGAAAGAAAACAATCATTCCATTGCCATGGAAGAAGCTTCTGAGAAACTTGAGAATCTTAAGAACCTCAACAGTATGCTTCTCAAGGAGACTATTGAGAAACGGCAACAGGTGGATTCACTAGTGCAGGCAAAAGGGTGTCTGGAATCGGAACTCAAAAGGTCTAACTCGGAGAAAAGCGAGTTGCAGACTGAGTTGACTCAGTTGAGTGAACAGGTTATTCAGCTGGAGATTGAGAAGAAATTGGTGTCTGTGTTTGTTGCTGTGCAGGTTGGTTATCATGCTGAGGTGATTGAGAATGAGAGGAATGGGTTTCGTGAACAGAATGACGTGGTTGAGAAAAAGCTGAAGAGTGTAGAGATAGAAATGCGTGATGTTTTGAGAGAGAAGGGTGAGATTGAAAAGATGTTGACTGGAAAGGAGAGTGAGATTGAAAACCTTAGGAAGCAATTGAATGCTGTTGCTGATGAGGTTGCCCACGAGAGGAATGTTTCGGAGGGGATTCGTAAGGAGAAGGATGAAATGAAGATGAAACTTGACGCCCAAATAGAGGAAGCAGATGGGTTGAGAGTGAAATTGGTTGAAACTGAGAAGCGAGAGAAGGAGATTGAAGGAGAAGTTGGGAAATTAAGGGTTGAATACGATGCTCTCACTGAGAAAATCAAGGACAAAGAAAGCAAGATTCAATCCATGGTGAGGGAGAAGGAATTGGTCGCAAATAGCCTGTTGGGTTCAAATAAAGTGATTGAAGAACTAAGGGGGCAGATTGATGGGATTGTTAGGGAAAAAGAAGGGATTGAAGTGGAGAGAAATGCAGAAATGAAAAAGAATGGTGAATTGCAAAACACAGTTGCTGGTCTTAACGATATGGCGCTGAGTTTGCAAAAGGAAGAGGCAAAATTGCGTGAAAATTTGGCTGGGTTAGAGAAGAAGTGTTTGGAAGGCTTAAGAAAGGAAGAGGAGATGGAGAAGAGGATTAATGAACTTGTGAAGGGAAACAATGAGAAGGACATCAGAGTTGAGAACTTGATTGAAGAAAAGGCCTTGGTTGAGAAGGAACTAGACAAGGCATTGAAGCAATTAGATGTAGAGAAGAAGAAGATTGAGCAAACGGTTACAGCGAAGAATGAGATGGAAGAGGCTAAAGTTGGAAGGGAGACTGAAATTGTTGAACTGCAGAAACAATTAGCTGAATTCAAGAATTCTATTTCTGAATTAGAGGTGTCTTGCAATGGTCAAAACGAGAAGGTGAAGAATTTGGAATCTGAAGTTGGTAAGTATAAGGCTGCCTTTGGGCGAGTTACCCTTGAGAAGGATGAGATGCAAAAGCGTTTTGTCGATGAGGAACAGAATGGCATAAACATGAAGAAAAAGATTGAAGAAATGGAGGATCACATTCGAAAAATTGTGAAGGAGGTTGAGCAAACCAAGGCTGATTACCTCAATGCTGTTAGAGAAAAGAAAGAGTTGGAAACTCAATGTCAAGTGTTGAACAAGGAAATTGCTTTTGCGCAAACCTCACTTGGCAAAGCACAGAAGAAAATTAGTGATATGCAGTGCAAGGTTGAGTTGGCAAACAGCAATTCTGAGGAAATCTTGAAAGCTTTGAGGACTGCTGCAGGTTCAATCCGCTCGGATGGTGAAGGTGAAAGTGGCAGTGTGGTTGGTGAAAAACAAATGAATGGGGAAGATGTCAAGCCTTATGAAGCAGAGTTGGAGGCCATCACAAATGCAATCAAGAGTAAAGAGAACAAAGTTGAGGAGATGCAAAGGCAGGTTGAGTTTTTGCAGTTTTCAGTAGCTCAAGCACAAAAAAAGAAGAATTTCTGGACCATGTTATCTTCAGCAACAACACTTTTTGCTGCAATTTCTCTTGCTTATGTTGCTCGTGGCCATTGAGTAAGGGAGTCCTTAGTATTATCCAAACTGGTAATGACAAGTCCGAAGAAATGACTTGAGTTTTGTTCTTGTAGTTTACCTTTAAGAAAGGCACATGATGCTGCTGGTATCATGGCCTAGGCTTGACAATCTGACTTTTGTTAGCTTGTTTCAACATCATATGTAACCATCTATGACCCTTTTTTTCATCATTCCGTATGAAATAATATCAAGTCCCTTTAGTTTCCAGAAAAGATACTAGAAATTCTCTATGTTTTCACTAACAGCAACAAACAACAAGTATGCCTCAGTTGAAAGATTGTTATCCATGTCAACAGCACTTTTCTGCTGCAGTTCTCAAAGAGATGAATGAAATAAATTTTTCTAATTCAAAAGATTTTGAATTATTGACCTTTTTACACTTTATCGCTCCATTCAGTTAGCATTGTTATTTTTCCTACTTATGATTCCATATGCTCAAGTCCTGTGGTTTTCTAGCTTTCTCCTTAAGAAGGTCGAAAGATCTTTGCTTTCTCAACTCCCAAACCACTAGTTAACAACGTTCTCGAATGAAATTCAGATTTTTGTCACAGCTGGATATATGTAGTTAATCCAACTAATAAAAGGAGAAGACTTTTTTATTAACCATTCTTCATCTGGAGTAGCTAATGTACTATATCATTGTTAAATCCACCAGAAGAGCAACTTCCAGTAATTCACAACCTTTTCAGTCTAATAACCTACAGCTGATGTGCACCTGAGTTTGTTCTTTTTTTTGGTCTTATTTAACCAGTACTTGGGAATTTCGTCATGATAGGAGATCTCATTTCATATGCTTGTAATTTTCCTCTGGTTCATATTCTGATGTTTGTTATGATCAGGTTCGCATTTCTAGAGAGCTATTTTAAAGCCATTCTGCACTTGCTGCTTGGAAATATAAGGCTTTAAGGTTGGTTATCTTTACAATAAATGTAGGGTCTGAGCCATCAGTTTACAAGGCCTTGCATCTCCTTCTATAATGCTGGGTAGAATATGATTTTACATAAAGATTAACTAAACAATTTTTGCGAGGTTCTCAATATTCTTAATGCTTCAATTCCTAGCTTTTCTAATGCTTTTTAAAATAAGAATAAATAGGTTCTTGCATCCTACAAGAAGTTGAGTTATATATAGATTTGCTACCGTCTCTCAGCACTTCCAAACGGACATTCACCTATGAAATTTTGTCTAGCTTTCTTATTATTAGTATTCATCAACTGTTACAGTGCTAATTTCGAGATATGTCTCAGGGTATCTTTTGTCCAAGAGGTCAATAACTTAATCATTTGGTCTTTCTCCTCACCTTAATTGAGAGTCTTTTTATCTATATGCAGTCATGAAAGTCATATGATGCTTCATATGCAACCAAAATGGTCTTAAAGTATAAGTACTGATATAGAAGGCAAAGTCATATGATGCTTCATGTGCTACTGTCTTTCATACGGATATTAATCAAATGCCTTCTCACCAGCTATTATTAGGATGTTTTTGAGTGCAATAATCACCAAATAAATAGTGCTAAGGTCCACCCATGTTCAGCAGGGACACAACACAAGTAGTCACTGGTTAGTTTTTCTTCTTTAACCAGAAACATTGCAGGACCTATGACCTTTGAACAACAACTAGTATGTCTTTGTTGTGAAAATCAGTGGGGCCTTTTGCTACTAACTCAATGTATAAATCGTATGTATGACAATGAGTTGGAAGGCAAAACCATGTGATATTGTCATTAGCTTGTGCCCACAGACCTATCCAGTGCACATCAGTTGGATTCTACATCTTGTCGTTCGCCAATATATAAACACATACAGAGAAGGATTTACCATAACAACTCTCAGCATAACTTGGAACCAGATACATATTTTCTCTGCTTTCAAGGTCCATACTAATTCTTCCCTTCTTTTTTATCTAGATTGAACGTAACAACCATGGCTATCCGCATGCCTCGTATAATCAAGAAGTCCTCTACAGGTGGAGATGTTCCCAAGGGCCATTTTGTTGTGTATATTGGGGAGAAACAGAAGAAGAGATTTGTAGTCCCTATATCATTTTTGAGCCAACCTTTATTTGAAGACTTGCTTAGTCAAGCTGAGGAAGAATTTGGCTTTGATCATCCAATGGGCGGTGTCACAATTCCCTGCAGTGAGGACTTTTTTGTTGATCTCACATCTCGCTTGAGGAAATGACAAGGAAATTAGTCCCCTTTTTTTCTTACACAATTTTGTAAAGCTGTAAAGCAGGATCACAGTGTACAGTTCAATAGTTAGAAGAAACACTAGTTAGGCTAACGAATTTAGCACATAAAGAATGGATGTCACTCCTGTCTCTTGACTAGGGACACATTTTTCTACTTCAAAAGAAATTGAAGTAATATACCTATTTACTTCTATGGTTTTATTCTATTCCATATACTGATGTACCCAATTCACTGCAATACAAAAGTTTTGGTCAAACTCTCATTGTTTGCTATCAAATGAGCTGGAATCTGGTCTTCTAAAGTGGGCATAACCCATTCAATTGGTGACATTATGGTCAATAGTCTCTACCATATTAGCAATGTGATAATTACTCCTTGTGCTTTCAGATTGAACTTAACATGTACTAGAGCTGCTGGATTGTGAAAACACTCAGTGCAATAGAAAATGGATGCAAATTAATTAACTCTTAATAAGATATAATATCTACACTTTCCTTGAATATTAACTCAAATTTCTGCAATAATAAGGTTATGATTGACTCATAATTCAACGGATATTCGTAGAACACAGACATATACATGTTAGCCATTAAACATTTATATCAGTTGGTACTACCATTGTTCAAAACATCTCTGAGCAAAAGGTCAAGACCTGAAAATTACCCATTGTTATCCATTTTGATTTCTGTCTAGTAATTTGAAGCAGTGGGGCCTGCTGTTCTTCAGGCACAATGGCCTAAAATCATAAATACTTGACAATGAGTTGGACAACAAAACCATGTGATACTTCATCTGCTATTGTCAATCAACAGTGCAAAAATGCCTCTTCAACAGTGGAATTTTAAGTGTGATTGGCATAAATGGATACAGGGTTTGCATCTGGGGTATGTTACAGTCATAGTGAATAGGCACCCGCCATTTATATGGATTTGATTCTAAGAGATCTTTTGTTCCATGTATGAGAAAATGTAGGACCTAATATTCTTGAACTTATATGAGCTTAAGTAATTAATCTTGTCAATTAGTTGAAAGACAGAACCATGTGGTGATTGATATGTCATTGTCTTAACAGAAGCCTTACTCAAATGGCTCTTCTCATGAGATTTTATGACTTGCCAAAGGCTTATATAAACATGTTTTGAGAAGTCTCTAGTCAGCACCACAACTCTCTGCAATACTATAGATAACTACTCAAACCTTTTCCTGTGCTTTTTCACAATATTTAGTAATTCTTCTCTTCATCATTTGCTTAAAAGATCATGGCTATCCGTATGCCTCGTATAATCAAGAAGTCTTCTACAACTAGAGATGTTCCAAAAGGCCACTTTGCTGTTTATGTAGGGGAAAAGCAGAAAAAGAGATTTGTTATCCCCATATCATTCTTGAGTGAACCTTTATTTCAAGACTTGCTTAGTCAAGCTGAGGAAGAATTTGGCTTTGATCATCCAATGGGTGGTGTCACAATTCCCTGTAGCGAGGATGTGTTCATTGATCTTACTTCTCGCTTGAATAGGATCTGAGGCTTTTCATTTCACAGTTTTGTAAAGAAACAAGATTTACAGTTTGTACATTAGACAATTAAGAAATACACATCATTTGTACTATGTTACTGAAAATTAGATAGAGGGGGCAACTGTGAACTACAACAGTAAATCCCAATTTTGAATGTAATTTTCAGTAGCTGATGTCTAAAAGATATACAAAACAACTTTTAACAAATGAAATTTGTTCAAATTCATTCTTTAGCCAATTTAGTTTTCAGTTTTCTTGTTGAATTTTTTTTGTGTAAGTGCTGTCTTACATAACTATTTTGTTTCCTATGTGGTATTATGTTTTACTTATTCAATTTTATACAAATTTAAAAATCTACTTGTGTATACTCAAAATTAGAGGGCATAAATGTTGGCTTAAACAAAGTTAAACGGTATATTTATATATGAGGAACTTTCACATATGTCATTCAAAATAGCTCAATTACTCTTCATATCTATAGTTTGATAATTACAATTCATAGCTACATGTCATAGGGAGGAGAGAGTCGAGCGAGACTGGGAGAGAGGCGAGCGAGAGAGGCAAAGAGTGCGAGAGAAGTGAATTACATATGTATATTATATATATGTATTTGTATATTCTGGGGAATTATACATCAACAAACGTGACCAATTATACAAACTCGAAGTAGCCCACGTAATAAATGTATAATGTTAGTCGCGAGCGGTAATTCTAGCAAACTATAGATATGATGAGTAATTAAGTAATATAAGTTTGCTTATCTGCATAATTTTCCCTTTATGTCTTATGTCTTATTTAAACTTATATTAAGAGTAAATTAAATTTAAATTAAATGGAGGTATTTGTAATTAACTCAAATTTCAATTACTATATAACTTAATATTTTGAATTTTATGAAATTTTAAAAAAGGAAATAGGAAGGAAGATAGGATTCTAAAATTTTTTTTTTTTTTGGTGAAAATAAAATAATGTCAACACTCTTACCTTTTTTTTTTTTTTTTTTTTTTTGGTGGAGGAGGAAAAATAATTTGTAACTCTACAAAGTCAAGTTTGAATAGTCAAATTCAGTTCCTTTCCTCTAGACTCTCTTTCTATATTTATCTCTTTGTAAATTAACTCCGTCGGCGACGCCGGCAGGCGGCAAGTCTACCGGAAGATTTCTTCGGGAGCTATTCGTCTGAAGGATGGGAGCCGATATCGCAGAAAACGAGTTGAAGAAATTGGAATACCTCTCGCTAATTTCTAAGGTATGTTCTGAGTTGGAGGCACATTTAGGGTTTGGTGATAAGGTTTTAGCTGAATTTATAACTGAACTTGGTAGAAATTGCTTAACAGTAGATGAATTTGATGACAAATTGAAAGAAAGTGGTGCGGAAATGCCCGATTATTTCGTAAGAACATTGCTCACTATAATCCATGCTATATTGCCTCCTAGTGCCAAGTCCAAGTCGGAGAAGGAGTTGAACAAGGATGGTAATGATTCGGAGTTTTCAGCTCTGAAGATCAGAGATAATAGGGATAGGGTTAAGGAATTGGAGAAGGAGATTGAGTTGGAGGCTAAGAGTAAGAGGAGAGATGGGGAGGGAGAAGAACGGGATAGGAGGAGAGAGAGGGATAGAGATTATAGAAGAGAAAGGGGTAAAGACGGGGATAGGGATAGGGATAGGGATAGGGATAGGGATCGAGATATAGATGATGGTAGAGCTGAACGTAGGGCTTCAGAAAGGCGCAGGGACAGGGATGGAGATGGAGATGTATATGCAAAGGGTAGGAGAGATGATTATGAGCAAGATGGGGATGATGATCGGAGGGATAGGAGAAAATCGAGGCATCATGTGGATGAGCCAGAGTTGTATGCAGTATATAAGGGGAGGGTATCAAGGGTGATGGATTCTGGTTGTTTTGTTCAGCTGAATGAATTTAGAGGGAAAGAAGGCTTGGTGCATGTTTCACAACTTGCTACTAGAAGGGTTAGTAATGCCAAAGATTTAGTAAAACGGGACCAGGAGGTTTTTGTGAAGGTTATCTCTATTAGTGGGCAGAAGCTGAGTTTGTCAATGAGAGATGTTGATCAGAATACAGGAAAGGATCTGCTTCCATTGAAGAAGAGCTCAGGCGATGGTGGATTGACAACAAATCCTTCAGGCTTGAATAGTGAGGGCTCTAAGACCAGGATTGGCCTGTCAGGAATCAGAATTACGGAGCAAGAGGATGTAGTTCCATCACGTAGACCTGTGAAGAGGATGAGTTCACCTGAAAGGTGGGAAGCGAAACAACTTATGGCTGCAGGTGTCCTGGGGGTCCAGGAACATCCCATGTTTGATGAAGAAGGGGATGGAATGCTATATCAGGAAGAAGTTGGTGTTGATGAAGAGCTTGAGGTTGAATTGAATGAAGATGAACCCCCTTTCTTGCAAGGGCAGAGTCGTTATTCAGTTGATATGTCTCCTGTCAAAATTTTTAAAAATCCTGAAGGATCATTGAGTCGTGCTGCTGCACTACAATCAGCTTTGATAAAGGAGAGAAGGGAAGTAAGGGAGCAGCAACAGAGAACGATGCTTGATTCTATCCCAAAGGATCTCAACAGACCATGGGAAGACCCAATGCCAGAGACAGGTGAGAGGCATTTGGCACAGGAGCTGAGGGGTGTTGGTTTGTCTGCCTATGACATGCCAGAATGGAAGAAAGATGCTTATGGTAAAGCCGTGACCTTCGGCCAGAGGTCTAAGCTATCCCTCCAGGAGCAGAGGCAGAGTCTTCCTATTTACAAATTGAAGAAAGAACTGGTTCAGGCTGTCCATGATAACCAGGTCCTGGTTGTCATTGGTGAGACAGGTTCTGGCAAGACAACACAGGTGACACAGTATCTAGCCGAGGCAGGGTATACAACGAGGGGAAAAATTGGCTGTACTCAACCTCGTCGAGTGGCTGCGACATCAGTCGCTAAGAGAGTTGCTGAGGAGTTTGGTTGTCGATTAGGTGAAGAGGTTGGTTATGCTATTCGTTTTGAAGATTGTACTGGGCCGGAAACTGTTATCAAATATATGACTGATGGTATGCTTTGGAGGGAGATCCTGATTGATGATAATTTGTCCCAGTATTCAGTCATAATGCTTGATGAAGCACATGAAAGAACGATTAACACTGATGTTCTCTTTGGTTTGCTTAAACAGCTTATGAAGAGAAGACCTGACCTTCGTCTAATTGTCACGTCTGCAACTTTGGATGCAGAGAAATTTTCTGGTTATTTCTTTGACTGCAACATCTTTACAATCCCAGGAAGAACTTTTCCAGTTGAGATACTCTACACAAAGCAGCCAGAAAGTGATTACCTTGATGCGTCTTTAATTACTGTCATGCAGATCCACTTGACAGAACCTGAAGGTGATATCCTCCTCTTCTTGACTGGTCAAGAGGAGATTGATTATGCTTGCCAGTGTCTCTATGAGAGGATGAAAGGACTAGGTAAAAATGTTCCTGAACTGATCATACTACCTGTCTATAGTGCCTTGCCCAGTGAAATGCAGTCCAGAATTTTTGATCCTGCCCCTCCTGGGAAAAGAAAAGTTGTTGTTGCTACAAATATTGCTGAAGCTTCTTTGACAATTGACGGTATATATTATGTTATTGATCCTGGATTTGCAAAGCAAAATGTCTACAATCCAAAACAGGGTCTTGATTCACTTGTTATTACCCCAATTTCACAAGCATCAGCAAAGCAACGAGCAGGGCGTGCTGGACGAACTGGACCTGGGAAGTGCTACCGTCTGTATACTGAGAGTGCATTCCACAGTGAAATGTCTCCTACTGCAGTTCCAGAAATTCAGAGGATAAATCTTGGGAACACCGTTATTATGATGAAAGCAATGGGTATTAATGATCTTTTGTCATTTGATTTCATGGACCCACCTACCCCTCAGGCTCTCATATCTGCCATGGAGCAACTTTACACTCTTGGAGCACTGGATGAAGAGGGGCTTCTAACGAAACTGGGAAGAAAAATGGCAGAATTTCCATTAGATCCTCCTTTGTCCAAGATGCTTCTTGCTAGTGTGGACTTCGGTTGTAGTGATGAGATCTTGACCATCATTGCTATGATTCAAACTGGAAACGTCTTTTACCGACCAAGGGAAAAGCAAGCTCAGGCCGATCAGAAAAAGGCCAAATTTTTTCAGCCCGAGGGTGATCATCTTACCTTGCTTGCTGTTTATGAGGCTTGGAAAGCGAAAAACTTTTCAGGTCCATGGTGTTTTGAAAATTTTGTCCAGTCACGATCACTTAGGAGGGCACAGGATGTCAGAAAACAGTTGCTCTCCATCATGGACAAGTATAAATTGGATGTTGTGAGTGCCGGAAGGAACTTCGCAAAGATCCAGAAGGCTATTGGAGCAGGTTTCTTTTTTCATGCTGCTAGAAAGGATCCTCAAGAGGGTTATAGAACTTTAGTTGAGAACCAGCCAGTTTACATCCATCCTAGCAGTGCTCTTTTCCAAAGACAGCCGGACTGGGTTATTTATCACGAGCTTGTTATGACAACAAAGGAGTACATGCGTGAGGTGACCGTGGTAGATCCTAAATGGCTTGTTGAGTTGGCACCAAGATTCTTCAAGACGGCTGACCCAACAAAATTAACGAAGCGCAAGAGACAGGAACGTATTGAACCTCTTTATGATAGATATAATGAGCCAAACTCATGGCGATTGAGTAAACGCCGAGCGTGATATCCTTTTTTTTTTTTTAATGTATTGTGTTTGTTTAATGAAATACCCACTGTTTGTTTATGTAAAAGTGACACATGTATGGTCAATCTAAAACTTAACTTTTGACACTTGAAGCACTTCTTTCAGATAAGCCTTTTCCCCATTTGTGACCCATTACAGTTTTCACTGAAGTGGACTCTAAGTTGTTTTAACCTCTCTGTTGTATGCTGTTTGCTAGGGAAATAATCTCTGGTATTGAACTTCAATTTTTTTTTCATGTTCGAAGTATTGAATGGTTAAGCTTGACTACTTAAGTGCCTTTTGAGTAGAATCAAGTTTAAAGTGGCCCAAACTGGTGACATTTTCAGGTCAGTCAAAGAATGAGTAGAATTAATATTTTTTTATATGGAACTGTACTGCTGTTAGCATGCTATGGTTACTCTAGCTCAAATGTACAAGAGCTGCAGCTTTTGGGAAGCAAAAAGTCTGACCGACTGTAATAGTAAAACTAAATGTTGTGATATACTAATATATATGTTACATAGATCCTTCCACCGTTTTGATTTACCTAAATGAAAAGCTCCATGTTCCCATACCAGATAGCTACACACACCTGTATTGAAACATTCCTGCAAACAAGTCCTTGTAAGTTCGAACATAATATAATTGCTACATGTTCGGCCTCTGAAGGTGAAACAACTCTTTGTTTACTCAAAAGTCCGAAATCACGAATAAAAAATGTGCACAAATGCATTTCTGATTGGTAGGTTGTGATTTCCATCTTTTTCAAGGAAATGCATACCGGAATACCATGTAAATGACAAGAAATGTCTGGGAGTATATGTAGACATGAATAGTCACAACTAGGCTACATTTCATCTTTAGAATTTAGATTGTGATGCATGCTATGTTCCAACTAAAGATAAAAAAAGTAGGGCCTTATGTGTTAATTTGATATGTTCTAAAGATATCAATACTTTGACAATTTGGTGGAAGGGCAAAAACCATGTTACTTCAGATGCTATTGTCTTCTGTGGGTGCCCATGAAATAACTCTTCACTATCAGCTGGATTTTCTGAGTTTCCATTTGGCCTATATAAACACATCCGAAGAGGTGTCTACCACCACAGCTCTCAACAAAACTTGAACGTATTCTAAGCTTTTTCTGATTTTGAGGTTTTACTAAAAAAAGCATGGCTATTCGCATGCCTCGTATAATCAAGAAATCTGTTACATCTGGAGATGTTCCCAAAGGCCATTTTGTTGTATATGTTGGGGAGAATCAAAAGAAGAGGTATGTGATCCCGATATCATTCTTGACCCAACCTTTATTTCAAGACTTGCTCGGTCAAGCTGAGGACGAATTTGGCTTTGATCATCCAATGGGTGGTCTCACAATTCCTTGCAGAGAGGACATCTTCATCGACCTCACTTCTCGATTAAGGAACTGAAAAAGAAAACTTTCTTAACAGTCTGTAGAGTAGTAAAGAAGGATACACAAATCTGTATAGAGAATACAATTCTTGATGTTAGACTAGGTAGATTTAGTGAAACTTTAGCTCCACAAAGACTGATTGTTAGTCCATGTCAAAGGACAAATGACTTGCTTTTTTCTACTTCAAAGAAATTGAAGTATTGAATGAATGATGGTTCTATTCAGTTAGTATTGATTTTTTTCTCCTTGTGGTTCTCTAATTCCTCTCATCGAATATATGCGCCAAAGTTTCATGTGTTGCTAATCATTATGAGTCAGAATCAAGTTTAAAGTGGCCCAAACTGGTCACATTTTTGGGTTAGACAAAGGATGAGTAGAATTGAAATTTTATCTGGAATTATGCTGATGCGAGCCACTATGATCACTCTTGCTCAAATGTTCTAAAGCTGAAGCTTTTGGGAAGTAAGAAGTCCAACTGAGTGTCATAGAGAAACTAAATGATGTGATAACATTTATGGTACATATGAACAGGCATCACATAGGATATCTATTAGTACTTAAATGATGATTGTTCAAAATACTCTTGATATTAACAGAGAACTGCATGTTGCCATACTGGTTTAATTGCACACACTTGTATTAAAACGCTCCTGCGAACAAGTCTTTGTAACTCAATTTAAAAGCTACATGTTCAGCCTCTAACTAAAAATCTGCACGAATGCATTTCTGATGGTCTTCATCTGGAGTACTTCCTTCATGTGAAAGCTTTTGTGTCCTATGACCTAACAGAAGACTCACATCTAGCTCGAACATTGATCTTCGTTGTTCTTATTTGACAGTAATTTCAGAATTTTCTGTCAGAATATAAGATAATAATACTATTTTCATATGCAGGACACATGATTCCTATGGTTCATGTTATTATGTTTAGAGTTTATCAAATTCCCATATCAACATAGCTACTTACAGAATCATTTTTCACTTAAGAAGCTCCTGCTGGCTGCAACACAAGTTAACCGTATCCACAGGGCAAGCTGTCATCATTGACTTGTCTGGTATTTCTGAAACCTCCACTAATTTTTTTTTATCCAAGTTGTAAGATTAGACACATATTTTGGATTAGATTCAAGATCAGGTTAAGAAGCATCTGGACATCCCATTTCCATTGTTCGGTTGGTATGTAGTGATGGATAATCCATATATTTTTTAGAATAAATAATTCTTGGGACGCAACTTAAAGGTTGTTGTCTTGAGTTGATGTGACCTTAGTCACCAATACTTTGGCAATGAGTTGAAAGGCAAAACCATGTTACTTCAGATGCTATTGTCTTCCATGGTACCCACAGAATAGTGATTAACAGGACTCTCTTAGTTGCCATTGCCCTATAAAAATACTTTTGAGAAGGTGTCTACCACTACAACACTCAGCAAAACTTGAAAGTATTCAAGGCTTTCTCTGCTTTTGAGGTCTTCAGTGTTTTCTTCTTTCTTTTCTCATCTATACTAAAGCTAAATATAATGGCTATTCGTATGCCTCGTATAATCAAGAAATCTGGAGATGTTCCCAAGGGATATCTTGCTGTGTATGTTGGTGAGGAGCAGAAGAAGAGATTTGTAATCCCCATATCATTCTTGAGCCAACCTTTATTTCAAGAATTACTCAGTCAAGCTGAGGAAGAATTTGGTTTTGATCATCCAATGGGCGGTCTCACCATACCCTGCAGAGAGGACATCTTCATTGACCTTACTTCTCGTTTGGGAAACTGATGAAGAAACTTTCTTTCACATTTTTGTAGAGCAGCAAAGCAGGATTTGCAGTCTGTACACTTTAGCATTTAGAGAAAATAGTAGCTGATGTTAGAATGAGAGTTGTTACTAAAGTCTGACTAGGTAGATTAGTGAACTTATCTCTGTAAAGGCTGATAGTTATTCATGTCATGTCAAAGGGATGAATAACACTTGATTTTTTTCTACTTCAAAGATATCGAAGTAGTGAATCTTTATCACTTTATTGTTCCATTCAGTTTGCGTTGATACTTTTTCTCCTTACGATTCCATATGCTCACGTCCTGTGGTTTGGTAACGCTTACGGACCAGAATCAAGTAACTTGACCACAACCAGGCACTCTGTTGTGTTAGTCAAATAACAAATACACCTGGAATTACACATAGAAATTAGAAACTAAGCTACAGTTAGAAAAATAACAGATAATAAACGCAACCATGGTTGCTCCACAACTTCCTATTAAAATGGGAAGTCAGGAACTTAGCATCTCAAAGAGCTTTGCTTACAAAAGAATGAGTCTCTATACTGAAGTTATTCATCCTTCATATGGATTAGTTAATGTACTTTATAAATGTTTTAACCCACCAAACTAGAGGAAGTTCAGCTAGCGTTTTGAGTCTAATAACCTTCAGCAGATGCACATCTGAGCTACTTTTTTTCTTTTTCTTTGTTCTTTGTTCTTATTTAACCAAAAGTTGAGAATTTCCTGTCAGGGTACAAGATATTGTTTCATATGTCTCATATCTAGAGAGCTGAGCTATTCTAACGTCTATTTTCACTTAAAAACTTGCTGGCAGGCTGCTATACATAATACAAAGTAACTTAGCTGTGTTCACTTGCCAAGCTGTCAGCATTGTTTGACATGCTTGGAATCATAACACTTCAGAATTTGCTATGTTCAGATATATTGAGCATTTTATTGTGAGTGATAGGGCCTGTTGTCCTTGAACTAAGGCCAAATGTTAATTTGGTGTTTTAAGTATTGACAAAGGTAGGCCTCTCCCATGTTACCTTTTGTTTTTGATATTAAGAGAGGACATTTTTGTGTTTTCAGAGTTATATTTTTATCCTAGTGATTCAGGAAAATATAAGCTCTAGGTTCGGAATCTTATTTAAAATTTCCAAAATGAGGATGCCTTGCTTGAGTTGACAGCAATGGTAGGGACTGTTGAACAACAGTGTCTTAATTTAATTCACCTGGAAGGCAAAAGCATGTGATACTTCAGTGACATTGTCTTCTGCTGGTGCCCACAAATTTATTTTCAACACATCAGGATTCTATGAGTTGCCATTGCCTATTTAAACACATTCAAAGAAGTGTCTACCACCACAACTCTCAGCAAAACTTGATAGTATTCAAAGCTTTCTTTGCTCTTGAGGTCTTTGATACATATTCTTTCTTTGTTTTCTCATATATATTAAAACTAAAAGATCATGGCTATCCGTATGCCTCGAATAATCAAGAAGTCTTCAGATATTCCCAAGGGTCACTTTGCTGTGTATGTTGGAGAGAAACAGAAGAAGAGATTTGTGATTCCGATATCATTTTTGAGTGAACCTTTATTTCAAGATTTGCTTAATCAAGCTGAGGAAGAATTTGGCTTTTATGAAAACCAATCCCCATTCTTTTGCTTACACAATTTTGTAACTATGTAAAGCAGGAATTTTAGAGTGTACAGTTTAGGAGTTGGAACAAACAGTAACTTGACGTTAGAATTAGGGGAGTCTAACTAGGTAGACTAATGAATTTAGCTCCATAAAAGAATGGAGATGTAATACTCTGTCTCTTGATTAAGTTGACACTTCTTTACTTCAAAAGAAATTGAAGCAATGATATTTTTTTTACTTCTATGGTTCCATTCAATTCCTTATATTGATTGAATAACTCATTGCAATATAAAAATTCTGTGTACAATGAGCTTGTTGATAGGTTTTCTTTGTTCTTATTTGATCCAAGATCTTAAGCATTCCATTCCTTATTAAAATGAATGTAATTTAATTTACTCATAATAAGATATGTCATCTGTACTTTTCTTGAATACTGAACACAGATATCTGTCCATAACAAGGTGATGACTCATAATACGGGAAATTTGGAAATTGTAGCCTTCTGTATTCTCTGTTATTTGGAAACATTTACTTCGCTGAGATAATTCGAGTAATTATTATCTAGATAGTTGATCCTACATAATGACATAGCATGAGGGACCAAACAACTTTGTCAGATATTGCTGTAAATTTGTTTCTAATTGTAGAGTTGTTGAATTACAAGACAATTACACATGGTTATAATTTGATCAAAAGATCATGCGTTAGACAATTACCTTTAATCAATTTGATTGCTAAAGACCCTCTGTTCTCTATCTAGTCTGTGGCCTGCTGTTCTTCAGGCACAATGGCCTAAAATCATATATACTTGACAATGAGTTGAGTAGCAAAACCATGTGATACTTCATGTGCTATTGTCAATCAACAGTACAACAAATGCCTCTCCACCAGTTAAAATCTTACATATGATTGATTTGTTTTCTCTTATAGTTTTTTATAAATGGATACATGACAGTTGCATCTGGGGTATGTTACAGTATTAGTGGATAGTGATCCAGACACAAATCATCACAAGGCACCACCATTTATATGGATTTGATTCTGAGAGATCGTTTGTTCCAGGTATGAGAAAAAAGGTAGGACCTATTGTTCTTGAACTTATATGAGCTAAAGTAGTTAATTTTGTCAATTAGTTGGAAGACAGAACCATGTGGTAATTGATATGTCATTGTCTTCACCACAAATAATGAGATTTTATGACTTGCCATTTGCTTATATAAACTTGTTTTGAGAAGTTGTCACCACCACAACACTCCACAAAACAAAGAATACTACTTAAAGCTTTTCAGTTCTTTCAGGATCTTAACTATTCTTTCTCTTCATACTTTGTGCATCTTAAATTAAAGATCATGGCTATTCGTGTACCTCGTATAATCAAGAGTCCTCGACATCCCTAGAAGTTCCCAAGAGACATTTTGCTGTTTATGTTGGGGAGAAGCAGAAGAAGAGATTTGTGATACCAATATCATACTTGAGCCAACCTTCATTTCAAGACTTGCTAGGTCAAGCAGAGGAAGAATTTGGCTTCGATCATCCAATGGGTGGTGTTACAATTCCCTGTCCAGAAGACATTTTTATTGCCATCACTTCTCAGTTTAGGATTTGAGAACATAATTGAGATCATTTTTTCTTTTTATAGGTCTAACAGTTTTGTATACAAATTAAAACAAACAGGAGATCCATATTGTACAGTTGATTAGTTACAAGTTAAATGAGACTTAGCACCACAAAGATTGGAGTTTTTTTTTAGCTAATTCAAAGAATACAATACCTCATTTTCTCTCACTAAAACTGTGTTTCCTGGTTTTTATGTTTAAACAGTTTTACTTCAATATCAATTGGCGTCCAATATGCCCTAGACTATCTAGTATAGCTCCCGAGCATATAATAACAACATACCTAGTGTAGTCGCATGATGTGGAGTCCTGAGAAGTAGAGTGTAGGCGTATCTCACCTCTACCTCGGAGGTGGAGCTCTGAGTATCTACAACTTTATGTATATATTGCTATTATCAATATAATATTAGATTGGATTATCTACGAGGGGACATGCCAAAATATGTCTTTGTTTTTTAACCTTATTTCTTGGTAGGATATAACATGTCGTGAAGTGTTGAATAAAAAGGATTATCCTTTATATTTAGGGTATATGCGTGAAAAAGGATCTTAGACTAGGTGTATTTTGACAGTAACAATGAATAGAAATGCTATAAACTAGTCCAGCTCGATGGATAAACATACAAATATATATTTTTAAAAAGAAAAGAAAAAAAGTAGTTAATTTAGGAAGCTTTATACATATATAACTCACCAATGAACATACTTTTTCATGAAAAAAAAACATAACTTGGAGAACTTTTATCACTATGGATTCTACTAATGGAAATGTTCTAGGTGATGAAGAAAGTCAGCTTTCTTTTGGAAGTAGTAATAAAATTCAACCTACTATCCCCTTTACACAAAAGCAAGTATCCAGGTTTTCTTTTTAATTTCTTCCCTCATCACTATTTATGATAAGCCTCATATATTTTATCTTTTTTTGGTATGATATCTTTTCAATTTCTTCTTACATATATGTATGGTGTTTGGCTTCTTTTTTTAACAGCTTAGATGATGAAAAGAAGTATACTTGTCTCACAATGGCTGAAAGGCTAGGCTTGCCTGACTTCTTCTCTTTGGACGTTAGTATATTTCATCTCTTACTCATCTTCTATATGATAGTATTGACTAAGCACAGAGTTCGACTATTTTTTTATGTAGGTGTGGCGAGCATCGGTTGGAGAGCTTTTAGGCTCTGCAGTTCTTGTTTTTATGTTGGACACCATAGTGATTTCCATCCTAGAAAGTGATGTCAAAATGCCAAATTTGATTATGTCAATTCTCATAGCAATTACACTCACCATTCTAATCCTTGCTGTTTTTCCTGTGTCTGGTGGCCACATTAGCCCTGTAATTACCTTCTCCTCAGCACTTGTGGGACTAATATCAATGTCACGAGCCATAATTTACATAGTGGCACAATGTGTTGGTGCTATTTTAGGTGCACTAGCACTCAAAGCTGTGTTGAGTAGTACCATTGAACAAAGATTCTCTCTTGGTGGTTGTACCGTTACGGTAGTTACGCCTGGGGCCTGAGATTGTGGGCTTGGAGATAGCCCAAGCATTTTGGCTTGAGTTTATGTGTACTTTTGCTTTGCTTTTTGGTTCACTTTGGATGGGCCTATGATCATCGCCAGTCCAAGGCACTTGGGCTTATTACTGTCATGTCTATTGTTGGGCTTCTAGCAGGGATTCTTGTGTTTATTTCAACTTCAGTTACTGCTAAAAAGGGCTATGCTGGAGCTGGAATGAATCCAGCTAGGTGCTTTGGAGCTGCTTTTGTTAGAGGAGGCCACCTTTGGAATGGGCATTGGATCTTTTGGGTAGGGCCTGGACTTGCTTGTTTTGCTTTCTACTTCTATACAAAGATCATTCCTTCGAATCATTTCCAAACTGATGGATACAAGCATGATTTCTTAGCGATAATCGAGGCATTGTTCAATCAGAGATAGTCTAGTGGTTTTTGCAAATCATGTACTAATTGCAAACAAAATCCCTATCAATGGTAAACATATAACTTGTATCCTTGTCAATTGTTTAGCTAGCATTTAATCATTCCCTCAAAAATAGCCACTCATCATAGCCCGACTCAATATCACAAACTGCACATAGAACCACCAGTGCCATCCCCACAGATTGATGAGCACAGATTCTGCAGTAATGGTTTGTATGCTTTCTTCTTGCTTCTTTCTCATCTGCGTCAAAAATTCACCAAGCCAGTTTTCCAATTTTCATCACAAAGTCAACTGGCAGCTACAAAACTCTGTTGTATCATGGTGATTAACTAAACCAGACCATCAATTCATTAATTAATTGAGATGCCTAGTTTCATTAGCCCTCCTTGAACTTCTCCTAATCTAAGGACAAATCACCGGTTCGAATAGTACGTTGTTGATGGCTTATTCCTTTTCGTAGCCGTGTCTGGGAGAAGCTGAAACCTGTCTGTTCCCAACTAAAAGGTGATTCAAGCTTTGGCTGGAACCACCTTTTCACAATAACACCATTGATTCGAATCTTCCCAAACGATTCATTCCCTTGGTACGTCAGGCCAAGCCTCCTCAAAAGTGCTGCAACTGCCCTGTTGATCCTGTTGACCAAATAAGAGAATTTTGAATGTCATGTGAATCGTACAGCTCTTAGAATGAAATAAACATACTGGAGCTCATGAAGGATAAATTCCATAATAGGCTTAACTTCGAATGAAATGTTATTCACTTTTCCAAATGGGTACCCTTGGGTTTCTTTTTTCACCAGTTAGTGATATCTTGGTTTACATCGTAGTGCTCGCTGGGCATGGGAAATGTTAAACTAAAAATAGTAGCTTAATATGCATCAGCCATGCCAGAAATGCAAGACTTGTATACTGCCAAATTAACATTATTTTCTCAGTCTTACATTTGTCCTTTCTGTGTCCTGCTATTAATGTCCTTTCAGAAAGAAAAAAGAAATATATGATTGAAGTAGATGATTTACTTTTTCTCATGTAATGTATATATCTTAAAATAAGAAGTTGTACAAAAAACAAGGAAATTTCTTCAAGAAAAGAGCTCTCATTACCTTCCAGCAATCTTAATTGTTTTCTGGCCAGTGGGTGTCTGAACATGTGACTGCTCTACAGGGAGTAGAATGGATATGTTTGGTATTTTTGCACCTGCAAGATTTTCCATCATTTCAAGAGATGCTAAACAATAAACATAAAGCAACACATTCTCATAGTAAAGATATTTCAAGTCTTGTGATCTTTCTTAATTCTCTATCTTTTATGATTATAAAGTTTATTGATAAGGAAATAAAGAAGCATTTACTCTCTTTATCTTTTATAATGATAAAGTTTTGCCCTTAGCATTAACTTCATTCCTATTCGCCTATTTTGAAAATGAACCTAAACTTGGTATTGTCTTAGTTGACGAGGGCACAAGGCTATGCCACATCTTGAACTATACAATGGAAGTGGGAGCTAAAAAAGAATCAAGGCATCATTTAATATTTCTGCATAAAGAATTCAAAATGGTATGATAAAATTCCACAAAAATTGCTATGCAAACTTTAGATAACAAATACAATGCAGGGTTTAAGATGTAAAACTTTGCATAACTAGTACTCCCTGTATTTCAATTTGTTTTTGACTGTTTTTATTTGGCACAGAGTTACAAAGTAAACAAAACTTTTGAATCTTGTGGTCTTAAACTAAGAATATGTACAATGTACCAAAATATCATTTAATCTTGTGATTTTAAACATGACACGTGAAAAGTTAGAATTTAAGAAACATTATTTTTTAAACGGACTAAGTACGATAGATAAATTGAAAAAGAGGGAGTACAATATCTGGTCTCTAGTATAAAATTTTGCATAACTACTACAAGCAAACCTTATGTGATGCGTTAATACATGCAGGATAGAATGAGGGATGTGGAATTGTAAAACTTCGCAATACTAATATTAGGAAACCTTATGTGATGTATTAAGGAAAAAAATGCATGCATTAACAATACTTAAGTAAGAGCACCTAAATACAGAAAATACTCTTTCAAGTAGGCAAAATAGTCTTTACCTGCAGCCAAACGATGCTTGAGACTCTTTAGGACAGTCAAAAGATATACCTGGTTAATTTTTAGAAAGAAAAGAAAACTGTCAAATAAAGTATTAGCAACAGAATTGTTGTGAAAATGGATGGTGAACCCATACAATGTATAAGATTAGCAAAAGTAATACAGATGCATGAACAGTATTTTATAACTTCCTAAATCTTAAAAACTATTAAGAATCCTGCAAAAGAGGGAAACATAAAAACAGAAAAAGAGAGAGACCTTTGCAGCCAAGTAGGATAAACTCCTATTATTAGTAACTGAGACCAATAAAGCTCGTCAAGCATAAGAATATTCTCGTGTGGTCACAATTGAAAAAAAATAATTAGATACTTAGTTACTGCCCATTAAGACAAGCTTACCTGAGCTGCGTGAATATGCAAATTCCTCACATCGACAACAATAGGGCTTCCCTTAAAGGAAGTCAATGGGACAATCCCAAGTGAAGCTGCCTCCTAAAGAAACAAGAAAATATGTGAGATAATCCACCATAATAACCAATAAGATGAAGTTGTAAACCTGATAAAAGACAACTAAGATAAACCACGGACCTCAAGCAATGAACAGGCACGGGGATCATATTCACCAAATCCATCAATCAAAGAGCAAAGATTTGAGCCTTTTGATGTTTCCACGGTTAATCCTAGATTTTCAATAAGTCTTTCTTTTAGGGATGCATCACGAGGAAGCTGTAGGCAACCCAGAACTAGTGATAGCTCCTCAATTGTGGGTACCACACCAGCTCCAATTGTTTCCCTGTAGACCATTAAGGCCAACGATGTCCTGCAAACCAATTAAGAATTTCACAACTGTGCACCACGTCTTTTAACAAAGCCACCATTCATATAATTAACTTTAGTGACATCTTTTATGTTTGGACTAGGCACAAGCAGTCCAGTACCCCTTAAGCCTGAAGGGAATATCCACTCAAGAAAAGAAAATTCTTAAGATAATTCCTCACCGAATACCAAATTTCCCTGAAATATGCTAGACAAATCAAAATGGCAATCAGGCTATCTCAATACATGATTGCAAGAATATGTTCAGCACGACCTCTTATATCAACTACTTTTACAAAAGAAATTGAGTGCATTCACTATGAGATAATTTTACATCCATCTTAATACACCATGAAGTTCAGCCTAAGCATTTCAAAGCTTTTAGAATCTGTATCGGAAAAAAATAAAACAAAATAACGACAGAAAGGTAGTAAACTATCATCAGAGGCATTTTAGATGGAAATGTTGATCTTAAACATCATGTTCAAACTGGCAAAGCCAACAACAGCGTCACTATAACAGTATATATTTTTCCTCTGCAATCCCTTCTTTACAGATATATGTCAGAATCAGCAGCAGATTAAAGAGAACCTTACCATTTACTGTCAAGCTGCAGGCGACCAGAGTTATTAGACAAGACAGGCTCACCAAGTGTACAAGCTTTCTGGAATCTCCTTGAGCACATAGCTACAAAAGAAATTCACATAATCAAATAATTATGATGCCCAAAACAAATGACACAACAGAAAAATTCATTGCTACTGGAGAACTTAGATACAATGGCAAGACTGGTGAACATTCTTGTTATGAAGGAAAACAAAAAACAAAAACTGCAAAAGGTGGTGAGCCTCTCCTTTATAATGACCAGGTAAGGGGCATGATTACTAAAATACTGGCTAATCTACTAAGCATGCCACTCTTGTAGAAACTTAGATGATATCCTAAAAACATTCCTTACATTGTCATTATAGGGAGAGAACAAGGGACTTACATATGATGTTCAATCACCTAGAAAAAACTTACATTAAAGTCCCCAGCCATTCATCTCTTAAGGAGATTAATGGAGCAGTATAGGGAGATATACCGCGTATGTTATTGTTGTGGTTGTTACAGTATTAGGTCTAAGAATTGCTGGAAGGGATCAATTAGTGCATAAATGTTCCAGCACTAAAATCCACCAATTAGAAAGCTTATAAGATGAACTGAACTATAATTGCAACATGAGCATCAATACCAACTCTGGAAACAAAAGTTCCCGGAAATTTTGTTCCTTGACCATAAGATAGGTACCAGGTCTCAACGATGGAAGGATCAATTTCATTTTAATTTGTTAGATGGGCATAAAACACACATCTTTTTTCACCACCATGAACATATCCAAATAAAAAGAGAACATGCAATCCCTCTTGGTGATGGTTTAGCACCGTATATCAAGTCAAGATTCAATAATAGCAAATGCAATGCAATAACAAGCTTTTAATTCTTACCAAGAAGACATCTGCACATAACTAGGTTTGGGGCAACACCGTCTTTTTTAGCATGAGAAAGAAGCATGAGGCCAACATCCAGGTCATCCTTTCTGTCATGAGATAGGAAAAATAAATGATAAAACTCAAAAACTCAGACATACAGAAAATGATATATTGACAGGAGAAAATGGTCATAATACATAAACGTCAATGTAAAGGAATCAAGGTATTACTTTTCACTTGCCACTAAAAGAGTGGAGTATGTAATGGTGTTAGGGCATAGGTCCACTCTCTTCATTTCAGAAAAAATTTCCAGAGCCTTCTGATATTGATCGGCATAACCTATTACAAACACATCTCATTGAGGAAAATAAACAAATGCTTACGAAATGGGAAATAACTTCCACAGACGCCTATAAAGTAAGGCCATCCTCTGTTATAATCATATTGGGTGGGGGCCATAGCAAAAACTAAATGAAGATCATGAAAGTCCATAAAGCAGATATTGAAGCTAATTATGAATCATGAAAGAATCATCCAAGTTAGCTCTACCAATGGACTGAGACCACTTAAAGGTATGAATTATGAGCCTTTTGGAAAAAAAACTAAACAGGAGAAAGAAAAACAGGAGTGTAGATATTATGGAGTAATAAAAGAGAGCATCAGTGAGATGCTTATGCTGAGAAAACGTTTAAGATGTGACTTACACAATGCAGTTATCAATGCATTCATCATTGAAACAGTTGGTTTTAAGTTGATGCCTTTAATATCCTCATACAATTCTAGTGCCTTCTGCCAGTTCTTTGCCTGCAATTGGATTGGAGAAGTGTTTTACGACCAAGTCACATGACTTCGAAAGAAATCTTAAAATCAACTTCACATTCTTGCCTCAGATGCAGAAAAAAAGAACTAGCAGCATCTAAAGTGTATTTGGGGCAAATACTTGCTAGTTGATCGAAAGAAAGTTCATGCTGGTTGAAATGACTGAGAATAACAGCATAAAACAAGTTCTTTATGGCAGCAGTGGAAGACAATTTCACCTAACTAATGCTAGTAAGATAGTTCTGTATTTTAGACAGAAAAGTGGAACATAACATGATCCACTTTTCTAGCTTGTCTAAATATATGATCTTCCAAGGAACACTTAACCTCAATCTAAGATTGATTTCGCTCGACAATTGTTTCTTCAGATTGGTATTCTCTCTTTTTATCTAATCTGTGGCATCCACATGTGCATCGAATTTATCAAATAGGATTCATAAAGGTGCTCGTCAAGCTGTTCAACTGGGTAGTCCCAAAGGTATGAGAATAATGAGCCAACAAAATCATCAATTCTTTACTACGGACAAAATGTAATTTTACTGCACACAATCTTTTATGTGACTATTTCATCTGCACACATTCTGTTATTTTCAGGAGATCCATTTATTCATTTCATTCTTATTTTTCTAAAATTAGAAAGAGACCTTGAACAAGTCAGGTTTCAAAAGTTACGTATACTTAGGGTCCTCTTTATCCCATTCATATAAGAAGAAGAGAGTTAATATTCAGAACATCATGGTAGGATGGAAGGATGTGACCGGAATACAAGCAGTGACCTGAAATGAAATTGGTGAGCAAGTTCAAAAAGTACCAAAAATTCAGACAAAACAGAACATAAGTCAGAGACTAAATTCCAGGAGGAGCATTAAGTTTAGAATTTCCAATATTGTCTTCTGCTGTTCTACGAAATATAATAAAAGGAGCTAGAGTTTATTTGCACGTTGATTAACTATGGATCTCTATCAATTATTTCCCATCTACAGTGTCTGCATGTGACATTGTGTTTCCTCTTTGATGTTTTTTCACTGTTTAGTATTTTCCTAAAAGCTATTTCAAAATTGGCTAAAGACAGGTAGAAGACAGCTTGACTACTTCTAGGTATTCTTTAGTAGAATAGTGACTGGTAAGACATCCCTCCATACATAACTCCCTCTTCATTACACGTCAGATGATTACTTCTTAAGAGGCATTCACAAATAAAATGTTCAGTAAACAACTACTACTCACTGTCATATATGAAGGTACCACAAGGTGAAGAAGACAAATTCGTAGGAGATCTAGCAGTCCAACGTCAAGTCTCAAGATTAGCCAAATTAATGCCCACAAAGCTGGCACAAAAGCTACATGATCATGATATATGAAAAAACAAGAGTGTCGTGTTAACATAATGTGTGCGTTTTAAACTTTCGCATTGTTCCATTATTATATGGACCATATAAACTAAATTTTCCCATTATGAAGCTTCATTGATCACAAGATATGGAAAAACAGATGTCGGCATTGCATCTAATTTTGAACATCTAAGTTGTATGACATTATCATCCCATTATAGCATATCCAATTACACTGACATCAGATACACTATCAATTTTGAGACCTAGAGCAGGTAACACTCATTGATATCAGTTTCTAGCATTAAATGTGAACTTAACCCACAAAATTGGTATTAGATCTCAACCAAAGAGGATGATAAATTTACACAGACAAGTCCTATCACTTTATTTCAGAGATGAGAGGGGACAGAAAGCAGAGGTTGTACAGTCGTCTATATGAGGAAACACAAAAAGGATCAGTGTTCATACATTACAGCAGGCCCCCATCAATGAGCTATATGATATCGATCCCAAATTTATGCCTTTAGCCCTTGCTTCTTCTAGAACTTCAAATGCAGCTTCCAACTTACCTGTGTGCCCTGCCACATCTATCAGCGCACTGATAAACATCTGCACGAATAAAGGAAACTTAAGTTTTTTCTAATTTAATTATTTATCAAAAATACGGAAGTAAGAAATATCAGTGACGAAGTTTTAACTTAATGTTGACAATTGATGAAAAGATGGAGACAGATACTGATGCATTAAGCTCCGATTTCAGAAACAAGGTTGAGAGGCATGATTTTGGAGATAGAGGCCGACAAAAATCTGTATTTCAGGAAACCTGACTCAGCTAATCAATCAAAACAAAAAATACTCAGCTACTCCGCGCTAGACCGACTACTCCAAGAGCACTCATCCATAAACCAATTACTGGTACAAATAACAAATTACAGAAAGAAATGTAACCAACGTTTATTGGAAACGCAGACCTAAAATAAAAGTCACAATATCTCTTGGATTAAATTGCCCCCAAGGAAGTGCATAATACTTTATGTGGAAACGCAAAAGCTGCTGAAATTTCATTGCAGTGTCATAGTCAAGTTTTTCTGCATTCCAGTTTTGGTGTTGAAGATTCCAAACTTGTTTTGTGATCAAAGATATCCTAAGCTTCCAATTGCTGTCAACTCGCAAAATTATTGTGGTTGTAGCTTTGAAGGCTGCTTTGGTGGTTGAGAATTCGGTTTGATGTCATCATCATCAAAAACCCCATTTTCTTTTCCCAGTCAGGCGTACTAAGCCTCATAATATATTGAAGAGAAAAAAAAGAGTTACAAGCCATCAAAATGTATAAAAATCTCCAGACATGCAACCACAACAGTTAAAAAATTAGTACCTCCACATGCAACACAACAGTTTAAAAATTAGTAACTCCACATGCAACCACAACAGTTTAAAAATAGTACCTCCACATGCAACCACAACAGTTTAAAAATTAGTACCTCCACATGCAACCACAAAAGTTCAAAATTAGTACCCACATGAACCACAGCAGTTTAAAAATTAGTACCTCATCTGGATTAACACCTTTTTTGGACATGTCATCATAAATGCTGCGTGCAAATTCCCAATTACCATTTTGACTGCAACAATTTACAGCAATTGTGTAAACCTCTGGTGTTCCCTTGATATCACATTTATCAATCATACGATAAACCTCTAGAGCTCGATCAACCTAAAGAAATTCATGTCAATGGTTAATTATAATAGAGGAGTAGCTGAATATGGGAACACCAATCTCATTCAACTGAGATTTAACATCTAAAAACAGAATGCACATATACCTGACCAGCACTTGCACATGCCTTCATCAAAGCCCCAACAGTAATCTGATCAGGTTCTATTGGTCGTGCTTCTGCTTTCATTTCTGATAAGACATCAAAAGCACGATCGACTGCTCCTGATTGACCACAAGCTGTGATAAGAGCATTGAATACAACACGATCTGGATTCACATTCTACTGAATACAACAGGAATCTAATGTGAGATATTCGGCGGTCGAAGTACACGTCACTTTTCAGTACAATTTGGTAAATGGTAAGGTGATACAAAATGAAAAGTTAAAGAAATACTCTCTATAATTTTGTACACCCTGAGTAGATAAATTCATACCTTAGATCTCATTATACCATAGGCACCAAAGGCCTTGGCAACTTGTCCAGCTTTAGCACAACCATCAATGAGGGCACCATATGTATTAGCATTTGGCTCAACTCCAGCATTGACCATTTCATGAAAAACCTACAACTTCAGAAAATATCAACTCGAAAGATGGTATATAACTTTATAAGGGTGCAAGGACAGGCAGTAAGAATCTAACAAAGTCTAGCTATATTCAAAAAGAAATTACCCTAAATGCAACTAATGGGAGTAGCAATCAACTATCATTCGTTCTAAAACACAATTATGAGAAAGGTCGTGAATTTGTTTATCCCATTTGAAGTACACTCTTTGACACAATTGTCATGTTGTGATGATAATTGAAAATTGCAAACGGCAGTCATGCCTTAATCCCCAAGCTAGATAAGATCAGCTATTTCAATCCCCCATTATCCATCTCGCTCCATTAAGACCTATCCTGATCTAATCTTCAACAATTTTAATTTCTCTAATGCTAGTTCTTTACATTTTCTACTGCATACAAACCTCTACAGTAATCAAACTCCTAGTTTTTTTCTTTTTTGATCAAGTAAACAAATTCATTTCATTACGCAAAAGTCCAAAATCGTAGAAGAAATATACCAAACAGTAAAGAACCTACAAAAGATACCCAATCCTCTATACATACCAGGACTACATGATACACAAAAAATAAATAAGGCATGGAAGATTACTCTTTTACTTCCCAAAACTCATTTCTGCTCTCTTATTTCTACCTCTCCAAATGATCCACATCAAAGCCTGAGGAACAACATTCCATGCCGTCCTTTTTCTCCTGCTTCTTTCAGCTTAGCTTACCAACCCAACTGAACATATACCACCATAATCTCCTTGACAGTCTGCACTGTAGTAGAAGATGATCAACATCTTCGCCCTCCTCCTTGCATATGTAACACCAGCTGTACAGACAGCCTTTCTTTTAAGGGATTTCACCGTCGAAATCACTCCTCTAGAAGCTAACCGTGTGAAAAAGCACACCTTCCTTAATACCTTAGGAATCCAAATCAACTTTACAGGAAAAGACTGCCAGTGAATGCTGGATCTAAAGTAAGTGTACTAATATGATCAAGCCTTAATCACAACCTAATTGGTATGCATACATGTATCTTTTTCATCTATTCTTTGCTTAAGTCTACAGGGATTCAAAAAAATTGTAGGTATCATTATGGTTTCACACCTATGGACAATGCGACTGGATGTCAACATAAGACATAAACAACTCATATTAAGTGACATTTTCTCATTTTATCCTCCGTGCTACTTGTAACTTTTGTAGAATATGATAATCTAAAATCTTTGTATGATCGCACATCAAAGTTACTATCCACATCTGCAACAGTATCTTATGGATATTTTAGACTTCAAGCGCCCAACATGCCCTCCTTAAAGAGGATATTCAAAGATTAAACAAGAATAGAAGACCCTTGGATGCAAATCACCTATAAGCTATAACTAAAACATTTTCTCATGAAAAATCACAAAATGGCGGTACTTACCTCAAACATGGTATCAACTTTTCCAGCCTTTGCACAAGTTGATATAAGAGTAGTATAGAGCTTGCAATCGGGTTTCAGTCCAGTCTCACGAACAAGTTGAAGCACTTGAAAAGCACCTAAGTAAACAAAATAAATTGACCATAATTACAATGGTATAATCTCAGTCCAATAGATAAAGTTTCATTTGCTACAGTTATCATATTATTTTGTTGTTGCTATTGTTCTCTTTTCGTTGTTTTCGGAATGACTTCCTCGCTACTGTATTTGTTTTACATGCTTCTTTTTTATATGTTTTACTTAAACCAATGGTCAATCAAAAAGAGTCATTCTACCTTCACAATGTAGGTAAGGCTACATACCTTCTTTTTTATATGTTATACTTGAACCAATGGTCAATCGAAAAGAGTCATTCTACCTTCACAATGTAGGTAAGGCTACATACACACCATCCTCCCCAGACCCCACTTGTGAAATTACACTTACGATGTCATAAAGACAAACTGGAAATTTCCAAAAAAATATTGGAAGTTGATTTCCAAAGTCTATTGAAAACAATAACATGCCATTGCACTTTTTCCTCTTTATCCGTGTCGAAGAAACCTTACCAAAAAAGAAATAGGAATAAGCATCAAGAAAAAGAAAACTTACGCTCCAAATCCCGGGAGCTTGCACATACAGTCAAGAGCATATTGAACGTGCTTAGAGTTGGATTTTGGATAAGCTTGGTGAAACGGAAAGCTTCCTTCACTGCCTTTTGACTTTTACATACTTGGAAAAAAAGGGCATGGTACACCTGTAAATGGGACCTTTAACAAACTACGAACAAGCCAAATTTCATAAATAGAATATGAAGTAAATATAAGTAGAAATCTCCCAGTTTACTTTATCCATATTCAGTGAACCATGCCTTCCCATATCTTCAAGGATGTTTATGCAGTCCATCAACCTGCACCAGGAATTCCTGTGCATGAGCTTGAATGGTATAAACAAGAGCAACAGACCAAGATTGTCCATAGTCAGTGGTTACACAATTTTATTTCAATCAATTACATCATTTTGTTATTCAGCCACCATTTCCATAGTTTTGCTAGTTCAATCCCGTAAATCTGGATGTTTTCATCAAGTGCAAATACTTTGTTAAGAAAGAAGCAGAACAACATCCAACAGGAGAACATGTTGACATTCCAAGTATCATTTTTTTAACTACATCAGAAATATCATTTTCTACGTGCTAAACCTTTCAAACAAATATTATTGATGACAAGCATAAGGACCGGTCCAAAGAATGAAGTCAACATGTTAAACAATAGGTTACCTGCCCTCTCTAAGGAAATGGCGGTAAGCCCTGAACTGGTCGGATGGATTAGGTCGATCACACACTTGGATCGCCTTTGGATTAGGAATCTGTAATTGTTTTGAGGCACCATTGTCCGGTAGGATAATCTTTTCCTTATTAGTGAAATGCTGCATTCTTTTCACAAAGTCCTTTTTGTTGAATGGTCCTTCTTTAAAACATCCATGAGACCTTTTCTCCTCAAAATCCTCTGAAAAATAATTGAATCCCATAAAAAAAAAAAATACTGAAGGACACTCAGGAAAGAACAAACAAACCCAAAAAAAAAATACTTAAAGGGAGATGTATTAAAATATGATAAATTGGAATGAAGAGGTTGCAGCATTTCCATCGAACTCCCTGCTGGATAATGCGGATCTCAGGAGATGCTTTACCTGCTCGTACTGAAAATACTTTTGAGGGGGGTGAAAAGGTGCCAATGCCTTGAAGGGAAGCATGAGAAGTCAATGCGTCTTGTCCATTTAGACTTTTGCTAGATGCCTCAAAGAACGAGTAAAGATCTTCGCGTGTAGAGTCCCTGAAAATAAGATTGTGGATAATGACTTCATCCTCTGCGACAAATTTATGGGCTTTCTTACGTCCGTCCTTCGTCATCAGTTCCTGGTCCATTTTCTTGGTTTTCTCAGTTCTATCATCTATGTTGATTGTAGGAAACAAAGCAACACTACGCTCTGAACTGACTTCCTCTGTAGTCAGTATGTTAATCACTTTAGTTTCATGCAGATGTTCCTGCAGATTAATGTTTTTCAACTCTTCCACAAAGGAAGATGGTACTGCATCTGATTCGGTGTGTGCAATAGGTTCAGGTTCTCTGACTTCCTCTGTAGTCAATATGTTACTGATTTTAGTCGTCCGTAGATGTTCCTGCAGATAAATGTTATTCGACTCTGCCACAAAAGAAGATGGTACTGCATCTGATTCAGTGTGTGCAATAGGTTCAGGTTCTCTGACTTCCTCTGTAGTCAATATGTTACTGATTTTAGTCGTCCGTAGATTTTCCTGCAGATAAATGTTATTTGACTCTGCCACAAAAGAAGATGGTACTGCATCTGATTCAGTGTGAGCATTAGGTACAGAGGCTCCCAAGGTCAAAGAGCCATTGGAACTAGGAACCAACTGATTAGTATCTAGAGACTCAATATTGTTGGTAACGAACGTTTGTATCAAATAGGTTCCATCATGTTGCAGCACATCTGTCCCCCCATCCTCACGCTCATTGCTTACTTTGGTTACTTCCTTCATTTGGGTTTTGACAGATTTCTCCTCCTGTATGTTTATAAGATCAAATACATGACGTGGAAACCAGTTCATCACATGTCTTATTTGTCGCCGCAAAGCAAGAGTTAACTCAGCTGAAATCTATGAAAAATTGTGGACATCAGAAATATGGTCCTCCTGAAGTAACTCTGGTAAAACTGTAACACCTCTTGCTAATGTGTTTAGAAAAAAATATTCCTACTTTTAAGTACCAATGACTAAGAAAATTGACTTACTACAGATGCCAATGACCAGAAAACTTCAGACATAATATTTTCAGTTTCTATAAATTTATCCAACAACTAAGAGTTGAGATGGTAGAAGACTCGATGTTTCTAAGACCAAGAACTTATCTGAAAAGAAACATAGTTCTGACATATTAACAACTAAGATAATATTTTCCTTTCATATTGCTGAGATATACAACTCCAAATTACTAATTGAAGATTAGAAAATTAAGAGTTAGCCTTGTTGCAATCAAACAGCATGTGTACTGAACCAATGATGATCTATGTTAAATGATGAGAATACAATTTAGCTATCCACATCTACATTCTTGATTTTACACAACACAATAGAATCATTAAGACGTATACAGACTCAAGACACATCCTCTTTCTGTATCTGGCAACAAAAGGTTAACTAGTAAAGTTATACCCCAAGAAATTGCTAGGCTTTCAAGAAATTGGTGTCTCTTTCAAGAAAAGAGCAGTAACAAGTGAACCGGTAATGTTATTCCCAAAGTAGAGTTTACCTCCTTGAACTGGGCGTTGGCATTGGCATTGGCATTTTTTTGGAAAAATTCAAGAAAGATGATTATAAGAGCAAATATAGTGACAACGGATGCAAAAACTACCTTTAGCGAGTCAAGAGAAGCATAGTTCTGAGATATTAACAATTAGTATATTATTTCCCTTCCATATTACTGAGATAAACAACTCCAAATCACTATTAACAAATTAAGAGTTAGCCTTGTTGCAATCAACAGCATGTACTGAACCAACTACATTCTAGATTTTACAATACAAAATTTTCAAGAATCAAGAAATTGGCGTCTATTTCAAGAAAAGAAAAGTAATGTTATTGGCAGAGTATAGCTTACCTCCTTGAACTTGGCGTTGGTATTGGTGTTTCTTTTGGAAAACTCAAGAAAGACGACTGTAAGAGCGGAGATAGTGACAACGGATGCAAAAACTACGGTTTGCGAGTCAAGAGAAGCTCTGAGAACAAATCTTGAAGTGTTGCCACCGAATTGAAAGCCAATATTTCGACATCTCCTCCGCGAGTTAAGGCCAGGAGGCCGTAAAGAATGGGTAGAACCGGAGAGAAATTGGCGGCGAGGAACGAGAGAAGATGAGATTGGAGAACAAGAAAGGAGAGAAAGTTTTGGAGAGAAGATTGAGTCCATGAAATTGGAGAGGAAGAAGAAGAGGAAGTGGAGAAGAGGAGTAAATTAAAGGAGTATTTATTCATCTTGAAGATAGCGTGATGACTGGATAGGAAGTTATAAGCCATGAGCCATTTGACGGAAGAAACCAAGTTGCTTACGTGGCCTTTAATATATCAAAATCCGAGCCGTTACAGATATTTTATTCTTCTTTTTTTTTTTTACTTTGTCATAAAATACAAAAAAGGGAAAAAAAAAATAATAACTAGAACTACTCATTTCAATTCATATCATGTTTTTCTTCTTTCTTAGAAAAAATAAAATATTAATTTATTTTAAAATTTTATGTAAGATTACTTTTAATCTCTTCATATTTATTGAATAAAGATTAAATAGAAATTTATAATCAATTATGTCTTAATTCACTAAAATGATAATTAATTTGAATCAGTTATTTTAAGTAAGTTCAAATTCACAAAAATTAAAATGGACCGAATCAAATAGTATAAGATTTTGTTTTGTTCCCCATTTGATGTTTTGTGGCATGACTAATCCAAATTTGCCGTGGAATTTTTCACTTTAAAGAGTAGAACTGTAGAAGTATTTCGTGTGAAAAGAAGTAATTAAAAATAAGAAAATATATATTACTCTATCACAGTTTTTAACAGTTATGCTACTTATGATGAGATTAAATAACAAGATTTGCGGCATAACTTATATCTTATAATATGTATGAAAAAATTAATGAAAATAGAACAATATTACACATGTCTAAAAATAGTTTTAGAAAATAATCAAAACAATAATCTCAATGCTATTTCACATAATACTGTTATTATTTAGAAAGTCCTTATTTATTAAGTATCTTAGTTGTAAAATAAAACAAATATTTCAAGAATTAAGATAATATTATTGTGCCTAAAACTTATTACAGTTATTCTGAATCTATTATTTAAGTGACGATATGATTTTTTAAAGTTACTTTTAAAAATTTAATTATGCATATTTACATTCAAAGGATTACTCAATTGGTCAAATAATGTCTTGCCGACCAAATTATCAACCTTTGTGGTTATTTGCCTTTTCCAATATTATATTTTTTTTTAATATTACTATATATTATGAAAATAACTAGCACAAACTTTGTACATCCTAATTTATATATATACTTTTTCAGTCATAGCTATGAATGTTGTATACATATACATATGTATAATATATAATTATCTAATTGATATACACTTACAATTCACCTCTTTCCCACTCTCTGCCCTCTCGCTCGCCTTGCTCCTTCCCCTCCCAATCTCGCTCGCCTCTCTCCTCTCTCTTCCAATCTCGCTTGTCATATATACAAATGCATATGTATAATATACAATTCTCTAACCGATATACATATACAATTTACCTCTCTCCCACTCTCTAGCCTCTTTTGCTCGCCTCTCTCCTCCCTCTCCCAATATCACTTTCCATATATACAAATACATATGTATAATATACAATTATCTAACCGATATACATATACAATTCACCTCTCTCCCACTTTTTGCCCTCTCTCTCACCTCTCTCCTCTCTCTCCCAGTCTCGCTCGCCTCTCTCCTTTCCAGCTATAACATGTAACTATGAATTGTAATAATCAAACTATAGCTATAAAAAGTAATTAAGCTATTTTTGAGTAGTTGTATGTGAAAGTTTCCCTATTATCATATATATTCTCTTTTGTAAATTAGTGGGCCTAAAGAAATTGGGCTGTTGTCCATGGTTAGAGTGGATAACGTGTTACATGAAGCCCAAACCCAAAAAGGCCCAACTCTGTCGTCAAAGTGTTCCCCACCCGCCAACTTCCACAAACAAACAACGCCTTAAACCCTGCGAATTTGGCTGTGAAAGTCTTCCTCATACTCTCTAAAACAGTACAGTATTATTATTTTATGGCGGAAATGGATATTAATGGGCAAGTCGAAGAGGCTGCAAGGCGTGTACAGGTCCGGTTCCTAACGAAGTTGAAACCCCCATTTAAGGCCCCGCCTACTTCCATTGCTATTCCCTCCAACCTCACCCGATTGGGCCTCTCTTCCATAGTCAACAACCTCCTTAAAGCTGGTAACTTTTAGTTCTAATAGATTCTGCCTATTATTAGTTTTCTTATTTTTTTTAAAGTGGAATGTAGATCATATAGCTAAGCTGAACTAGTTTGTGCCTTAGGCGTAGTTGATTGATTGGTTGTGTTTGTGTATCTGTGTTATAACTTTGAATTGGTGTGTAAATGGTTTGCCTTTTGTCGTAGGTGAATAGTTATAATTATAGAGGATATGGTCGTTCACACTGAAGTAGATTTTTGTGGGAAATGATGAACTCATGCTAATTGTCAATTTGTCTTAATTGACTAGCTTACCTCACTTGACTAAGTTGTGGTCCGAGAGCTTTGTTATTATGGGTTAATGGTGCCATAAATGAGTTATTTTATCCTTTGAAATGACTATCAAAATGTTACCTGCAATATGTGTTTTTACTAGTATGCTTACCTGTTTTTCATTTGATTGTTATTAGGAAAGGATGATTGGAATCCTGAGCCTTTCGATTTTCTCATTGATGGAGAACTGGTCCGCATGTCACTTGAAGAGTTTCTCCTCGCCAAGGGCATTTCAGCTGTAAGTCTCTTTCCTGACATCACTACTTGACTGCTAGAATAAACAGTTATGTCTCTTCAGACCAACTCAAAAATAAAAGGTACTCATGGAGAACTGTTTTGTATTCCTTATACAGGAGAAAATATTAGAGATTGAGTACATTAGAGCTGTGGCTCCAAGAAAACAAGAAGAACCATCTTTGCATGACGACTGGGTCAGTGCAGTTGATGGTTCTAATTCTAAGTAAGCATGAGTGTGAAATTTGTTTTTCAAGAACCTTCAGTGTGATCCTTGTAATCTTTTCCGCCTTGTGTATCTTTCTATGTTTGATAGACTTGAGACTTGGTCTGTGTATGCTTCACTTCTAAAGGAACTTCTGTACTAAAAGAGAATATTGCTTATCCTGAAAAAAAATAGTGAGCCCTCATAATATAACTTAATGGACGGTTTTATGTCTTTGGCTATTGCATATCTGTACCTTATACGTTGTGCATTTACTTCACTCATTGATATCTGTTACACACTAGATTACCGAGGACAATGTTGTTGATATTATTACATTGTGCTGCTTTTGTTCCAAGTGTTTTTAGTTAAATTTCATCCTCCGTGTGCTTTTCCCCCCTAAAATATGGGATGGTGATAGTTAAGAATGTAATAATGGTCTTCTTTCCATACAATGAATTATTGCCTTAACTGACAATATGTGCATATTTGTGATATGTCAGGTTTGTTTTGACTGGATGTTATGATGGCTTAGGAAGGTAATCCACTGATTGTATCTTCTTTTGCTAGTTGCATTTTTTGGTTCAGAACTCGGCTTTGTTTTTGTTGTTGTTACATCAGCCTAACATTTGATAGTGCTAATTAGAATATGGAAGGCTGCCGGATCTTGTACACATCTATTGGAGGGCCATACTGGGGCAGTTACTTCTGTTTGTGTTGTCAACCCAAGAGGTATCAGAGGGAGATAGTTTCTCCTCAGTTGCTCATTTTCTAGCATTATGCTTTACCGTCTGCTGCCATTATCATTTATCTCTGAGTTCATAGGTATCAGAGGGAGATAGTTTCTCCCCAGTTGCTTGTTTTCTAGCATTATGCTTTACAGTCTGCTGCCATTATCATTTATCTGTTCATACTCTTACATCACCTGCTTTTGGTATTTGTTTTTTGAATAATATTTCTTGTTGATATCCATTCGATTAACTAGCCTTGCAATGCTGAAAATACGCTGGATACCAAAAACTATTACCAGCATGAGAATCATGTGGACATATAATTTGAATTTCTCCTGGATGTTTACTTCTTTGTGTTTCATTTCTTCTGCAATTCTGTCTCTGTGTTTATCATATTTATACCTTTTATTTTCTTAAGTGGCTCAAGATGGCGCTGATCAAATAGTCGCTACGGCTTCCAAGGATAGGACACTGCGGCTCTGGAAGGTAACATGATGTGCCTGCACTACGTATAACTCTCTGCCTAATTCGTGATCTTCCTCTAATTAGTATTTGTTTGGCTTAAAAGTTTGATTCAGATGAGCCTTCAGATCAGATAAAGAGGATTAGAGCCTATAAAATTTTATATGGACATAATGCTTCTGTTCGAAGTGTTGCAGCAAATCCTGCTGGAGATATGGTCATGCATCTCTTCACTTAATTGATCATTTGAAGCTTTTTAATTACGTATTTGATTATAAGAAGTTTACTGACTCCCTGTTTTTGTTGTGTTGGACAGGTGTGTTCAGGGTCCTGGGATTGCCAAATAGCTCTGTGGCAAGCAAGTGGCTCAGATACAGGTGATGTAATTTCAGTCAAGAGAAGGAAGAAGGATGCCGAAGAGGAGGATCCTCAAGTAGAAGTATGGCCACATTTCTTCTAACTTGTCTAGGTTAAAGATAGAAAAATACATCTATTTCATGCCACATAGTGTTAGAATCCATGACCTGTTTAATACGGATAATGTGTTTGTTCTAACATCTACCTTATCCCAAAAAAAGGGTAATGTGTCTGTTCGCAAAACCAGTGAAAAAGAAGGAAAGAACAGTTCATGGCTGTTGTTACTATTTGATTTCGAAAACTTTCCAGTGCAAGGCATACACTTAATAAACAATCTACTTTTACTTTTTGGCAAAACCTCTTCTTCCCTGAACCCTACTTTGAATCCTTCTTCATCCTACCTCTCATATGCCATGCCCATCAAATTGTCCCACTCTCTTCCTGCAGTTCCTCCAACTTTGTGTTGCTACTCCCTCAATTTTAAATTATGTGACATAGTTTGAACCAGCACGGAGTTTAAGAATAAAATGAAGATTTTTGGTACTTGTGGTCTAAAATATGCCATAACATTTGTGTGGCTGTAAAGATTTTGAAACTGGCTATCTGTCCCGTAGATTCCTCCCTTGTTCCTTATCTACCACCTTTGTTGCCATTATACTCTTCTTTTCAAAGTTGTCAACAACAATTTTGTGCCAGTCCAACGTGTCTCTGACTTTCTATGTTGTATCTCATAGAAAATTGATATTGATTAGCAAAATCTTTTGTCCCTTTTGATGAAAGACAAACAACCTTCTGATTTCCTTAAATGACGATGTTCATCAATGCACTGAAGGACCAAACTAATGTTGAAATCGGTGTTCGAAATATGTCGGTCGTTGGCTCACTTGAGTTGCTTGATCTTTGTTCTCTCTCTTCCTTTTTTATTTTTTTAATTTTCTTTTTAAAAGATTTTTTAATGATTGTTATCCTAATCTTGTAAATAATTCTCTCACATCTTATGCTCACAGGAGGAGGCTAAATCTACACTTGTAGGACATACACAATGTGTGTCTACCGTGGTGTGGCCACAAGATGAAGCAATCTATTCAGCATCATGGGATCACTCTATTAGAAGATGGGATGTTGAGTTGGGCAAGGATTCGTTGAACCTGGTGACATGCCATCTCTTTTCTTCTGTTCTTCCAGTCACATCTTTACTGTCATAGTGTCATGTGCATGTTTTCCTGAACTACATACATATGGATTGGAGGGAGAGAAGTAAATATCAACTTGCAGAATATGAAATTATGAAAAAAATGTGGAAGGTGTAGCACTCAAATATGCCAATCCTAGTGATATTGCTTTCCTTTTTTGTCAGAGATAGCATTTCTCTTCAGCAGTTAACAATCATATTTTTAAAAATTACACCGTCTTGAAGAAAAAGATACCTCCCCATCATGACAAGTAGCTGGGTTTGAACTTTGGTAATACCAAAATGTATATTTCTTTTTTAAGTCTATTCTGTTGAGAGCTTGAAACTATATTTTCCCGAAAGTATGGATAATGATCACCTTCCTCTTCAACAGTATTGCGACAAAGTCATTAATTGCCTTGATGTTGGAGGTGAAGGTTCTGCCCTCATTGCTGCTGGTGGTTCTGACCCCATTGTTAGGATATGGGATCCTCGCAAACCAGGTTTCTTTCTTTTTCTGTACAACTTGCAGAAGCACTTTTAAACATCCACTTGAACTTAGATTCCTCGTCTCTATGTGCTTAAATACCTTTTCTCTGTATTTATTGTCCAAGTAACTGATGACCTTACATCACATATTGATATATACTCTTTCATTTACCACTTAACAGGTACTTCGGCTCCTGTCTATCAGTTCTCATCACACAGTTCTTGGATATCCACCTGCAAGTGGCATGAAAAGTCACGGTTTCACTTGCTTTCTGCATCATATGATGGAAAAGTAATGTTATGGGACTTGAGAACTGCGGTTAGTACTACACTTTTTACGTCTCTATTATTAGTAGTACGACTCTTTATAAGCACTTACATTTTCTGTTCCTGGGTAAAACAATTTGTGTTGCAGTGGCCCCTTGCTGTCATTGACACTCACAATGACAAGGTACTATTTTTGCCTTCTAAGATTTGGTTTAAGAGTATTTGTTCTACTATAGCATTTCCTAAACATCAGGTTGTCAATACAGGTACTGTGTGCGGATTGGTGGAAAGGTGAAAGTGTTGTCAGTGGTGGGGCTGACTCGAAGCTTTGCATCTCTTCTGATGTTTGTGTGTTGTGATATAGAGGTAAATTACTCTATTTTTGGTGTAGAGATTTGAAACCTATTATCTTTCATCACTTAGTTCACTGGAGTAGAATAGGTTATTTGAAAAAGGATTAGAACTCATCATGATACATTTGACTTATATCTGTATCAGAGTTCTGATAGTCGATATAGGACAAGGTAATACAATTCGCAGACTGATGGTTGATGTGTTTTACTAACCAACCTATTTGAAGCACTCGATCCCTTGATTGAAATGATGGTAGCTGTGACAATTGTTCACTTGGCTAATTTTCTTTCAGGATTGATCTCCCCTCCCCTATTGCAGAGGCGACTGTGCTCCATATTGATGCGATTTTGCTAATAGAATTCGTTGGGTCAAGCTGAAGTTGTGATAATTTACTTCATAAAACAATTTTGTCTGTGCTAACTATAAATGGTTTGTATCATATATTCCTGTGAGTTAGAGTGAATTGAAGCTGTATCTCGCGGATGTACTTTATTTTATTATGAGATATTTACTCTCAAGCAAATTGGTCAAGAGTTGGTATTTTCAACCATTGAACTATCCAAACACCGATTTCATGTGTTATTGAATTACTGCAAGTTATCATCAAGGAATATGACGAGTTGATCGATATTCCTCATTTCTTAATTAAAGATTTCGTGTTCGAACAGAAACATTTTTAGTAATATTAATAAGTTTTTGCTGTGAAAATTTTCTAGTACAGAACACGCGAAGCATCGATCCATTATTTTCTTGGCCAGTCCAAGTGTCCAACTCGAAAGCGTTGAAAGCCACAAAAACAAAGCCCATGGAATCCAAATCTGGCCCACTAAATTCTAAGCCCTGGCCCATGAGAACCAAATTACGTGTATACCAGGGTATACGTGCCCCATAAAAAGCGGACACGCATCACATATTAAAGGGCCCAACCAGAGACAACGCAAGAAAATAAAGTTTCAAATCCCATGAGGTCACAAAGACTTCGTACAATTGCCCACCCTAACCGCCCCATCTGTCCCAACCACACAGTTTAACATCTTTTTCTGAAAATTAGATAAAAGAAAATATACATATTTGAAGTTGCTTACCTCTTCGTTTAAAAAAGAATGATAACAATTTTTATGTTTAAGACCATAAGATTAAAAAATAATTTTATATATTTGACATAACTTTAATTTAGGACCATTAACTCTGTGTCAAGTTAAACTATACTATTCTTTATAAAATGGAGGAAATATTAATTTTATCCCGAACAATTATCAGGCTTAAAATACTTTTTAATTGACTATACTTAAATACACCACCTATCTCAAACTCTCCTAAAAGTAGAGGTGGGCGTTCGGTTCTTCGGTTCGATTTTTTCAAATTTCGGTTCGATTCTTCGCTATTCGGTTTTAAAAAAGTGTGCACCATATTTATATCAAACTAATATTGGTTCGGTTCGGTTTTTTCTACTTTGGTTCGGTTTAAATTGGTGTTTTTAAATCGTTTTTTCGGTATAAATAAAAATAAAGTGAAAATATAATAAAGTGTTAAGAGTTTTATGTGCTTAATAAAAATAATGAGAAAATAAATATGCGACGATATTTTTGATTTCTCCCATACCTGAATAAATAAAGAAGAGAGCAAATATAAGGACTCATTTACATAAACAGAAGAGGAACTAAATTGTCATTATAATATTTTATCAGTAAAATATTTTTTTGTCGTAATGGCTAGCTTATGTAAAACGTTTAAATGGGTCATGTAAATTTTTTGAGTAAAAAATGTATAAGTATTATTAACTAAGTAATATAATTAAATTTTTTAAAATTTATTTAATAAAATTTCGGTCTTCGGTGCACCGTAGTTTCGGGACCCTTGCATCGAACTCCAAACCGAAGAACCGAAGTTTCAAAAATAAAAAACCAACACCAAACCGAAGAACCGACACCAAAAAATCAAAATAATTCGATTCAATTCGATTTTTCGATTTTTCCGTATTTATACCCACCCCTACCTAAAAGTGCTAATTTTAAACCAACAGTGAACATAAGGTGTCCTTTTTGTCACATCGTTTTCTCTAGAACTCTCTCTCAAAAGAAGTAGTACACATAAGTCATACTAATATACATTGATTTGAGACGCACCTTTTATTTTTAGAAGAGAAAAGAAAAGAAAGTTGGTCACGAGGAGAAAGTGAGTTGTGTTGACAAGGAATTAAATTAAAAATGGAGAAAAATGAAGTAATGAAGTTGAAAAGTAGTGAGAGTCAGGTGATGGACGGTTCAGATATAATGAAGTTAGTTGGAAATGAGGCTGTGTTTAGTAACTTTGTAGATCATAAGTTTCAAGAACTTGACATAGACAAAGACGGTAAACTTTCAGTTAAGGAGTTACAACCTGCTGTTGCTGATATTGGTGTTGCCCTTGGTTTACCTCCTCAAGGTTCTTCCCCTGAATCTGATCATATCTACTCTGAGGTACTTCCATTTCTCACTTCAAAAGTACCATAAAAACTATGTTTGTTAGTATTAAATAAATGTATCAGGTTACTTTATCCATCAAAACTTGAATAAAAATTAATTAGGACTAACATTTTTTTGTTTCCGTTGAATTTTGAACCACGATCTCTCGTAATTTTCACCCACTTCATTAATGATGTTACATATTCTTAAACAAATAAATCTACACATATATTTTGGTTATTGATGGGTTGAAATAGTAAATGCATATCGCAAATGGTACTGGTATGGGACCGTAAGAGGCCAGATGTTTAATGATTACAGAGTGCTTGAGATGAGACAGCAACTCAACTGGACTGTTCATTTATTTTTGTTCATTTTTTTAATTCAAGGGTTCAAGTTCGTATGTGTTCTCATTTGTTTGAATATCAAGTTTCAAAGTCATGATATCCATGCGGTTCCATTTGTACGTACTAAAGTATTTTTAAGGGATAGTACATAGATAGATATTTTAATTTGGCCAAAACTATCAAATAAACACTTTAACTTTGAAAATGCACATCTAGACACTTTAACTTGATTTAAGTTTGATATATAAATACCACACAACTTTGAGAATGCAGCCCCTTGAAGGTGTCTAGATGTGTATAAACAAAGTTAAAAGGTGTTCGTGAGACGCACCTATGTCAAGTAGAAGTGTTCAGGAAAAAAATTACACCATCTATAGATAACTTAAAATCCTAGTTGAAAATATTAATTCTTCAAAATAATTATGTATATATCTTTTGATGAACTTTTGGAGGTCTTGGCATTTAAGTTGTTCTGTCTGTACTGTTTTTTGTTTTTTGTCCCCCTCCTTTTTCCTTATCCATTTGGAATCACCATTGAAGAAGAGATGGAGATTGCCTAGAAATGTTCTTCTTTTTTCTTAACTTTTAATTTTTGAATCTGCTGACAATGATGATATGGACAGAAAAAATTTGGTTGATTGCATTCATACTTTTTACATTGTCAGTGTATAGAAGTTAAATTCTTCTCTAAATCGAGAAATATTTTGTCACCCCTTTTAATTAGTGAACTTGTTGTGACTTAGGTTCTTCAAGAATTCACACATGGAAAGCAAGAGAAAGTAAGCAAGACTGAGTTTAAAGAAGTTCTTTCAGATATTTTACTAGGCATGGCTGCTGGTCTAAAGCGAGATCCTATTTTACTCCTTCGTATGGATGGTGAAGATCTTCTTGAGTTCGTTAAAAGTCCTGCATTCGAACTAGAGATGCTTTCCCTGTACTCTGAGTTAGAATTGCCTGATGGATCCCTCAAAGATTACATCATCAAGGCTTTTGAGAAGCTGACGGTTGATGAAGGGATGCCTCCTGCATCAGACTCATGGGTAGTTCATTTATTCTCTTTGATGGCTTAACATTCATGTCTAGCTAGAAATTTTACACTTGCAGATTACATAAATTTGGTTACTTGCAAGACATGACAAGTTAACGGTTAAAGTATAGCCTTTTAAAATGTGATTGCTCACTGATTCGTAAATTTTGTTGCTTACTATCCCGTGTAACTTCTTTGTTACACATTTATATTTATGATGAGTTCTTTGCTAATTATTAGAGCATATTACTTTGTTATTATCTTGATCTGTAGGTAATGAGTAACGTTGTGGAGCCAGTAGTTGAATCCTGCATTGGAGCAACTAACGAGCAACCTGTTACACAAGAAACATTTTTGGCTGAATTTAAGAAAGTTGCAGAGAGTGCTGCTCAACGTCTCAAGGAGCAGCCAGTCATTGTTGCTCACAGCGAGAACACATTTGATGGAAGTGGAATTAAAAGACTATTGTCTAACAAGTTTGAATTGGATAAGGTATGTACACATCACCCATGCTGTTGTCTTCAGGACCTAATAATATATAGTAACATATCATGCTACAAGAAATGAAACTTTCTTAGGAACTAATGGCATACAAGAAGTGGAAAAGTCGCGACAAGAGACGTTTCCTTGTGGCCTGAGGGTCTTTTTATTTAGTTGTTTATCTATGGTGCAGACGCTGGATTCTGCCTTAAAGACTATACCCAGAGATCGCCATGGGAAAATATCAAAGGAATACCTACGAGTTGCACTTGATGTCCTTGCACCATCAGCTGGTTTACCTCCCATTGGTGCTGTTGATCAGGTATTTGCCAACTAAGGATTGAACTTATATGCACTAACAATATCAGTGTCTTAAACATATTGTAGCCAGTAATCTACCTTAATTTTGAAGTTACTAATCTTATCAGTGTGTAGAAGTTAAACTTGTCAACTAATAGATCACATTTTTGCTTAATTAAAAGCTGGCCTTGCGTATGATATAGTTGTATCCCCGTGTTTGCAGATGGATAAGGTCATACAAGAAGTCTGTAAGATGTTGGATGCCGATGATGGGAAGATTGTTAAAGAGGAAGAGTTCAAGAAGTTGTTGACTGAAATACTGGGCAGCATGATGCTGCAATTAGAAGGGAATCCAGTTTCGGTGTCCACAAACTCTGTTGTGCACGAGCCTCTTGCTTCTTCCTCTACGCTCTTGCAGCCTCCATCTATTTCTGAGATGTAATTGATCTTATGAAATTAGACAAAAAAAGAATAACAAGTGATGTATGATGTAAATTTCTGTTAAAATTAAAGGCTGAGAGATACTGCCTTACTAATACAGCTTCCATTTCAGCAATTAATAGTGTCATATTACATGAATTAAATCAGTCCCTGTTTAAATAACTTAATGATCAACTATGGCAAGTGCAATTTAGTGAGTGTAACCATATTAAAATAAAATCATGAGCATAGACTATCATCATATTCATGAGATGGTGAAGTTTTAAAAACTCAGCTAAACTGCGACTGTTCAGAATGTTGTGTGATGTTGCACTTTTGATTTTGACAGGATGGTTTGCATCCTCCACCTTTTGTCAGAGGATTTATGTGGTGTGAATTCAGACGAATCAACGAGGGGTTTCCGATACCGAATGTATAAAGACAAAAATAAGAATGTGGAATTTTGACAATCATGATCAAAAGTATTTTAGGTTCCATGATCAAGATTCTAGTTTTGTCTGCAAGTGTGAGGTCATTCTGTGACTTGTACATGAATGATAAAATCTTGAGGCTGAAGTAAGTCAACTATGTGATTAGAGTTGACATTTGGAGGATAAGTGATGAACTTTGACTTTTTCAATCCATCAAAGATGTAAGCTTTTCATGTTTAGTCATAAAAAACTTGTTTTCCTCAAAATCTCAACTAAGAAAAGTTTAGTTTATTAATTTTACCTAACGGAAAGTAGATAATATTGTAACTTCTGGAATGATTACTCATGCTTTATTTACCTTTCTTGCATATTGCATGTTTGCCTCCATAACTAAAGGATGTTGGAAAGGACAAAAACTCCTCCTGCAGATCTCTTTTATTGGTTAAATATACAAAAAAAAACATGACTTAGCAGTTAGTTGAGTATCTGAGAAAAAGTTCTTTTTGTCCTATTTGATTCTGTGTTGATATTTCCAATAGTCTTTTGCTTTGTTACAACCAAACATTGTGGATTTTGTTCCAAGATGGAATGAATAAAAGTTTATCTCATTCTACTTCTGAAGAACTATATCTCTGTTCCAAATTGTACTTTCATGGACTTGATCAGTGGACCAGGGTGTTTTCCCCTGATGTTGGTATTGATAATTACTATGTTCAATCTATCAGGCAAACACCCTTTTCCTATTTTCATCTTTTTTTGCTTCTGTTTTGGAAATAGTAAATACCTTAGCCACTTGTTCTTCTGTTAAGTTTAGTGCTTTTAATTTCAGATTGCTATGATCCTCTGGATCCTATTGGAAATATATCGGTTACGTATGACATTGTTAGATGGACAGAAGATGGTTACCAGGTAAGAAAAAACAAATTACTTCCATATTGAGTAGGACCTAACATCTATTTTCTTAACACGATATCAGAGTCATTACCCATGCTCCAGTTACCAGGCCTGGGCGTGCATTTGGGAGGGGAGGGTGAAGTTTTTGAGGTTAAGTCCGAAGTTCATTGTCTAAGTAGTTTCATTGCGGCTAAAAGTTTGTATATATCCATCAGTTTAATTAGTAGTTCTTTGCTCTCTAACTTGACTATTGTGCTTCAGGCAAGGATAACCATTCAAAACTACTACAAGTAAAGACACATCGAGAAACCGGGCTGGCAACTAGGGTGGACATGGGAAGCTAATGAGGTTATTTGGTCAATGTCTGGTGCTTTCGCCACTCAACAAGGGAATTGTTCAGCCTTCAGATCTGAAATTCCACATTGTTGCAAGAAAAATCCTATTATAGTCGACCTTGCGCCAGAAGCTCCACCAGAGAACAAATTAGATGGTTGCTGTCATGGTGGACTGCTTGCTGCCTCAGCTATCAATCCTTCCAATTCTTTTGCGTCCTTTGAGATGAAAGTTGGAAACTTAAGGGGAAATTTTACAGTTCACAAGCCTCTAAATCTTACTCTAATGGCTCCAGGATCTGGTTATACTTGTGATGAATTTATGGACACAGATCCAACATCTTTGGTTATAGAAGGACAAAGACAAGAACAAGTGATCAGTAAGTATTCTGTTTTGAACTTATACTACTAATGTTGAGTTAATATTCTTATGTGTTCTTACTTAAGTGCCTCATTTTTTAAGTGTTCACTGTAAAATATTCGATTGGACATTAAATCCCTTTTCTTCAGGGACATGGAAATCATCATGCACCTACTCAACTTTCTTGGCCAACAAATCGCCGACCTGTTGTGTTTCTCTTTCAACATTTTACAATCCTGAGGTTACACCATGCAATTTGTGTAGCTGTGGATGTAAATTAGCTGACAATGAGGCAAAATCATGCATTGGGTTGGTAACTAAGCTAAACAGCCTTTTAATAGGATGAAATACTTCAATTTTGCCCATTTTGCAAAGAGTGCTGATTTTGTTGTGGTTTATATATGTGTGGAACAGACAAAGCTCATCAGCACCATATGAGCGCGAGCTACTCCAGTGTACTGATCATATGTGTCCCCTTCGGGTTCACTGGCATATTAAGAAAAACTACAGGAATTATTGGAGAGTGAAACTCACTGTTTCCAATTACAACTTAGGTAAAAACTATTCCAACTGGAATTTGGTAGTCCAGCATCCTGGTTTTAGCCAGCAGGCAACTGTCTTCAGCTTCAACAATACAATGCTCTCTACCGTTGGTGTCCCAGGTATTTGCTCTACATTAAAGTATAGTACTTTACCCAGTATGATAGTAAAATAAGAAATAATTATCGATGTTGATGCAGATGAAGTTGCACTGTTTTGGGGTCTAGACTTCTACAACGACGCTTTGTTGCAAGCTGAAGAGAAGCAAGTGGGATCTGTGACTACAGAAATACTTTTACTTAAGGACATGAACTCATTTAGACTTAGTAATGGATGGGCATTTCCAAGGAGAATATATTTCAATGGTGAGAACTGTGAAATGCCTCTTCCACAGAGTTTCCCTATGCTTCCAAATGGTTGCTCAAGGGAAAAACCTTGTAATAGCCAGCTTTCTATTCTATTACTGTCGATATATTTGACTTACAAAACACTTAATTTCTGATCCTAAATCAAGATGATGCACCTTCCACCTCATGAGAATCAACTTTATTAATCCTATTCGATATGCTGAACGTGAGAAATCATCAATAATGCAGCTTCCTGGGTTTAAAAGACGAAACTCTAGTGAAGAATCATTTCATTTTTTGCCTCATGAGTACATTCCAAAAATATGGACCATGGTAACATTATTGGTTTGAGACCTAACTTGTACATGCTTCCCCTCACAATTGTATGCAAGCACACAAATGAGAATAACATTGGTTTGTAATTATTAACTTACGAAAGTTACGAAAAATATGGTTCAAGGTGGAGCGATTTCAAGCATTTTATAATATTCAAGCGTTAAACAAAAATGTGGTATGAATTAAGACGAATGATGTATTATTCTTATTTTCTCTAAAATATTTATGTATTGTTTGGTTTATTTAAAAAAATTATATAGATAATATAGATTATAAGTACAAACCTTTTAATTATTTTCATTTCTTTTAAAAGATTCTTCCACGTATATAGAAGGTTATAAATGAGTATTGAAGAGAAATCTAATATATTCCTTGTTATAAAAAGTGAGTTATTTTTGTAAGGTTACGGCCGTATTATGCGAGTGTGAGCCACAAAGTTGGGGGTATATTGGGAATATAATCACTTCCCTAATTAATTGGATTTTGGGTCGGATCGGTGCGACATATGGGCCGGTTGAACAACATTATCAATCAAGAGCTCTCCAATAATAGACTGTACAAGTTACCACTTTGATTCTCCATTTCTCAATCGCAGAAGTTGAAATCGAAAAAAGTTTTCAAAGGAATTACCTGTAAAAATGGCTCCTCCTCACGGCGATAAGTCAGTAGAAGTCAAGGAGGAGGCCGCCGCCGCCGTTTCCTCAGTCGATAATCGCCCTATTTCCACCATCCTCTTCATCGTTGGTACTACTTTTTTCTTTTCAGAAAGAACTTTGTTTGTTTGTTTTTTACTTGTGATTGCTCCGTTTATTATGAAATCGTGTTGACGGTAAAAAATATTTTATCTGTGAATCTTCAGCTATGCAAACAGAGGCGTTACCTCTTGTTAAGAAGTTCCAGCTCACTGAGGACCTCAATTCCGTGTAAGCTCCATCTGTTCTTATTTTGAGGCTTTTACTACTCAGAATTGAAGAGATTATGTACAAAATCACAACTGAAAAAGTTGTAAATTCTCTCCTTTGTTACTTTCCCGCTTACTTTTCGTATATTAGTTCTCTTGTAACGAAAGATCAAGAATAAGAGACTAAATACATCTAAGTTTAGTTGTGAGTCTGGAAATAAAATTTTCATTTTTGAAATATAAGCTACATAGATAAATAAATCACAATTTCATAGCTAAAATATTCATTAAAAATGTTGAAATATGTAAGCCAAGGTAAAAAGAATTTGACTTTTTCTTTCGAAATAGAGTGATGAGTGTCTTCGAGATCACCAAAATAGTCATGTGAAGATAACCAGAAACTAGTGGTAGAAGAAATGAAAGAGTAGTTATTAGATAAGTTTTGAGGCGGTAAATATTTTAGAAGCTAGAGCTCTATGTATATTATTGATGACAACAAATGTTGCAGGGTTTACCTGTTGAATCATATGGATGTGGTATGAGGTTGCTTGTTAAACAAACTAGCAAGATTATGATGTGTTGCATATGTATTGCTTCCCCCGGCCCATTTTATTTGACACCCTTTCCTTTTTAGTCCGTTCAAAAAAGAATGTCACCTTATTATACTTATAAACAATGTAACTTTGGAATTCCCCTTATAACCTTAATGAAATGATTTACACACACACAAATATCTAAGGATTGTTTGAGATTACAAGTTTCAAAAGTCTTCCTTTTCTTCCTAAACACCGTGTCAAGTCAAACGGCACCATAAAATGGGATGGAGGGGGTAATACTTATTGAAACTGAAAATATTTTGAGGATGATTCACATGATTTAGAAAAAAGAATGATATCCTATTCGAAAATGAATTTTGTAAGAGTTGTTGCCTTGTTGGATTCTTTCAAAAGACCTGGGAATTTCATTATAATGATGACCAGGAACCTCTAAATTTTCCACATGCTCAATATAGTGTGTAATTATTTATGCAGTAGATTTTTACCATGCTTGGTGGTTTGTTCTGTTGTCTCTTCTTGGATCTAATGTCTGATGTGCCCACTGCAGGTTCCCAAAGGGAGTCCCTTGGGTGCGGTTCTATGGTAATTACAAGGGTCTCGCCGTTAATATTGTTTGTCCTGGGAAAGACCCAGCATTGGGTAGGGTAGTTTGATCTTGACAATTTTTACTTTGCTGATTACATCTTATGAACATGGCTGCTTATATAACCAATGCACGAGCATATTGTTTCCACATTTGAAATAGAAAATTATATTATAGTAACAATCCTTCTTTTCCTTCGAGGTATTAGCAGATTGTGTATTGCCTCATTTAGTGGTAGGATAAAGTTTCACCAACCAGTTCTTCAAATGGGAAGTTTTATGTTGGACCCTCTCATTTTCTTCGTGGGGTGTGTCTCCTATTAGTCCAATCATTAAGTACATTGAAGTATATAGAAAATGTCCATCTCTATAGATACATCTTTTTTCTTAAAAAAAATGGGGGGTTAATGTAAGGAAAGTTGTATTATTCACAAACTCAGCACTGTGGGATTGTTGTGAACTACAAAACAGGCTAGGTTATCCCTATTCCCTGTTAGGCTGGTACTAATGTAGGGTGCATATGAAATCCAAAAACTCACATAACTTCACAAACTGAAAATATACCCAAGAACTGAAGCATTTAAGCAAATTATAAGAAGCCTTCAATCTATGAAGAGGATAATATTTTGCTTCAATGAAACTAGTTATTCTCTCCTTCAAAGAGTCCAAACAGTAAACAGTGATACTGAACCTGTAGACCTTTTTTTCCTGCATCACTTAGTAGGCCTATCATACACGGGTTGGTGTCTAAGCTAGCTTACGGTTTGTGACCATATCAATTCAACTGAGGACCTGGTAGCTCTCTCAAGCACATGGACTAGATCACTCTGCCATTGGAAAAAATTACACAAACATATTTTTGATCTCAAGTGGGATTTGAGCCCTAGTTTTCCATTATTTTTGTCCGCTTCACTGACTGCTAGGCCACACCTTGGATGATGCCTCAACTCAAAAATATCCAAAATCATTAATTATCTTCCTTGCTATTCCATGATGCAAAAATTGAGTTGTTAAAAATCTTCACTATCCATCAGACTTGAATGGTATCTACACTGATGAAGCCCCAGAAAGGTGTGGTTAGGAACTTAGCATCTTCACTATTCAAACACCGCGGATATGAAAAAAAGACGTGATTCATGCATAGTAATCCATCCTATACAGGTTACTTTTGTTAGGGCCTTATTCTTCCAAAATTCTTCCACGGTCATACCTTATCAGCTCTGCTAGAGGGGATCATATTTGGTACCTTTTTTACCTGATCATATGATCAGATCTACCTGCTTCACAGCACCCTTCCTCCAGTGTTTTCAGTAATGAAATCTGTCCTTTAAACTTCTAACAATTTCTCTAAAGGTGATATTCGAACTCCATTGCCTTTGCGTTGGGTTATGGTGGCTTCTACATGTGCGGTGAAGATCTGGAAATTCATCCTTGAGAGGCATGTGGCTTAGCTAGTTATCCTGGGTCAAAGGATGAGATTGCATTTCCAAGATCAAGGCTGTAATTTAGAGTTAATGAGTACATATATGGGTGTGCCCATTTGCAGAGGGAAGTAGCTAGTAGTCTTAGAGCCTGGTCTTCTACTCTTGAAACCTTCCTCTTGCTTGAAGGAAAATAACTTTGCCAAAGCACTAAAGTATCTGATGCTCTAAATTGTTTGATGTTTTCTCTCGCACTGTGTGTCTTCGTATATCTCAAATATCTTATATGCATCAAATCTAGTGGTCTAAAGTTTGTCAAACTAACTTATGAATGGTCTAACACAGGGGTTGATGGTGTGGGCACGGTTTCTGCATCTCTTGTGACATATGCTTCTGTCCAAGCATTAAAGCCAGACCTCATCATAAATGCTGGCACAGCAGGTGGATTTGGGGTATGATTTGTGTTTTTAGATTCTGATATAATCTTCTTTTTCCTCTTCCCCTAATACTTCCTCTTCCCCTGTTATTTCTCTCATCTCTCTTATTGAGCACCAGTAAGATAAATTGTTAGAGGAAAAGTACAACCTTGTTGGGACAGGAAGATTTTGGGACAGATTAATTGAAATGTTTGTTCCTGTGATTCCTCCATGTTGAGCAAACATAAATTTTTCTTTGGTTATGCTATTTTTGACACGTTAGCTTATTTCAGGCCAAAGGTGCTTCAATAGGAGATGTTTTTATTTCATCAGAAGTTGCTTTCCATGACAGAAGAATACCAATCCCGGTAATATTCATTTCCATCCACGCATCATGTCTTTTGAATTCTATTGTTGTTAAGAACCACATTGAATGTGGGAAACTGGATCAAAGCTGACACTAGGTTGCCAAACCATTTGCCTCTATACCTTTTAACAAGAGATCACAATTCCTATTATTGTTGTGGCTAAACTTCTACAGTTTACATCATTTTCAGTTTATTTACTGGACTTGGTGCTTCAACTGTTTTAAGGACATTGTGATCAATAACCTAGTGAAAGAAGTCCCTGGTTATTTACTGCAAAACTCAATTTTTTTATTCACCTACTTTATGATTTGGATAGTTTTTTGCTAATTTTATGGGCAGCTAAGATGAAGGTCTTTGGGTGCGCTCATATATGTGTAGGTATTTGATATATATGGAGTTGGTTCGCGGAAGGCTTTTGCTACACCCAATCTTCTGAAGGAGCTTAACTTGAAGGTAAATATTTTTCACCAGTGCATATAAAAGAACCAAATTTAATTAGCTCATGGCTCACCTGCTTTGATATCTATTCTTGTCTATGGCTGCTGAATGTACTTTTTTAGATTGTGGTTTTAGCTTCTTCGTCATTGACATTTTGTGGGTTCAGATTGTCCTTTCATTGTCATTTTGTCAAGTTGGATGGGCATCTGTGTGATTTTCCAAACTAATTTTGGTTGGTTATATGAAATCCTAATGTCCACTCCTCTCCAATTTGATTTATATGAGATCTTCTTTTCTCGGATTGGTGAGTGATTATCTTAATGTGAATGATGTTGCTGATGTTATATCAGATACGATCTTCTACTATATCAGTAAGTGTTTCTATAGTCCACTTTGTGCCATTACCTGTACACTATCTGCTATTTTCTTTCTTAATATGATACTCGAGTATAGACAATCTTGATAGGTCCTACCAACTTAAGATGTGGTCTTTTTGAGAATGAGAAGTAACATAGACGTGGTAACTTTTAACGTAGTGATGTCTACCAGTTTTACATGTACCTAAAGGATATATTTTAGCAATATCTGTAATTAGGTGATTTGGATGCTCATGAGTTGGCATGTGAAAATGGGATTCTCTTGAAAGAGTATTAATGATCTAGATGTTACCTGATGTGCTTGAGAACCATGTAAGACTTGCATGCCTTTTTTTGTCAAACTTGTTAATGTTCATGTGTATACTTTCTTCCACAATAACATCTGATTGTTTCCTGCCTAGCTTATAGTGCACATGCACTTGGAAAGTCGTTAGGTCTACTTTGGCATATATTTAATAGCAAAAAGCAATCCCTGGTTAAAAAAGACATTGAATTAATTTGTCATGAAATTTCTCTCCTCATTACAGGTTGGCAAGCTGTCTACTGGTGACTCTCTAGATATGTCTCCAATGGATGAAGCATCTATCATTGCAAATGACGCAACAATTAAAGACATGGAGGTAACGTCTAAATGTCTAAGTTTAGTATGATGGCTTTTGTGAAGACTTGGAGAAATTAGTCCCCTGCTCATTCCGTAGTCCCCTGTAGAGATTGGTCAAATAGTGTTATTCTGGCCATCAACATGTTTTTCCAGGTTGTCCTTAAGCTCCACATACTTCGTCGATTAGATAAACTCTTGTCGTCTAAGATATTATTATTTTTTTGAGAAAGATTGTCGTCTAAGATATTTAGTATCTCAAAGTTCACCTTTTTAATAATAAAAATGAATTGTTCCCTCCCAGACATGATTGATGGTAGTGCTAGGCATGATATTTGGGAACCTAATTCAAGACTGAAATTGTGCCAATTGTTCAATGTAGCTTCCGTTTTTCCCCTCTAATTCAAGACTGGAATTGTGCCAAGTGTTCAATGTACTTCCGTTTTGTTTCCTAATCTCTGTGCTCATTTAGCCTTGCTCTTTCTTGTTCTGATCCAATGTGTTTTTTGGGTTTTAGGGAGCAGCCGTAGCTTATGTGGCAGATCTGTTGAAAGTTCCTGCCATTTTTCTGAAAGCTGTGACAGACATTGTGGATGGTGATAAACCAACACCGGAAGAATTTTTGCAAAATCTGGTGGCAGTAACCACTGCACTTGATCAAACTGCCACCCAGGTTGTTGATTATATCAGTGGGAAGTGCTTAGTGGAACTGTGATCTAATCTTATTTCATCCCCTGCATGCTTCAGTGGGAAGAACATATAACATTTGTGTCTAGGCAATTATTAGATTTCTGGGCAGCGAGAATGTTACTTCCTTCGAACTGCATTCTGAGTCACCAGTGATTCTTATTTTTATTATTATGGTAAATTCGTGTATCAAGATGTCAATCTGAAATTTTATTTTGGTTCGGTATGTCCACCTTCTAGATTTGCCTTCAGCTTTTGTCTCGGTAGGTGTACAATTCATCGGCCCACATTGTTCCAGCTAGTTTCTCTAAACGTAGCTGATATTCTGTAACCGTTGTAAAACCATGAATGAGTTATAAGATTTATGGAAATTTTAGTCGGGGAAGAAAGTGGTGTTCCTATATACTAGTGGCAAATTATCTGCAAAGCACTTGAACAACGTTTAAGCTCCTGAGGTTCAAAGTTGGATGGAAACCTCCATTTGCTCTTTCCTAGTGATCATGAGATTGTTTAATTTTTCTAGTTAAATACATTGATTTTAATTCTGGACTTTAGTATCACAATTAATGATCTTGTATCATTATTAACGACTTAGTAGTTGTTTCAAGAGCGGGTGAGCTATTATCGATAATGGCTTATGAGTAGGGCACAAAAGTCCCAACTCATAAAAGAGCCTAGACTGTACATTCCGTAAGGGAATTATTTATTTGTCTATTTGTTCTTGCAGTAACAGATTCATTCTGCTCAAGGTTGTATCTTGAACTACTTCTGACCAGAATGCCACCAACCACGTATCAAGACTTAACATTACTAAATTGATATGGAACTTTTGGACTTCTCAAAATCATGAACATCTTGTTCCTCAACTAATCCCCAAAAACTCAATAGTCAACAATATTTGAGACCCTCTACAGTTTGATGATATATCTAAAACCGCTTAAGTTATCTAACATAAGCTATTCAATACCTGTTATAAATAGAAAGATGTGCAACTTCAAAGGGGCAAGTATTGAGTAACATAAAACTATTTAGTACGTGTTATAAACACAAAGTTATATCCACCTTCAAAGGATCAAGTAGTGAGTAAATGGGGATATTAGAGAAAATGGAAGGAAGGAATGAAATTAACTTTGGAAACGCCACCATTCTTGCTCTGGGCAAAGCTTTCCCTCATCAGCTTGTTATGCAAGAGTTTTTGGTTGATGGCTATTTCAAAAACACCAACTGTGATGATCCAGAACTCAAGCAGAGGCTCACTCGACTCTGTAATCTTTTCCTTTCTTTCACTCTTTTAACCGTAAACTTATAACTACATTGATTAGGAACGGACAATTGCAGCTGTAAGTTACTGATAGCAAACCCAGACATTGTTTGGCACCCCATTTGATTGTTTTCTCGTTATATTATTTTGGGTAATCCTCTTCTTGTGAGTTAGCTTTTGAGGTTAGCTAGGTACAATGTTCATTTTCTTAACATGACATCAGAGTCAGACTCATGAGTAATTCATGCTTCTTGTTGAGATAAAGTTAGAAGTCCAATGCCCATTGATTGAGAGAATGTGTTCATGTCTCGTATCAGACAATTTTCGTCTCATGATCGAAATTTTGAGGTTAAGTTACAAGTCCAATGCTCATTTTCAGTGTCTTTGCGCTACCTACCTAAACATAGTTGATATATACTCTATGTTCATGAACTCGTTGTAAGTTGTAACGATGATTAAGTTACAAGTCCAATGCCAATTTTTCAGTGTCTTCGCGCTACCTGCCTAAACATAGTTGATATATTTTATAAATACTCTATGTTCATGAATTCGTTGTAAGTTGTAACAATGAACTAGTAAGTGCAATATTTTTTTGCAGAAACTGATTTTGGATCCTGAATTTGCCTCTTGAGCGGATTTAATTAATCTTGTTCTTCGTTTCCTTTAACTTTGCAGGCAAGACGACTACAGTTAAAACGCGGTATGTGGTAATGTCAGATGAGATCCTAAAGAAATATCCAGAACTAGCAGTTGAAGGGCTTCCAACAGTTAAACAAAGATTAGACATCTGCAATGCAGCAGTTACAGAAATGGCAATTGAAGCCTCACAATCTTGTATTAAGAAATGGGGAAGGCCAATTTCAGAGATTACACATGTAGTCTATGTTTCTTCTAGTGAAGCTAGATTACCAGGAGGAGATCTTTACTTAGCCAAAGGACTCGGTTTAAGCCCGGAAACTAAACGTGTTATGTTGTATTTTGCTGGTTGTTCTGGTGGTGTGGCGGGCCTTCGTGTTGCTAAGGACATTGCTGAGAATAATCCAGGAAGCAGAGTCTTGTTAGCTACTTCTGAGACTACTATAATTGGGTTCAAACCACCTAGTGTGGATAGGCCATATGATTTAGTTGGTGTAGCTCTTTTTGGTGATGGTGCTGGAGCTATGATAATCGGGTCTAACCCCATTCGAGATATCGAAAGACCTCTTTTTGAATTGCATACTGCTATTCAGCATTTCTTGCCTGATACAGAAAAGATCATTGATGGCAGGTAAAGTTTGAAATATTTTTTCTTTCGTGGCCGATCAAACACCTTATAAAATGAAACATAGAGAGTATATTTTTAGTTGGGAAACTTACGTAAATATACTATAATAAAAAAATATTTATTATTTATAGCAATAATTTTTCTTTTTTACTTGATCACTTTTAATTCATTTATAATACAAGTTTAATTCATATTACAAAGAACAATTTTTTATTCACATATAATACAAATTTTAATAATAGTTTATTCATTTATCACACATTTTAATACACTTATAATACAATGTGTCAAACTTTTACCAAACAAACATAATATATTTTTAAAAACAATTATAATTCATATATAATTCATATATATTGCATACATAATTCACTTTTAATACATATTGCAGATTTAATATAGTATTGCTATAAATGGTAATAAATAAAAAGTATGGCTAAAATCAGTAATTATTTATTAAAATGTATAAATTAATGTAATTTTTCCTTTTTAGTTAGAGCTGTCAATATAGGCTAGGCCCGTTGGACCGGTCTGGCCTAATTCGGGATTTGACAGGGTTCAGCTAAGATTTTTGGAGCCCATTTTTAAAAATAGTTTTTTTTTATCCCAGCATGAATAAGTCTACTGATTTGTGGAGCTTGAGAAATATCGGTAGGGCCGACCCGTGGGCCAATAAAAATTAATTAAAAAATATAATATAATATTAAAATTTAAAATTAAAGAGAGTCCAAACTCAAAATAATTAGGTTAATATTTTTATTTAGATATTTATACTTTTACTTGATTTTTTTTTTTAATAAGTATTATAAAGATGATTTTATTTGTGAATTTGATTAACAAATAATAACATTAATATCATGTAATATTGTTTTGTTTATATTTATGATAATATTTTTTTATTATAATTTATAATTTAATTTAATAATTTTAAAAAAATATATAATTGTGGGTTGAGCCGACCGTTGTCTGACCCACACAACAAATAGCTAGCCCGACCTGATCCCTAAAATGTCAAATCATGTATAGGTTAACCCGTATGAGATGGGCTAGGCCATATTGACATCTCTATCTTTAGTTCTGCGAAATCAATGTTATAATCAAACCCGTTTAAACTTGGACAAATTACTTTAATAGATTGATTTTGTCATCTCTAAATTTGCAGGCTTACTGAAGAGGGAATTAGCTTCAAGCTAGAAAGAGAACTACCTCAGATAATTGAAGATAATATTGAGGATTTCTGTGACAAGTTAATAAATATTTCTGGAATCAAAGATAGAGAATACAACAAATTATTTTGGGCAGTTCATCCAGGTGGTCCTGCTATTTTAAACAGGCTAGAGAAAAGGCTAGATTTGTCTCCTGATAAATTGAGTGCTAGTAGAAGAGCTTTGGCAGATTATGGAAATGCAAGTAGCAATACAATTGTGTATGTGCTGGAATACATGTTGGACGAGAAAAAAGACATCACTGATTGGGGATTGATTCTGGCATTTGGTCCTGGGATTACATTTGAGGGTATTCTTACAAAGAATCTCACTATTTGAATCGTGTGTCACTGATCCTCGAAAATTTTTCGATAAAATAAACGAAAAAGAATCTGACCTTTTGAATATGTTAAAAGAGTACTCGATGCAAGTCCAATTGTTGAACTTTTTTTTTTTTTTTTTTTGTCTACTATATAACATATTTGATTAAGAGCAATGAAGTTTGTCATAATAATATAAATAAATTAGATTGTTTATCGATAATTACTTAGTATTCCTTCTGGTTCAATTTGTGTTTTATTTTTCTTTTTTCCTGTTTTAACAAGCACCCCTTTCTATATTTTATTAACATTTTATTTTCATTTACGTGATGTATTCAATACCACAAAGTTCTTTTAAACCATTCGTGTCTAGAAGTATAATAGAAGCAATGCAACAGTATGAAAAAATGAGCAGCGCATAAGACAAATAATCTTTATTTAATTCTGTACTATAAAACTTAACATCCAAGAACAGAACATATATATAAAAAAATATATACTCAAACTTTATTTATTCCTCATCTCATTATACAATACAATGCAAACCAGAATAAATATTACACCAAATGTACTAATGAACACACAAATTAAAGTGAATACAATTTCCACAAAATTACAAAGACAACCAAAAAAAAAATACACGCTAAAGACATTTTACTGGAATTTGATTATTGAAACAATATATGACAAACAATATACTACAATAATAACATACTCATGGTAATTCCATAATATACGATATTTTAGAAGAAAATTAAGGGCATTTACGTTTGTTGCCATGAGTAGTCAAACTAGCATAGCAAGGGCAAGTCTCAGTGTTGCCAGAAGTACCAGGAGGAACACAGTTGCATCTAGCACAACAAGTTCCACATGCCCTATTACACAATCTTGGCCTTGATGATAATCTGCACCTTGCTGCGCAAGCTCCACCACAGTCTGTACGTAAACAACATAAGAAATTAATTATTAGTTATATATATATATAATAAAAAATGTATTATTCAACTCATAATATAGATACATGACATAGGGGAATAAATATTTATAATTGAAAAAGGTGACAAAATGTTGTATGGCGTCTAGCAGGAGAGTAATAAGAAATTAGAACATACCCATTTTCTTGTAGGAATTAGCGGCTTCAGAAATAGCATTGCTGGTCTGCAAAAGTCAAAACATATATCACGAGTGAATAAATTAATCTTGAACTTAAGGAATATGATTAAATTCTTAACTATATATTTAGATAGTCGACTAATTTTTTATTGATGTACTAAAAAAAGTTGAATTTATGATAAAATCGTAATTTAAATTATAATCTCTTGATTATATTAAAAAATATACGTAAAATAAATAGAATTTTTAAGAAATAAATAAAATAATTCACCATTTGATCGGTCTGAATAGATTGAACTTGCTCGAGAAGGAGCAAGGAGAGAAATAATGAAGCAAAGAGAGCTTTAGAAATAGCCATTGGAATTTGAAATATTTTTGAGAAAAAATGGATATTTTTCGATAAGCTTCAATCTTTTGGTGTGACTTGTGAAAAATGATTAGTAAATGGGGTATTTATAGGGGGGGGGGGGGAGGAAATAGTGGTAGTGTATAGAATCATGTATATGAAGACAAATAGAATAGAAAAACACACATAGCAAAAATAATATTTTATTATAAAAGAAAAAAAGAATATAATATAAATATATAATAACTATACAAGTAGGTTTCATGCATGCGATTTTTTTTCGTACGTGATGCATAATTATACTGTAGTAGGTAAATGGGATATACTATTAAATAGAGAAGGAATTTAATTAATTACGTAATAAAATATCTAGCAGCTTAATCATAGAGTCTGGAATGATTAGTACATTTTTCAAAGTGTATATAAGTGCTGTGGTAGGTGTACATAGCTAACACAAAGTCTACAAAGCTACATGACATGTAGTAATTAATTAAAACAAGTTGGTTCATAATTATATTATCTTTGGCCAAAAGAGAACTTAAGATTCTATCTAACAAATAATTTAAAGTACCATTCATGTATATCTCTTTAAAACAATCTTTTTCGTCTTAATTACTCTCTCTGTCAATTTACCTGATATTATTTAAAATTTTAAGGCCATATTATTAATTTTATTTACCTGATATTATTTAAAATTTTAAGATCCAGATTATTAATTTTTTTTATCATGGATTTGAATAGGATTATTTTAGAAATAAAATTTATATATTTAGAAATTATTTTACAAAATATTACAAATTATAATATTCTACCACGCAAAAAAAAACTTTTGAAATCAAATATCACGTAAATCGAGATAAAAAAATATACTTTACTATAATTGATGTTCTCTTTGATAAAAAGTTCAAATATATATCTATATCTATATCTATCTATCTATATATATAAGTTCAAAGATAATAAGTAGCTCATTTCTTACTCGACCCCATTTGATTTCATGAGTTACCTTTCATAAATTGTTGATTTTCCATTTTTGTCTTTCAATTAAATTGATTTTTTAATTGAATTTTCCAGTGAAGCATACCAAAAAAAATACGAGACATAACTTGTAAGATAATATAATAAAATACATAAAAAATATTTGACTTTATACCAACCTAGATACTATTTAAACTTGGGAAAATTTTAAAAAACATCTAACTTTAAAAAGAAAATCAGTCTCTTTAACTAATATTTTTCTATAGTTTAATGTGCTATTTGATTCATTAAATATATTTCACTTCTAAAATTTGTTAGATATACAAATAAGTTTAAAGGTGATATACATGATCGACACAAAAAAAATTTAAATTGAACGATTTTTGACGAATCATGCACATTATCTTTTGTCCTAATCATCTTTAATCGATAGGACTCTTCAAGCTTAAACCACAATATGTAAAAGTTATGATTCAAAATTCGCAAATAAGTTCCAATATAAGTTAAAATGTACAGTCCGCAATTTTAAAAAAAATAAATAAACAATATATCCCAATCAATATCTCCACGAGGAGTCAATTAATACTTCTGCGTCAGAAATTATCCAGTATGAATAAGTTAAAAACAATAAAATATTACTAGTATATTATGCATTGAATATCGTTGACTATTTTGTGTATTTACTTTTAAAAATATATATTTTTTTTAATTTATATATTAACTGACTCCACTATTTATACTACGAAAAAAAAGGGTATCTATCTTAATCTTTAGCACACAGCTAATAAAGCTATAATATGACCACAAAAGAGTTCCATTTTTATAAGAAAACGCGTATGGACCAGTAGTTGAAGTTTATCAAATTAAAAGCATTAATGCGTATATGTGATAATTATTTAGGATTTTGGGAATTGTGCCATCACAAAAACTGGTATAAAGTTGCATAAGAGTAAAAAAGATAAGATCATGATTTTACAAAATTCAATTTTATCCAATTCATATTCTACTAGTGCGATTGTACTAAAGATTTTGTTATTAAAAAAGATACATATATCATTATCATATCAAATAGATTCAATACTTTTAAAGTGTGACAAGATAAATAAGTAAACTTTTTAATCATAATATAATACTTTTTCAAAGAATGAGCTTATTTTTTTTTAATCTGTTTAAAAAAAAATAATTTTTTTTCTTTTTTTTTATAATATTTTAACTTTAAATTTTCACGTGGCATGTTTAAGACCACAATATTAAAGGACATTTTGATACTTTGATATAACTTTAATTTAGAACATCACAAGATTAAAAAGTCTTCTTTCTTTTCTTAAACTCCGTTCCAGGTCAAACTAGGTCATTCTTTTTTAAACGGAGGGAGTAACTTTAAGTATGTAAAAATATTTTTTAACAAAAAAGTATAAACAATCATTTTCATTAATAAATTACACAAATATTTCAATCAGACAAAATAATCGAAATTTTAACGTTTAAGTAATTGATTTTATATATAATAATATGTAGTATATAAATTATATACTTTATTAGAGTAGTATATTCGGTATATATTTAGCATAACAACAACAATTATGAATGCTACTTCCTTTTTTTGTGATTACTGTGAATGAGTTAAGCCAACAGCTATCATCTTGTGTGCATTACAGCTGTTTGTATTCTGGAGCTCTCCTTTTCCATTCTGTGCAAATATTTATATTCCATTTTAATTTGAAACTTCTGGACGCACTAATAACAAAAAATCATAGCAACCCAACAAAATGAAATAAAAGGAAAAAAGACAATAATGAAAATGAAATTTTTATTTTTTACTTCAATGATACCCTACTGTCACTTTCATCTTCACATCCCACATTTTAAACCATATTCGATATATACATGTACGATCAGGCAACTTTTTAATGATGTACCACACAATGGTAATTAAATAGTACTACTAAATTAGGGATTTCGCCTGCGTATGTTGTTAGTTATTACGATAATAATAATAATAATAATACCTGTTATAAAATAAATTATTATAATTTAATAACAAAGAAATAAAGAGAAAGAGTAGTAATATATTTCTTCCAATCTTTCAATATTTTGATGCATTTGTATCTACATATAAGATGACTATATATAGAAAGCAAATATATTTCTAATCTTTCAAAGTCATGAAAGAGATCTTTAAAGTCCTAATTAAATCTTCTAAAGTCATACTTAAAATCTTTTAAAATCATGAAGTGTGGATTTGATACATGACATCCACACCACATTATTTACAACACTCCCCATTGGATGTCCATGTAGAAAATAAAATCTAGAAGAATAAAAGAGAGTTTACATAGTTATTCTTAATAAGCATTGTTTGCTGCCTCGTTAAAAACCTTATCAAGAAAAAATTCAGTGGGATAAAAATCTTGATTAAGGGAAAAAGAGTGCAACGCGTATTTACTCCCCCTGATGAAAATATCATTTAATATATCGAAGACGACGCATTCCAATTTTGTATCTCAATTTCTCAAAGATTGAAGTTGGCAATGCCTTAGTAAACATATATGCTAAATTATCACTTGAGCGAACTTGTTGAACATCTATTTCACCATTCTTTTGAAGATCATGAGTGAAAAAGAATTTTGGTGAAATGTGTTTTGTTCTATCTCCTTTAATGTATCCCCCTTTCAGTTGAGCTATGCATGCAGCATTATCTTCATACAATATTGTTGGAACATCTCTTTCTAAAAAAAAAAGACCACATGTTTTTTGAATGTGTTGAGTTATTGATCTCAACCAAACACATTCTCGACTTGCTTCATGGATAGCTATTAACTCTGCATGATTTGAGGAAGTAGCAACCATAGTTTGTTTTGTTGAACGCCATGATATAGTTGTACCACCACATGTAAATAAATAGCCTGTTTGGGATCGATATTTATGGGGATCAGACAAATATCCTGCATCTGCATAACCAATCAATTGTGACTTGGATTCATTTGAGTAAAACAATCCCATATCAATAGTCCCTCGAAGGTATCTGAATGTCCAGTGTCTTCGTGTTGGAAAAGAACTAAACCTTGCTAACAAACTTACCGAGAAAGCTATATCAGGTCTAGAATTATTAGCAAGATACATTAATGCACCAATTGCACTAAGATATGGTATTTCAGCACCAACAAGTTCATCTTCATTTTCATGAGGTCGAAATGGATCTTTATTAATATCAAGAGATCTCACAACCATCGGACTACTCAATGGATGTGCTTTATCCATGTAAAATCTCTTTAATATATTCTCAGTGTATGTTGATTGATGAACAAATATCCCATTTGCAAAATGTTCAATTTGTAGTCCAAGACAAAACTTTGTCTTTCCGAGATCTTTCATTTCAAATTCATTTTTCAGACATTTTAATGCCTTTGAAAGCTCCTCAGGAGTTCCAATGATATTCCAATCCTCAACATATACAGCTATTATGACAAATTCAGATCCAGACCTTTTCATGAAGACACAAGAACAAATTGGATCATTTTTAAATCCTTCTTTCAACAAATATTCTCTAAGGCGATTATACCACATTCTCCCTGACTGCTTCAATCCGTATAAGGATTTCTGAAGCTTTATTGAACAAGTTTCTCGAGAATCATTGTATGCTTCAGGCACTTTCAATCCTTCAGGAATTTTCATAAAAATATCATGGTCCAATGAGCCATATAAATAGGCAGTGACCACGTCCATTAGGTGCATTTTAAGATTTTCATGAACTGCCAAGTTCATTAAATACCGGAAGGTAATTGCATCCACCACAGGAGAATATGTTTCTACATAGTCAATGTCGGGCCTTTGCGAAAATCCCTGAGCCACAAGTCGTGCTTTATATCTTAGGACTTCACCTTTTTCATTTCGTTTTCGCACAAAAACCCATTTGTACCCCACTGGCTTGACACCTTCAGGTATTTGGATTATTGATCCAAAAATTTCACGTTTTTCAAGTGAAGTTAACTCTGCTTGAATTGCGTCCTTCCATTTTGGCCAATCATTTCTCTGTCTACATTCATCGACAGATTTTGGTTCATGATCCTCATCTTGTTGCATTATTTATGTGGCAACATTATAAGCAAAAATGTTATCAACCACAACATCATTTCGGTTCCACCTTTTTCCAGTCGAGACATAACTTATTGAGATCTCTTCATTTTTATTATTTTCGTATATCTCAACATTTTCTGTTATCTCATCATTTGTTATGTCTTGAGGCTCCCCTTGAGCACTTGCTTTTATATTATGATCATTTTCTCCTTTTCTTTTTCGAGGATTTTTATCCTTAGAATCAATTGGTCTACCACGTTTCAGACGTGGTCTAGACTCATTTGCATTAACAATTTGTTCTGTCGGAATATCAACTCGAACTGGAGCATTTGCAGCTGGAACATGAGATTTAGTAACCCTTGAAAGGTTAGTAAATGCATCTGGCAGTTGATTTGCAATATTTTGCAAATAAATCATCTTTTGAACCTCTTGTTCACATTGATTTGTTCGAGGATCTAAATGAGATAGTGATACTGCATTCCAATCTATCTCATTTTTCAATTTCTTATGGTTCTCCCCTAATGTTGGGTATTCAGATTCATCAAAATGACAATCAGCAAATCTTGCTGTAAATAAGTCTCTAGTCATGGATTCTAAATATTTTATAATGGAAGGAGATTCATGCCCAACATATATTCCCAATCTTCTTTGGGGACCCATCTTTGTGCGTTGCGGTGGAGCAATTGGAACATATACCGCATATCCAAAAAATTTAAGGTGGGATATATTTGGCTCCTTTCCAAAAGCCAACTGTAATGGGGAGAAATCATGAAAACTGGTTGGCCTTATGCGCACAAGTGCTGCTGCATGCAAAATAGCATGCCCCCATACGAAAGAGGAAATTTTGTCCTCATTAGTAATGGTCTAGCTATCAACTGAAGACGTTTAATCAATGATTCTGCTAGACCATTTTGGGTATGAACATGAGCAACCGGATGTTCAACTGTTATTCCAATGGACATACAATAATCATTAAAGGATTGAGATATAAATTCACCAGCATTATCAAGACGAATTGTCTTTATAGTATAATCTGGAAACTGTGCTCTTAACCTTATAATTTGAGCCAACAATCTCGCAAAAGCCATGTTGCGAGTTGATAATAAGCATACATGCGACCATCTTGTAGATGCATCTATCAAGACCATATAATATTTAAATGGTCCACATGAAGGGTGAATTGATCCACATATATCACCGTGTATACGTTCCAGAAATGTAGGGGATTCAATCCCTACCTTAGTTGCTGATGGTTTAATAATCAGTTTCCCTTGGGAACAAGCAACACAAGAGAATTCCTTAAATTGAAGAATTTTCTGATTCTTCAAAGTATATCCATGTGAATTCTCAATAATTTTGCGCATCATATTATAACCGTGATGACCCAACCGGTCATGCCAAATGATGAAATCATTATGATTAATAAATCTTTTATTTATCATGACATGTAATTCAACTACATCAATACTTGTGTGGTACAACCCAGAAGAAAGTGCAGATAATTTTTCATGCACAAATCTTTTTCCCTCTTATATTGTAGTAATATAAAGGTTTTCAACATTTCCTTCATTTGCAGTCTCAATATGATAGCCATTTTGGCGAATAGCCTTGAAACTTAACAAGTTTCTTTGAGATTTACTACAATACAAAGCATTATTCATGGCCAATATTATTCCTCCAGGTAGTAATAATGATGCTCTCCCAGAGCCCTCAATTATTTTTGTACTACCAGATATTGTATTAACATTGGCCCCTTTCATAATTAAATGAGAGAAATATTTCTTTTCTCTTAATATAGTATGAGTTGTAGCACTATCCAGGAGGCACATATCTCCATTACTCATCTTGGATCCAATTGAAGACTGAAATTTTTTTATTTATCTTCATAAAATAAAGTTACATCATAAGAGGTAAGATAACTAACAACATTGCAAGAAAACTTAGGTCTTTATATTATTTTACTTTTAAAATAAAAGTGACATAAAAAAAATGATAATGAAAAGCACACAAAAACAACAACATATTATATATTATAAAATAACATCAAACTTCAGTTACGATCTTCAAAGAAGTCTTCAACCTCCAAATGAGTAATATCATTGAGGTTATTAAAATTGTCATTCTTCAAAGCCAAATTTGCTTCAATATTATCATTGTACATTTGCGAAGGTTTTTCCTTTACATTATTTTCAAATGTCAAGTGTGATTCCACCCGAGCATTAGAAGAAGATGTACCACCTCTATTTTCCTTTCGTTTAAAGGAATTTTGATAAAGCCTGACAAAATGCTCAGGCGTCCGACATTCATTCTTCCAATGGCCTTTCATGCCACAACGATGACAGTTGCCTCTTAAAGTATTACTTTGAGAACTCATATTGTTCTCCCGTTTATAATGACCACTACCACGATGATTATTATATCGTTTTCTGCTATTGCCACGTCCACGCACATTATTACGACCTGAATTTTTATTTTGTCTTCTTTCAGACTGGCCATGTGCTTCTACCATATTTGCTTCCGGTAAAGGAGCAGTTCCAGTGGGACGGGCTTCATGATTTTTCAACAAAAGAGTATTATGTTGCTCAGCCACAAGAAGGCATGAGATTAAATCAGAATATTTTTTAAATCCCCTTTCACGGTATTGTTGTTGTAACACCAGATTTGAGGCATGAAAAGTAGTAAGTGTCTTTTCCAACATATCCTCATCTGTTATATTTTCTCCACATAATTTTAATTGGGAAGTTATTTTATAAACAGCGGAATTATATTCACATACAGTTTTAAAGTCCTGTAATCGTAAGTGTATCCAATCATAACGTGCCCTTGGCAATACCGTTGCCTTAAGGTGGTCATACCTTTTCTTTAAACCAGTCCACAATTCAAGTGGATCTTTCACTGTCAAATATTCGGCCTTTAATCCTTCATCCAAATGATGACGAAGAAAAATCATAGCCTTCGCTTTGTCCTGACTCGATGCTACATTTTCCTTAGTAATGGTGGTACCAAGACCTTTAGCGTCTAGGTAAATTTCAGCATCGAGTACCCATGATAAATAATTGTTGCTAGAAATATCAAGTGCCACGAACTCCAATTTTGACAAATTTGACATGATGAAAAACTATCATAAAAATAGTCAAATTAGATTAAAATAATAAACTTTTAACCATTGAAATTCAAGAATATCATATGTAGTATTCTTTTAATAAGAAATTTTATTTTCATTAATTAATAAAATTTACTACCATCTTATATTATTTTGAGAACATATAAACTGAAAATATTTTAATGTATACTTGTGCTTGGAATATGAAAATAAAAATAGTTATATCACCGAAACATACCTTATAAGAGACTTCGTGCTGATAACGTGTTATAAAATAAAGTATTATAATTTAATAACAAAGAAATAGAGAGAAAGAGTAATAATATTTTTCTTCCAATCTTTCAATATTTTGGTGCATTTGTATCTACATATAAGATGACTATATATAGAAAGCAAATATATTCCTAATCTTTCAAAGTCATGAAAGAGATCTTTAAAGTCCTAATTAAATCTCCTAAAGTCATACTTAAAATCTTTTAAAATCATGAAGTGTGAATTTGATAAATGACATCCACACCATATTATTTACAACAATACCATATTTTATTCATTTCCACAAATAGAGTCCGAAAATAGTAGAGATTATGTTGTTGTTCAAGAAAAAAGTCTTAGCAAATCAACAATGATTTCTTCTGTTTTAAAAGCACTACACTATTTATTTATTTTAAATGTCATAAAACAATAATCTGTTCACTTGGCAGCTATGTAGCTTTGATTATCCTCCCTTTTTTTTTAGCTTTAAAAGGAAATGACAAAGATAAAGCAAAATCTGCTTGCCTAATCAAATGACTCTGTATTAGTGGAAATATATCTGAAAATAGGTTACATACTCAAGGGTAGAGCCAAAGTCCAAAGACACATTTGGTTAAAAAAAAGTTTGGTCAGGAAACAGGCAATGTGCCAAGGTAGGAATACCAAAGTCTAAACGCGAAGCTAGGGGCGCAAGGGGTTCATCCTTTTAACGCCTTCATATGTTTACGAGTTCATCCCACTATGACAGAAACGAATAAGTGTATGTCCCTTGTTACATGACCATCCTGAAAGGGAAAGGGCGAGGGGTACATTCAGCGAAAGTTATGTCAAAATCATTTATCATTCATTGTACATTAGTACATAAGTACAAAAATGAGTACATATCCAAAAGCCATATGTTAGTGCTAACTGCTAAACAAAGTAAAATAGTCTATCATAGCAACAAAATCTACTGCTTATATAATTAAGATAGTGCTAACTTCACAAAAGGCGCATTGCACCTCAAGGGTCCTACACAACAGCTGGGACCTTCTACAGAAACCCAAGATAACCAAAAGAAAAGTGACAAAACGAATGTGAAATTTCTGTCCATAACTATCACAATCATCAGTTACACAACCCCAGAAGGAAGGCGCATTACCAGCTGTCCACCGAAAACACTGCCAATAAATAAGAAAAATGTAAAAGGTCATCATCAATACGGAATGGCAGAGGATAAGAAACAGATGGACATGAGAGAAGCTTATTTTACCTTTTCACATAGTAGTAACAGAAGTCTGCTAGGATAAAGGTTTGAACTATTTCAGATATCAAAACCATAGAAGGCCATAGACCATGACCCAATGCTACCAGCAGATGGCCGCGACTGTCCAAAACCTGTCACAAAGCAACGAAAAAATCATAAGGTTGTTAGAGCTGAAATAACATGCTAACAAAATCCAAATATGTGAAAATTTGCCCAACCAATACATTAAACATCTTGATCAACCAATTAAAGAAATAATTGAACATCCCTAATGAATTCCACATAACATAGTGAGTACTTGGCATGTGATCACAATGCAACTCCTTGCCAGCCCAACTAATGGTATTCCATACAGTACAACTTGGCCAGCCAACAAGGAACATGAAATCATAGCATCATATCAGCTTGTTAATTGTTCGTCAAAGAAAACCAAGTTGGGTCAAATCATAAAATGAGGCATCCATACAGGAACTATGAATGACATTCAAATAAAGTTATTTGAAGAGTTTTAAAATCCAATTACTACAAGAACTGCGAATTTGCAAATCAAACCTGGAGAACCCAGTGAGCACAGCTTAAGAACCTTGCAACACCCAATGCAAATACATAATGAGCTGTGAATGGTTCAACTATCTGTGTACAAAACAGCAAAGAGGTGGTCAAAGGCAAGCAAAGGCAGTTCCTACAACGCACAAAAACAATGAGGAAGAGGGGGGGGGGGTTGAGAAATCTGCATTTCATAACCGATAGCATGCAATTATACCTTAGTGTTTTGCATGACACGAAGTTGAGGTAGCACAGAAACTGCCTCCAAGTAAACACAGAACGCCCAGAAGACTCTATTGACGAAGAGATGTGATGTAGATGGATGAATTAGTAAAGCTAAGGCAGCACAAGGGATCACCTGCAGAAGACGGAAAAAAGAACAGATGCTTTCTTCTCAAATATGAAAAGAGAAAAAATTGTGCAGAGGGTAGCATCACAAGAGTCATGCAAACAAAATCACAACAAAAACAAAGAGAAATAATGACACCAGCTGCTTGAAAGAACCAAAGACATTTCACATTCTTAGATAAAACTGAAAGCCACTCTGACTCCATTCAGTGTCCAGAGAAAATTCTATGAAAATGAAAGATTCTAGCCATGGAAAAATAAGAAGCCTCTCTGGTCACTTCACTAACATGCTTTTGCTAAACTGCAAAAAATATATGAACAGAGTACTACTTCAAAATGCTTACAAGCAAATAAAACAGAAACCAATAACAACGCCTCAGTCCAAATGATGATGAAAAAAAAATTGTATTCCCTCGGTCACATTCTTTTTTACATAATTTGATTAGTTAATGAGTTTAAGTTTTCAAATTTGACTTATGAACTACACAAGTAATAGTCATCACCTCTAATAAAACTAATTGAATCATTTTCATTATCTTAAATCCCCTAAATAACACAGATCTCAATAATTTAACACAACCAAGAAACATATATTCATGCTGGTGTGGATTTTGCCTAAGAATACACCTAATGTCCTAATGTGTGCTATATATCGTAAGTGACTACACACTATGTTCAAAATACTAAAACACGTGATACGAAAACATTTTTGAATCTGTTATCTATGAAATTATGAAGATGTTAAAATGCAAAAAATCATTTTACACATCCTGAACATTGTTATGACAATATATTATAGCTTTGTTAATACAAGAATAGAAGGTTTCCTATATATCATGTGGCGAAGTTCAATGTAGACTTGAGATTTGGAGACAAACCCTAGAGTTGAAAGGCTTCAAATTGAGCAGTACTAAAACAGACCACATGGAGTGCAAGTTTAGTATAGCACTGAAGGAGGAGGGGGGGAAGTGAGCATTGATATACAAGTCATCCTCAAGCGAGGAAACTTCAAGTATCTTGGGTCTATCATCAAAGGAAATGAGGAGATCAACGGAGACGTCGCACATCGTATTGGAGCAAGGTGGATGAAATGGAGGCTCGCAGGTCCTATGCGATAAGAATGTGCCACCGCGACTTAGAGATAAAGCAGAGTGGTTGTTGAACCAACTATGGTGTACATGGTGAAGTGTTAGCCAGTCAAGAACTCAAACGTTCAAAGATGAGGATGATTAAATGATGTGTGCACATAGACGGTATTAGGAACAAAGACATACGGGTCAAGGTGGGAGTAGCCTCCATGGTGGACAATATGAGGGAAGCGAGGTTAAGATGGTTCGGGCATGTGAAGAAGAGGAGCGCAAATGTCCGGTGGGTGGCATATGGCATGTGAGTATGTTTCTTTTTTCAAAATTTTCATTGTAGTGTTTTACTCTTGCATTTCTATAAATTGTTCTATCACAAACAACCTCTCTACCCCAACAAAGGTAGGGTTAAGGTCTGCATACACCTCACTCTCTCCAGCCCCCACGTGTCGAACTATACTAGGTATGTTTTAGAAATAGTGACAAATGTTACAAAACTGAAAACATGCAAAAGTTAATGCCTGCACGATTTCCTGATACAAATTACATAGTAGGTCAAACAACCCTTAATATTTAAACCTTTTATGCGCCAGAAAATGTTATTCTTCATTACTTGAGAGTTGGCCAAGTACATCTAGCATTGCATAAAAAAGAGTGCCTAGTGCTGGCAATCCTTTTAGACTCTGGCATTCTACAGCTTTCAATAACTATCCTACTGTTTCCTGGCAACCAGTTCATATTATAAAACAATGCAGAGATTTGTAAATGGAAAAAATTATTCAGAGCAAAATAACCTCGCATCTGATAACTTAATATCATTTTCGTATAATGAATAGAATTGACAATTATGAAAAAGTCGTGCAAAAACCACTAGCAACATATTTTATGCAAAAAAACAAAGAAGTCAACCAGTGAAACAACAGACACCAAATCAAAATTTGGAAATAGCATTGCAAGGGACGAGACCAGAGCATGATACCGTTAGTTGTGCATAATACACTTATACTTTTGAATTGCTTAAACCAATCAATAGACCTTTATATCAATAAAATGACTTGTCAAGTCCAAATAACTCAAATTAGCCTCATTACTTGCATGTAATATCCATGAGCACACATACATTACACACTATGAACATAACAAGATATTTCTTGGAGATGAAAATACCAAATGAGAAACTCGCCTCGACTAAGTACCAACTCAAGAAGAAAACTGGAAAAAGGTATACATAAGTTGTTTGTAACTTACCACGTAATAGATTAAAAAATTGTCTTTGTCCTCCATGTAACTTGATCTAAGATTAAACCGGATCATATAAATAACCCACAAGGTTGTAGCTAACGTAGCTAAATCAAGTAAGGTGTGTATATCATATTCCATGACAAAACTGCAATACAGCCTAACAGCCAAAAACATAGCAGTGAGCTCCTGGGATTTGAGTGAAAGACCTGCAATGATATACATCAGAGTCAATCAGAACAAACTGAGGCATAGGATTGAAACAGAAATACAAGACCAAGGTCCCTAATAAATGTTCCAGTTTCCACATTGAAATCAAAAAACAGATCCCTAATGGATGAAAAATTTGTACCTTCTAAGAAATAAAGAGGATAGATGAGAAGAAAAAAAACTCAAAACCAAAATTTAATAGGAGTGTGAGCTTATCCACGCAGTTGCGCACTCATTGAATAGGAAACCATTTTCTGAAAGATCCTGGCTTTCGAACTTGGTGGGTCTCAGAGATCCTGTCGATGACTTATGTTGAAGGGATATCTGTCACTTTTTATTTTTTGGATTAGTTTCTTCACTTAAATTCTCTCTAAAATGGTACAACAGAAGGCGGCCCTGCCTACCCGCTAATTAGCTTCCGATGTATTCAGTAGCATTGGTTTTATTAAAGGAATGGTACAACGATCAAATCAATTGAAGATTAAAGTCTTTCTTTCTTCCTGAAAATGTAAAAGAAACCACCCATACTCTTATAACTCAAATTGGATGACTTTTAAAGAGCTCAAGGAATTTTTTTTTTGTCAATTTCAATGATGACCTTTAACTAGCAGAGAAGTCATGAAAGAAAGTTTGACTGCTTTACTCAATCTCAAGAAGGTTGTTTTACTCCTTTTTTTGTTCCAACTCAAAATATTATCACTTCCTTAATGAGAAATCTTTGTGCTGTTAATAACTATGGTTGTTCAAAATCCCACACAGTTTCTAGCTTTACTTGGTTGGTCATTAGAAAAGGCTGCTTAACTGAACATTTACAGAGCAGAGGTTTACGTTTGCAGATTTTCTCAAGATGCCTGTTATGTTGAAGGATGCAGAAAACAATAAGCATCTATTCCTACATAGCAAGACAACAGTAAATCTGTATTAAATGTTCTTAGGTATTCTTAAAGCGAGTTGGTTAATACCAAAACTAATTTTCAAATGCTTAACAGTTGGAAGGGAGTGGGGTTAGACAAAACACAGAGGAAGATTGGTAGCAATGCATCCCAGCATGCATATGGTGGACAGTGTAGAAGGAAAAAAGAAAAGAAATTTTGAAGATAGAAGCAGTCACATGCAGAAAATCAAGTTGAAGTCCTTCAGTTGCTTCTATTTTTGGTGTAGACAAGACCAATGGGGGATATAAATGATTTAGTAGAATTCAAAGGACAAGAGTAAAGCCAGTTGGCTTTTACTTCCACCATCTCATATTTTACTTCTTCCCAATGGATGTGTTTAATTTTTAAAAAAAAATTAAGAGACTGCACATATACAGTGTAACTCATGTTTACTATGTTAAGAGACATCATCTCTAGCAAGAACTCCAAATCTAAAGCAAGTGCTCTAGCACTTCTTTACACTCACCTCACAGATCTAAAATTGCTAGCTACGAGAAGACATACTGCTTTATACAGCTGAGTGTACTCCTTTTGACTAATGTTTACTATGCAAAAGAAAAAAAAGAACCAAAGCAAGTTTTGCAGCTACTTCATTTTAACCGTCAACAATGATTGCACTCATTAAGAACAAGGCACCAAAAGGCAAAGTTGATCTAATTTACTGGTGGATCATACAATTCACTAGTCACATTCAAAATACTACAAAATCAACACCACTCAATAAAATTTAAAATATATCTCTTAACCAATAACGAGCATAGCATATGACTACAGCAGACAAGATTCCCCAACCCCTTTACAACACCATCCCAATATTCAGACCTAAGAAAAATGACATTTTAAAAAACAATGCAACCAAACATGAAAAAATCTTGCTCTAGAAGTCCATAACAACACAATATCTAGTAATAACCCTTCTATTTCTTCAGTTCAAATTTCGAATCCAACAAACATACCCTAGAATTCAGCAGCAGCTGAACCAAAAAACCTCTAATCTACGAAGTTCGCATATTTTTTCCGTAAAACATATGTTTCTAACCTAAATGACTAATCAATAAACCTTCTACTAATTAGATCTTCAGAAATTCAGGCCAAAGAAGCAATCTTTTCTAATCCATCTGTTCAATAAACAATAAAAAGAAGGCTTTTTCTGAAGAAATTGAAGTAAATAAATTACCGGCACAAGTTTTTTCTTTCATGAGCTTGTAAATGAGAACGGAGATTCCAATTGAATGAACAGCTTCAGCGGCGACGAAGAGATTATCGTGATCGTGGACGATGGCGCGTAGCAAGACCAACGCCGCCATACCGGTAATGACGGCCAGAAAAGCCTTGACCTTTGGCGGTTGCCGGCGGACCCATGTCGACACGACTTGGATCGGCCTCCGTGTCGTCCTCATACTGATTTTTCTCGATTAGTTGATTTACCCAAAATTCGATGATGAAAGCTAAGATTTGAAATATTGGAACTTCAAAATGAAATGGCCGTACTAATTTAGGAATCCTCTTTGGAGTTGGACTGGGGTACCTACCAACCTTGTGGCCTGTGTGGGTCGATATATTTATTTATTTATTTATTTAATATTATATTGCCTTGATTTAGCAATTGTAATTATAAAATTACTAGTATTATTCATCTGTCTCAATAATAATACATCTGCCAAAAATAAAATCTTATTTTTCAAAAATATGGCAAAACTTTTTGGAGGATATTGATAGTTTCATAAACATTGTGATAAGCCTAAATTTAATTTGAATTTTTCAAATATTAAATTAAATTATTTGTTTCTTTTTCATCACTGACTTAACGCTACATATAATTCTACTCTTTGAATCAAGTTCTCTTTGGGAACATACTCTTCAACATGAATATGATGTCACAACAACTCATAAGGTTGCAAATGCAGCTACACTGAGTAGAAGAAACAAGATGGCAAGTTTTGGGTAAACAGAAACTAATAGCAATTCCAGGTAAACAAGAAAGAATCAGACTAACCATATCTGACTACACATTCTATACTATTTCTTACAAGACCACTGCTGGACCTGGGGACTTCAATTGTATTTCCCCCACATTCTGGGATATGTGATAACATGTTGTAAGCTAGAAACAACTTCTGAATGTCAGGTAAGATGGATGTATTAATCAAAACGAAGCTGATCGTTTCAAGACAGGTTTCAGCTGCTTATCCTCCTCAAGTGAAATCATTCCCAAATGGGATGGGTCTTCAAGCATCATCTTTGCCACTAAATAACCAGCAATTGACCATGTTTGGTGTTTACGAGCTTGCTTGCCAATGAATCGGCCAAGTTTTCCATCATAATATTCAGGCCACCCATCCTTGGACAAACGCTGTTCAGCAAGTTCAATGGCACGCCTTGCAATCTGAGGCCTCCCAGTCTTGATACATGCTGCTGTGAGGAGCCATAGAAGCACTGCAGCCAGATACAATCAAATATAAGAGGGACCTACTACACAAAGAATAGGGCATGCAAGGAAAAACACAACAATAAAATATTATACATGAGCTGAGCAGCACACATCCATGACAAAAACTCTGTCAATGATGTTTTTAGAGAATTGAATACCCAGTTTTAAGCAGTTTCGGAAGTCCTTGGGCTTGTTTTGTGAGGGAACTAGAAGAGTGATTCAATATCCCAACCATATTATGCAGATCTTCAAATATAACTATAATCAACCTTCAAACAACAATTGAAAAAACATTTTTCTTTTCCCTGAGATAATCATCAGTTCATCCATATTATATTTCCAAAATCCAGTTTATACCATGGAATAAAACAAGTTAAATAGGTACCTGGCCATGATCCCCCATTGTGATAGCTCCATCTAGTGTTTTTTGGGTCGCATCCTGTTACAATCCGCCACTCATGACCCTCTATAGCCGGATAACAAACCTTCAAGGGCATCTCTCCTACCAATTCGTGCCAGCGTGAGTCAATAAGATCCATGATCTTGGTTGCCTGTTCGGGGGTTGCTAAGCTTGATAAAATTGCAATACAGTTGCCTAAGCAAAACCAACGGAAATCCATGTTTGAAGGACCAACATTTCCAAGGAAATAACCACCAGAAACTGGCATGAAATCAAAAACCCATTCTGGAAGAGAATCAGGCATGACATTGAACTTGTTGACTGCTGTGTGGGAATATTCTTCAGTTTTATATCGGTAAATGTCATTAAGTTGCTTTAAATCAAGCCAAAAATAATTTCTCATGTGGTAGCTTAACGCATGCAGTCTCTTCACAATCCGTTCTACGAACTCCTTCCCTTCAGCATCATGCTTGAGTAAAAGAAGCGCACACCTTAAAGCCATGAAGAATAGTGCCTGTATTTCTATTGGGTACCCATACACACCCTGATATGTTTGTTTACCACAAAGTAGTCAGTGAAACTGCAGGATATAAGTGCATACTTAAAGCACAGAAGATACAGAAGGCAAGTTTCTTTTCGTTGCAGCAAACACTTGCACATTATGCATTCGAACGTAAAGGTTGATATGAAAAAAGAAGAGAGATAAAGAGAGACATGTATCCAAGAAATGTTTAGGAACTACAAAAAGAGATGCCACTTGAAAAAATTTCCACCTAATCTCAACATTTCATGCTACATGAAGAGATGTACTACAGCTATGAGAGACCTATCTTTCTAGTAAAATAAGAGTACAATATTCAGCCTATCTCAAGTTGGTGAAAACAATTTTGTCATGGCAAAAGAGCATATATATTATTTGGACTCCACAATGACAACCCTATCCGAAGGGGAATTAGAGTAATTCAAATTTACAACCTCCATAAATTTTCAGTATATCAAACATATGGAGACATACTGAGTATGTATATCATTTCAGAACAGTAAGAACAAGCTTGAAAAGAAGAAACTCACCATTCTACGATCTATCATAGAGCACCCATCGGCACAAAGAAGAGTTGGAAATGTGTCAAACCCCTCTGAAAGGCATAAACTGAGAATCAAGCGCATACCCTTCTGGCATTCAGGCAGCTCAGACAAGGATGTGTCCCCTGTAGACTTTGTGTATGCACGAAGTAATATAATCCACCAAAATCCAGAATCAATAGGAGCCACTCTTCCTATTGCACTCTCGCCAAAATCTGCTATTAATGTCTCGGTATTTCTAACCGGATCATGGAGTACCTTGAAACTAGCTGGCATTACACCCTCTCCCAGTTGGAACCGGTCTATCTTTTTCTCCCACGATTGAAGACGAAGAGTTTTCAAGAGGAAATTCTTTACTATTTCGGGTTCCCTGTTCATCAGAAAAGCCAGCGCACTTGGAACAAAGTCTCTGACAAACACCTGAAGTTAAAGATGGCTATTAATAAACATCTTGATCATGAATAACAACCACTACCTTTTGTACAACTACCTCCTCCATGTACAACAAAAAGAATCTTCTTCCAATGTCTTTAGAAACAATTATCAATTACAAGAAAGAGATATTCCAGACAAGTGTATTGACCGATGAACATTGCAAGAATACAACTCAATTGCTCACTGACCTGACTTCCTTTCGAGTCCTCTAATAGCAGAGGAAATTTATCCTGTCCAGATATTAGTGTATCTAGAAGATAGCTAAAGTGGAGATCCCAGTAAATCATGAGTTTTGGAGTTGGGGAATACAGTGCCCAGAACACAAATTGGCATTCAATTATATCCAAATATTAACCCTTTCAATTGAACAAGGAACTTTCATTATTACGAAAGGATAAAAGAAACTATAACTTATTAAGTAAAAGCCTACAAAAATATCTCAGAGGAATAAGATGGCATCTCTACTCCCCTCTGAATAGTGGTCTTCTGGCAATTAGCACAATTTATCAAAAGCCAAACATTGTTGACCAACAGATTTATTACCTTGCAGTAGATGGTTAAAAGGGCACTTCGTATTTGGACCAATAGCATAACAGAGTGATAGCACACTGTTCCCAGGTAAAACTAAACTGACCCGATTACTATACTACAGAATACAATTATCCCATGCACAAGTAATCAAGTATAAGCTGTTTTCTACTGTACTGTTTCATACACAAAAATTATTCAATCAAATCAACTATAGATAACTTTACATGAGGTGATGGTAATTCTAATTCCTATAGCAACTGCAGAGTATGTAAATGCCAAATATCTTCCATTGCCAGAGACAAAGTTAACTACTCAATACAACAATGCACACGCCATTGACCTTGTAACAATTACAACATAACAGGCTTTACCTGATCATAGTTAAGCTTTTCATCTGAATTATCTAGAGCAGCAATTGTCCCAACAGGCTGTCCACGAAAGTGCACCAAAGTACGCCTCAAAGAGTCCCAAGCCTCAGCAACCATAGGATGTGGCCCTTGCCCAAAAGGTGACCTGGGAGTAGTGAACTCAGATCTTTTTGATGGAGAAAATATACAATCAAAATGCTCCAAAGCACGGAAGAAATTTTCAGCTCTAGAAGGGGGATGAGGAGAGAACCCCAGTTGAGTTTCAGTAAGGGACTTCTCATCATATGAGCCTTGCCTCTCAATGTTCAAGTTTCTTGGCCTAGGTAACCTCGAGAAATCAATGTCTTCCAATTCAGTTACAGTACTACATGAATCAATATTTCTTATACTACCATCATTGTTAGATACATCCCCGGAATGCGTTGACATTCTTGAAGCCTCTATGGATTTACAAACTATTCAGAGGCTCAACAATCTGCATCAAAATCACAACTCATTACCATGCATACTGATAAAAGTTTGAAATAAGGGGCATTGCTTGAAGAGACTAAAACAAACCTAGAAAATCAATCATAACCCTTTTCTACTTTGGCCCTTTTATATGTCATAATCAAACAGTAGAGGCATTAGCCCAATTAACAAAACAAGAAATCATCATACAGATGTATCAAGATATGTCATTAATCAAACAGTAGAGTGCACCTTAGATTCAACTATCAGGATTCTCTTTCTTTAATTTTTCTTTCTTCTTTAGAATCAAACAGGGGAATCATCTAACAGATAAAAATCAACAACCCATATCAAAACTTCCAACGGAGCCCAACCCAATGCATGCATGTACTACTAACGATCTCGCAGAAAGCCACACAATGAAGAAGACAGACGATTCTATAAGTGCATCTATATTAACGACTATAACATTACACTCTATTTGGACCCAGTTCACATATAAACAAGAAATCACACACACCATAAAGAAACCATGTTCTTGAATGGGCATTTGCAACTTACACATATGACGAACAAAATCAGATGAAAAGGCAAGAACGAGGATGCATCAACCATCAATGGCAGACCAAAAAAAAAAGAACGAAGAGAGAGAATCTAAGATGCACTCTACTGATAAAAGTTTGAAATCAGGGGCATAGCTTGAAGAGACTAAACGAAACAAGAAAATCAATCATAACCCCTTTTCTACTTTGGCACTTTGATATCTCATTAATAAACAGTAGAAGCATTAACCTAAATTAACAGACCAAGAACCTTAGATTGAATTATCAAGATTCTCTTTCGTTAATTTTTCTTTCTTTATTTCGAATAAAACAGTGGAATCATTATAACAGATGTATAAAAATCGATAACCCATATCAAAATTTTAAACGGAACCCAATCCAATGCATGCACATACTACAAACAATCTGGCAGAAAGCTACATAACGAAGAAGACAAAACAACTAGTTATGGGTCGATCGATTCTATAAACTATCGATATTATCGACTATTCCATTAAACTCTGTTTGAACCCATTTAAATATAAACAAGAAATCACACACAAGAAACTTACACATTCGACGACTGAAATCTGATGAAAAAGAAAGAAAGAGCAATGGCATCAATCATCAATGGCGGACGAAAAAAAAATAGAAAGAAAGAGAGAGTAATGGGAAAGTGACAGGTTACTCACAGATTGTGGATCGTTGCTTGTGCTACTGCGAGTCTGCATTATTTGTGTACGTACCATAGCTGTGTCACGGAGAGAATGTGAACTGATTACTTGTTTTCTTCGCATTTGGATTTTTCCATCCTCTATGCCAATATATAAAGGGGTTGAGGGTACACGAGAGATATAACACTTAATTTTGATTAGAATAATTCTTAAAAGATTTTTTTTAAAAATAATTATATATGTTAGAACTACATATGTACTTGCAAGTTAACATAATTAATTATTCAAAATTTGTAGGAAATTAAATATCTATTATTTTTTTGTCTTTATTAAATGATTTTGATCTTGATTTTACATTTTAGGTGGCGATTAAATATGGATTCTTGGAATCTATTTTATTCAAATTCTTTAAAAATACTGTTATATCTATCTTGGATTATTCAAAAAATAAATACAATTTTTAAAAGATACAACTCAAATTTGATAGTAATAATTATTATTTTCTCTATTTTATATTAATTGAATTTGTGAGGTAATATTCACTTATTAAAAAACACAATCAATGATATAATTTAAACTACGGTAAAGGGTCAAATATACCCTTGTATAATATGAAATAGTTTAAATATACCCTTAGTTATACTTTTGGGCTAAATATATCTCTTTCATTATACTTTCGGGCTAAATATACCCTTATGGCTAACACAGGACACGTGGACGGCTGAGATCGAAAGAACTATTCAATTTAAATTATATCAAATTTGAGTATAATCCGCCCCGCCCAAATAATTTAATCCAGCCTAATTTATATCATTGACCCGCCTGTATGTGCCAATGGAGGAAAGTGAACGATGAGCTTTTCTTTAACATCGACCCACCAGCTGGCTGTATATGTTGTTAGCATTGACTTGAGAGCAATTTGATTTTTGAGATGGAATTTTTTTGAGTTAGAGAAGAAAATATGGTTCTGTGGATCGAGATTGTTGTCAATGAAACAACTCAGGTGAGCATTGGTAAACAATGGAAAGAGCTTCTGGATTACAATGACACAATTGGCTTTATATTTCATGATGATGCAAAGAAGCTTGACAGAGTTGCCAAGAATTGTATTCAAATTTGATTAGGTTGGGTTAAATTATTCAGGGCGGGTTATATTTGAATTTTATTTATTTTAAATTAAATAATATTTTTAGTCTAAGCCGTTCATGTGTTTTCTGTTAGTGATAAAGGTATATTTAGCCCTAAAGTATAACGGGAGGGGTATATTTAGCCTGAAAGTATACGAGAGGGGTATATTTAACCCAAAGTATAACTAAGGTTATATTTAAACTATTTAATATAATATAGAGGTATATTTGGCCCTAGTATTTTTCACTATTATTCTTTGTGAAATCATAAATATAACTTTACAAATAATACAATTTATCTCTTAATTAGGAAATAGATTATCAATCTTCAAGGAAAAAGACAAATATAGAAAGAACATTGTTTATTGTTACATATCTCACTTATAAAATTATATTGAATGTAGTATCATTATTCTAATTAGGCATAATATATATATATATATATATATATATATATATATATATATATATATATATGACTTTTGATTTAATTTTAGCAGATAAATATGTTCTCCAACTTTGAGTGTACACCAATAGACACTTAAACTTAAATAAAATTGTTCAACTAGACACATGTGTCCTATATGACATAATACACATAGAACGTCACATAGGACACAAAACTGCGATGTAAGGTATCATATAGGTTGAATGTGTTTATTTGCTCAATTTTATACAAATTTTAATGTCTATTTATGCACACCCAAAATTAAAGGTTATTATTTTATACCGATTGATCTTTGCATATTGTGTTGAGTCATGTACATGGAGAAAACAACATAAATAGTCACTTCGTTGTATCCCTTTAGATCTTGTGTTCCCCAGTACTCCAGCAGTACATGATGACATGACATGTATAATACATATAGCTACTAATTTCCATCTTCCCAAAATATGGTTTTGCTCTTTGCATTGGTTATTATGTATGGTTCAGTCTTGCGCCATGTGAGAGGTGGGGACTCTACCAAAAAGCATGCAACTATACCAAAAATGGTGTGTCCTAAAACGATTTGTCCTTTTTAGGAATTCAAAACTAAAAAAATTGAAGAGTTATAACTTCTTCTATGAATTTTTTTTTTTTTTTTTAAAGTTTGTGACTTTTTTAATGAGTTATAATATTTTTTTTTGGGATGAATTGTGACTTTTTCAAATATGACTTTATCAATGAGTTATGACTTTTCTTTCTGCTCTTCTTCTTCATCTTCTTAAAAAATCTCAAATGTGATTTATCATATTGAATAAGTTTGAAATTAAATGAAAATTGAGGTACCACACTAGGAAAAGTTAGTGAACAAATTGTAGCATGTTATTCATCAATTCACACTCGTATTTTTGTCCTACGATTCTCATCACATACATACTTCAATATTATTTATATCATTTTACAATTTAATACTAATTAACATGAGATACACGTTCAACGCACGTGCTCGAGATCCAATTTTCAAAAAACGTCAAATAAATAAGAACGTAATATATACTAAAATATATTTCAGGTTTTTTTCGTTGTTCAAAGTTCAAAATAGATGTTTAATTTTTTTTTTAATATTTAACTTTCCATTTATTAAAATCTTTTAGAAGATAAATTACACTATTTACAAAATTAGTATATTTATTTCACAGTGACGATAGTGGAAATATGTCCTTAATTATTTTTTTTAGTATGTGTACATTGTTTCACAAATTCAAACAATACGAAAAATAATAAAGAGAGGGTATTTTAAATTGTGTATTTATTATTTTTCTTAATGTGTAAAATAACTAAAAATAACACTTACTCTCTCTCTCTCTCTCTCACTGAGTCACTGTCCTACAATAGTTGTTTACTATTGACTTGACACACCACTTAAAAAATTATAAATTAAATAATAATTTTGCTATATCGTCCTTTGGATTTAATAAATATAATATCTTTAAAAATGTAATAGAAAAATAATCAGATAAACTAGAAATTAAATGTTGAATTCTCTAATAATTTTATAAAATAAATAAATATTATTAAAAAAATTAGAATAATATAGTGAATAATTATAATTGAACGTACGGGTAAGTATTTTTGAAAAGGCCGAAGTACTATTGTGGTTTTGATTCTTGATGGATGGGGGACTTTAAGTTGGTTAATCCATTGATTTGTAGTAGTACAATAAATACCGAAAATTGCTATAGGCAGTTTGAGTCAAAAAGAGAAAACGCAAGTGTTGTTGAAAATTGAACCTTCAGTTAGAACAAGAAAAGACTTTGATTTTTGTAATACATAAATTATAATTTTTGAATTAATTTGTTAGGTGAGATTGTTTGATTTGAGGATAAGTTAGTATTAATTACTTTTTATCCTAGCGATTAAAAATAGGAAAAATTACGTGATTAAGCAAACTTATACTATTTAATTACTTATCATAGCTATAGTTTGCTATAATTACCACTCGCAACTAACATTATACATTAATTACGTGGCTGACTTCGAGTTTCTATAAGAAAAAATTACATGTGGTACATTTTAATAAATAATTACTGATTTTAGCAATATTTTTTATTTATTACCATTTATAGCAATACTATGTTAAATGTGCAATATGTATTAAAAGTGAATTATGCATGCAATATATATGAATTATATATGAATAATACTTGTTTTCTAAAATATATTACGTTTGTTTGGTAAAAATTTGACACATTGTATTATAAATGTATTAAAATGTGTGATAAATGAATTATCTATCATTAAAATTTGTATTATATGTGAATAAAAAAATGTTATTTGTAATATGAATTAAACTTGTATTATAAATGAATTAAAAGTGATCAAGTGAAAAAGAAATATTATTGCTATAAATGGTAAATATTTTTATATTATAGTATATTTATGTAAGTTTTTCTTTGTATAATTAGTCATGTTTGTATATGTATAATTCACCAAGATATACAAATACATATGTATAATATATAATTTTTTAACCTATATACATATACAATTCACCTTTCTCCCACTCTCTGCCCTCTCTCGCTCGCCTCTCTCCTCCCTCTCTCAATCTCGCTCGCCTCTCTCCTCTCTCTCCCAATCTCGCTTGCCATTTATACAAATGTATATGTATAATATACAATTATATACATATACAATTCACCTCTCTCCCACTCTCTGCCCTCTCTCTCGCCTCTCTCGATCTCGCTCGCCTCTCTCGGTCTCGCTCGCCTCTCTCGGTCTCGCTCGCCTCTCTCCTCTCTCTCCCAGTCTCACTTGCCTCTCTCCTCCCTCTCCCAATCTCTCTTGCCATATATACAAATATATATGTATAATATACAATTATCTAACCAATATACATATACAATTCACCTTTCTCCCACTCTTTTCCCCTCTCTCTCGACTCTCTCCTCTCTCTCCCAATCTCGCTCGCCTCTCTCCTCCATATAACATGTAGCTACAAATTGTAATTATCAAACTATAGCTATGGAGAGTAATTAATTATTTTTAAGTGGCTATATGTGAAAGTTTTCCTTAAGAATAATATATATTTCATTAACTATTAATAAGAATGCAATGATAAACTTATTTAAATTCTTAAGGAATATCTATTTTTAATAAAAATGGGGTATAAATAAAAACGGAGGAATTAGTGAAAAAGACTTTGAGAGAATTTTTGTTGATTTTTATAGTTTTATCCATAAATAAATTAATCTCATTATTATCATTATTATTACTATTATTATTATTATTATTATTATTACGGTAACTTTCACATATAGCAAGTATAAAATTTATATTTGTATGCTATAGCAAAGTTTGCATAATTGCGCTCCATAGCAAACTTATATATGTATAATTCGCTATACATATACAATTGAAGCGAATTGTATAAAAGGAGAAACAGAGAAATTATATAACATTTGAATCGTATAAAACGAAAAAGAGAGAAATTATATACAATTTGAATTTGTATAAAACGAGAAAGAGAGAAGGCAAAAAGAGACTTGTGCAGGAAATATACAATTGAATCAAATTGTATAAAACGAGAAAGAGAAAAATTATATACAAATTGAATTTGTATAAAATGAGAAAGACATAAGAGACTTGGGCAGGGAAATTTTTGTATTGTATAATTATAAGTGTATAGGACGATAATATATGTATTTGCATGCGTTTATATAATTTTCTCTCGTTTTATACAATTAAAAACACAATTTATACAATTCTATTATATAAAGCGAGAGAGGCGAGCGACAGGAAGCGAGAGAGGGAGGGAGAGTGGCGAGCGAGAATATGAGGGAGAGAGGGACTGCCAAACAGTATGCTATGGAACACAAATAAATCAGATGATAACTATTATATTTATTTTATATTATTAGTTTGTCATTCTATACCATTATCTCTTATTATTATCCTGACTTTGGTTTTTGGGTGCCTCAATTTGGGCCCTTAAATCTTTGTGTTAGTATTGGGTTCTAGTATCACTTTCACGTTTGAGCGAGCCCATATTCTAGAAACTAATTGGGCTAAACGGCTTACCCAGTGTTGATTATCAATCTTGTAAAATTGTCTGCTAGCTCACATCTACATAGGTATAGAATAATTTTGTTGTCTCAGCTAAAACTCGAATTAAATTTTATAATCTTAATTTATTTCATTGATTACTAGTTTATACCTTGGTATGCACCTATCCAATTTTCTTTTGTACTGGAGCTTTTAATTCAAAATTCAGTATATAAACTTGGGTAAATTTCAACATAACTCACTCACCCACACTATCTCTGATTTCTTAAATTGCTAATCTGCTTTACCTAATTTTGAAGAAAAAGTAGCTCAAAGCTCACAATTATTGTGTCCTTTTGATGATTAAGATATTATTCTCATTAACTTTATGTATATCATATTAGTATCACTTTTAATTTGTGCTCACTAAAATTAGAACCATCTAGAAAGTACTATATAATTTGCTCTTTGGTTCAAAATAGGACTAGCTGTGGCTTTAATATTTCTCATTCAATTACTATAATATTTATTAGGATGGCATGAGAAATTGTTGATTATTATTTTCTCAAAATTGATGATCGCGCTTAAATATTTATTAGAGTAGATTTTAAAAGAAAATGTTGCTACGTAGAAAACAAAACAAATTGTTTTCATCTTCAGCAATTGGATCGATCGGAGATATGTAGATATCAAAGTATGTGACAAATTAAAAGATATGTTCTTTGCAAAACATTTGGCATCTCTTAAAGTAGAAATTCCAGGAAGTAAAGTTAACAAAGTTTTCACTTTTCACATGCAACTAAAGATAATACCATTTCTTTAACTAAAGGTTAAGTTGGTTATACATATCCTTTCTTTCATTTTTTTTTTTCACGAGTTATAAGTTTGAATCTCAAAAATAAAGTTAAACATTTTGTATTCTAAAGTGAATTTCTTTTATACAAATTTGAACTTGTTGAATTTAGACGTAAATTTAAAGTCCAATATATAAGTTTACGAAGATCTTATATTTTTCGCTCAAATATAAGGTATCTTTAAAGGAAAAATTACGCAGATAAGCAAACTTATACTATTTAATTACTCATCATAGCTATAGTTTGCTATAATTACCACTCACGACTAACATTATACATTAATTATATGGGCTGACTTCGAGTTTGTATAATTAGTCATGTTTGTATATGTATAATTCGCCAAGATATACAAATAAATATGTATAATATACAATTTTTTAGCCTATATACATATACAATTCACCTCTCTCCCACTCTCTGCCCTCTCTCGCTCTCCTCTCTCCTCCCTCTCTCAATATCGCTCGCCTCTCTTCTCCCTCTCCCAATCTCGCTGCCATTTATACAAATATATATGTATAATATACAGTTATATACAATTATATACATATACAATTCACCTCTCTCCCACTCTCTGCCCTCTCTCGCTGGCCTCTCTCCTCCCTCTCTCGATCTCGCTCGCCTCTCTCCTCTCTCTCCCAGTCTCGCTTGCCTCTCTCCTCCCTCTCCCAATATCTCTTGTCATATACAATTACATATGTATAATATACAACCAATATACATATACAATTCACCTTTCTCCCACTCTTTTCCCCCTCTCTCGCCTCTCTCTCCCAATCTCGCTCGCCTCTCTCCTCTATATAACATGTAGCTACAAATTGTAATTATCAAACTATAGCTATGGAGAGTAATTAATTATTTTTAAGTGGCTATATATGAAAGTTTCCCATCTTTAAATACTCCCTCAGCCTCATTTATTTTAGGGAAATTTTCACATATAGCCGCTTAAAAATAATTAATTACTCTCCATAGCTATAATTTGATAATTACAATTTGTAGCTACATGTTATATAGAGGAGAGAGGTGAGCGAGACTGGGAGAGAGAGGAGAGAGGCGAGAGAGAGGGGGAAAAGAGTGGGAGAAAGGTGAATTGTATATGTATATTGGTTAGATAATTGTATATTATACATATGTAATTGTATATATGACAAGAGGGATTGGGAGAGGGAGGAGAGAGGAGAGCGAGACTGGGAGAGAGAGGAGAGAGGTGAGCGAGATTGAGAGAGGGAGGAGAGAGGGCAGAGAGTGGGAGAGAGGTGAACTGTATATGTATATAATTATATATAACTGTATATTATACATATATATTTGTATAAATGGCAGCGAGATTGGGAGAGGGGGAGAGAGGCGAGCGAGATTGAGAGAGGGAGGAGAGAGGCGAGAGAGAGGGCAGAGAGTCGGAGAGAGGTGAATTGTATATGTATATAGGCTAAAAAATTGTATATTATACATATGTATTTATATATCTTGGTGAATTATACATATACAAACATGACTAATTATACAAACTCAAAGTCAGCCCATGTAATTAATGTATAATGTTAGTCGTGAGTGGTAATTATAACAAACTATAGCAATGATGAATAATTAAATAGTATAAGTTTGTTTATCCGCGTAATTTTCCATTTATTTTATCATTTTAGCTCTTTAACTTCTGTTAAAAAATTAATAACTACATAAAGTAATTATTAAGTTATTCTTGTTTAATAAAAATGGATTGATTTATCTTAAATATTTAGATTTTTATTAATCGTTCGAGCTCGGATAAAAATTAATCCAACGGCTATAAAACATCCTTAATAGAAAGAAGTTCAAATCAATGAGTGACAACTGTCACACACAACACATAGCTTTTAGCTTTAGCTTCTGCTATATAAATTGGTTGAGTCTAGCAACCCACTTGAACTTGTCCAAATTCTATTTTTCAAGAAGAAAATAAACTTTATACTATACCATTTTTAATTTTTTTAAATTTTTTTTTCATGTATCCACATAGAAAAAATACAGCGTCCTCAATCTTGGAGGGTTTTTCACTAAATCCTTTACCATATCCAGTTTTATTATTTTTAGGTGTTATATTTATATTTCTTGGTATTCAATGGTTTGTTTCGTACGAAGAAGTGATGGAAGCTACTGAAGAAAGTTTTGGTTGGATACTTATGATTGTGCCACTTGTCTTGTTATTCGCCGTCAAGTGGTTATCCACGGTGGACCCGCCAGATTGGTTTTTTGGCGGATCACCGTGGGACCGGCGGCGAACAACGTATCAACTGCCGTCGGAAGGAAGCTCACCGTGGGGGGTGGCTGCTTTAATTGTGTTGTTACTAATATTGTTGCAGTATCAGTCTACTTTTCTTGATATGTGGTTTTTATAATTAATTAAGGATGTGTTAATTAATTAAGTGTGTAAATATTATGTAACTATTGTTTGTAATTTATCGAATTATTATTTTCGTTTGGATAAGATCAAGATTCAGTAAAGTGATTTTCATATAGATCAAGAATTCAGTACTTTGAATTCTTCATTTTATTTTACTATTTTGATCAAGAACTCAGAGTACTGATTTTTTATTTTTATATAATTATCTATAACTCGCAACTTTATTTTACTGCTTTATACTCCCTCCGTTCTACTTTTAATTATTAAGTAAAATAATAAAAAATTTAATTAATATTTTAAAATGTATTTTTTTATCATATTAATATATACAAAAATGCAATCTATAATAATTTATTAGTTTTTTATTTAAAATATTGAATTAATGTGACGTTATTAACTTTGAATTAAAATTAACATTTGAAAAGTATAACATGACAAATAATAATAGACGAAAAAAGTATTTGTTTTCATGTCTATCGTTCTGATTGATCTTATTTTTTATTAAAAAAATAATTAAACACAGTTTTAATTTTACATATTTTAAATAAAGTAATAATATTAAAAATTTACGCGCAACCGCCTACTTAATTTAGTGGAATGTAATAGAACTAAAGATAAAGTAGATTGGCCTAGTTTGTCATTTATATTACTCTATCTATATATCTATGTGATAGGTATGTATTGTTTAAAATGGGTGATTAATGATGATGGTAGGGTAGATATAGAACCCCACAATCTTGAGATAATTACTTGTGGTGGTTAGCTCTCCTTTAGATTTGTTGTGCTCTTTTAAAGCTTTACATTCATTGAGGATAGATGAACTTACTAACCCAAAAGAGTAAATTGTTCAATCAATTCAAATTCTGAGCAAAGTTTTAGGAGTGGTTGAGTCACGCATTCTCTTTTACCGACAAATAAATTGGTTAATGTTTTAACATAATAAGAGTGAGAAATAAGAAAGGGAGACTCAAGTGGTACTAGAAAAAAAATAATTTAGTGCACCAAGCATTTCGTTTTCAAATAAAAATGGAAAAGGGGTGCCTCAAAAAAGTATGATATTAACATTGGTAATGCATAGTGTGTTTAGTAGGAAAGAAAAGTAATAGAAAATAATAAAATAAGTCAATCATTTCATAATTTATCCATAAAAAAAATTAGGTGGTCAGTTAACACGTTTTACGATCTTAAATAGCGAGTAACTAAAGTGGAAAATGGATTCACTTGTAGTGTTGTCATTTCTTAGGTTTTAAGCTTTAATCATGTTTCAAAAAATAAATCCTATTTAACCAATTTGGGGACTAGAATTATCGATTGAAATCATGAAGGATATGAAATTTCCAAGGGCAATTATTGGTGCCAAAGACCCTATTTGGTCTGAAAATGACATTTGAGGTTTAATATCTGTCCTATAATTGAATGTCGAATTGATTATTCAGTATTTCCACTACCCACTTTGTTATCAAAAGGCAAAAACAGACAAATTATAGTGCATAGACTATTTGGTGTAGTAGTAACAAGATTATTAGACAGAAAACCAGGAAATTCGCAATTACGAATCCTAATTAATGCTACCCAAAAGTTGCAAAAAGACAAATGATAACGGAACTCTTGTATCTACTATGAAGAAATAAGCATAATTTTTATGAGATTATCAATTACTAATACTCCATAACTATTTGCAGTGTGGTGGTGGTCCCCTGAAATTAAGCAGGAGTAGTGGGAGTTGGCCAAAAGTTATGGCACAGTACTGCACTCCATGCTACTTTAAGCTACTTCCGTCTGCTTTTGGTTTTGACTCCTTCAATGGAAGTAGATCAACAATATATATAGCGTGTGCCAGAAGACTATAATATATAATTGTACCAAAAAGAAGACTATTATATACTACTGTATATCTTACATAGCAGTCTGAAATCCTTGACTTTGATTGCCTGCACAATCCCTGGTTATATCAATTGAAGGGGAAAAGAATAAAAATATTTTACATCCCCACACCCCACACCCTGGTCCTCTTTCAGTACTGATTTTGTACTATAGTTGATTTGCGGAAAAAAAAGTTGGTATTTATGTTTAAAAAACAGCAGTATATGTGCTAATTAATTTTCAAGATTGGGGAAGTAATCTGCAAACCTTGTAAACTTGAATCGAATATATCTCAACTATGGGTATATAATTTATAGTAGCAAACAGTACAAACCCCGCAATACAAGCAGCCTAAAATAATAAACCTCGTTATGTAGCTTGTATTAGAGGGAGATGGATGGGAAAACATGGTACAAAGGCTGGAAGAGTTGGGATGTCATCAGAATTCCAATTCACAAAACTGAACCAGTAGTTTATTGTCTAGTGTTTCTCTATGCTGTTTATTCTCTCCATGATGAAAACCCATGACAAATGATCAAGCAGCTACCTTCTTGGCAGTTACAGAATTAACAATGGTTGCAAACTCGGGACCCTGCAATGTAGAATATCAAGCATCATTCTCGGTACCAACCAGCTGAATTTTACACACACAAAAAAACATATATTGATCATCTCCATTCTGAAATCTTTAGATACAATCAAACTCAGTGATGTTCTGTAATTATCCATTCTCTTCTTCTATCTCCACCTAAGAACTCCCTTGCTAACGTACCTCACAGGTCCATCAACTATCAGATTCTTGATTTAGGGAAGCAAACACAACTACAAGGGAAGGATCTTCAAACATGACTCATATACTACTCCTGTTCAGAACCAGCTCAGCATCTCCATACAGCTATTTTGCGCTAAACATTACCACCTAAACAAGATTGTCTATCTAGGTGCCAGATCTTGTCACTCTTGTTAACCATGATCATAAAAAGCATCAAACTTCTAACTATGGCTTATTCCCCTAAAATAACTAATTCACACATGGACTGGTATAGTGCATCGATATGCTAGAACGTCTTGGTCCAAGAAAAACTCCTCAACGTATGTGGACAAAAACTGATGATGTTCAGTAGAGGCCAAGGATTTGAAGACTGTAGCTTAGACTAATAAGACAGGCATATTAGCAATAATTAGATTACCTTTAAGGAAGCACCTCCTACTAGAAAACCATCAATGTCTTCTTTCTTCGCAAGGTCAGAAGAGTTGCTTCCATTCACGGAGCCTGCAAACAACATTTCAGCTTTTTAGGCAACACAGAATCACAATAACACTGAAACATGGTATTTCCACATTTCACATGACGAAAAGAGTAACAAGTACAACCAAAGCACTTCCAATATAAAAGACAGGTTCTTCATATTTAACAAGGCATTTGCTGATATGAAAACTCAAAAAGACAAACTAAAATAAAAAGAACAAGGGAAATCCATTGGTTGTAGCATATTTGCCATTGTTTTAGCAAGGTACATCGTTTTCTTTTGAACTTCTAACAAAGAGGTTCCATGTTGCTCAACCGAACAAGGGAACCTTTACTATGTCTATATGACATATAAATGCAATTCAACCCAAACAACTCATGCTATCTTGGAATAAAAGATGGAAGAGGAGTACTATATATGAACAAAAATACCTCCATATATAATGCGTGTTTTAGAAGCAACTTCAGCTGAAACATTCTTAGTAAGCCAATCACGGACAGCTACATGTACCTCCTGAGCCTGCTCAGGCGAGGCAACTTTACCGGTTCCAATAGCCCAAACAGGCTCATACGCAATGACAACATTATCCCAACTTGGTATAGCATCTGCGCAGTAAAAAACAAAAATTAAAAAGATCTGAAGGAGTAAAGTTTTTGAATGCAATGTGTTTATCATATCAGATAAACTCATTCAAGCAAGTTACCCTAAGCGAATACCCCATCTATGCCCTCAGCAAGTACTTTTTTTTTAATTTTTTTTTATTATATCTAAGGAAGAGTGGAAGGGGAAACAGGAGGGGATTACAAGTGGGAATCGAATCCTCACCAACGGGGTGAAATAGTAACCAACGAAGTGGCTACTAAGATTTTCCACATTTAGTCTTTATGAAGCATCAATCATATTGAATCTTGTTTGTCTATAGAAAAATGTTTCAGAGAGAAAGGAGACAATATTACTCAGAAAAACCTGCCTGCAAAAGCCTTCAATTGCTGGAAACAGACATCAAAAGTTTTTCCTGCTTCTCTTTCTTCTAACAGCTCTCCAATACAGGCTATAACAGCAACGCCTTGGCTCAAAGCATAAGCAGCCTTCTTGCCGATAAACTGCATAAGAATGGTTTGGTTAAGTCCTTAGAAGGCAGCTCTAACTCACAATCTGCAGACTTTGCATATTTTTCTTTCTTTGACTTGTGATCAAAATTATTGGTGTTATATACATTAACAAATAAAAAATTCCAGATAACTCTTACTTCATCATTTTCTCCAATTACATGTCTCCTTTCCGAATGACCAAGAATGACCCACTTGCAGCCAAGATCTTTCACTTGTTCTACACTGCATATAGAAGGATAAACATCATGGAGTGGAGAACAACACAACAAGGATAATAGTTGTGAACTCAAAGTAGATCCATTACAATAGTTTTGCAGGCAAACACAGCAAACAACAAAGAAATAATGGCTTTTATAACCCTTCATTGTTTCTTAATGAAGGTGAACTTGCACACCTCAACTATTTCACCAGGTACCTGCTTCATCTGACCAGCACACATATCGGGTGTGACTCTACATATCAAATCTTAGGCAGATGAAAAGAAATTGCCTTGTGTTTTTTGCCTCTGTTGGGATTTGAACATGACACCTCACGGTTCTCTTCCCACTTCATTGACAACTAGGTCGCACCCTTGGATGCCATCAGTGACCCTTCACTTCAGCGATGACAGGAATTTTATTGCGGTAAAATACAAAGTCATAATATATCGATTTTACAATATACAACAAGGAATCTAAAAAATAAAAAGTTATATCAACTAAGGATGCTATACAGGCAAAAAATTCCATAACCTGTCGTAAAGATAACAATCAAGTATGTGACAGAAATCACATATAAAGACCCCTACCTAATACTCTGCAATTTATTAACCAATACAGCCATGCAGTGACTATATTAACCAAAGTCCTGGTAACACTCTCGGATATAAATAGACAAGAACAGAGGGTTGATGCAACAAGGAAAGAAGCAAACCAATTAAAACTTAACCTGGAGTCAGGTTAAGCAAGTAAGATTGTGGACGCACTTCTGTTAGACTGTTACTGTGGTAGAATCACTTAACCAACTGCCTGTAATACGTCACTGAGCTCGTATCTTATCATTGCATAGCAATGAGCCCTTTTAACAAGAGACACTGGGTGCAATGTAATCCAAGATCTTCTGATCTGAACTTTTAGAAGTTGGGAAGACTGCAACTTTACAGATTTAAGAGTCTATTGAAACCAAGCCTTCTAAATTTTATATCATTTTTATGATTTTCTCAAATTATCATTATAAAGTCTCATACCAAGAGTGTTAATCAATCCAGCCATTAGATAAGAATAAATTTAGTCTTAAAGCTTGGGGAAATGGAATTGAACCTGATTTCACCAGTGAAAGCTCCACCTTTTCCAGTCCAACAATTCTGAGCAGAAACTTCAATCCTGTCGGTGAGTGAAGTCTTTACTTGATCAATGTACAGAAAAGGAGGTGCTACAACCACATCTGGAAATTTTCCAAAAGCAGATTCTTGCATTAACATCTGAGGTAAGAGATATAAGATGTTCTTATTCTTTTTTAACTGAACTAAAAAGGAAATGCTGTCACAAAAATTGCAACACGCGCACACGCACACACATATATATACATGCAAACATATAAAGAGCAATGACATCTGAGTAGTGAGTAGTCTGGAGAACAAAACAAATATCATCTTGTAAAGGACAACAGAATGAGAATGGCAAAAACTATTGCCAATCTAAGAGTCTAAGACTGAGAAGACTAAGGTCACGTGTTGACAACTATTGTATGATCACGGAGATCATTTGAGCTGTTCAAAAAGAACATGGCAAATATTGCCTAATGAAGATTGAGAAGCATTCATGAGTAACCAAGGTCAATGCCTGGAAACTATTATATGATCACAAAGATCATTTAAGCCATTCACTAATTAAAATCTAGATTGGCCACGGGGCCAGTTGCCCATCTTCCTAGAAATGTTGTTGTATACAGATATATTTCATACGTGATATGATAGCAATGTAGAAGAACTCACCAACATCAGACTCGAGCTGAGCGCTGTTTAAATCAGAGACAAGCTTGCTTATGGAGTCCTTTGTTCCATTCTGGAAACATTGATGGAAGTAGAGAACACGGAAGATATATTAAAGTAAATCCGACCATACATACATAAATATCAGAATATATATCCCCTATATAAATTTACGGGGAAACAAAGAAGTGATACTTACACATTTCCAATTTCCTCCAACAAAGAACTGCAAGCAAGTAGGAAGAAGAGATCAGATACACAATTGGAAAAGAAGAATAATTTAAACATATAAAAAAGGAATAATAGAAGCCTTAAAGGGAACAGGCCATTAGACTGATCCGTTGCAGCTACTTTTATCTCTCCCTTCTAATTTAGCAGTTTCAATACTTCCTCTTTTAAGACACCAATTCTCGAAATCAAATGAGGCCACAATATATCCGCTATTGTCTTCAACTTCTTTCAACATTTTTTTCTACCTGGTTAATGAGATGGATTTCCTTTTATGGAGTAATACTTATAGTATTTCAGATCAACGAGTAACAAGTTATCTTTGTTATTCCATACTTAGATGTGTTTACTAGTCTTGTAGTATTCAATCTTCCTTGGGTTTAGCAACGGAGCAATTATCACCAACTTCAAGAAAATGTAAAGGCTATCCTATTTGGGACCATCGGTTAAAATGAATGGTCAAGACTGAAATCACAAATTTATTATAAATGCTATCGACAGAAATATGAATAGGCCAAGCACTTGAATTTTTCACACTAAAACTAAGTCTCATAAATAATCCATTTGTCAATGATTTAAGAACACTATAGTAGCAATATCTCTAATAATTATTAACATATATAATAGTTATTGGTTAAAGGATGTAAAATCAAAGTGTCATGTGTCTACTGACCGAAAAAAGGACTTTCCAGTTACGGAAAAGAATGAATCAGCTTAAGCGACTATTTCAGAACTCTCATTGAGAAAGAAGGTGAAAGCATATGATCATGCATATGTGGGAAAATTCTAGTGTCTGATGGCAAACTTAGTGCAGACATTGTATTGGATGCTCATCAATTACTGAAGATGATACTAGCCTCAATCCAGTCAGCCTAAGGAATGCAGGCCAATGTCATGCTGTTGATCCATCCCAGGGAACTAGAGCGATATTTTCACTTCTGCAGCTTACATTCAGGAAAAAAGATGGGGCCAGGGGAAAACAACGGGGTGTATTCTGCTTTTGATAAGTACAAAGATTTCTTTTTTGTTAAACAGTTTTATGCTTAAACAGGTAAACAGTGCTAGTTCCAACTAAGTTCAGCTGATTAATTCTTGCTCTAAGTATCCAATTAGTTCACATAGACTGTCAGTTGACTCATTCACAAGGCGTACTATAATACTCCTTGAAGTTAATTAATTACATAATAGTCTTAAAAAAGCAATACTCTAACCGTTCAAACTCTTCAACTAGCATTAGAAGTTCAGAACAAAAACCAGAAATGCAATTTTTCCTTCCTCCTACTTGAAAGAGAGAAATCCAAAAAAGTTAACAAAACAACAACAGATCTTAAAATGTACATCCTCGATCCTGAAAAGCTCAATACTACTACGAGAAATATCATACAATTTTTCCATTAGATTACTATTTCTCGAGTAAATTCAAATTAACAGATGATGACTTATTACAACATATATATTATTCACCAAAGATTAGATAAAATAGACCATTTAACTCTACAGAGGGTATGCATAAAGAAGGGTAAAAAAGGTTACCTTGCCGGAGCCGGCCATGGCGACGACGGCCCTACAGGCTTTCCGGTCAGAAGAAAGTCGGAGGTGAGAATCGATGTTTTGGAAGAAAGTTTGAGAAGTGGAGAAGGAAACAGAGTTATCAAGCTTGGAGAAAGATTTCCGGAGGCCAGAGAACTGGGGGCATGAAATGGAAGTGGCGGATTTAGGGCCAGACATTTGAGAAGCTAGAGATGTTGATGCTACCGCCATTTTTGGAATTCAACAGCAACTGATAGAATGATGATATCCCCTGTTTCGGCAGCTGGTTCTTCTGCTAGTGCGCCTGAATAAAGAGCCGGTGTTACCAATATCTATTTATGTTCAGTCTATTCACACTCGTGTTTCGGAGCGTCGAACACACGAACTGGCTAAACCTAATTAAGGGTTGGTGAGCTTTTTGTAATATTATTTTTAAATTAAGGTTGGTGACGAATACAGGATCCAACGGCTGGTAATTACAAATCGAACGCATTAGTTAGTTAATTATAAATAAATTTACATAAAATTAATTAATTATAAATGAGTTAAATTACATTAGTATAACAATAAAAACATATGCAGATGTTACTGTATTACTTTGAAAAACTGATTCACAAATATTTCTTAAAATATTTTTTTTCTTTACCCATCCTAAAAAAATTGACTAGTAATTACAAATTTACAATTGCTATTCATTTGCCCAAACCTTTAACTTTCTGCCTATTTGTTGATAGAAGTGTTTTACCAAAGGAAAAATATTCGCATGTCAATTATCCTAATTTTCACGTATTAGTTGCTTTTTTAAAAAAAAACTAGAATCAAGCATTCTCTTAGATTTCATTTATTATTGGTTAATCGACACTTAATAATTTAAATGAAATTGGTGAATTATGAAAACGAACATGTTAGTTGAAACTTGGAAGGAATCAAACAACAACGAGCTTGTATTTCTCTTTTCACAATGTCAACATTAAAAATTGATCTCTTTTTTTGTATTTAATTTACAGATGATCTCTTCTTCGTAGTTAATTTACATTATATTTTTAAAAAAATTTATGATATTTATTTTATTATTGATCACCTAAAATATTTAATCTAGTAAGATGTTTTAGTTTATTCACACTAAATTTCACAAATCCCATGTTAAACAAGTTCAAATACTTTAATTAGTGATGTTTTACGCTTCTGGACTTCCAATATCCACGAGTAACAGTTAGATTGATCATTGATTCATGTATCCACACCTAAAAACTTACCTAAAATTTAACTTATTTTAATTTGGTGTTTCCATCCACCAACTGAAACACCGGATTCTCCGTGACAAGTCATTAACTCTTTTTGTTTTTTTTAAAAAAAATTAATTTATTATTTATTTCTCAAGGATATTTTTTCCAAGGTGCTGATAATCACACGTTTGCTACCATAGAAAAGACCTCTTATCTATCCCCTCAATGGTTCGTTAGCAGCCCATACGCTGTAGCAAATTAACTAGTAGAAAGAGTAACTAGAATTTTTTTTAAAAATAAACTTTTGCCAAACTTGAGTTGTTTGGCCTGATTAAATTGAAACTTCAAATTATCCTATCTAAATTGTTCGGTATTCAGAGGGGGGAGAATTCGTTTTATCTACTAATACCGGTCAAATTAGCATATTACATCAAATCACATTCCCCTGTTTGGACGTAAAATTAGACTTGAAAACTTGCATAAAAGAAGTTAGTTTCCCATGTCAACAAAGAGCTGCCTGAAACAGTAAACATAAACTCCAATGATGAATCCTACACATTTACAGGCAACTATGGATCAAAATGGAAAACCTATTTTATACTTGTATCATGCATTGGGGCCTTCAAGTGTGAGGTTCACTGAAAGTACCAGTAGTACAACTAGGCGGGTCTTTGTGAGAGTCCAAGATTCAAATAGTATAACAACAAAACTAACCCTTCTTAATTCATCAAAACATTCACACCCCAAACTCCAGAGGGATACAATTTTGTAGACCATGTTTAAGGATTAGGTATGTGAGGCGACGGATGTTATGAAGTATCACCATTAGTTCATGGAGGGAAGCTAGCTTTCTCTTTCATTCACTATTACTCTTATATGAACAGAGTCCTAGTCTCCCATGTGACGACCCCTTAGAACTGTTAGTGATACATGAGAAATATCCAAATTTGAAACCCATTGCATTAGCAACAGCTCCCTGACTCTCTATCTGTAACCCTTTTTATACAACAGATGGAGCAGAAGAAGCTAGAAAGGTGTTATAACCTGGTTCCTATACGGTTTCAAACGTCAATCACCAGTCTTTGTTCCCCTAACTACACTATTTGAAGAAACAGCATGTACACTATGGGATGATGAACATTTACTTGAGGAACTTCCATCGGTGAGGCTGTTATCCTTCCTTGGCAACTTTCTGGATTTCTTTTGTCCAGATGAAAGGTCCTGCAGAATTTGCAAGCATGTCATGATGGTATATTTAATTTGCCAAAATAGGCCATAGAAGATACTATGCTCTCCAATTTTATTTAACGCTCTTTCACCGACAATACATTAAGAAAAGAAAGCTTGAAGGGTCATGGGAATCGTTATAACAGAATAAGTAAATATATGATAGTTGAAATACATAAAAGTGAAGTAGCTTTGTAGAAGTGAAAATCAGGCAATGATAGAGTAAAACAAGAGTAGTTGAATAGATAATTTCCTTATTCAAAAAGGTTAAAAAAAAAAAAAAAAAGTGGAATCAATATTAATTTGAAAGGTTGGAGATCAGAGATTCGGCCATTTAAGAAACAGGTCAAATAAGTTGGGATATCCTAAAAGGGAAAGTAGGCCAAGTAAATCAGCAGTACTAACTAACCTGCTCAGATGTAGATCCAGGTGTCTTGAGCTCTAAATCTGTTGTCACTTCATTGGAATCTTCACTTTTCTCAATTCTGCTCTCTCCTTGATCTGATGACTTGTTCCTGGATTCTTGTCTGGTCATACTACCTGGCTGTATAATTGGAGACATATACTGAGTCGGTTGCTGTTCAATCAATGTATTGGGAGTCATGTATTGAACAAAAGATGAAGGGTTTGGAACGACTGCAGGATTATGATTGCCGAAGAAAGGATAGGGCTGCAGAGATGGATGCATAGGAACTGGTCCAGTTGGAACCGGAACGGGCATCGGATACGGATATGAAGGCGGATGCATGACCATAGAATGATCCATCCCGGCCCATGGATACATAGTCCTCATCCTTTGTTGATATTGGGCATTAAGGCTCTCAATATCAGATTTAAGAGATGCCTTCTCTTCTCTGAGATCATTTTTCTCCTGGGTCAACTGCTTGAGAACAAAACAAAACAATAAGAACTTCTATGGCTATGAAATGAGAAAGTAGAACATTACTTTCAGAATGTATTAGGAGATGACCTCACGGCTTTCATCAGTAAGTGCAGCATACTCAGATTTTAATCTGCTGACCTGAGAAGTCAAATCCTTCAGCATTTGAACGGTATCACTTAGGATGGATGCTTTGTCATTTTTAGGCCTATCAGGATCTGCATATCAAATTTCTGACTGCATAAGAATTCATGCTTGAACCTATTTTTTCCTTCAAGCCTGTTTGTTTTATGCTAAAAAAATGTATACATAGAGTGTGCACAAAAACCAACTATATGAGATCATTTGGTACTCCATTCCAAATTTGTGTTTGGACACTGTATAAAATATTCGGGGGTTTGGTAAGCCCTTTGGTACTCTGTATTAACAATTGGCAAATTAACAAACATCATACCAATGAACAGATGGTATTGTCACTATGCCATGTGAGGCCTTCAAATGACTTTAAACCCTTGCAATGTGAAAGATAGAAATTTAGCTAAATTTGAAACAAGAAGAAGGTATTCAAATTGCAAACCAACCATCTTACTAGAACAATATTTTGTTATGAGTGTATAAAATGAACCCCACAATACAACTAATGATAACATTTGCAGTGATAAACCTATTTGCGGAATCAAACACCATGGACCTACAAAATCAAATATGATCCCTACTAGATGAGTGTTATAGTGGGTTGATTTAAAACTTAAATAACAAAATAGTGCAATACAAAAACAAGACTTCTAAAGGTCAATGTGCAGCTTCAAATTGAAAGTACAACATGTCTCAATGAGGTAAAACAACATGCAGCAGTCAAATGTGCCAACGGGGTCAGAGAAAACAAAACATTTCTCTACTATATCAAACAAAGATGTGCTAATTTACCAAGGGTCTTTCCTAATTCCATGAACTGCTCGTTCAAGCGGTCCCTCCTTAATTTTTCTCGATCTGCCTTCTGCACTTTTCTTGCAGCAATAGAGTCTTTGAGTTCTGCTTCAGGTTTTTGTTTGCTGCTGTGCATGAAATTAGTTCAATTAGTTCAGGAGAGTTTCAATGAACTCATATTGAAACAACATATATATTTCATTGTAATAGTGACAAGGAAAAGGACATGTAAGAAAAAAAAATACTCCATTGCACGTGCAGCTAACCTAGATACTTGTCAGAATTCGGTTGATATTTTTCCTTACATGTAGCTAACTAGATGTTTGCCTGATTGCAGCAGGGCCGGAGCTACAAGCATGTCTACAGGTTTGGTAGAACGTAGTAGCTTTGGCCAGAATCTACTTAACATGTATAAATAATTTACTCCGAATGCAGTAAATTGTTTCTTCTAGAATCCACAACCCCATAAACTTAAAATCCTAGTTCCGCCTCTGGATTGCAACATCATTTTGTGGATATTTATTCTGTCATGCTTGTAAAACAGTTAAGTTTGACAATGAAACAATGTAGCTGCACTTGCTGTGCCTGAGAATTTCCTCACATAGTTGGAAGAGAATCAAATTCTGAGCTGCCCACTTCCACATTACATCTCAGAATGATAATAGACAAAAATTTCACCAAAGTAAACAGCAAATGTGGAGGAATGAAGTGAAGGAGTCACAACTCTGTTTACAAGTCTTCTTGCTTTTTCTATGTTCTCAGATCAACCCCAAAAGAAACTCCAGAGCAAGTATCATCTTAACTCAAAGTCCTACCATATCCTGAAATGGAGAATCCCACTACATACTGACCAAAGACAAGAACACCCTTATAATACCACACAACCATATAGAGTTCACCATTTTAGCAACATACCAATTGCTGCAGCTTTCTCTACCAGCAAATGTGGAAAAAACACTTCAAATGAGATACAGATCTTTGTAATCAACTAGAATCTCAATTAATTAAACTTGGTTCTGTATTCAACTTTCTCCATTGATTATACTGTTACTTTTTTCTTTTATGACTATGGTGTTTGCGCCAGCTTTCACACCCTTTCACAAATTTCACGGGATACCTATCACCTCCCACGATCAACAGGTACTAGATAACTCTGTCCATTAAAGCTGTGAAAAATGGGAAAATCACCTATCTCTGAGATTTCACTAGTACTTTGAAAAATGGAAACTTCTAAAAAATACTAATTGAAGTAGCATAACTAAAATCCAATCGCATAGAATATGTGCACAAACTCAGATACATCAATTAAACATGCTAGATTCAGAACCTAAGCTGAAAATACATAAAATTTTACCCTGATTCAGAATGCAAGCCATTGAGAGGCATGGAAACATCAGAAGGAAGCTGATTTAACTCTGTTAAACAATGATTTGGAAGCTGATTCGATTGATAGAGGCCACCGTGGTTTAATTGATCCATTTTCTGCAGTATATCGCCGCGAATTGAATCGAGAAACTAGGGTTTTGAAGTCGAAGAACAACAATTTATGCACTGTTTTGTTTTTCTCTTTTTTTCGCAGTGCTTTCCGATGCAAGATTCCACCTTCACGTTATCCGTTATCTTTTTTTAGTAAAATTTTATTTTCCCTTTCGTTATCAACTTCCTACTTGAAAATATCACACTCAACTTTCTTTCAATCGGATAGTTACACATAAAGCCTGTGGAGTGTATTTGCATTTTCTTTGTTTTTTTAACCTTGTTGAACCTTTCGTAATTTGAATGTAGTGTCCAAATTGGATTTAAATCTTATTTGTTGCATTATATCTCAGTATGTATTATTTATTTATATTATAAATATATTAAAATATATTTTACGTAAAAATAATTAAATATTTAAAAATATTAATTTAATTAAATAAAATTATTGTTCTCTAAAAAAATAAAATATAGTAAAAATGATTTTGTACTGGTAATGTTTGTTGTCATTGACTTATAACTATATTTATGATGATAGAAAGATTAATATTGTAGTAATTGACTTGAGGATGATTGATATGATGGTGATTATTGATATTAAGGAGTGATGCAATGTTTGTAATAGTTCGTGATTGTAATAGAGATGGCGATGATAATGGTGGGGTGAATATAATTATGATGATGGTGCTAATAAGTGGTAGGCTAGTAGCGACTGACAATAATAGTTGACAGTAATGGTAATTTGTAATAACATGGTGGCTGGTAATTGGCGAAAGTAAGATTAAATATGTTTTGAACTTATGATAGCAAAGGTGGTTAGTGATTGTGTGTAAAGTAGTAGATGAAATTATTCTCACGGAAATATCTCTTAATTATATTAAGTTGTGTACAATCTCAAGTTTTATATAAAAAAAATAGATATATTTAGGATTAAGTTTGGAATAAAAATTTAAATCGAGACTCACCTAATTTATTACGTACTAGAGACTAGTGTAGTTTTGAATATGAGAAACTTCGAAGGTTCATAATTTTGACTTTAGATGTTAGTTTCGAGTATAGAAACACTCTATTTTACGATCCATACCTCATTTGAACTTACAAATACGTATAATTACCCATTTGAACTAACAAACATAATTTATTAAATCATCACAAACACCCATAAATAAGTTTGGTAAAAAACAAATGCAATCAATGTGTGCCTTTCTTGAAGGCAAACAATGTAGACTTCCATATCTTTTAGTACGTAATGAATTAGGTGAGTCATGACATATGAAATTGTAGGTCAAAGAATTTTCTGTCAAATACTACCGATTTTGTATCATTTTATGTTTGAAATAAAGCATTAGACCATTTTACTAGAGACTAGTGTAGTTGTAAATAAGAGAACCTTCGAAGGTTCATAATTTTTGCTTAAGATGTTAGTTTCGGGTATAGAAAAACTTTATTTCACGATTCATACCTCATTTGAACTTATAAATAACTATAATTACCAATGCGAACTAACAGACATAATTTATTATATATCACAAACACCAAAAAAAAAAAAATTGGTCAAAAACCTAAATGCAATCAATGTGTGCCTCTCTTGAAGCAAACAATGTATACTAGCATATCTTTTAGTACGTAATGAATTAGGTGAGCCATGACATATGAAATTATAGATCAACGAGTTTTCTTTCAAATGCCACCAATTTTGTACTATTTAATGTATGAAGTAAATCATTATGACAATTTCATCATAGACTAGTGTAGTTGTAACTACGAGAAACTTCTAACGTTCATAACTTTTATTTTAGATGTTAGTTTCGAGTACAGAAAAATTCTATTTTACGGTCCATATCTCTATTTGAACCTACAAATACGTATAATTACCATTCGAACTAACAAACATAATTTATTAAATCATCACAAACACCCATAAAATTTTTTGTAAAAAAACAAATGCAATCAATGTGTGCCTTTTTTGAAGACAAACAATGTATATTACTATATCTTTAGTACGTATCTAAACCATGAAATATGAAATTGTAGGTCAATGAATTTTTTTTCAAATATCACCAATTTTGTATCATTTAATGTTTGTAGTAAAACATTGTGACTATTTTACCAGAGATTAGTATAGTTATAATTAGTAAGAGAAATTACATTCATAATTTTAATTTTGATTATAGAAAAACTCCATTTCACAATTTATACCTCATTTAAATTTATAAATAATTATAATTACCCATTCAAATTAACACATAAATTAAGAGAAATCTCCAGGTAGGTCTTTGTAATTAGCCAGCACTTGCGTTTTTTCTTTTACTTGGTTTTGTTGCCGTGGGTTTAAGATTGTGAACCGACTCACGCCCCCAATTTCCCTCGCTCACCCATAAACATTAATCATCTTCCTGAGAAAATCGATTGTTCAAATTCAAATCTTTTGTGCCCTAGAATAAGAAATTCAAGGAATAATGTCGGGCATGGGAGATGGTTATGTGGGCACGGCCCAAGACGCCGTCAGAATCCGACGGCTTGAAAAGCAGCGAGAAGCAGAGAGGCGAAAAATTCAGGAGCTCAAGAACAAGACTGCTTCATCTAAAGGTCAACCTGGTCTTCTTCAATTTGGGTCCAGTACATCTGAGGTTTGCATTACACTTGCATACGAAGCTCGTTCTTTTATTTAATTTTCCATGCTGGCGTAACTAGTTTGGGATAAAGGTGTAATTGATCAATTGTTATATATTGAAATTAACTTGCCTAGTGGACAATAAAGTGTAATGAGAACCACGAGGTCTCAAGTTCAAATCTCAGCAGAGACTATAACACTAGGTGATTTCTTCATAGCCTTGCTGGACAGAGTCCTTTGGTAACCATGGGAGGTGGTAAGTATCCCGAGTTATTAGTAGAGGTGCGCAAAAGCTGTTACGGACCTCATGGTTATCAAAACATAAATAAATCACTTACAAGATTTCTGGGACTTTGTCACACCTTAACTTATTTCAGCAAGTTTCAATTAAATTTGCATCCAAAGCTTGTTCTTTTTATTTAATTTATTTTTAACTGATTTGCAGAAGTATCTAGTTTTGCATGTAATGCGTTCAAATAGAGTGGAGAGTTACTAATTTGGTATGAAATTGAGCCAATAGAGCAGAATAGATATAAGTGTTCATATAGTCTGACCTAAACTAGTTTGTGGATTAAGGCCTAGTTGATTAATTGTTATCTATTGAAATGTAACTCACAAGATTTGACTTTTATAACGCCTGAGCTAATTCAGCCTTTTGCTCATAGAGAATTAGACATGCTCCTTCTCTTGTTGTAAGGAAGAGTGGTAATTATGTTTTTTTTTTTTAACTTGTTGACTCACTGAATAGACAAGTTGATGTATTTTTTAGATATTGTTGCTTAGGTTAATTCTTATTGTCGGAATATGTTGTTTCAGATTCTTGAGACTGCCTTTAAAAAGGAAACTGTGGGTCTTGTTACAAGGGAACAATATGTTGAGAAGGTGAGCCAATTCATTTGCTTATAAGCATTGCTTTATTTTTCAATTTCATTTTTGGTTTAAATTGACTGCTCCTTGTATTTCGGTTTACGTGTGGTAGAGGGTCACTATCAAAACCAAGCTTGAAGAGGAAGAAAAGGAGAAGCTTCAGAAGTTGCAACAAGAGTGAGTGTATTTCCTACTCACTATGGCATTTTCGCAAAGCTGAAATATTTAATATGTATGTAATTTGTTGTGATGTATGTTAAAATTTGTCGACTGATTCTTCTGTCATAGGGAAGAAGAGCTACAGTTACAAAAGCTTAAAAAGAGGAAGATTAAGGCTGACCCTCGGCTCTCCTTTTGTGATGATTTGGATAATGGCAATGAAGATGAAGATGAGGAAAATAGTAAGAAATAATTTTCTTTTCTAGTCTTGCAATTTGAAGTCTTCCAGAGCAATTGGGACTATTTCATTCACATGCTTCTTTTTGAAGTGAAAATTTATGGAACCCGTGATTAAGATATTTAATTTAAGAATGTGATCTTCTTTCTGAGACTGGGTAACTTTCTTGAGGTTGCATAGTCCCTTAACAAGCTGAATAATTAGCAGTCTACTCAGTTCTTTATATTAGTTTGTTTTTGCCATGTTTCCGAACACATTATTCAGTATCACTTGGTTATCTACCTTAGAGTGAGATGTTTCTTTCCCTCCTTTACTATTAGGCGAGAACGGGAGGGGATGGTTGTTGTATTCTTTCGTCGGGATAAGGATTTTGGGGATATTGCTAGTAGGTAGATCATAGACGGTACATGGCTTGTGACATCTCATTTTTTGGAATTCTGACATGCACATGGCACAATTGTCTCAGTATTAACTGTGAGAGGACTTTCTGCTTGGTCTGTTCGATCACTTAAATCTGCAGTTTGACATGATTATAGCTTTGGAGGTAAATGCACTTGAGATTCAGGAGTTTCTGAAAGTAGATATCCTACAGTTCATGACTTCTTTAATGAAAATCCTGTTTCATCTATCATCTCTTCCTCACTCTAATTTTTCTGTTCTTCCTCAACAAGATTTAGTCTCTTAAGTATGTTTGCTATGTTGCGGGCGACTATGACACTATCAAGTATCAAGTGTCACCAGATATGCATATGTACGTGCAGGGCCATCCACAACATGAGCATGTCTAAACGATTATTTTAGCTATTATTTCCGACATAGTTGAAGATATAAATTGGGTTCATATTGTGATGTCATGGTACTTATAGTTCCATTCACTGTCATCTCCTATATAGAGAATGAAGAATCTGACAAGCGCGTGTGGAGGAAGTTTGGGAAAGATCCTACAGTAGAGACAAGCTTCTTGCCGGACAGGTTGGGCATTCCTACGATCTGCCTCCCCCAAAATAAATCTTTTCTACTTCTGTTTTACTTATCGTGTTCTCTTCTGGCCTTTTTACTCATTAATGTAATTTGGAATTCAAAGTGCACTTTTTCAGTGAGAGGGAGGCAGAGGAACAAGCCGAACGTGAAAGGCTCCGGAAACAGTGGTTGCGCGAGCAGGAGCTAATCAAAAGTAAGTATATTATTCTTGTTTAAACATTTTCCAGTATTCCCTTACCCCGTCTTTTGAAACAGCTTCCTAGAAATCTGAAGCGTTTGAAGAAGCTTAGGTTCTGATTGTTTCTCTTGCAATATTTCTAGATGAGCCTCTACAGATAACTTACAGCTATTGGGATGGAACAGGCCATAGGCGGGTGATCCAGGTCAGTAACTACTAGGCATGAAGATCCAAAGGTTCTCCAAACTTTTGGATTCACTTATACTTCTAACATTTCTAGGTGCGGAAGGGTGATAGCATAGGAGAGTTTCTTCGGGCTGTTCAGCAGCAACTTGCACCTGAGTTTCGGGAGGTTCGAACTACTTCCGTGGAGAATCTTCTTTATGTGAAGGAAGATCTAATCATTCCTCATGTAAGATCCTTCTTACCTGTGTGATTCATGTCTTACCTTCTAATTTGCTGAATATTGGCTAACTTACTACTAATTTTATTGAATGTTCAGCAACACAGTTTCTATGAGTTGATTATAAACAAAGCCAGAGGAAAGAGTGGACCGGTAATGTTCAACCCCGACCTATATTCTGGTGAAGTTGATGCATTACGTTGCTTGTTGCTTATGTCTAAGAAAAGAAGAATACCAAGATACCGTTTCCAATTTTTTCACATTAATTAGTCAAAGAAGTAGAATCTCTCTGCTGTACTGAGTGCATTTTTCCTAGATAGAGCTTTATAGTTTATCAAAAATAGCATTTGAAAGAAAATGATGAAGTTCCAGGGGTGTTAGAGGTGGCAATGTAATAGAGCCGTCTCATGAAATGATCTTTGCCTTTTGGTTATCTTTTATCCCCGACAACTGCGCTTTGATTAACACAATTATTGAAATTTAAAGGATACCTACAGTTTCCATTTTTACATCTATTGTACGTGACTGTCTTCAGTTAAAGCTTATTTTATAAGTAAAGGAGCACACACACGTCCTTTCACGTGTGTAATTACTAAAGAATGTCCAACAATAGTAATTACTAAAAAGTTGTATAACTATGTATCTGTAAGTCTGCGTCTTGGTCTTTGTATAATGCCTTACAAGTTACGTCTTTGTGTGATGTCAAGTACCTGATTTTTAGTTTTGTTTCCACGTTTATTAGATCCTGTGGCAGTCACTCAGAAATATCTTTACTTCTCTTGACAGCTTTTTCACTTTGATGTCCATGAAGATGTGCGGACCATTGCTGATGCTACTATCGAGAAAGATGAGGTATGATTTCCTATGCAGATTCATTTTCTCCATGTTAAGTGATTTTTAATTGTGCTGGTTACAAAAACTTTTCACCATGATATGTCATATTGAGTGCCTAGTATGATACATGTTATAATTTTGGGATGCCATTGATTTATTAAAAAAACTTTGGATGCTGGTGTAGCATGACATATGCTTCTTTAACTAATAGAAATAGAAGGTTATTCTCCTTCGGAGTGATCCAGTGGTTTGGGCTTGTGACTTTTCATGTTGGAGGATTTGGAAGTTCGGAACCCCTTGTAAGCGAAAGCAAAGGGGTTTGCCTTCTAGGTCACTCGTTGCACCGGGCCTGCCTAGTGCAGGTTACCTCTCCTGTGTGTTTGTGAGCTATTGCATAGGAGCGGGGTTTTTGCCCTTGCGCATCCAAAGGGTAGCAGCTGCGGGTTTCCCTTGTCATCAGAAATAGAAGGTTATCTTTTTAGTTTTTTCTTCCTCTTTCCATCTGTTCCTCTGAAATTGACCTCAAAAGCAAATATCTAGTATGATGTCCTGGAACCAATGTTGATCACAGAGAACATAAAAGCCCTGAGTGTTTGTGTATGAGAGAGAGAGAAGAAGGAGATAAATTTTAGTTTCTGCTTGTGGTTGCTGATGATCTTTCAAATCCATCTTTGCTCTCCTTAGGTAAAGAAGACGACTATAAATTAGTTGATACTGTACATATTCGTTCAAGTCACTTGTCCATTCCAACTGAGCATTGCTTTTTCTTTATTTAATTATGTTACAACTGATTTACAGTCGCATGCTGGAAAAGTTGTAGAGAGGCATTGGTATGAAAAGAACAAGCATATCTTTCCAGCTTCACGGTGGGAGGTAACATTTCTATTTCTATTTTCCTTTGCCCTTGTGTTTTTTTTCTTCACTGTCTGGCAATGGACTTGATTGACAATTATCAAGTCATGTCTTTTAAGTGCTCAGTTGACACCAGTTTCTTGAGTATATTAATGCTGCTATTGATACCATACTCCAACTAACCAAACAGAATACTGTGGTTGCTCTCAGAACAACCCTTCCACCTCCTACCATTCAAATCCGCAATGTGTATAGCTATTTTCTTCTGCATAATATGCTTTTGGTTGTCTTTCCGTTGCAGATATATGACCCAACAAAGAAGTGGGAGCGATATACAATTCACGGGGATTAAGTGTCATTGCTAATGAGATTGCCATTTTTCACCATCATTTGACATGTTAAAGACAGAAAGGGCTTAAACTATAGTTTTACTTGTACGATGCTTGTGTAAGATCAAAGGAGGTGCTGATGTATTTCTTCTACTCCCAATATATTATCCTTTTTTGGATTAAGAACTCCTATTCTAGATTATTAATGTATTGAAATTTGTATTTCTTATTCTACTTTGTTTTCCAGATTCCATAGAAAATCCCTGTTGAACTTTTTATTTAATTATTAGCAGGTTTGCAACGTGAGCACTGAGCGCCACAAGTTCACTTTCAGTTGTATATTCACTAAATTTTATGTTTATTGACACCACTTGCTAGGCATAGTAGATCACGATCTCAGCATGATGAACATGCTAATTGTCAGTATGAATTTGTTAAGCAAAATAATTTAACAAATATGTGACACTATTAAAATCTCACCTTTTAGCTTGTATGGCTAATGATTAAATTTAATACTTCAATGTGATTTTAATCCTAGACTATAACACATTCACAAGTTTTAGCATCTCATTTTACAAATTCCACTACTGTGTTGTAACTTGTATATATCACTCAATTTCGGAAAACAACTTTAGATTTCCGAAGAAATTAACTTGTAATATAGTAAATTGAAAAATAGATCAATTACTACCTATTATAGCAAGATAATTACATTAAGTTGACTTACAAGTATGGTAACTTCAAAAATAAGTCAATTATCAACTATAACAAGTTAACTTATATTAATGCTGCAAAATTATTTATACTGCACATAAAAAAATTATGAAAAATCATTAGCCATTTTTTTAAGAATACAAAAATTTGTGAGAGGTAGATTTTCCTAATCAATTATTACTTCCTCTAATCCAATTTTTTAAAGCACTTTTTAATTGTTCAAATAAATATATTATTCAAAGTTGAAAGATACATATTTTTTCCTTTTAAAAATCACTCTTAACAAAAAAAAATAGTATTAACAAAATCTTTTAATCAATATTATTAATGAACTTAAATGAATTTTTAAAAAAATTAGCTTGGTAACTCTTTCTTCTTTCGAGCCCAAAATGGCAATAATTCAGATTTGGGCCGAATAAATCTCTTGTTTACCCAAAAGAAAAAAAAAAGAAAAAAGAAAAAAGAAAATTTAGACCGTGTGTTCTTCTCCGATTTCTGTTTAACTTTCGTCTTAAAGTCTTCGTTCGTGTATTCCGTCTTCTTCTCTCTAACGCTTCAAAAATGGAAATTAGGGTTTTCTGTGTGTTGGCTCTTCTCCTCTTTTCTTCATCGTTCCTTCAAGGTTTGCTTCACAGATCGTAGATCCCCTTGCTTGTTCATTTCCGTAATCAAATCCTCATCTTTGCATGCTAATTTGATTATTTTCATTTGCATTTACATGCACGATTTCATGAATACTTTTTATGTTATGAGCTTTGCTTAATATACTCTGTTTCGCTGATCTTGGGAATTGCGATTCTCTTCGATGTAATCGATGTTGACTATTTAATGTTAGTTAAGGCTTTCACTCTAGAATAATTTTGTATTTTTCTTTTCGATTTAATTTCTCAATATGATATTGATTACTCAAGTAAATCTGGGATATTATTAAATATTATGCTTGAATCCTCTCCATTTGGAAATAGTAAGCACTAGAATTGAAAGTTGACTTTTAATTATGAATTATTTTTGCTAGTTTTGGCTAGTCAAACTAATTGTCTTTAACTTGTCATAACTGGTGTTGCATGCATTGCCCGTTCCCTGATCAAATTGTTGACTCTTTTTGTTTAGTTTGATCTTTGTTGTTATACTGAGAGTTGGCTTTCACTCTTTAGCCTGTTATGTTGTAAAGGTCATTTTCAGTAAAATATGTTGTGGATTTGTGTAGATGGCATTAACTGGTTTAGGATTGAGGTGTAGTAGTTGTTACTCTGTGTTATTATTATTGTATTTGTAATGTTCCTTATGGTTTCCTTTGATCTCTTCTTTTAGTTGCGAGAAGTCAGTCTGACCCTGCAGTAGAAGTGGTTGAGGGTACTGAGGAAGCAGGGGATCTTGGAATTGTTGGCGATGATGTTCAAGACTTTAGCAGTGAGAGTTATACTCCTGCAGCTGGGGTTGAAACAGTTTGTGTTTTCCCTAAAAACCCTTCTAAAGGTAAGAACTTTAAATTGGGTGTTCTACTCTTGCCTTTATTATAATTACGTAATTTTGTTTTGGAAAAGGTAGATGTTAATGGTTTGCTCTCTTAAATCATGTTTTTTGTTGTCTATGCAGTAGTGGCAGCTGGCGAGGAGAGTGAACTGTTAGTTGGCATGAAAAATGATGGTAGTTCTGTATTTTCCTTCTCGTTTGCTTTGTGTTTGATTTTCAGTAGTAATGTTCTGATAGCATCTCTTTGTTTATCTGCTCTAATGGATTTATTTACTACTTTGGGTTCTGAAAACAGGGGAATCACATCTGAATATCATTGCTATCCAAGCCAGTGTTCACCTTCCTTTTGATCACCGCTATTTGGTTCAAAATCTTTCTGTACAGGTGATTGTTCGCTTACCTGAACAATTTTCTTAGTTCTTCATTTTAGTATTTCACATTCTGCATTTCACAGGTTGTAAGGACACACTTACTGGTAAAAATCTTTGTAAGATCTGTGTTATGTTGCCTGTTTTCTCAAGGTAGACCGTGATGAGTTGTTATTCATTTGTGTTCCGGCTTTTCTTCTCTTCTCAATAGAGAGTTGGAGTCAATAGTTTCTAAGAATGTGAGCCCTGTTGTTAAGCCTGTGTATTCATCAGTTTTACTAGTATCATTCACTCAAGGACTGTTAATTTTATGGTGAACCAGTTGTGAGAATGGGGAAGAAACTGAGCTCAGGCGGACAATTTTGCGGAGTAGCTATAATCCTCCCTACCCACTCACCCCAAAAGAAAAAGAAAAACCATCATTTGTAGGATGCAGTGGCTTGTTAGCTGAATTATATGACAAGGTTTATTAAACTGATCTACTTCAAGCTTTGCACTTGAAATCATATGGTACCATTTGAGAGTTCTGTTTATCTTGAGTGGTGATCTTCGCAAGGTTCTCAAATATCTGGTCCAATGATAGAGTTATAACTTCTGGAATTTTAATTTTTTTGAAGTGTCGTAATCAATCAACTATGTGAGTGAAACAGATGATTTAAGGAGTTGAGTGACATAATTGATGATCTAAAAAGAAAACTTGAACTGTTAATTTAGTACGAGGGAAGGGTGTTCAGTGCTTAAATATGCTAAGCAGCATGAGAACTATTAGATGTTCTTTCAATCGTAAAACAGGTTTTCACTTATCTTAAAAGATTTCCAATTGGTCAGGCAAATGGTTTCTATTTTAGATGTGATGGAGCAGTGATGTAAACCTCCAAGTTGAAGTGGGTATCTTCTCACCACAAGTTGGTGCACAAGAAGTTGGCCAGATAGCAAAAAACAAGAAGATGGCCAGGTAGTGAATTGCTGGTGATATAAAAGAAAGAACAGGCAAAATAAAAGGACAATAGTTGAGGATATGGCTTCCATTAAAATTTCATTTTCTTAAAAATCTCTTTCAACTAGGCACCTTAGGGATTTTATGTTACCAGAAGTAGAGAACCGATTCGGCAACAAGTAATCACATGTAGCTTGCTCAAGTAATATTCCCACAGACTGTTCCTTTCTACTTACTATCTCCACTGTCTATGATGGCCTTACGGTGAAACCTTAGTCTTATTTTTGTTATTGACATTGCTTTTGCGGATGAATGTTTTTGTTTTGTAATTGTTGCTGTTGTGGTGGTTGTTCTTGTTATCAATATTGTTCTGGTTTTGCTTATATGCAATGTGTGATAAAAAAAGGGTTCGTGGTATTAGTTTACTTTAACGTACTCGGTCATGAGAATTGGTAATCACATGTAGCAATTGCTGAACATATAGTCACAGGTTTTTTTTCCTGCTTTTAATAACCCATATCTATATTGGCATTTCTTGGAATTCTTTTTTAAAAATTATTACTCCCTACGTTTAAAAAAGAATGACCTCCTTTCCTTTTTAGTCTGTATCAAAACGAATGACCTCTTTTTTTTTTTTTGGTAACATTTTAATTTCAACTTTCCACATGGCATGTTTAAGGCCACAAGATTAAAGGGCAGTTTTGTACATTCCACGTAATTTTCATTTAGGACCACAAGATTCAAAAGGCTTCTTTATTTTCTTAAACTTAGTTCCAAGTCAAACCAGGTCATTCTTTTTTAAACGGAGGGAGTATTGTTATTGCTGCTTCTATTATTATCAGTTTTACTGTTGTTGTTGTTGTCTTTGTCGTTATTGTTATTGTTGTTGTCATTGTCTTTATTGCTGTTGTCATGATCGTTATTGTTATTGTTGTGTATTATACGTGTTTGATTCAAACATCTCTCAGATATTTCATGTTTTGTTAACTGTGATTTGGACACGATAATTGGCTGATTGTGTATGTTCATTCATTTACTAGGCTTTTAACAACGCAACAGTTCCTCCTTCAGCTCAGGCTACCTTTCCATATATATTTGCTGTCAGCAAATTTATGCAGGTTCGTTTACAGAGCATTGTTACCCTCTTCTCTCATCAATTAACAGGGAAAATATTGTCCAGCTTATATTCATATAATTTGCTTTAACGTAATTCTCAATGTTCCTTCTCTGAACTGATGACACTGTTTTGTCATGTTTCAGCCTGGAAGTTTTGATCTTGTTGGCACAATTATTTACGAGATAGATCAGAATGCTTACCAAAACGTGTTCTACAATGGAACTATTGAAGTGACTGAACCTGGTGGTCTTCTCAGTGTTGAGTCAGTTTTCTTGTTTTGTCTTGCTGTAGCCCTCCTTGGTCTTCTTGGGTTCTGGATCCGTGGTCAGATACAAAATCTCTCAAAGGTGCTTATACTTACCTATGTTCCTTGTAAGACTGGATAAATGTGCTTCAAAACCTCGGTTATTTCGTAAAATACCTGTAGGGCATGTATGAGGGGCCACAAGTAGTAATCTGGGGTATAATTTTTTTCATATCTTGCATCACTATCCTCTTGACATGTCTTGTGTCAAAGGACCCTGAAATCTGCTTCTAAGAGTGACTGAGAGCTGATGTGGCAGTGATAGTGAGAGGATTTTTCAGACTTGAGGCATTACATATGAGAACAAAACGATTTGCTGAGCAGCTGGACCTAACAAAAATACCTGGCCATCTAGTGCAACTTAGTGCTCTTTTCCGAGTAACATATCTTTTTTGTTTTTTGTCAGCAATAATCACATTAGGGGTTTAAGCATATAAATTCCTGTGCTTTTTTCCCCTTCTGAATCATTCTCTTTATCATTTTGGATGTGTGTAGAAAACTAAGAGAGCACCAAAGGCAAAGGTTGAAGTTGGAACTGCAACAACTGATGCATCCACAGACGAATGGTTGCAGGTTTGTGGTTTATTATAATGTTAAAGATCATAATTCTGGAAATGTTTTGGCAATCTAGTCTTCAAATTATCAATGCTTACTTTTATTTTTTGGACTTGGTTTTCAAGAATTTGCTGACTAACTTGTCCTGTTCTGTTTTTAAGGGAACTGCATATTCTCAGTCGCAGGCCAACAAGTTGAAGAAGAAGTGAATGCCTTGAAGCTACTAGCTTTAGCTGTATGAAGCAGTATGATAAGTCTACAATACTGAGTTCGACTTGGATTTTACGTGATCTCCAAAACGTGAGGTTTTAAATTAGAATTGGTAGACCTGCTTCACTGTTGTAGCATGAAGTATAACTTATTATCCTCAATTTTTACTACCAATGAACTAACTGGTTATCAAGGATGCAAAGAAACAATTTTGTCAAATTCACTCTCATTTTTCCCTTGCAACCAATTTACCTTCTCTTTTGTTTCTTTGAGTTAGATAGTTCTGTCTATATCACACCCCTTATACCAGACTGCCCTTTCTCCATATAGTTGTCTCTGTTTATGTATTTTAATGTGGTAAAAACCTAACAAAAACAGCGATAGGTTGTACCATGGGAATGTGAACACCTAACTTAGATGGAAGCAGATCACATCAATATACAGTTCATGAAGGCCTGTTTCATTATTATGACATTTAGGAGATTGGTGAAGAAGCAAAAGATTTCATTAAAGATATTTTATTTTCTAGCTTTGCTGGATGTGTAGTATCCACATTCGTTTGTTGCTCTAAATGAGTAGATGCAATTAATCATCACATGCTACAGAAAATAAATAAAGCTACCATTCATTATATGTTTAATTGTGGATACTCACAAAACTTATTGCTAACCGTGAGGTATCATTTTCCTTCCTCTTTCTGGTTTGAGAGGATTAAAAAAAAAAATTAGTTCTCTTCGACAAAAACTAGAAGAAAGGAAAAAACAATATTTTCCCATTAACAGTTATTTTACTAAGCTTGTTGTTATTGTGTTATTATGCGGTTACATTTATTTTTTATTTCGTACATTGGAATTAATATTGACAAGGTAAGTACAAACCTTCTAACGTGGCTTACCAATTTTGTGCTTTGCGTAGTACAAAGCTGCATTCAAGTGAAATCATGCTTAATCAGATGGGGAATCATTAACTCGGTTCTAAGAAAGCTTAACCACTTTCCTATCTTATTCTTTTTTTCCCCACCTAAGTTATAAGAGATTAGCAGTATATTCACAACGTAAATTTCAAAGTATAATTTTACCATCTATTACTTGGTAATTTTCTTAATATATATAAAGATATTGTTGAACAGCTTTAAACAAAGCAAGTTGGACAGCAATGACAATCAAGATATTGTTTAGTTATATTTTAAGATGGGGGTAGATATGAAAGTCATATAACGAGACAGTCTGAAAACAAAATTTTATTAGTGTGTGATACATAAGTCAATGAAAGGACAAAAAAATCATCTAAAACGTCAAATTTATGAAAGTAACATTTTTTGCAGTGATTGTGTGTCAGAAATAGATAAATGAAAAGCCGCCACGAGGTAGATAGAGGGTGGGATTTAATTTGCGGGACAAACAAAGGACAGCAATTTTCTTCCCCGTTTTCATTTTTTTCAAAAGGGAAATCAAACAAATTACTGATATATCTTTGTAGTTATGTGTCAATTCAGCTGTCCAATAGCTAATGAGCTTTTCAAATGTCACAATTTTATTTTGGAGATCGATTTTTCATATGGTCATTCAGAAAATAACAAATGAGTAGTATTAGTTACAGTCATTTATTAAATTGTTTCCCATAACAGGGGTAATCACTAATCATATATAAGTAACAAAAATGAAAGCTTACATTCTAATTAAACCATACTATATTACACTATTGTTATAGGATTTCATATTAATTGTCGATGAATGGGACCAATGGAAAGGTCTATATATGCACTTTCATTTTATTTCACACTTTATTGGATTAAACCGATACAAAGACACACCTTAACATGATTTTCTTGAAAATAACTCGCATTATTAAAGTATTCTTACAACTTATTTGTAGCTTTCTCAAACTGTTCAATTATCAATGTGATACTTTATTCACACACCGAACTACAACAACAGAGAAAGACAGTAAACTTTTCTTACATTAAAAAAGACTTACCCTGTGGATAATGTAATTTTCTAGGGGAGGAGATTCTTTACCACCTTGGATCAATATGACTTGTAAAAATAGGATACGTGCGCATAACTCAAACGCAAAAGGAAAGTGTTGTCAAATCCATATAAACAGATCATCATTCCATCTAACTAACGTGGGACTCTAACACGAATGCAACTAACCAATGCAAAAGATGCAAGATTGAATGTTATTGAATTATAGGTAGAGGATGCAGCTATGGTAGAAGTAGTCTAGATTAGTACAATAATAGTTTTTGTGCCATAATTTGCCGCAGTAGAAGTTAGTTGATAAATGTCAAAAAATCACGTGAAGATTGGGAGAACATGTTTTTGTCACTCACTATAAATGCCAACATTTACCTGCCCCTTGTATTCAATTTAAAACAAAATAAAAGAAGTATACATATATAGCAATCATATCAATATTAACAGTTAAGTTCAAAAAAGTAGTCAAAGTTTCAAATATAATTGAGGATATTCAGTAAAATAAGTGACATAAATGAGAGCTAACAAAGTAGGTTAACAGATAGAAAAGGGATTTTTGTGTACAGTTGGAGTTCTCATTGAATGATGATAATGGCATTTTATCAAACAGTTCTATGACCACCCATTCCTCAATAATTTTATTTTTTATTTTACAAAAATCACCTTTCAATTTTATCATCTTTCTGTCATTCATAAAAATTCAAGACTATGGGACCTAAACTCATGTGAGGACCTTAATTACGTGCCGGTGAGCCGGTCATAAAAACAAACTTTTCTTTACTACATAATAAGTAAACAAGTACTATAAATATACCCTCTCTAGTTAGTTGAGACAAACACATTCAAAACTTAAACATTTATTTTGTATAAACAGAATGGGGCTTCAGTCCCTTTGTGGCAGAGTCCTTCTGGGATTGTCCCTCTCTTTACTACTCTCTAGTTTATGTATTGCTGATGACAAGACAATTAAGGTGGTTGGTTTTGGAGAATGTGCTGATTGCAAGGAGAATAATATTAACACTATTCATGCTCTATCAGGTTCTTTCTAATTTCATTTCAATGCATGTCATGTTAACTGACTTAGTATTTTATAGTAGATTTCCATAACAATGTTATATTATTTGTTTCAGGACTTCATGTAAGCATTGACTGCAAGCTTGAAAATGGAGAAATCAAAACAAGGGGTGAAGGAGAGCTTGATCAAGATGGCAAGTTTGAAGTGTTACTTCCTAAGGAGATGATGAAAGATGGCAAGCTGAAAGAGGAATGCTATGCGCAGTTACATAGTGCATCAGCTGCACCATGTTCAGCACATAATGGCATTGAATCATCCAAGATTGTTAGTATTAAAACTGATGGAAAACATACATTGAAAACAGCTGGAAATGTTAAGTTCTCAACACCCTTGTGCACTTCTGCTTTCTTGTGGCCTTACTTTAAGTACCCACCATTGCCACCTTTCCCAAAAGATCATTCTTGGATGAAGAAGTTCCCTAAGTTGCCACCATTTCCACCAATGCCACCATTGGGACACTGGGGTCACCCTTTCCCTCTTCCACCTATTCCTCCCCTTTTTAAAAAGCCATGTCCCCCACCCCTAGTAAAGCCACTTCCTCCTCCAGTTCCCGTTTACAACCCAACACCAAAGCCTACACCAGAGCCACCAGTAGTAAAGCCACTTCCTCCACCAGTTCCTGTTTACAAACCAAAACCTAAGCCTCCTCCCGTTCCTGTTTACAAACCAAAACCAAAGCCTCCTCCAGTTCCTGTTTACAAACCAAAACCAAAGCCTCCTCCCGTTCCTGTTTACAAACCAAAACCAAAGCCTCCTCCAGTTCCTGTTTACAAACCAAATCCAAAGCCTCCTCCAGTTCCTGTCTACAAGCCCAAACCAGAGCCTCCAGTTAAAAAGCCATGTCCTCCTCCTTCAGTTCCAAAACCAAAGCCTCCACCAGTTAAAAAACCATGCCCTCCTAAAGTTCCAACTCACAAACCAAAGCCTAAACCAGAGCCACCAGTAGTAAAGCCACTTCCTCCTCCAGTGCCAGTTTACAAGCCACCAGTAGTGAAGCCACTTCCTCCACCAGTTCCAGTTTACAAACCACCAGTAGTAAAACCCCTTCCACCACCTGTTCCAATTTACAAAAAGCCATGCCCACCATTTCCACACCTTCCACCTCTGCCACCACCCGTTCCAATTTACAAAAAGCCATGCCCACCACTTCCACCATTCCCTAAAATTCCTCCATTCCACCATCCTCTCTTCCCACCACTCCCACCCAAGATTCCTCACCCATAGACCAAAACATTAAATTCAAAGAGTTCCTTTTGGGTGTATGTAAGGGGGCTGAATCTTTTTCTGTTTTGAAGCCATGAAAATTATTTGCAATTTAATGAATAAAATCAACATTCAAGAGATACAATGCTTGAGAATGTCAAAAGTAAGAGATCAGAGAAATAGGGGTGGGGAGTTAATTTCAGAGTGTTGGTTTGCTTAGTTAATTTTGTTTTCATGCAAATGTTTGTATATCTTCCAAGTGAATCATGGTCCGGTGGGTGATGTTGTATACGGATCTTTTAAATTTTCTTTGTTATGTTATTGTTTATTCTCATTCATACAAACATCGTTGGTTTTTCTTATTCATATGTCAACTTTCTAATGCTACAAAGTTAATTAATAATGTCAGTATTAATTAGGATACTTAATTTCAGTGATCATTGGCGATTGATAGAGATCGATGATACATTTCTATCAATCTTTATCATAATTCATAATCATTGTTGGCTTATATGCTCATTTACGGTTGCATTAATTATATAGTAGCAGATTACACGGCTACCGACAAATCCCATTAAATGCTATCTACCTACTTGTGTAGATAAACTTCCTATAATTAGCGATCCATGATTAAGCAATTAACACACAATTATTCATTTCCTATTCCTAATTGATTCCATTCAATTTGTCCAGCTATTACACTACTTTTTAAACCAGTGACACACTTAACTTAAAGTTTTAATTAATTTGAAAATATAATACAAATAAATTGTACTGCACTGATGAGAAAAATACATTACAGGCCGTTTATAATTAATTATTGAAGGAAAAAGGCTTAAATATTTATTCAAACTTTGAAAAAAAGACATATTCATGTTATTAGTTTGACTTATTTATGTCAAAAATGTTTTTTTATACATAGTCAATTATGATTCAGCCACATTGTTAATTAAATTATTTTTTAAAAGGAAAAAAGCTCAAAAATGTTATCCACTGGAAATGCGCAGAAATTAATATAAGTGAGTTAAACTTTTAACGAATGACATAAATAAATATTTTTCTCAAAGTTCAACGGCAAATTTGAGCGTTCCCCATTATTTAATTACTCTTCATGCACAAATTAATACAATAACATATGCAGTGTAATATCATGAATATCACACATTACCCTTACCTCGAAATTCGGACCTCAAGTACTACCATTCAAAGCAGATCGAGAAAAAAAAAAAGGAAGTGGAGAAGAAGCATGGGAATTCATGCACAAATTAACAAGAGAGAAAAAAAATGCTTTACTAGAAAAAGAGACAGTTGCCCCAAAAACGGCCCATTACAAATGGGCTTGTAGATATCTCACAGAAAAAACATGGGCTTCAAAATGGGCTTGTAGATATTGCCGCCTTAAAAACGGCCCATTAGCATCAGTGACGCATATATCACGTGATTAGCCATATCTCTAACTAACTAGGGTAACTTTTCACTAACCATGGTGACTTTTAACTCAAGTCCGTCCTCTATCAGACTCTTCAAGATTCTGACACCTGTCCAATCAAACGGTGGTGATTATTTTTTCATAAATTATCCGCCTTCACATCTTCCTATATAATATTCCGTTTCGCTTAAACCCTAAGCACAACTCGTACAGTATTGTAAGTTTGAGAAACATCTAGATAGAAATGGCAAATCCAAAGGTTTTCTTTGACCTTACCATCGGTGGTGCACCAGCAGGCCGTGTGGTGATGGAGCTCTTTGCCGATACCACTCCCAAAACCGCTGAGAACTTCCGAGCTCTTTGTACCGGTGAGAAAGGTGTTGGAAGGATGGGGAAGCCTTTGCACTACAAAGGCTCAACCTTCCACCGTGTGATCCCAGGGTTCATGTGTCAAGGAGGTGATTTCACCGCCGGAAACGGAACCGGAGGAGAGTCGATCTATGGAGCCAAATTCAACGATGAGAACTTCGTTAAGAAGCACACCGGCGCTGGAATCCTCTCCATGGCTAATGCTGGACCTGGAACCAACGGTTCTCAGTTTTTCATCTGTACCGCTAAGACTGAGTGGCTCAACGGAAAGCACGTCGTGTTTGGACAAGTTGTTGAAGGCCTGGATGTGATTAAGAAGGCAGAGGCTGTTGGATCTAGCTCTGGAAGGTGCTCCAAGCCTGTGGTGATTGCTGACTGCGGTCAACTCTAGATCTGATGATGATGATGATCTAGTTTTATCAGTCTTTTATGTATTTGAGTCGCCGTTTTAGGCTTTGTTTTTAATGTCAACCTATCTTTACTGCTTTGGTCGGGTCGAGTTCTAGGGTTAACGGTAATTGGTTGTTGTGTTGCTTCTACCAGTTTATGTTTAATCTTAAGACTACAATTAAATAAGATACTCATAGACTTGCTACTGCTAATCTCGATTATGTTGCTTAATCTCCAAATTTTGGTTGAATGTTGTCATACTTTTTGTGCTGAACTAAGTCATCATATTGTTGTTTTCTTTTTGGCCGATAAAGATGTGACAGTGTGTTGACCGGGGTGTGGTTTACGTGAATTGAATGTATTCCTCCCTCTCAATTGTGGGTCCTATTCGAATCTGATTCCGATATTTTATAATTTGTGGTATATGGATCAAATTGAGCGGTGATTGTTGTGGCGCACCACCGAAGAGCGTACTATTGATTAAGATGGCCCTCGTGTTCTTAATTTGCTTAACAAGAAAAGTTTATTTTACTGATCCCCAATAATAATATTCGACCCTTTCCAAAACTAACCCAATACAAAAAAGAAATGTCACTTCCATGCGTTGGGTGGGGGTTTAACACAAGTTAGTATTTATGTTTTAGGGACACTGGAGTGTATGGGTGATTTGTTTAACTGCGTGTGATTCATGACACATTCTTGTATCAAACTATAATTTATGAATTACGGAAATTGAAGTCGCGCATGGTGGATTCACAATCTACTGCAACGCTTAACTGATTTATTACTAAAAGAACATCCGCATTAATTTTCGTAGAGAAAAAAAGTTTTGCTATATCGGCATTACTAAAAGTACATCCTAAGGTATTCTTTTGTTCCTATTTAGTTGTTCACTTTAGAAATAATACACATATTAATATAGTAATAATAATAATTAGCATAGTAAAATTATAATCTTACCCTTATTAATTATGATTTCAAAAATGATTAATTAAAACTTGAAAATTTTTAAGAAGTTTAAATGAGAGTATAATAGAATTTTTTTTTTTATTCTTTTTTAATTTATCAAAATAGCTAAGTAAAAAGAGAAAATATGAACTTATAATTTTTTAAGTTATACTCCTTATGTCTCACTTTTCCATACTTTCAAAAGATAAATTTATATTTGAAGACTTTTACTCTGAATAATATGCTAAACAAATAATAAATATTATATACGTTACATTTGTGTTAAAGTCACTTACTTTGTTGAGTTCCGTGCTAAACATCTTTTCTATTTTTATTATAATCAAAAATTTAAAATAAAGTAAAATTCCACTGTGAGTTTATTACTCCTATATAATATAATAGGCAATTTTATGAGCTAGAATGATTAACTTGTCCTCATATCACGACTAATTTAGAGGGTCATCTATTATAATAATCAGGCAGCATCTTATATTATACATCAATCTATCAGTAATAATGATAGGCTGTTTTTTTTTACCGAATGACAAAATTATTCCATTTGCAAAATGCGGTAATGGCGCACATTTTGTTGTATTAATATTCTGGACTTTGTGATAAAAATAGTCAATGCTAGATTGAACTTAACTTTAATAGGCATTTAGGGGATTTAATTATTCTTAAGGTTTTAGAGGTCCTTCTTTTTAAGACCCTATACAAGTTGCCAGCATCATTTGAAATGATTGGATTCTATGTTTTAAAAGGAATTCATTCGTAAATGGTAAGTGGAGTAGTATTTTTTTTTCTACCACATTCATTGATACTAAAGTGAGAATATATAATCGGATGCCGGTCATGATTTAAAATTTATGCTTTCCAACTTCTCTACGAATTCATAACTGGTTTTAATAATTAAGTTTGCAATTTTATGTTTGTATATATTAAATTTAAAAATGTATAAGATCCAAATAAAAATTACTATTAGATTCGTTTCCCCCACTATTGACAACAATGGTTATTTACTTTGAAATTGTGGTGGTCCTTAACCTCGGAGAACAATATTGGCTTCAGTGGAAGTTATTCTTTATTTCTTGGGGATATATCTTTCTTTTTATTTTCATCTATTATTAGCTTTGTGTGTAATTTTATATACTCTCTCTATTTCAAAAAGAATGACCTCCTTTCCTTTTTAATATATTTCAAAAAGAATGACCTCTTTCTTTTTTTGGTAACAACTTTCCACGTGGCATGTTTAAGGCTACAAAATCAAAGGGCAATTTTCTACATTTGACCTAACTTTAATTTAAGACCACAAGATTCAAAAGTCTTTCTTTATACTCTTAAATTCCGTGTCAAGTCAAACTACTTCATTCTTTGTGAAACAGAGGGAGTAATATTTGGCTCTTTGTATTCTCGATATCACTAAAATTTATTATTTTTTAATTTGATGTATCCCTTGAAATCAATCAATTTTTCGATTTCACTTGAAATTATTTTTAGTTACTTGTTTTTGTCTTTTGCATGACTCGAATCTCGATCCACTAAACAAATTAGACCCATATGATGAACTATTAATGTTTATGTATGATTTTGAAGATTTAGCTAAGAAGTAGATTGAGTGTAGTTGTTTGGTTGGAGGTGAGAATTTCTTGTTGAAAAAATATTGTTCGTTGAATTGTGAAATTTGATCCTTAAGCTACACTCAATGAATGGAGCTCGAGGTTAATTTTCTACAAAGGAACTTTGTTTTAAGTGAAAATTTTACAAAAGCTCAAGAACACATAGGGGGAGTTCATATTTGAAATTTGGGGTTTCTTGATGAATGATTTTTGTGTGAAGTTCAACTGCAAAGTAGTGGGGGAAGAAGAACAAAATAAAAATGTCAGAATAATTAGCCACCCAATATCATAATATATCTTTTAGTGTCGTCATAATATATCTTAAATGAGTCAATAGCTTTTGAAAATATGTATCTTCGTGTTTTTGTTTTTTCGATACTTTATAAATAGTTCTAGTTTTATATTATCTACTTTTTGGTGAAAAAAATATGGACGTATTTCCTTGTAAATTCTTTTAAAGATATGCAAAAATATTTTCTTAATTGCAATAGTTTTTTAGACACGTTCGCTGCTTCTTATAATTTATCTTGCCACAGTTTCAAGTTTGTTCTAAACTAATTTTATATTTGATATTTGGTTTAATGATTCTTAGCTTTGCAGGATCTCTATTTTACTTATTTTGATTACATTCTACGTAAAACAAGTATAATCATTAAATATAGGCGTCTTGAAATAATCAACATACTAAATATGTTGATAATTTTTCTCATTTTGCTTCATGGAATTGGATGTTCATTTTAGACAATCATAATAGAGAAGGTGTACATTTGGGCCAATTGAATAATGATAAAAGTGTTGGATATTTTGGGCTTTTTTTTCCTTTTTATGTGGAAATAAAGTCTAAGATTTTGAGAATTCTATTCTTTTTTCTTTTTTTTTTTTTTATAAATTTAGTCCAAAATTTGACTAGCCCATTTTTGCCTATAAGTGCAAGATTATGGTGCATATGTAAGATTTTTTTTTAAGTCTTATTGGAGAAGAATTACAGGAGATCCGAGTAGCCATATAGAGAGAAAAGTGAAAAAAGTGCATATTTTCGCATTAGTTCTAGCAATCATTTTCATATCGCGATTTCCATTTCGTTTTTTGTCCGATTGAGCTGATTTTTGGATATCGTGTTCCTTTCAACTTAATCTTTGATTGGTAACTGAGAGATGGTGATTTGGAGCCGTGTAGCTCCAGATTTTAGCTTGTGAACACTAGCTACGTTTGGTGTTTTTGCTCATCTTATTTCTCTATTTGTTGATGCTATCTTGTAGTTGTATTGCTCATTATTGTTGGTGACCAATTTGGAGGACACTTTGGTAACTCTTGTTGATTATAATGGAGTTTTGATCTTGTGGTTTTACTCTTTACACCGAAGAGTTTTTTCACGTTAAATTTGGAGTCTCTTGTGTTGATTTATTTTTTTTGCTTGGTTGATTAGTTTCCTGCACAAACTATTTTGTTCTTGCATTATTTTTTCTTCTCTTGATTCAAATAGAAGAAAAAGTTTTGACTTAGATTTCTTCTGCTATCGCCTTGTCGTACACATTTACTTTTGTGCTTGTCTTTCCAACAAAAAGTACTATCTATATATAATAAAAACATAGCAGAGATTAATTCTTCTCCACAAAATAGAAAGAACAAAAAATGGGTCCTTTTTCTATTCTAAAATGTTTAAAACATGAGTCTTTTTAAGTATTAGACTTAGTGTCTGTGGACTAATCAAACTGTCGCCGCAATAGTGTATACACTGTATACTTAAGTTTTCATTCTTATATATATAAAGATTGATTTATTCAAACTAAATGGATTACCTAAATTAGATAAGAGATGATTCTAACGAAAAGAATATATTAATTTTAAAATTGGTTAAATTTTTTATCTTTACTGTACAATTATAAGAGAGAGTCGCCACATCTTTATCATAGTAGCAAGGATTTAAACCTCCCAAATTTCACTTCATTCCCCCTAAAACAGAAACCGTTTAAAAGTAAATAAATAATGTATTTCAGTCCTTATTAGTTTGTTAACTTAGTCGATTAAAATTTATTTAAAAATTAATTATAAATATTCTATATTATGAAAGTGAATTAAGATAGAATAATAAATACTTATCATGATTTCGTCTCGTAATTAGTCATCATTTAGATTTTATTATAAAAGATTCTATATCATAAAAGTAAATTAAGATGAAATGATATGAATTTTGAATCACAATTCCTCGAGGGAGTTTGATCGGTAAACATAATTAGATATCGTTAATTTTGTTGCTCCATTTTAAAGTATGTAATTAAAAATTTAATTTAATTAAATCAAATAGTGAAAAAATAGCACATTAATACAAAAGGGAATATGCGGCGGCAGCAGACTGATTAGGGTCAGTTGGGTCAAAGCTTACACGCTTTTTGTTTGTCGGCTGACGTGATTTTCTTCGTTAGACTTGTTACCGTTATCTGATCATTTTCCTAAAGCTCATATTAACGACGTTAAGTTTGATCCGTTTTTTTCACGTCCAACAAAAATAGTCCTAATCAACTGTTTGGTAAGTGTGTGCATCGCTCGATTTAATTCGGTTTTATATATTATTAGTTTGATTTATTGGTTTTTGGTTTTTAAATATACTCGCTCAATAATAAACCGATAAGATATTCTTTATCGGTTTTTAATTTGTCGGTTTTTTATCATTATCGATTCGGTTTTCGGTTTATCCAATAAGAAAATGCCCGTAAAATATTATATGTATTCTCACTTCTCTAAATGCTTTGATATATTGAAACAAAAAAGATAATGAGGCATTGCATCAATAAGAGAAAATATAGTACGATAGCTATAATTACATGTTATTACGAAAACATAGTATGGTGAACTAAATTAAACTAGTCCAACAAGACTAAAACGAAAAATAAAATCAAAATAGCTACAATTGTGAACCTCTTACTTTAATCTTTAGGTATATAATAAAAACTAATAAAGCGTTCTAGTGTGAATTGTTAGAGTACTAATAATTTGACACAGTTATAATGTCTAATTATATATTAAATTATTAGTATTTAATAATTAGGAAGGATATAAATTATAACGTCTTATTGGGTTACCGGTTTACCAATAATTGAATAGTAAAAATCGATACCGAATCAATAACCCAATAATTTTTTTTTATAAACTCATTAAAAACCCAATAATCTAATAACTCAATAACAATAACCCAATAACCATTTTATCGCTTCGATTTATCGATCGATTTGGTTTTTTCACACCCCTACTGTTTGGGTAACTGGAGCAAACTTAACGTTTACAGTAAAACTTTGAAGGAGGAAGAGGAAGAAGCTTACAGCGGAAGATAAGTTTGAGTTACTGGAGGGAGAAGAGAAAGAGAATTCTTTGAAATTATAGTTTAATTTGTTCTTCAACTCGGTTGATTGAATTCGGAAAATCTGTTCGCTTTCTTGATTTCTCATTTATTGCTCCTGGATTAAAGTTGCAGTGCTTGTATGGATGCACAATTCTAGCAATTAATGATGGAATTTAGTTGGAAAACTGCTCTATGTGTGATATTAATGAAATAATGTATCAATTAACTACGAATTATCTGACTTATGAACTGCTTCAATGTGTGATATTAGTGAAATAATATATCAATCAACGGCGAATTGTTTGGCTTATGAACCGTCATATCCATTCCTCTTAATTGAGGCCTGTTCGATATTCAAAAGATTCATGATAGTCGGATTACTTTACACTGACCATTTCTCTTTCTTTATCATGGCTTAGGACCATATATGCTTTGTGAAACTCACATGGGCAAAATTATATTAGTGAAAGAGTGTACTGCATTTATAATTCATTATTTGATATTTGTTGTTATTCTATATAGTACTTAATTCCTAAGCATGTTTACGACAATGTATATCTTCAATATAGGGTGAACTGTTCTGTTCAATTTGTTGTATTTATGTTGGTTCTACTTTGATTGATCAAGGCAATCTTTTTTAAGATAGTTCATTGTTCCTTGTTTGAGTTGGTAGATACCGTCTGATAAACAGTGCTACTGACATACAACTAGATTTAAGTTTACTAGAATTTTGCTCATTTTCGTGGTGGATTCAATTTCATTAAGGATCAGGCATGTGTTGGAAACAGAAATTAAGTGGGGGGATGCAACCCATGAAAAGCAAAGAGAAAATCTAGTAATCTATTTATTTGGAAATGGACAGGAAATGCTAAAATATCAAATATGAAGTTTAAAGGCAAACTATTTATCTTAATGTTTTCATGCTGTGTTTCTAACCCCATTAGGTCCATTCTTTTTCGGTTAACAGTTACATGATGTTGATTCATGTTGTAATTTATTGTGCCACCAAATGGTAGCATAGTGAAGAAGGTTGCAGCAGTAGGTTAGATCATGTATTTTATGAGGATTTCATGATATGGAAATCTGGCTTGTTTATTAACCGGTAATGACCCGACCCTGCTTAATTCTTGACCCGCCATTCTTTAAAATCTGTTTCATGTTTGTATGGTGAGCTCATTTTCACATCTAAAGAGTAATTGGTGAATTATTCTTTTTGTAGATAAATTTAGCCTAAAAAGCTAATGGGACCTTTTTTTTGGTTAGTATAATACATAAATATTACCTTACCTCGACTTTATTTCATATTTATATCATTCAACTTTGAATATGCACAAACAGACACTAAAAACTTATATAAAATTGTACAAATAGACACACATATTCTACGTGACATCTTACATGATAATTTGCATAGTAGGTGGTGTCCTACGTGTTCTATGCCACGTTAAATTCATGTGTCCGCTTGTTCAACTTTAAAAATAAGTTTAAGTGTCTAGTTGTGTACACACAAAATTAGAGGGCATAAATGTAAAATATAACTAAATTAAAACACACATTTATGTATTATGCTTTTTTTATTTCGTTGCACTTGTAAGATATGACTCATAAAATGAAGTTAAGCTAAAAAGCAGATTTATGTATTATACCGTATGAACATAAATAGATGATCAAATAACCCAAGTTATTCTCATAGTTAGACAATTACTATCTTAATATTTTTCCTTGTAATTGATATTTTTAGGACTTAATCATAATTAGTAATTCTGGTTTGATGTTAAGATTAGAAAACGTTTTATGAATTACTATCAAAACTTATTTGACTCTATTCACTATTTGTGAATTCAATTTAATAATTTTTATTTAGGAAAGAGTAACAAGATACTCAACATATTGGTAAGCTTGACAAAATTATTAGTAAGGAATTTAATAAATTATTAAATCTCTTACTAAACTTAATTGGTATAATCTTATTCATATTATCTATTTTAAATCGACATAAAGGTGATCTATTGTCCTGAATATTAAAATATATCAATTAATGATAACTCCTCGCATAAGCTCTCACTATCTTCTTCTTTTTTTTTCCTCTTCATAATACTCCTTTTAATTCTTTCCAAGTGTTTCTACTTGTTGGTTTTCCTTTTCCCTCTTTATTTTCTAGTCATCCATAAATTATTATGAGGATTACCTGTAATTTCTTAGTTATAATTACAGCAAGATATGGAATGCAATATTTGTGGTTTACAATTACACATTTACACGTCTTGAATAAAAAAATAAATTTTTTTATATAATCAACGCGAAGTCCTTTTCCTTTCAGATGAAGGAGTTAATCTCCACCGTTGATCAAGACGAATCTATTCCGTAAAATCGTTTCTTATCGTACGTTGACCGTTGGATTAAATCGACAGATCCTCTTTAATAAAAACCTATTTCTACGCTTGAAACGAAAGCGAATTCTCTCAAAAAAACCTACACAGAGATAAAGAGTCCAAACAGCAATAGCAAAGAGCAAACATGGCGGCAACCGTGAGCGCGTGGGCAAAACCAGGCGCCTGGGCACTTGATTCGGAGGAGAACGAGTTGGAACTTCAAAAGGAAGAGTCGGTGAAGGTTGACAATCACTCCAATGGCGGCGGTGCCGGTGGCCTTGCCGATTTTCCATCTTTGTCCGCTGCCGCCACCACCAAAACAAAGAAGAAGAAGCCACAAACCCTATCCCTTCAGGAGTTCAGCACTTATAGCGCTGCTAAGCAGTCACAAACTGCCGCCGCTGCGGCAACCAAAGGCCTGACACCGGAGGAAGTCTTGATGCTCCCCACCGGTCCTCGCGAGCGCACTGCGGAGGAACTTGACCAGTCTCGACTCGGAGGTGGTTTCAGATCGTACGGTTACGACAGGCAAGGGGGGAGGGGTTCGTCGGACGATTCTCGTAGGCAGGGAGGGTTCCGAAGGGATACCGATAGGGAAATTGCTCCCTCTCGTGCCGACGAGACTGATGATTGGGGTGCAGCTAAGAAAACATCGGCAGGTAATGGTTTTGAAAGAAGAGGGGAGAGAAGTGAAAGGGGAGGTTTTTTCTCCGATTCCCAGTCTAAAGCTGATGAATCTGATAATTGGGCTGCGAATAAAGCTTTTGTTCCCTCTTCTGGTCGAAGATTCGATAGGAGAGGGAGTTTTGGGTCAAACGGTAGTGATTCGGATTCGGATCGGTGGACCAAAAGAAAGGAAGAGGAAGGAGGACGGAGATTTGCCTCTGTTGGTGGTGCATTCGACAGTTTAAGAGAAAGAAGAGGCGGTTATGATTCCAACGGTGGCGTGGATTCAGAAAACTGGGGAAAGAAGAGAGAAGAGAACGGAGTTTCTGCTGGTGGTGGTCGGCCAAAGTTGAATTTGCAACCAAGGACATTGCCATTGAGTGAAGGACAGCAGAACGGTAATGAGTCCGTGCCTGCCCCTGCCCCTGTCCCTGTGGCGAAGCCAAAAGGGGCTAATCCATTTGGGGCAGCTAGACCAAGAGAGGAGGTATTGAAGGAGAAGGGACAGGATTGGAAGGAGATTGACCAAAAGCTTGAGTCTTTGAAGGTAAAGGAAGCTTCTGATGGTGCTCCAATCCCCAAGAAAGCTTGGGGGAGTCCTAACGGGAAGCTGATTTTTCGCGTGGACAAGACCGAGAAGAGTTGGAGGAAGCCTGAGCTGAATGAAGTTCCTCCTTCCAGGTCTGATGGATTCTTATGTTAGATTCTAGATTTATCAACTCTTGTCGTGTGCTGACCGATGTTAATTTTTGTGTGATTTCATGGATTATTACTGCTTGCTATTCGCAAAATATACTTTGACTAGTTAATTGGTTATAGATATTTGTGTAGTCTTGTTTAGGGGTTTAACAAGTTATGTAAAGCTTACTTTTATTGTTTGCTGGATTTCCCTATATCTAACTGCCTATACTCCCATATTCTAGAGCATGGTGTGTACCAATTATAATGTAGTCGTGTATTCACATAGTCCAAGTGTAGTTGTAATGCCATGGATGACTATAATTTTTTATTTGCTTGCTTGATATTGAAAGATTATTAACCAGCTCTTGGACCTGACACTCATTGGTAGGACTTAGCGAACAACCTTGGTGTCGAGCAATGCAGTAAAAAGCTGCCTTTCCGTTTTCCCCATGTATCGGCCTCAGAGGAACATTTGTACTGGATGCACTTCCTCCTAATTTAGGGTTATAAAGTGGGGGTTTGTATGCAAAATGTATGTAGATGATTTTGTACAAACTTTAACCAACTCGTGGAAAGAATGAGGCTTTAAATTGCTTGATGTGCTGATTCTTGCTTCTGGGTAGTGCATTTTCCGGCAAGGACTCAACTTAGAGTCAGATAGGATTGGGTCGTTCATGCTGTGTACTTGGGGAGCTTCCTCTATTGTTTACCTTCTCTTGTTCCTTTGTTTTGTTTGAGCAGCAGCTTTGAGTTTTACATAATTTGCTGATTGTGCAACAACCTAAATGACGTGGTTCCTGACACTCATTTTTATCATGTTTTGTAGTGCTGAGGAAACTGTAAATGAAACTGCTGAGTCTGGTGGTGAGCTACAAATATGATGCCAAAGGAAGTTAAAAGTTTATGAGAGATATGTGTCCTTCAGAGTTTGAAATAGATTCATGTGATGCGCAGCATTGAGGCAATTTTGATAGAACGTATTATTCTTAGTGTTTTGTTTTCTGTGTACCTACGACATTATCATTTTGCTATTTATGTTTGTTCTTTTTTTATGTTGACTCAGTTTAGAATTGTTTGTTTTTAAGCATCATTCTTATGTGGAACACAAAGGGCATAAAGACTGTTAAAGATGATAGATTTTGATTTTTGATGATCACTCTTAATTTATTTTTGGACTTCCCCTTATTCTTATCATGTTATGTTCTTCTTCTTAGTAGAAAATAGATTCTAACAGGAATGAAGATTCATCTTTATTGAACTCTCATCTCTTCACTCTGCTTCATCTAGACTTCAAATTTAAGCTTTAAATGAGCTTTCTTTTAATACCATATCATGATTAATATATCAACATTTCATCGGTTTTTGAAATGTTTTTGGTTCGAGTAAACACATAACAAAGAAGTTATGCATAATATATAGAATAAAATTGTAATGTGTGTGTTATAGTTTAAACTGTTTGGGCTTTGCTGTGTGTTCCCTGGTTTCGAGTTGGTCGGCAAGAGTTCAAAAGACATTATTATGATAAGAAACTGTAACTACAATTTTTTTAAAGAAGCACTATTTGCAACAATTTCACCTAACATATAAAGCTAAAGCTATATTGGAACTAAAACGTAATTGTCAACTATTTCCCATATCATTTTCTAAGACAGCATTTATAGATTTTCTATAAAATAATAAGCTGACAACTTATTCTAAGAAATAGGTCCATTCATTATCCAAGATACGTGGCGATTTTCTGATGACATATTTTATCTACTAAGATAGATTAGTCCTTTTGCGATGTGTTGACACGTTAATTACATTACAATTAAGTAATAATATATCTAATTATCAATCATAGTGCATTTTCATGGTAAGATAGCACATCATTGTGTTACGTGTAGTTCTAATATGTTTATGTATCAACCACGGGTGGAATTCGAATTAAAGTGATATATATGCAATTTTATTGTATCTTGTGAACCTAGATAGATTTTTATTAATAGACACTCAACTCAAGTAAATTATATTAAATTAGGTATAAAAAAAAGACAATGATAAAAATGAACCGTAAACAACAAATAATACAATAATAAAATAAGTAATAATAACATTGAAAATTATATAAAAAAAATAGATAATCAACTAACCATCAACCGTAAGTGATATTATACAATTACTACACACACATCAACCATCCCTCTATAACCCAAAAGTGGACCTGCTTTTTACTCTGTTTGTCAACGTTCAACTGGAAACTGCATTACTCAACAAGATGTTGTCTATTATTATTGCATATTCACACTTTATGTTTCTTCAATTTGAAAGTCATAGCTGTAATTTATATTTGTATTATTAAATAAATAATTCAGTTTCTTATGAGCAATTCTTGTCACATGAGACATATGACTCTTGGTTTATTTTTTAAAGAATGCTTAATATTGGAGCCTAAAAGAATGCTTAGTCCTAAAAGCACAACTATCCACATTTCTCAACGTCGAAAGTCCTAAAAGAAAATAATACATGCCTCAACGCTTGATCCAAAAGTAGTTGTACAATTAAGTTGTAATGGGCATCAAGAATCTTTAAAATTGACTCTTCAATTAAAAAGAATTATAAAAGAGTTGTAAGTAGTTTAATTTAGAATTATGTACCATTTGTACATAAAATAGTATCGCAAATAAGAAAGGTTGGTGATTGCAATAAATTGATCTAGTTTGCATGATAAAAAGCTGGATCATAATGATTTTTACCATGTCTTAAATGAATTTCCGTATCAATATACTGCATCCATCCCAAAATAAATATTCCTTTAGAGAAAATCACGATAAAAATAACAATAACTATTTTAAACTATATCCTTGTATAATTGTAGTAAAATATAGAGTGACTTAATAAACTATACCTTACATTTTTTTCAAATAGACATGAAATGAGCTACAATACTTATTTTGAAACGGAGGAAATAATACGTGCCAATTTTTTCAAAAGACTCATTAATTGAGACAGTTGAGTGTTGCTGTATAACCAAAGCTTCATAAATTCTTGCCCTGCTTTTTTTATTCACATTCAAAATTGGAGTCGAAACCAACCCATTACTAGCTTTTACTACTTCCTACTTAAGTATCTTTATCTTGCCATCAGAACTCAAAAGAACATCATGGATTGGTCACAAATACATTACTTTACAGCTTTTCTAATTGTTGCAACTGCCATTCGGGGAATTCATGGTTATACTATGGTCTCTGGAACTGTCTTCTGTGACCAATGCAAAGATGGCCAAATCTCTCTCTTTGACTATCCTCTAAATGGTAACTAAAACTATTTAATTACTACTTATAATCAACTCTGTTATTGGTACTTCTTATCCAATGTTTTGTCCTGCTTCTTGATATTCTTGGATTATAAAAATCTTGATTATATGGGCAGCATAGTGCATAGGGTCGGGAAAGGGTTGGATCGCAATGGGTTTATTGTACGTAGTTTTACCTTATATTTCTGGAAGAGTTACTTTCCACTGTTTGAATCTATGACAAAGACTCTTTTACATTGCATCAAAGCTCCCTTTTCAGTCTTGAATCTTGATTAGACTCGAAAAGAATCCTCTTCTTACTAGCATTGTTACTTAAGTTTTTGAGTGTCAAATTGTGTGCAGGAATAAATGTAGCAATGGCATGCCCAGACAACAATGGACAAATGACAACATGGGGAGAAGAAACAACAAATTGGCTAGGAAGTTTCGCCATGAAGTTCGATGGAAATCTAGATTTGAGTGGCTGTGTTGCACAGGTTTATCTGAAGTACTGAATTTTTTTTCTATACCGTGGATTGATTTCTCAGATGGTCATTCAACAAATACAACTATTATCTCATAAAGTGATTTTTTCATAATGTCAATCTGAGAAATCAGATTCATATGATCGACCTTGGATTGTTTGAAATTGAGACGTAATTGTTATTATTGTTGCACAGGTTACAAGCAGTAATGAGCAAAGGAAAAGAGGATGTGGGACAGGAGGAGGACCAGGGAAGTCACCAAGATTAATATTTAGTATGTTTGATATGAATATGTACACAATTGATCCTTTGATTTCTCAGCCTTCAGATCCAATGTCTTTCTGTCCAAAATTTTCATACCCACAGCCACATCCCAACCCTGTTTCCCATGCTACACCACCATCAACACTTCCATATCCACCTACTCCCTCATTGCCTCGTTTACCCTCATGGCCTCCTTTACCCCCAATGCCTCATTTACCCTATATGGATGCTTCAGCTTGCCCACATCAGTAAGTCTAACATTATTTTTTTTTGATAACGTCACCTAGAAGATATTTATATGTTAAAAAGTGAGATTAGTAACATGAAATATAGAACACTTATAGAGGCCGTTTTGATAGTTGGCTAAAGTTATGCAGGTATAAGTAATATATTGATTTGTTTCAAGGGAATTTATGTACATGAATAACTTATCTCTTAACTAGCTGCTAAATATGTTATCACTTATGCAGAATTTAATACATGCATAATCGATCTCCAAATCAGCTACCAAACGACACCTCAGTACAACCGTTTAAATACAGAGTCATGCAAAAAAACTTTTACACTGTAGCAGTAAATGCATAGCTAAACTACTCTCTTTAAAAAGAAATTATCTTTATGGTCTGTACATCTGGACCATTATTTATTCACATCTTTGACTACTTTTGTTACTAAAAAATTTTCCCCAGTGTCGGTGGAGCATAGTCAAACAGGGCTACTAACATTGTTTAAATGTTGACATCAGATGTAGAAATTAGTACAACTTTCTAGCATAATGACAACATTTATAGTAGAAGAATCTTGGATCGTTTGATTAGGTACGAAGCAAAAATTATATTATTTTTAAATATAAAAATGTGATATTCTTTTTTACCTGCAGGAGCTGGATGATGCCAGAATACCGCTGCTACTGGAAAGTAATAAATCCAGATTTAAAAGTAGGTGTTGTATTTGGCCTAATTGCAGCTAGAAAATATGGAACTGATATGACATTATGGGAAGGAATGCAAGGTAGAGGAGAACCTTATAAAACTTTGTTAAGAGAAGGGATAACTGCACTTTTGAATTCTTATAACAGTGTACAATTTCCATATCATCCATTGAGTGTTGTTCAACATATGAATTGGGCATTAATGGGATCAACTCAACAAGTTATGCATACAGCTTTGAATTTCTTGAGGGCTAATTCTGGAAATGGAAGAACTGCTTGCAAGTTCAATCCTTGCAAGTGATTATTAGTATTATATTCGTTTCTTGGTGTACTTTTAATAGACTTGTAGTTGAGTTAATCACGTTTATATTACTCTCTACTTAGTAATACGTTGTTGGCGTATACTTCTGTCTTCATTTGCTCTGTACGTCATAGTATTTTGGAATCATATGCTACTGATTCCCAAAATCGTTGCTGATTGCTACAGTATGATAATAAAGAACTCCTTTGAAATTTTCCATACCTAGACTCACGGTGGAACTTCATTTGATACGTCTTATTTTTCCACAATAAGCTTGTTCAACATTACACTTTCGCCAGCTCAATTTGCCATTTCAAAATGTCAATATTACAATTTTATTTTTTGTTCGCAAGCAGGTATAGTACAGATGAACAGGTAACTATGGAGTACTATTTACAATTCGTGAAATTTAAATCATGCATTGCAGGGCCTGAAAATAAAATTCTAAACTTGTTTTTCCAACATTTTAAAGAAAATATTTTCATGGGCACCAAATACAGCTAAACTGGCTTAAAGCTTAAAATAATAATAAGTAATCCCCAAGTCTATCGGCTCTATGTTCGAGACTTGAAGCATACGAATTATGCACATGGAAACTTCTAACAAGAAGAAAAGGGAGTAGAGGTTGCTTTTATATGATGATAAATCTCCACTAATTATCTTGAATCAGAAAAACAAAGATGGAAGGCTGCTCGGTTTTCAAGATTGAAGAAACCAGCATAAAAGAAATCCATCAAGCATTTGCTCAAGGCAAACTCACCGCAAGAAAACTAGTCGACGTTTACCTTCACCAAATCGAAACCCTAAATCCGCTGCTTCGCGGGGTTATTGAGGTGAACCCGGAGTCCCAAAATCTAGCTGATGAGGCTGACAGAAACAGAATTAACAGTACTGAAACTGGAAGTCTTTTAGGGGAGTTACATGGAATCCCTGTGCTTCTTAAGGATACATTTGGGACGAAGAATAAGTTGAATACTACTGCGGGTTCATATGCTCTGCTGGGATCTCAAGTGCCGCGAGATGCTGGAGTGGTGGAGAAATTGAGAAATGCAGGTGCTATTATTTTGGGAAAAGCAAGTATGAGTGAATGGTACAAGTTTCGTTCTCTCAGTGGAGTTCCTAATGGATGGTGTGCTCGATCTGGACAAGGAGTGGTTCGTTACTCTTTTTCTCCTTTCTCTTCTTTATTAGAGAAACAACTTTGATCAATTGATATATATATGATGATGCTCTCTTCCCACAGATGCTAAGGCTCTCTTGATCATAGATTTTGAAGTTGGAAATTGAAAATTTGAGTTTTTGAAGTTGTGTTTAGACATGCATTTTACTTGTAATAAAAATTTAAAGTTTTGTAGGTGAAAGTCCTCAAAACCCAAAACAGTTAGCCAAACAAGAAAGCGTAACGTGACAAATAATTTGAGAAATGTAGACAGAGAGTAAGAAGCTATAGTTCTGAAAGGAGATGACTGTATTTTGTCAATAGATTGTGCAGATTACCAGCCTAAAGCTCCTTGTCTGGATAATCTTCCATGCTTCAGAACTAGTCGTACAGAATTGAATACGTCTTCTTATTGGTAAAGCTAGGAAGAGTATTATACATCATCTTCGAGCTTCCTAGGACTAACTATCCAATTTTTAACATAACAAACATCTAATAGCTCCTCCAAAGAATGTATTACATTTACCTTTTCAAAATATGTAGAATCCTTATTGCCCGTCTGGATCACCATGTGGATCAAGTAGTGGCTGTGCAATATCTGTTGCTGCAAATATGGCAGCAGTCTCTCTTGGGACTGAAACTCACTGCTCCATCATCTGTCCAGCGGATCATAATTCAGTTGTAGGGCTGAAACCTACTGTTGGGCTCACAAGTCGGGCTGGGATCATACCAATGACTCCCCTCTGGGACACTGTAGGGTGAGCGTATTTTCTTTACTTTCTCTCTGTAAATTTATTACTACTGATTAACACAAGAAGTAGAAGAGTAATTATCCAAAATCTGACCAGTGTTCTGTTATCATATTATTGCAATTTGCACAAGTTAAGGTGTGTTCAGGAGATTGATAATTTTAAGGGAAGCTGTGTTAAACAGAACATTTCCTTGTTATTCAGGCCTATATGCAGGAATGTTACAGATGCAGTTTACATGCTTGATGTAATTTTTGGATCAGATCCAAGAGATGAAGTCACCGCGGAAGCAGCTAAATATATTCCTGAGGATGGCTACAAACAGTTTCTCAAGGAAGATGGTTTGAAAGGGAAGCGAATAGGCATTGTTAAACATCCATTTGTGGAAATGATACATGGAGCCACCGAAAAATCAGCTTTTGAGCATCACCTAGATTTGTTAAGGTATGAAGCTTTGTTACCTCAAAGTCATCTACTTATCTGCAGAATCACAAATAAAAATAAGTCGTCCTTTTTAGTTTGTTTACGCGTAATTATTTGGTGGACTTTATGTTGGAATTTAAGACAAGAAGGAGCAATTCTGGTAGACAAACTGAGCATACCACATATTGAAGAGATCATGGATTCAAATCACAGCGGTGAAGCGTTGGTGATGATGGTTGAATTCAAGAGCTCGATCAATGCTTACCTGAAAGAGCTGATCACTTCTCCTGTCAGGTCATTGGCCGACATTATTGCTTTTAACGAACGCAACTCTGAGGTGGTACGCACTTTAATTTTCTACGAAAGGTCTTTAGGCATTAAGTAAAACTAATAGCTAGAAACAGGAACAGTTGGATGGGACTGGAATAAAAATTGTCATTTGTTTTTTGTGGTTTACATGCTTAGTAGTTACATGAAAATGTCCAATGGACCCTTTGATTACAGGAAAAACTTGCTGAGTTTGACCAACATACTTTTATAGAAGCTGAGAAGAGAGACGGATATGGAGAAGAAGAGAAGAAAGTTGTGGATAAGTTGAAAACCTTTTCACAAAATGGATTCGAGAAAATGATGAAGGATCACAAGCTTGATGCAATGGTCGTGCCTGGTTCACGTGCCTCTCCTGTTTTTGCAATAGGTGGCTACCCAGCAATAACTGTTCCAGCCGGTTATGAAAGTGATGGCATGCCATTTGGCATCTGTTTTGGAGGTTTGAAGGGTACTGAACCAAAGCTGATTGAAATTGCATATGCCTTTGAACAATCTAGCAAAGTTCGACGACCTCCTTCTGTAATTTAATATTGCTTTACCCTGAAGATTGAATATATTTGGAATGAAAAAAGCAAAGAACGTTGCTTGCTGCTGAATGTGGAGCTAATGGTGCAACGTTGAACTAATAGAATAGAATGCTTTTATTTTACAGCACAATGTTAAATCTCTTAGTTGTAGTCAAAACAGTTTCTTCAAGTTTGACCATTTGAGCTAAATTGTTCCCTTACTTTTTTCCCCCAATTTTAGAGACAGTGTTCACTTTTGCTTCCCCTGTTGAGGATTTTATTTTATTTTTGTATACCCATTCTTTATGATGACTAGATTCCACTGTCTTTTAGCACCCTAGCTGTGTTGCCGCTTATAAAGCTGTCTTATTAATTAGCCTAATTAGATAGTCCAAGAACTGAATTTTTCCCTTTGTTGAATAACTGAGGAAAGAATTAGCACAGGATCTAATTAGTCGATCAAAAAGATACCTCCAGAGACAGTTGCCGGATGCCGGCATACGTACTGTGACCACAATTACATTTGGCACTCAATAGAGGTTTTAAAGAGCCCGTGGACTTAAATATCATGAAATTTTGGAGAGTGAAGAGCAATTAGATTCACTTTTTAGGTGGTCTGCTACATCTTGGCTAAATTTGCAATGAACGTTTATTCTTTGTCCGCATTACTTACTCTTACGGCCATCTCACTTTTTGGATGGTCGTATATTGCTACTTGCCATGCATTCTCGATTAAAGAAGCTAGCATTAGTGATCTTCAGCTTGCTTTTAACCAAAACCAGCTTACATCAAGACAGCTCGTGGAAGCTGACAGGGCTGACAGAGAGAGGAACGATACAAAGGAGTCAGCAAGCTCTTTGTCAATGTTGCATGGTGTTCCAATCCTTCTTAAAGATAACATTGCAACAAAAGATAAGCTTAACACTACAGCTGGATCATTTTCATTATTGGGATCAGTGGTGCCCCGTGACGCGGATGTAGTGAAAAAGCTGAGAAGAGCAGGTGTGATTGTACTAGGGAAAGCTAGCCTCAGCGAGTGGGCTCTCACTCGGGCGCTAAAGGCGCCCAATGGCTGGAGCCCTAGAGGTGGACAGGGAAGGGTAAATTATATATGTCAAATCGGAGCTTAAGAAAATACTTCAGAATAGTAACACCACTGAAAACCAGTCTATGCTCGCAAAAAATTATGCAATGTACTAATGAGGTACACCACTTTTTTGAACTCCTATGCAGAATCCTTATGTTCTCTCTGCAGACCCTTGTGGCTCAAGTAGTGGATCAGCAATATCAGTGGCAGCAAACATGGTATCTGTGTCATTAGGTACAGAGACACGTGGTTCCATCTTATGCCCGGCCAGCTCAAATGCAGTTGTAGGCATCAAACCAACCGTTGGACTCACTAGCCGAGCAGGGGTCATCCCAGTTACACCTAGACAAGACACTGTTGGGTACAACACATTCTAAATCCACATCCATTGATTTGATACTTCTTCTGAGTCAAACCAATACAACACTAACTTGTCATATGCTTTGTTTGAACAGACCAATTGGCAGAACAGTAACAGATGCTGTTCATGTTCTTGATGCCATCGTAGGCTTTGACCACAATGACGCAGCTGCAACTGCTGCAGCAGCTAAATTCATTCCTCGTGGTGGTTATACTAAATTTCTGAAAGTAGATGGCCTTAACGGCAAGCGAATTGGAATAGTGAGAGACCCCTTCTTCAATTTCACTAATAATCCTGCCCTGGATCAAGCTTTTGAGAAACATCTCCAAACACTCAGGTAACTTTTAGCTAGTTGTTTCTGAAGATATCATTTTTTGTTAAAAATGTACATCTAAAATATTAATCTTTTAAGTGTTTGTGAAGATATAACGGATGGCAATAAGAGTTGAATTTGGGATCTCTGCCTAATTTACTATTAGCTGAGATTATTATACATTTCAACATTTTGCTGTTTTCCTCAAGTGCAGGCTACAAGGTGCAGTCTTGGTAGACAATGTGAAGATAGCCAACCTTGAGACAATTTTAGACTTTAATCTGAGTGGTGAAGCATCAGCAGTATTGGCTGAATTCAAGATAGCCTTAAATGGTTATCTAAAAGAGCTAATCGATTCCCCTGTTCGATCCTTATCAGATATAATTATCTTCAATCAAAAAAATCCCCAACTGGTATGTTATTCATGACCAAGTAATCTACAAGAATGAGTCGATATCATTGGTGGTCATCTATCAAACTGTCTATTTCACGAAAGTCACTCAACTTTAATTTGTCATTTCAGGAGATGCTAAAGGAATTTGGTCAAGATATATTTTTGGCAGCTGAATCTACAAATGGAATTGGAGAAACAGAATTAAAAGCTTTGAGGAATTTATCAAGATTAACTAGAAATGGACTTGTAAAATTGATGAATAAGTATAAGTTGGATGCATTGGTGACTGGTGGCTCTAGTGTTGCTGCAGTTCTTGCAATAGGTGGATTTCCAGCAATTAGTGTGCCAGCTGCTTATGACAAAAGAGTGCCTATTGGCATTTGTTTTAGTGGGTTGAAAGGTTCAGAGCCTAAATTAATTGAAATTGCCTATGGCTTTGAACAAGCAACTCTAATTAGAAAGCCTCCTACATTTTTGCCCTAAAAATGTACTATTATTAGAAAAATATGTATGGTCCTTTTGTTTTGTTGTGTGTATTTATTATTTGAAATTTACCGATCCAATTACTTCAAGTTTATAGAGATGCATGTAACTCAATCTTAAGAGCAAAAAGAAAATGGAATTTGAAAAATCAAACACTCTCTTCCGTACAAAATAATTGATGTTTGACATATGCTAAAGTGTATTGAAAATCAAAATTGGAAAATCATTCAAATACAAAATAATTGATGTTCGACAAAATCAAAAAGGTATTTAATTTCTTTCCTATATTCATAATTTGATAAATAGTACTTAATAATAATTATGTCAATGTAAAAAGAAAAAAAAAATCATAATTAAAGAGTATTTTGCCCATTACCTTTGATGAAGGTTGATTTTGGATGCTTTAATTGAGCAGTGTGATGGGGTATGTGAATAAATTGATGGAACTAATAAACAGAGACGTTACCAAATTTTATTCGTCAAATTATCAAATCAGACCCCCTCAGGACCAATACCTATCATGATTACAGAATGGAAAAGAACAAAATCGAATTTTGAAAAAATAAAGTAGAATTTGAACAAATACTTACTTTCGTCCAATTTTTCTGATGGCAATTGATGCCTAACTAAATATGAAACTGTAGTTTTGGTATGCAAATTTTTTTTAATATAATTTGACCTCCGTATACTATTAAATTACATCACATAAATTGAGACTGAAAAAATAAGTTTTAATTTCTTTATTTGTTGTTCTAAAAAAAAGTACCAATTAATTTCTCCCCACCCTATTGAAAAATCTAACTGACTTAAGTCAAAGGATCGAAAAACTCAACTCATACATCAATTTGAATTATATATTAATTTAATAATTAAATAAATTAATGGAGGCAATAAGCAAGTGGATCAATAATTCATCACAACCGAATGAGTTAAAAGGGATCATGTTTTTATGCAGTAATACTAATTTTGCCTAAAATTATGCTCTTACGTCTGAAGTTGGAACTCTGGGAAGTTTTGTTAATTTCTGAGTACGAGACACTCTCGTGGTTGGTGTGTCATTTCAATTGTTGTTGAGTTTTTTATGCTTATGTTGACGTCCATACTTATAATATATAGTAGTTAAGGGGTAAGTAAACTTGATGAACTAAAACAGACACAATTACCAACTCTTATTTGTCTCTTCTTTTTTAAAAAAATTAATCATACTGAATCAGTTTGTGCGCATTTTAACTAATTTCATATGATAATTAATATATATTATTTTAACTTTTTTTATCAAGGCTGGAACAAATAGTAAGAAATTATCTAGTGTTTTGTACTTGTTGGGATTTAAATTTGAGACTTCATACTTCATTAATCTCTAGGTCATGCCACAAAACATCAAGCTCACACACACTTATCATAACTTTCATATGTAGCCACTTAAAAATAATTAATTACTTTCCATAGCTATAATTTGATAATTACAATTTATAGCTACATGTTATTTGGAGGCGAGAGGCGAGAGGGGGAAAAGAGTGGGAGAAATGTGACTTGTATATATATATTGGTTAGATAATTGTATATTATACATATGTAATTGTATATATGGCAAGAGAGATTGGGAGAGGGAGGAGAGAGGGCAGAGAGTGGAAGAGATGTGAATTGTATATGTATATAATTGTATATTATACATATACATTTGTATAAATGACAAGCGAGATTGGGAGAAGGAGGAGAGAAGCGAGCGAGATTGAGAGAGGGAGGAGAGAGGCGAGCGAGAGAAGGCAGAGAGTGGGAGAGAGATGAATTTTATATGTATATAAGCTAAAAAATTGTATATTATACATATTTATTTGTATATTCTGGTGAATTATACATATACAAACTTGACTAATTACAAACTCGAAGTCAACCCACGTAATTAATGTATAATGTTAGTCGCGAGTGGTAATTATAGCAAACTATAGCTATGATGAGTATTTAAATAGTATAAATTTGCTTATCCGCGTAATTTTCCCTTTAATTGTTGATATATTATAATTAGCATATTAATGAATATGAATAGAGCAACATTAATTCAATTATTACCATCTTTGTAGAAGAAAAAAAAAGGAAAACAAGGAGTAAGATAAAATTTGACGCAACATAACCAAACAAATCTTATTGGTCCAGAGTAGTCTGATTCTGATAAAATGGTTCGACGTAGACATTTTACAATTTAAATAGAATAAAAAGATCCTAAAATATTAACCTATATTCTCCCACCTACTCCTATGTTGTTTAAACTCTTTGAAACATTACACCTATTTTTGTTAGGACAAACATTGCACGATTTAATGTTCTACAACTGCAAAACCTTTACTTGACTTTATGCTCATTACTGAAAACTCTACATTTTACTTTATTTTCTCAATAATTCAACAAAAACTGTACCAACTTCTATGTGGGGCTAGATTAGTTAGTAATGTTGCTTGCTTAATTGGTTTACATGCCAAGGAGTCATTTATATCTGATCTCCTTAATTCTACTTATAAATAGCACTATCCCTCAACATATCTTATTTGATTAATTTTGTGTTACAACAGCCAGCAAGTCCTTAGCATAGCTCATATCTGGATTTTGCTCTAACGTCTTTTTGTCACAAGTCATCACGGGATAGGTCATGAAAAAAGTTATTTTGCTTGTCATATTTGCGACTATATTTACATGGGTGGCTCAAGCACAAGACCAAACGTCATGGGCTAAGAGGGTTGATACAGGCAAAGAGGTGGTTACAACTCTTCAATTCTACTTCCATGACAAACTCAGTGGATCAAACCCAAGTGCAGTTCAAATCGCACAAGCTGCTGGGACTAACAATTCGGGTACCTTATTTGGGACTTTGCTGATGATTGATGATCCACTTACTATTGGACCTGACCCAACTTCAAAGCTAATAGGTAGAGCCCGCGGACTATATGGGTCTGCGGGTCAAACTGATCTGGGCCTTATCATGGTGATTAGTTATGGGTTCTTGGATGGTATTTATCAAGGGAGTTCATTTAGCCTATTGAGTTTGAACCCGGCAATGAACCCGGTTCGTGAGATGGCTATCGTTGGTGGGACCGGGCTTTTTCGGTTGGCCCGTGGGTATGCTCTTGCTCAAACTTATTCGGCAAATCCTAATGGTGATGCAATTGTTGGCTACAATGTTACCATTGTCACATATGTTTGAATTTTTTCTTATTTTTGTACCCATCTTTTTAAATCTATATTATTCAGACAATTTAAATATTTCATTCTCGAGTTTATAATAAGGTAACATATCGATAAAGATGAAATCGTTGTCTTTGTGTTAATAGGTGGAAACTGGAAAACAAGCAAATGCATCTAGAAAGAAGAAGAAAAAGACAATTTCTTGTAAAAGAGTAAATTTAATTCTGCAATAGAATGTTTTACCCTTGACAAAATGAATTTAAGAAAATCTGTCCATTTATTATTTATGTATGTATAGATTTAAACTTATTTTAATAAGATCATTTACAGAAAAATACAAGTTGAACAAGCCTACTAACAACTACATTAAAAATATTTTTTTTGTATATTAAAAAACTCTGTATTAAATCAAAGTGGGCAACTTTTTTTTAAAAAAAAATAATAAAATACAGATAGAGTAATAAAAGTCATCGGCTATTGTAGTTGAAGACAACTTGCTTCAATTACTCTTTATATATCTTTGTTTCTTTCCAAATTTGAATCAATTCCTACAAATAATAAAGAGAGAAATGGAGAAGCAAATAGTCATTGGATTAATAAGCTTGTTAATACTATTAACCATTGCCACAGAAAGATAAAAGCCCCAAAGCAGTTGAAAAATGGTTCAAAAATCTCCCTTATGCAAAGACCAAAACCACAAAATTTCACTTCTACTTTCATGAAAATTTTGGAGGAGATAACCAAACAGCTCCTATAATTGCTCAAGCCAACATTACAGCTCAATCACCCACATTCTTTGGCATGTTGAGAATGTTCGACAACCCGTTGACTGTTGGGCCGGATCCTAATTCCAAACAAGTGGGCCGAGCCCAGGGAATCCATGGATCACCATCGTTGAGTGAGTTGGCCTTATTTTTCGACTTCAATTTTGTGTTTACTAATGGGCCTTATAATGGTAGTACTGTGAGTGTGATGGGCCGGGTCGCTGAATCGCAAGAATACAGAGAGTTGTCGATTATTGGTGGATCTGGAATTTTCCGGCTTGCTAAGGGTGTTGCTACTGGGAGGACTTATTTTCTAATGATAAACTTGTTATTGTTGAGTATAATCTTATAATAATTCATTATTGAATTGTTGTTTCGATGTAAAAGTCGACTTATATAATTGATACTTGTTTATTGATTGCGTGTTTGATAAAATTATTAAAACAAAGTTTTAATTTTATTGTCTTATGAGTTATGAGAGGGGAGGATGGTCCCCGATTACTTTCTAGATTCATATGCACATATATAGGTATTTTACTTCCTCAATTTCAATTACGTGTCTTAATTTGATTAAGCACAAAGTTCAAATCAAGACACAAAGTTTTGAAATAGTAGATATAGGTACTTTTTAAATGTTGTAATTTTAGATTAAAAACATGTGTAACCTACCAAAACACTATCAACCTTCCATTGAGGATCACAATGTTAAAAGGTAATATCTACACTAATCGGGAAAAAAAGATGTCCATTGAGGATCACATGGATTCGCAAGAAACAATAGGATAACGATGAACATATCAAAATAATTATTTATCGATTTCAGCAATACTTCCACCAATCAAAGAAAAGATAAAGACCATTTATAATGGGCAATGGGAAATTGAGGGCCACCATGTTTGGTAATGAGACTGCAGATGATCATGATTCTGCTTTGGCTCTTCCACTTGGCCTTTATGTTTTGTTAATAATATACAAGCACAAGCATCCATACAACTCGGAAACAAACACCAGCCATAAGAATATCGTAAAACTAAGGAAAAAGTTTACAACGATGGCGCACTGCCGGACAAATACAAAAGTGCAATTTAATATATCTGGGGAAAAGAAGACCACAGAACGGCACTTGCAATAGCCAATTCTACTTGCTATAATGTTAACCCATTTTTCATCATCAACACTTAAAAACCTAACTTAACAAGACTTAAAGTTTCAGTCTAGGAGGATAACCAAAGAGTTAACAAGCAAAGCCAATCTCAGCATTATTGGTAATAAACAAAATTGAAAATTTAAGATGAGCGTAAGCTAAACTCTTCTTAGGCTACAATGGCATGCCTTTGGATGATCTGGAGACCACTTGTCCTAGCGAAGCCAGACAATGCAAGTCATTCCTTTCTTCATAAGAAAATAAAATTGCATCTGCACATTGATAGTTTATATCAACAATGGAAGTTGTCAACATGGAAACAACATGCCACCATGCAAACAGCTTGGAATCAAATATACAGCGAAAGCTGAAATGCACAGCAATTTAATCTGAACTACTGCTTCCTCCTACGCTAGAACAGGAAACCTAATTAATTGCATCTTTAAAGAAGGGTCAAATGAAAAATATAACTGCAATATGTCTGTTAATTGGGAAGCATCATTTAGATAACAAGATCACTTTTCATTAAACACAATGCAAATAATACTTCAAAAGCATAGGAACATTTTCCAGTAAATAATAAACTTCATATAAATCAATCCAGCTCTCACTCCAATTAGATGAACACTCAGTTGTCTAATTGTTCAGCATTACTAGATGCAGACCTGAATTGGCTGGTGCGAAGAAGAACAAAATGGTAGTACAACCCTGCAGCATTACTAAGCGAATTGGGCTTGATCAATTTAAAGCAAATTATTTGCATACTTTGCATGCCCACAAAGAACTTCTGCCCATTGCACAGTCATTTGATACAGGAATATCTATAAGACAAGTTGTTTTACAATCAACTCTACTAGGTACTAGTCTTAACCACAGTAGGACAAATTTTTAGGTCACTGATGGAATTCTGAATATCAACTTCACCATTCTCCAACATAGAGTAAGACATTTGAGTAAATATTTGAACAGTAGAATTTATCCAACATCAAAACAGAGGTTCTTCATCAGATTGGAAAAAAATGTATTTAGACAGAAACATAAAAAATGCTTTCAACTTTTGGCATCCATTCTTTCTATATATCATTGTCACCAGAGGTTATGGACATGATAGTAGAAATTTTGAAGCGACAAAAAGATAACGTCATGCACTCTTATGGGAACAGAAACAGGTAAAAGGGTTTTTCCATCTTCTCCCCCTTCTAAATTTCTTTATTGCATAAAACTTTTTCCAGCATCATTATCTTGATGCACCTAAGGTTTTTTTACCAAAGATAATAATCAAACAGTGTGTGATAACAGTGAAGGCCAAGTATAAAGTCAAAATACATATACAATGCAAGTACAAGGACTACAAATGCAATTTAACAAGAACTACAGCAAATCCCAGTTGAGAAACTATGCAAACAGATGGAGATAACCCAAAAGCTATTGAAACTAGAAAGCAGTACCACTGTCATGGAAGAAAATAACTATCATACCAACAAAATAGCGTATTTTACCCATAAAAAAGGTTACAAAAAGCACTTCATAAAATGCTCACAAGAAGTAACAGGGTGCATTTTATGTCTGAGAAAGAAACTAGGTAAAAAAAAAAGTACTCACGTTCAGTGATGCCGATCAGCTAATGGCCACTAAGAAGTGATTTGTAAGTCACTAAATGGTTGTATGGTGCACTGTCTGGCCTTAATTTCATCATCATCCATATTGTGCTGGTTGAGAGTAGCTAATCAGCTTTCTGACAAGTGGAATTAAGCTTATCAAAGCAATCTGAAGCTGTTCTGAGCTGTTCAAACGGATACTGACTTGTCCAGATCCTTTATTGTTAATGTTGACACGGCCAATCAAGTTTGTGTATCGTCCAATAGGTATCTGCGTTTGTGAATTGCATCCGATAGCAAGATCTCCATGCCAGTCCATAACCGAGAGCCCCAAGGTTGAGAGGAAACGACCAAGAGGATGATCTTTGTCTCGCAACGTCGCTTCCAAACTACCACCATAAGCAGCATCACCACGGCCAAACATGGCTCCCCCAGACACAACCAACGATCCCCGTCTATTAAAAGTTAACCTGTCCTCAATTTTCACCCCACCTGTCATGACGTCACCTAAGAGAGTTACTGAAAGACCAGCTGTCGCCTTATTTTTCCTATAATTGCAGAATCTGGTCTCACTGCGAAGAGTATAAGCTAGGTCTTTACCAACTGACTGCATATCAAAACCTAAAGAAGTTGCTTTTCCATGCCCATGCTTCACTGAACTTGCAATTTCCATTTGAAGATTGGTATCCTTTTTGTCCTTAGAAACCTGACTGGACAAAGATATAGGGATCTTGTCTTTGACAACAAACAATCTTTCTACGTTGATGCCCTCATAACCAACATCATGGTCCCAACCGTTGGGTTCTAGGACAGGCCTCACAAGCCACTGATTTGAAGAATCCAGATATCGATATCTATGAGTTGGATTATCAGAATCAAATGAAGCAGGTAACGCCAAGTCTGGCATGGGTACTGGCACTGATGATGCACCACCAGTCTCTTCATCTACATTTTCGCTGGGATCAGTCGGTGGTAAACTTTCAGCCGCAGCTTGCATTTTCTTCATCATCTTCCGCCTCTTCCTCTCTTCCTTCAACTGCTTTTTCATAAAAAGCTTTTCCCTGTATTCTAACTCATCATTGTAGGCCTTCTTCTGCTCTTTGGACAACTTTGCCAGCTGTGCTTTGGTCAAGCGCTTGAAAGGTGGCAGTTGATCATATTCTGATTCATCTTCCGACTCTGAAGACTCATCCAGATCATCATCTAAAGCCTCATCATCATCATCAAATTGCTCTGCTGGTAGTTTAACCTGTGGCCTTGACTGTAGAAGGGATGACAATAGGAAAGGTAAAGGAGGGGATCTTGTTCTAGTGGCATAAGGCTGTCCTGGTGCGCTACTATCTTGTAATTTAAGCAATGTGTTTGCTTCAGCCAAAATTTTTGATGCAAATGACAGAAGTAACAAGTGAGGCCTCCAAACCTGTCCATTAGGCAGTACCCTCTGTCCAGCCCTGTTAGTCCTGCATGCTGAGTGATTCTCAACTAGCGAAACAGGATTCATAAGGCGCATATCTCCAGCAGCCTGACGTATTGCTTGCTGGACAACATGAGAGCGCTGAGTTACAAACATGTCATAGCTTGTTACAGTACCATTGGGGCCTTCAGGTGGAGCAGACGCAGCATGTGTCAGAACAACTATGGCATTAAACCATATTGATGGTCCAAAAATTTCAGTAATTGTCCTCAACAATGGCATATCACCATTATCTCTGCTCTGCATATCCAACCTGTCAAGATACAGAACAATATCTGGGGGTGTCTTCTTAATAAACCGTTTGACAGAATGAAGGATCTTCTCATTCTGGCGCTGGTCTGACCAGGAAGGAAGAAGCCCAGGAGTGTCGATCACCCGAACCTTGATTCCCTGCACAGTGCCAACAACATCCTGAACCTTTTTGGTCCCTACCTGGAAAGCATCAGTGTCAAACTTAACTTCATCAAATATCGAATTTATGGTTGCACTTTTACCAACACCAGTTTTTCCAAGAACCATTATTGTGCAAGAGAAGTCCAGGGGTTCTTGTCCAGCTGCCTCAAGTTGCTCAGCCACAGCACTTGCACGATCAAAACTAAAAGCACCAACACGACCTCCACTTCTCCCCCGCAGCTGTTCAGCCAATCCCAATCTATACAAGACTTGGGCAACAACCACATTATGTGGAGTCTGTCCATTCCGATGAGCTAGACGCAAAAACTTGACTCTTATCATCTGGAGCTTCTCACGTGTCTCATCATATTCATCAGCCTCTCCATTTGTAGATTCTTCAACAAGCTGGTTTTGTGCAGGAGATGCTGTTCCATTTACACGAGGCTGCTGAACCACTCGGGGAGCAGGTTCCAATAGTGGGGCAGCACGACCAAGGCCGGCAGGTGCCGGTATCCGAGTTGCAGATGCATTGGAAGATGATGGATGCTCCATTGCAGACCTGACTTCAGATTCCCTAACCCTAGGAACACTTTGCTTCAGGTCCTTTACAACAACTGACACCGGAACCGATTCCTTCTCTACAACTTTATCAACTCCAACACCGGAATCTTGAGAAACCTTCGAGACCTTCTCATTAATGTCAGACGGCAATGCTTCTGATGATTTAGACATTTCATCATCTGCAGTCACTCTACCCCTTACTGAAATTCCGGAATGGTTCAAAGAAGCTGAAGAGTCAGAAACGGAAACATCTTTCTGCTCATTGGTCCTGTCATTCAAATTTCCTGGTTCCATAGTAGGGGACTCATTTAATTTCAGTCCTTGATGATCAGTAGCATCACCCATTAGTTCTGGACCAGTTGATTCTTTTTCTGTCACTTCTGCCTTTAACGAGTGTCCTCCTTGTAGAATAGAAACAGAATCGTTGTCTGGACCATCTATCTGCTGTTCATCCTTATTAGTAATGTTAATTGGTTCTGGACAACGCACGGCCTTTTCTCCATCTAACTGCTGCCCTTCATCTTTATTACTACCGTTGACTGGTTCTGGACTAATGGCTTTTACTCCATCTATCTGCTGCTCTTCATCATTATAACTTCCATTAACGGGTTCTGGACTATGCACTGCTTTTACTCCATCTATCTGCTGCTCCTCATCCTTATTACTACCGTTAACTAGTTCTGGACTAGGCATTGTTCTTTCTACATCTATCTGCTCTTCATTCATATTATAACCATTAATCCTTTCTGGACTAGGCCCTGCTTCTTCTTTGAGTTCATCACTTGGGTTCAAGCTTTCACTGAGATGACCATTTGTGGAAGCATCATTAGGAGAAATATCTTTCTGCCCTTCATCCTTAACATCAGAATCCAGAGATTTAAGCACTCCTTCCAATTCGGCATCTCCTTCATCCTTCAGCACAGAGCCAGAACTAACTGAGACATTGTTGTGGACGTCAGCAGTGTCCTGATGCCCAGCAGGCTGAACAGCAGATGTTTCAATCACATCAACCTTCTTTTCATCATGCAGCAAAGCATCTTTGTATGAATGAACCTGGTTCTGCAGAACATTATTACCCGCTTTCGCTTCATTGGCATCCCGAGCATCCAATTTTCCATGAACCTCTTGATCCTGTTGATCAGAATTTGTTTCCTTTGCATCATCACGACTTTGAATTTCTCCCAAGTTCACATGATCGAAAACTCCATTCTCAAAATCAGTTGGTTCGCCAGAATTATCTTTCCTTTCATCCCAATTTACTGAAGTTTCAGTTTCTATAGCAGGACCCAGATCTGCAACCTCAGACATGTCATCTTTACCCTTCCCTACTATTATATTCTTCTCAACCACTTCTGTTTCATCCAGTGCAGCGATTTCATGAGAACTTTCCTTCTCAACTGAAGGCTCCTCTTTCAAGATAACATCCGTCTTCTGATTAGACTCACCATCGGCATGCTGTATCTCATGCAAAACTTCAACTGCTTCCTCAAAGTTCTCAACATCGTCCCTTGACGCAGAGTTCCTACTGTCCTCAATAGAACTATTAATATCCCCAGAGTTGCCATCATTTCTTCCCTCACTAACAACTACATCCTCAACAGCAAAACCAGGAGATTCTGGCTCTATTGCCTCCTCAAATACTTCATCCCCTTCCGATTCCTTTGATACATGTGACACCACAGCTACCTTATCCTCCGGCCGCACTTCAACAGTTTCATCTACTACACCATTCCAGTCGTCCATTCGGGCCTTGCCAAATATTTCCTCCCCATTTTCCATCATAAATAAACTTCAACAAAACCTAGATCCACATAACAAAATCAACATCAAACAGAATTATAATCACAAAAAGTTAACAGTAAAAGAAAACCAAATCACAAAACTACCAGCAGTAAACAAAAATCAAGAAATAAAAGCTAGCACCCAAAAGACCAAATTAGCTATTCCGACCCATAAAGCAATACAAACTGATAAAACTCCATCAACTACTGTAAAATTTTAAAATAGAGCTTAGAATACCCAAAAGAACCTTTTTTCAAGGATAACAAATCAGCAGCAAACAACAATCAAGGCGAATAACCCAAGCATCCAAAGGACAACATTATCTATTAGTACCCATAAACCAACCAATCGAATTAAAACCCAATTAACCATATCAAATGAGATCTTACAATAGCTTAGACTACAAATCAGTATTCTCTTCAATTCTAATCAAACGAACTAAAACCCAATTAACCATAGTAAAATGAGATCTCACAATAACTTAAACTATACGTCTAGAATTAAATATCAGCACCATGAGTCATGCCAAAAATAAACCTACCACCCAAAAAATCACATTATCTCGTCGGACCCATATAGCAAATCCAAAAAGACTAAAATCCCAGAAATTGAATCAACCACAGTTAAACAGCTCAGATAACTCATTTCTAAGAATTAAAACCAAAGGATACTAACAAAAACAGTAGAAATGACCAAAAGAAAAGCGAAAAGTACCTGTCTATGTTGATTACGATCCGTCAACGTCGATTACGATGATGATGATGATGATGATGATGATGAAGATGGTGAAAGAAAAAAAAAGGTGTTTGTTAAGATTGGTGAAAAGAGAGAAAAGAGAGGATCTTCGTTGTGGTTACCTCAATATCTGGAGAGGCGAAAAAAGGAAAAAGAAGGGCAGTAGGTGAAGTTTTGAGAGGATAAGGGGTTTATCGACGGATTCAGAGGGTTAAGGGATTTCAGATCCAACGGTCATAACATGCTCTCCTCACAAAAATCACACACTATTTCTTTATTTATCACGTGTTCTCTATCACTATTTCATTTCTTTCTTCCTTTTTCATTTAATATCAAATTTAAATTAATAATTAAAAAATCTGTATCCCAAAAAAAATATAAATTAGATTTTTTTTTGTGTGTGTGTTTTTATATTTTATGATAAATGAGTTTTATATATTCTAACTACATTTAGAGGTGTGGGTGGGGACTTTTAATAACAAACATAGAGACGGACAATAAATAATAGTAGTTCTTTATCTTACAGTATTTTAGTTAAGATTGAGTTTGGTCGAATATCTAACAATTTGGTAACATTCAAGTATTTGAATTTTAGTTATAAATAAGATTCAATTTTTTAAAATTTGTTGTAAAATTTATTTCAATATTTTTTTTTATGGTCATTAACCATTTCATCAATTAGATTAGCATAAGATATAGAATAATAACCTATTATAGTTAATTACTTCAAATGATAGTACAACTTTTATACTATATTAGTAATTTAATATACATAACCTACAGCTTTTATATGTGGAGGCTTCATATAAACTAGATTAAGCAATAGTTAAACATTAAATAGTGGTATAATGATCTTTTGCAAATTTACTGATCATGCAACAGATGATAACCAATCGTTAGATTATAAGAAAATATTGTAGTTCTTATTAAAAAAATTTTTTGTTTATATGCCACTTAATTCAGTTGAACTCTCTTTTTCTATTTTAAGTTTTTAACAAACTCATAAAAGTAACCTAACTTTAAATATAGTTTAAGCATCATCTGTTCTTGATAAACTTGACATACTTACATAGAAGCCTTTACCTTAAAGCCCGTTTAAAAGAGAAATATGACCAATCCATAAAAATGGGCTTGGAAGCCCAAATGGAAATTGTTCACTGGTTTACTCATATGTATACATTAGTCATATACTATACAAAACTGCATCCATTTGTATGTTATTGATTTTAAATTTCGAATCCATTTCTAAACGGAAAAGGGTCAAAATTGCCCCTGAACTATGTGAAATAGATCACTTATACCCTTCGTTATATTTTGGGATCAAAAATACCCCCGCTATTATCATAAGAGACCACAAATACCCTCAAGAGTTAACACCCCAATTTTTAGTGACGTGGCATGCCATGTAGGACTAATCCCTCCACCTAAGCGTTGCCAACTAGGATTCATTCAAAAGAACTAGACCTTTAGCGGCGACAATAGTTGCCACAAAAGCCCAAAAAATCGTCACTAAAGGTTATGAGTGATTTTTAGTGACGACTAATAGTAAAATCTATTTTTCAACAAAAAAATATGATAATTAACTTTCGATCGCAACCTAATTTTCTAAAATAAATAACTTGCAATATTAATATTAAAAACACCGAATATTATCACAAAAAATCATGAAAATTACTTCTCGATTCACATCTCCTACTATATAATGCATCATTGTACATTATACATTTTCATACAGCATAAAAATAAAACAGTGTCTTCAAACTCCTACTTAATCGATATCATTTGCGTTTTTTTTTTTTTAAAATAATGAAGAAAAAAAACAAAATTAGAATTTAATGTTAAAAACTTTTAGTGACGATATTTTGGGCTTTTGTGGCAACTATTATCGCCGCTAAAGGTCTAGTTCTTTTGAATGAATCCTAGTTGACAACGCTTAGGTGGAGGGATTAGTCCTACATGGCATGCCACGTCACTAAAAATTGGGGTGTTAACTCTTGAGGGTATTTGTGGTCTCTTATGATAATAGCGGGGGTATTTTTGATCCCAAAATATAACGAAGGGTATAAGTGATCTATTTCACATAGTTCAGGGGCAATTTTGACCCTTTTCCGATTTCTAAATTGATGTACATGTAGGGATGACATTGGGGCGGGTGAGGCTGATTGATCTTAATCTATAAAAACTTTAATCCGTCCCGCATAACAACCTTTTTTCTTTTCACTCTGCTCCACATAATTTTTATCATATTTTCTTTTTCTAGTTAAGTTTGATTATTAAAAATAAAATTTATACAAATAAATTTATTTTTCATTAAGTTGAATTAATTTAATATGATAGCGACTTTTTAAAATTTATTTTTTAGAGGTCAATTGATAAACATGTAAGAAATAGGAGTAATACTTTTGATGATCCATTTTCATTAACTATTTTGAATATTCTAGTAGCTTTAAAGAAATTTTATTAATAAATATTGATCCCTCTTATAACATGTAAAAAGTTAAAATTAAGCTTGAACCCACATAAAATTATATAAGCCCGCAACCCCCGCCCCATATTAGTTTTTTGAAAAATCCACTTCAACCCGCACCATCTCACCCGTCCCGCACAACCTTAAATCCGCTCTGTCCCGCATAGCCTTAAACCCACCCGTCTGCATGCCCCCGTTGTCACCCCTAAGTACGTGTTTTTCCCATGATTAAGTTATTAGCCATGTCTTATTAACTTCATGAATCTTGTTTTTATCTGATAGATCTCAATATATTATTAAGAAGTTTTTGATCATTTAAAAAAATTTATCTTTTTTTTCTTAGTATAAGTTTTATGTATTGATAATATGATATTATAAAAATCATAATTATACAATTGCAAACAACTTTATTTAACAACTCTGATTTGTGACCTATACTGAATGATACACACCATGTTATGATAAGTTAAAGTCACACTAATAATATAAGAAATTCAATATACTATAATTGTTTATGACTTAAATCTTCTCTTTTTTTAAAAAGTGACAGATCATTTTCACCTGCTACACGTTTTAATACTTTTCATTTCAAATGTTACAATAATCACATTCAATGTTTTGATTAATATATCATTATGTGTTCATATTGGTTGTTGAAACTTCTTGTATAATTCGAAGTTGTCGCATATACTTATTCGTCCACGTTTGCCATTTGGAACATCATGACCAATCGAGGGTACTTTAGGTAATGAACCGAGATTCAATTAAATTTTCTTTATCTAATTATTTAAGAGAATATTTTTTTAATATTTTTGTATCATAATATTTATAATATTTTATAAGTTATGTCTCACGTTTAAAAAATTAATGTCCTACTATGCTTAATTCGATTTCTAAAGTCAAAATTAAAAGTGAACTCATTTTGATGAAGAATTATACTTCCTCCGTTTAAAAAAGAATGACCCTATTTTCTTTTTAGTCTGCTTCAAAAAGAATAACCTCTTTTCTTTTTTGACAACACTTTAACTTTAACTTTCCACGTGACATATTTAAGACCACAAGATTAAAGGCATTTTGATACATTTTGACATAACTTTAATTTAGAACCACAAGATTAAAAAGTCTCCTTTCTTTTCTTAAACTCCATTCCAAATCAAAATAGGTTATTCTTTTTTAAACGAAGGAAGTACCATTTAATGTTTATACCGATAATTCCTATGAAGCAGGCTGCAGGCCAATCTGTATCTAACTAAACCAACCCAATTTAATATTTGTTCAAACAATATACGAGTATTAAAAACTAAAAATATTTAATAGGAAGTTTCTTTTTGTTTCGTAATTTGATAAAGTTTCTACTATGCATTGGAGAAAGAAAAAAAGGCATTATAATGCATATAAATATTAAACGTGAGAAAAGTTCTCAGAGAGAGAACTACTAAATTGCTTCTACTTCTTCTTTTGTGAAAAAATGGGTTCTTTTTTTTCTAAACAAGTGGAGAGAAGAAAATCAGTTCATACTCAGAAAAAACTTTTGTATGATCTCAAGGAAAATAATAGCAGTAATTTTCCTGGTTCTGATTATCACTCAGACGATCAAAAATTTTGGATGTCAACACTTAGTCCAGAGAAACTCCACGTGAACAAGATAATTTGGCCCGGTACCCATGATTCAGCAACAAATAAAATTGGGATCCCATTTATTTCTCGTCCGTTCGCCCGAACCCAATCTCTGTCCATTTACAAACAGTTGGTAACGATAAAATTGTGTGATCATCTCTTTAAAGTTTATTTACGTATAATTTTTATTTACTTGATTATATTTTTAACAGGTAACGGGCACCCGTGTCCTTGACATCAGAGTTCAAGAAGATAGCCGTGTCTGTCATGGCATCTTAGTTTCTTACCATGTTGACGTTGTGATCAACGATGTGAAGAAATTCCTGTCGGAGACTCAATCAGAGATCATAATTCTCGAGATCCGGACAGAGTTTGGACACGATGATCCACCGGAATTCGACAAGTATTTAGAGAATCAATTGGGGGAATTTCTTATCCATCAAGACGACACTGTTTTCAACAAGACAGTAGCAGAGTTATTGCCAAAAAGAGTAATATGTGTTTGGAAACCAAGAAAATCAGCTCAGCCAAAACATGGAAGCCCGTTGTGGAGCGCTGGGTATTTAAAGGACAATTGGATTGACACTGATTTGCCTGAAACAAAATTCGAGAGCAACATGAAGTATTTGAGTGAGCAGCCACCGGTAACATCCCGAAAATATTTTTACAGAGTGGAGAATACGGTGACGCCTCAAGCTGATAATCCGGTGTTGTGTGTGAAACCAGTGACAAATCGGATTCGTCCATATGGGAGGTTGTTTATAAATGAGAGTATATCTAGAGGTTATGGTGATCGGTTACAAATATATTCAACTGATTTCATTGATGAAGATTTTGTGGATGCTTGTATTGGACTTACAAATGCAAGGATTGAAGGCAAGCTTTGAATTGTGAATTTGCCTGTTCGCAGTACAAGGTGAATTTATGTGTTCTCTTTTGTGAATTATGTTGTTTGTTCTGTTTTAAGGAGTATTAATTACCACTTGTTACTTGGTAAAAAATAATGTTTGCTTATGAATTTCAGATTATATTATGTTGTTAAATGAATTTATTGTAAGTTGTACTGAAATTCCACATTATTTGGAAGGATAAGAGTAACCAAAATTTTGATGAGAGGAGTACTAGCATGGGAAGAAAAATTACGAAAGAGAATTTATGATTTATCTTAGTAGCTTTTGTTTGTTGATATACATGGTACATATAACACTATATATTTTGCACTTATATTTTCAACGCTTACTTTAGAACACAGTTAATCTAAATTTGTATTGAATAATCTCACTTAAATAAATCAATATCTGATTGTGTTAATGTGTGTAAGATTCTAGAAAATGTAAAGTTGGATAAAAATGCTAGAACCTTATTGAATTGGACCCCCAATGTTGTCAAGTAGTAAATTTATGTTGCACTACTTTGAGGCATGGGAACCCAACTATATATGCCTGAGTTTATGTTGATATGATCAATCAGTTAACAGTCGATCACTTTATCATTAATCTATTAAGAACGAATATAGTAACAAAAAAAAAAGGCAATGGTTAAACTAGAATTAATCTTAACTAGAGCTTCAGAGGGTGAATTGAAGTTACTACTCTAGCTTCAGTTGCAGACTTGCAGTGCATATGAATCTAGATACTTGATTGCATCAATGTCTATAAGATTACTGAAAATTTCAAATTGGATAAAAATGGTAGCTAGTTAACCATCTTTCATTATACACTTTACCAATTTTAGTTCTTTAAATATTTAAAAACTTACGAGTCGTATGACATTTTCCATGTTAACCAAGAATGCATCTATTGTCATTGATGTTGGGCTAATTTCCTTGAGCCCATGACGTGTATACCCATATACATATTAAATAGTGTGATTTATTATGTATGTGAATAATTTGGTTGATTATTTGATTGCACGGGACTCATAGGCATTTCTTCAGAATCTCATCTTCCCTCCTTCCTAATTAGGGAAATGAAAATGAGCCTAAATATAAGTAATCTGTTTAATTCGTTCAAAATTTTGTTGGTTGAGTTGAAAATAATTTGAATTAGGTTTAATATCAACTTATTCAAGTCTTAACTCATTTTTAATGAATTTCAATTGAGCCTAATATAATTTTTAATTTCATTTTTAATGTAATGTATGTTCTCATATTGAAGGTATGTTCTATTTTATATCTTTAGGATTTATCCATCTATTTATAACTTATGTTGATTATTTTCTTGAGTTGAAATTCGAATGGTAATTATAAAGTTGTAAATAACAAAATGTTTTCTCCCATTGCCTTCTCGCTTCTGGCACATACCTGACCAGCCGATTGGAAAAATGATGAAATTAAATTCAGTCCAAACATCATAAAATAAAATATTACTCTAACAATTGTGACTTTCTAAATTTGTATCAATAATTCCAATGAAGCGGACCCCTAGCCAATTAAGACAACTGGACCAGTTCACTTTGAAGACATGTCAAGATAACATAAATATTAAAAATATTGAAAAGGAACTTTATTTATTTGTCATAATAATTGATGTATTAGAAAAAAAGAAAAAAAAGGCGTTATATTAAACGCAAAAAACTTAATGCTTTCCAACTACATACATTAGAGAAAAAGAAAAAACAGATTGTATTATTTTTTTTTATTTTTTTTGAGGTATTGTGAAAATGGGTTCTTTTTTCTCTAAACAGATGGAAAGAAGAAGAGCAATCAGTACTCAGAAGAAACTTCTTTGTGATCTCAAGGAGAAAGATAGCACCGATTTCCCTGGTTGTGATCATTGCCCAGAAGATAGGAAAAATTGGATGTCAACACTTGCCCTCGATAAACTTCATGTCAATAAAATCGTTTGGCCTGGTACACATGATTCAGCAACTAACAAAATTGGGATCCCATTTATTTCTCGCCCTTTTGCCCGAACACAATCACTCTCTATTTACAATCAGTTGGTAATGTTGAATTGTGTGATCATATTATCAAATTACGTGATTAAATATCGACTACTTTTTTATTTATTTATTTAATTATGTTTTTGATAGGTAATGGGCACCCGTGTTCTTGATATCAGAGTTCAAAAAGATGGTCGTGTCTGTCATGGTATTCTAGTTTCTTGTAACGTTGATGTTGTGATCAACGATGTGAAGAAATTCTTATCTGAGACCCAATCAGAGATCATAATTCTTGAGATCCGAACAGAGTTTGGACACGATGATCCACCGGAATTCGACAAGTATTTAGAGAATCAATTGGGGGAATTTCTTATCCATCAAGACGACTCTGTTTTCAACAAGACAGTAGCAGAGCTATTGCCGAAAAGAGTAATATGTGTTTGGAAACCAAGAAAATCAGCTCAGCCAAAACATGGAAGCCCGTTGTGGAGCGCTGGGTATTTAAAGGACAATTGGATTGACACTGATTTGCCTGAAACAAAATTCGAGAGCAATATGAAGCATTTGAGTGAGCAACAACCGGTGACATCCCGGAAATATTTTTACAGAGTGGAGAATACGGTAACGCCTCAGGCAGATAATCCGGTGTTGTGTGTGAAACCAGTGACCAATCGGATTCGTCCACATGCTAGGTTGTTTATAAAGGAGTGTATTTGTCGAGGTTATGGTGATCGGTTACAAATATATTCTACAGATTTTATTGATGAAGATTTTGTGGATGCTTGTATTGGACTTACAAATGCAAGGTGAAGGCAAGCTCTGATGTCAAGGTCTTATTCTTTCCTATTCCAGTTTACACGTTTGCGAATTATCGCCTTGATAATTTAGATGATTATTCAACAAATATTTATTCTCTCACAAAATTATCTCTCTTTTTTATTTTAGTTTTCTTCAACAAAGAAAATAATTTTTGAGGTAAGAATTATTAGTTGAGTGATCGTGTGAGAAGTCAACTGGAGAATTAATTATCTGTTGTGTATAATTATTGAGTGTACTTATCAAATTTATGTGCGTGTATGTATTGTATTGTTACCACTTGTGACTTTGTAAAAATTGATTGGCTTGGAATTTGAGATTCTTATATGTAGTGAAATTGTGGGTTAACGAAATAATAGGTAAGTTGTACTGAAATTCACATTGTTCGGAAGGATATGTATTTAACATTTTACGTATATTTGTAATTTTTCACTACTATTAGATTACTTGAAAAAAGGAATTACAAAGTAAAGGTTCGTGATATTCTTAAGGGCAACTTTCACATATAGTTAATACAAAATTTGTATTTGTATGTTATAACAAAGTTTGTATAATTCTGCTCCATAGCAAACATATACATATGTATAATTTAATATACATATACAATTGAAGCGAATTGTATATAATGAAGTGTATAAAACGAGAAAGAGAGAAGTTATATACAATTTGAATTTGTATAAAACGAGAAAGAGAGAAAGGCAAAAGAGACTTGGACAGAAAAATATTTGTATTGTATTGTATAATTATAAGTGTATGGACGATTATATACAATTTGAATTTGTATAAAATGAGAAAGAGAGAAAGACAAAAGAGACTTGGACAGAAAATATACAATTGAATCGAATTGTATAAAACGAGAAAGAGATAAATTATATACAATTTGAATTTGTATAAAACGAGAAAGAGAGAAAGACAATAGAGATTTGGGCAGGGAGTACTTTTATTGTATAATTGTAAGTGTATAGGACGAAAATATATGTATTTGCATGTGTATTATACAATTTCCTCTCGATTTATACAATTAAAAACACAATTTATACAATTCTATTATATAAAGTGAGAGAGGCGAGCGACAGGAAGCGGCCGAGAGAGAGAGAGGCGAACGAGAATATAAGGGAGAGAGAGACTGACAAACAGTTTGCTATGAAATAAAAATAAATTAAACGATAGCTATTATATTTATTTTATATTATTAATTTATCATTTTATATAATTATCCCTATTAATAAACTGAAATATAATAGGATCATATGATATAACAAGTCAAAATACACAATGTGCCTATAATAGTACTGCGTCGGTAAGAAGTGTGGTGCCGACTAATTTTACAACTTTGATTAGTGGTTATAAGGTATATAAGTTAAATATAAAACATAAGAAAAAACAATATTCAAAAAGTTTGTCTCAAGTAAAGGCAAAAATGGAGTATTATATTTAAATTTCCTGTCACTTTCCAATTACCAAATAAGCACAAGAAAGATATATATTTATTGACATTGAGCAGCTTATGCCGTGTGTACCACCAATTCAGTTCACATCTATAGGTCCTGAAGAAGATATTGTAAAGAAAATATTTATTTATTTATTATGACTGACATAAATGATGAAGTGAGGTGCTAAAGAGTGGTTGAAACCAATGGAGTATATTCTACTTAATAAGTCTATGATTTTGTCAACCAGAAATTTGTTTCTTTTGGCAGAAAATATGAAGAAAATGTTTGGTAATTATTGAAAATTTTGACAACTTCAAGGTTATCGATAATACGTTTTACCGACAACTAAATAGGAGGCCATTACAAAATTAAGCTTCCTTCAATAGTACTAATATATACAAATAGGAAATATAACAAACGAATTGCAATAACATTTTGTTGGAAAACAAAAAATGCAATCGTTAATAACATCTATGACCAAACGCTAACTCAATGTCACATGCGGCAGTAACGGATTATTCACATTGTTGAAGAATTCACTTTTTGATACCCAACTCTTATTATCGGTAAGATTGTGTATGCACATCTCAATTAAATAAAAATTCTACTTACTTGATAAAATATGGATTTCTTCTTTGACAAGACATATAATTTTTATTTAAGAGGTTATCCACGCTTTATGTGTCTAATCTTAACGTCCAAAAGATCCAATTTATAGATAGTATACTTGGTTGAGAAATGTAGTTTTGACATATTTATATAATTTTGTACACAGTTTATAATTCAATTAGATTTTCTTCAATAGAACTCTTAATACGTTTTTATTCCCATACACATTCATACTGATTTTACTCTTTCATAACAACCTTATATCTAATTTTTTTTTTAATTCTTGAGTATCACATATTTTTTAAACAATATTAAACAGAAGACAAAATGGAAATGGAAATGAGAAACTTATCATGAATAATATTGGAATCATCTATAATCAGTGTATACCTGGTAAGTCCAACTAGCTATTTGTGTAATAATTACATTAGAAAGACCGATAATGAAAAGAGGCCCAACGTTAAGGCCCAACGTGTATTATCTTCCGGAAAGGGAAACTTACATAAATAATAAAGTATTTATAGCAATAACATTTTTTTCACTTGACTAATTTTAATACATTTATCATATAGTTTCTATATATATTACAGAGAACAATCTATAAAACACATGTAATACAAATTTTATTAATGGATAATACATTTGTCACACATTTTAATACAAAGTATCGATTCTTACCAAACAAGCATTATTTTTTTTGAAACAGTTGTAATACGTATATATTCCATATATAATTCACTTTTAATATAAATTACAGATTTCTCATAATCTTGCTATAAATAGTAATAAATAAAAAATATCGTTAAAACCAATAATTGTTTATTAAAATGTACTTATTCGAGTAATTTTTTTCCTGCGGGAAAGCGTGCAGATTGCCCATAAGTTTGGTTCATTACTTCATTTCATTTCGCAGGAAACAATTGTTTTTTAAAAATTTATGAGAAATAGTAGTATTTTGTTTTTCGAAAGTATAAATACAATTGATTCTTGTTAAAACAATTCTTTCATAACGAAGTAAATGTTTTTCCTTAAATCAAATGCATTAACATATTATTTACACGGAAAAACTTAGACTAAACTTGTTTACATCAAAAAAGTATTTGTTTTAAGACCATAAGTTGCTGATGAAGAATGAATATATCATCATAAAAGACAAATCAATTTATTTTTTCACCTTTAATTAAAGATTTCAAATTTAAGTCTGGAAAAATTTTAAAAAAAAAACTATTGAAAGCATCACCTATAAAAATGTTTGAATCTGAATTTAATTAAATCCTTATGTAGATACCATGCATTAGACAGACCTGAAACAAAAACAAAAAGCGATTTAGTTTCAAATTGTGCTTACACATTCATAGCTAGAATGGCATGTTAGAAAAGAGTATACATGGTGAAATGCGACCCCCATCAAATCAGGGCGGACGGTGTAGAGTCCGTCGGGTGCTGCTCATTAACCTCGTTTCGGAATATATAATTATGTAAAAATTGAAAGATATTTATAAAAAATTAACATAGAATACCTAATGAACAAATGATTTAATTGTCCATTGGCTTTGGGATGAGTGCTTAAAGCTCTCTCAGTGTTATTTAGCCTGGGTTTGAATCTCATTGTTAACGTACTTTTATATTTTTGATTTCGCTACTTTTAGAGTATTCTGTAGACATTGAAATTTTGTGGACTCTACAAGATGCGTTCAATTTAAGTTGGGACTCTAAAATTGTGTTCAACTCAGATTAGGATTCTTGGAGCCTACTAAACCCTAAATCTTAGTTTATGCCAATATAAAGGGTACTAAATTACCTTATAAGGCATCTCAGAAATTATATAAAGAGATCAAGATCTCGAATAGAGGTCAAATCTAAATCATCCTAGTTCGAAAATACGCCACCAACAGCCCTCGAATCATGGATAAATCTTAGGAGAGTAGAATCGAGGGATCAACAGAATTGTACTCGCAATCTATCTTGATCAATAAAATTATGTTTCTTCATATTTTATTTGTATGGTTTATTTTTTTTTCATATGTTTAAAATTTGTTATAAACAAATTGGCACGCCCAGTGGGACCAAATCTGCCCTTTATCTCTTCTCTCTTAAATCAAGTCTGAAAATCTGAAGCTGCAAAGGTGAAAGAACGAGTACTTCAAGCCTTGTCTTTGAGTTTTAGTAAGTCTACACTCCGTCAAGCCTTGAAGCAGGGGACAATAAAATTCGTGCCGAGAAAACAATAATCAAGAACGAAAGATTATAGGAACAACCGATTTATTATTTCAAGTGCGGGTGTTACAATCTCTATGCTTTCTCTGAATTCGCCTTTTCAAATATAATTTTAAGGGACTTAAAACTTGATCTTAAACTTGGGATTTATCTTGATCTTGATTTCTATCTTCATCTTGGACTTGAACTTGAACTTGGACTTGATCTTGATCTTGATCTTGGACTTGAACTTGATCTTGATCTTGATTAATTAAGTTGAATTCATGAAGGGCTTGGAGCTTGATCTTGAATTCAGTGGTCTTGATCTTGACTTTCTAGTTGAATTCAAGGGCTTGGAACTTGATCTTGAATTGATCTTGATCGTTCTTGTACTTGATCTTGGAGTTTGAACTTGGACTTGGACTTTATCTTGATCTTGACTTTCTAGTTGAATTCAAGGGGTTGGAGCTTGATCTTGGACTTGAACATTATCTTGATCTTGACTTTTGGAGTTTGAACTTGTATTTGGACTTTATCTTGATCTTGACTTTCTAGTTGAATTCAAGGGGTTGGAGCTTGATCTTGGACTTGAACATTATCTTGATCTTGACTTTTGGAGTTTGAACTTGGACTTGGACTTTATCTTGAATCCGGTGGTCTTGATCTTGATCGTTCTTGAACTTGATCTTGACTTCTTTATATCTTGAACTTGTAGAAAAATTTATGGCTTTTGATCCACGAGCTTTCTCTAGCTTCTTGTTTAGAATTTCTTGGTTCCCTTTTTCTGAATTATGAGACCCCTATTTATAATTTTAGAATAGAGGAGTTGCGATTGGAATAGGACTCCCTTCGGCCAATCAAATTTAAGTGAGATATCACATGGGCTTTATGAAGCAGGCTTAATTTAAATTCATATTTATCTGAATTTAAATAATTAAATCAATTATATTAATCCATAATATTTATATGGATTAATATATTTATAAATTTAATACACTCCGAACAACTTTATAAATTTATATTTAATAAATTTTAAATGACTACACATTCACAACCTTAAAATTATAGATCAGTCACTGTATCAAATAGTTGTGAGATCCATTGAATGCATCAAATGTTTCCAATTTAAGTGTTAACGTGGCTTAAACGTTAGATACATAATATATAGGCATTTCTCTAAAGAAAACTAGACAGTGGGCTGCATAAAACGTAAGGTGGAAGAAGTGGTAAGCTACTTGATTTGATACAACCTTAATAAAACTAAATAAATTTCTATTTATGACTATGAATCTTTTTATTAAGGGTAAAACACTGCAGAAAACATAAAATTAGCGACAGACCAAATTTCGCAGCTAAACTGTAAAAATGCCATGCTAATTTCATTTAGGGACAAATTATATATTAAACTGCAATTAGCTAGGAGATATTTAGCAACACATTAGTAGGATCTACTAATAAATTCCATAGATAATTCTATTATTTTGAAACTAAATTATTTTCAACTCTAGAAAAATAGTATTCTTTTTAAAATTGATTAAAAAAAAAGATGTAAGTCACATGAATTAAATAAAAGAAGTATTATTTTTTTTACCATTATGAGCTAAATAAGGAAATAAAAGAAAATTAATCTCAATAAAAAAAATCAAAATCTATTGGTTAAGTTTGTCCTAGTATAGAAGTGTCCAAAACTCTGAACCTTCTCTGCACTTTCCTAACGATGCTAAACTTTAGCATAAAAAGGGGATTCCATTGTGAGATCACAAGTATATATGTATGTTCTTAAACCTCTAAATTCTCAATCACCCTGATTTTTTTAATTCTTGTGGACAAATATATATATTATTGAAAAACATTAGTGTTATTACCAAGTCTGAATACTTCACAAAAAAAGTTTAACTAAATTATGGGCACTGATATATGGTACAATATCTTTCATTAGAAAATAAGTAACATAATATAGTAATTAAAAGATACAGTCCATAAATTTGCTACAATCAATTAAAGCATGTAGATTGTTTGAATTTTTTTTTGCACTATTAGTGTATATAAAATAAAAACTATGTTTCAATTCCAAAATAAGTTAGAATCAGTTATATAAATCTTTCATTCTCCATTTAACCTTATTACATATCGTGATCATAATTAGAAACAAAACTTATAATATATGTTACGTGCACGATACATGTTCTAGGGAATATAATCAATTTAAATCTATGTTAATCTTGTATGACGTACTGTATATCCATTTTAACATAAGTAATTCTGCAACACTTATGTTGTGAATATTAGACGTTATTATAATATTCAATGTCATATAACATTATTAGTAGGGAGGATATTGACAATGCAATGATAATGGAACAAAATTCCAAATCCATATTATACATGATATTTCATTTTCGAATTGCACATAAATGTTTGGACAATGAAGCTCCTAATGTGATATCTCATGAACATTTAATATAATACGTACGCCTAATAATGAAACACAGCTCAATTATTTTACTAAATATAACGAATGCTCTCCTATTGTAAAGTACATTAATCATAAATCATGATGCATCATGCATGTCTTGTACTTGATGTTACAAAACTATAGTAGCTTTTTTTTCTTGTTCTGTTGCAAAAAATATTCATGGAATATGACCATGATTTAAAGGGTCGTCATTCCTTTTGCATGTAATTTTTTCACCAATGATATATATGTGTACGTACACAATATAAATATATAATGCACCACGCTTTTAATTTTTTTTAAAGAAAACTATTGATATGAAAATATAACTTTCAATAATACTTCCTCCGTCTTATTTCATGCAGTACATTTTAAATTTAGAAACTCAAAATTTACGTGTATAGATTATGACAACTCTGTAAAATGTATTATCATTCATAATAATTGACAATTCAAAATATTTAATAGGTGAATAAACAATATTGTAGTAAAAGCTTATTCGACTGTTGAAATCCCTATTTTGTCATATGATGGAAGTAAAATGGATGTTCTCTTAATTTTTAGAGTGCATTTGAACAGTTCATAACCTAGGGCCTAGGCTAGTATATTCTTTGGTATCACTTTCCATAATATTTATTGTATGTGGCACTATAGAGAGAAAAACTTTGAAGTTTTTGAAAACAAAATTTACATATTTGACAACTATATAAAACATATTATTAATCGTTACAGTTATTAACAATTTAAAATATTGAATAGATATATTAAAAAGTTTGATATTCAAAATGTGTTTGAGTAAAATAACCATAGCTGAATAATTCTACTAATTTTTTTGCAAATATTCGGCAGAGATATTTCTCATTCCTATGTTAAGAATAGTTACTTATATTTTGTTTGGATCATTGTTATCCATTGTTTTGGTTAAATTGTATCGTACTGTATTGTAATTTACAAATTTATTTAAATATCTTTAATTATTCTAGGGTAGAGGTTTGACTAGATTTAAATAATAAAGGTAAAGGGTAAAATAGTATTTTGAAATATTATGTAAAGATATAATTGAAAAAAGAAATTAAGTAACAACGGGAACACACCAAATTAGTTGTTCCATAAAATAGGGTTTTTTATTGTTACGTAACAACGAAATTTAACAATACAGTACTATATATTTTAAGTAACAATCAAAACAAATATTATAGATATAATAATGATATAATATAATATAATGGGTAACAATGATTAGTGTTAGTATGAATATATGTGTGACATGAATATGAATATGAATTAGTGGGGGAGGTTAATTAATATAGGGAAAATTACGCGGCTAAGCAAACTTATATTATTTAATTACTTATCATAGCTATAGTTTGCTATAATTACCACTCGCGACTAACATTATACATTAATTACGTGGGCTGACTTCGAGTTTGTATAATTAGTCATGTTTGTATATGTAATATTCACCAAGATATACAAATACATATGTATAATATATAATTTTTTAACCTATATGCATATACAATTCACCTCTCTCCCACTCTCTACCCTCTCTCGCTCGCCTCTCTCCTCCCTCTCTCAATCTCGCTCGCCTCTCTCCTTCCTCTCCTAATCTCGCTTGCCATTTATACAAATGTATATGTATAATATACAATTATATACAATTATATACATTTACAATTCACCTCTCTGCCCTCTCTCTCTTGCCTCTCTCGATCTCGCTCGCCTCTCTCCTCTCCTCCCAGTCTCGTTCGCCTCTCTCCTCCCTCTCCCAATCTCTCTTGCCATATATACAAATATATATGTATAATATACAATTATTTAACCAATATACATATACAATTCACCTTTCTCCACTCTTTTTCCCCTCTCTCTCGCCTCTCTCCTCTCTCTCCCAGTCTCGCTCGCCTCTCTCCTCTCTCTCCCATGTAGCTACAAATTGTAATTATCAAACTATAGCTATAGAGAATAATTAATTATTTTTAAGTGGCTATATGTGAAAGTTTTCCATTAATATATAGGAGCTAGCGGTGACAATAATTGTCTGCTCCGTTACTTCCTAGCCAACCTTTTGACATTTCCATTGACTTAACTGAAAACATTGAGATTGTAAGATATCGAATGGCTAAAATGGTGACTCAATTTCTTCGGCTACTACAAACATTAATTCCTATAAATAAGGTTGTAACGTCCATCACCATTTTCATGGAAAGCTATAGAGACATTTGCGTTTCACCATTGCAAAACCCATACTGAATCATCCATCCATACCCCCCCGCCGTCACCACTATCGCCACCTCCTGACCTCCGTTTCCGTTTATGGCCAATTTCATCATTTCCCTAAACCCCCCATAGAAGAAGAAAAAAAGATTGCACCATTATTATTATTACTTTCTTTGATTTATCAAATATTCATTCCCCTGTATATTCATTTTATTTTGTTTTTTTTGTTAATTGATTGTCCGCTATTACGATGGCGGACATAGTGAAACAAATTCTAGCAAGGCCAATACAATTGGCAGACCAGGTAACAAAAGCGGCTGATGAAGTTTGTAATTTTAAGGCAGATTGTCTTGAGATTAAAGCGAAAACAGAGAGGCTGGCCGCGCTGCTAAGACAGGCAGCGCGAGCGAGCAATGACTTGTACGAGCGTCCAACACGTCGAATCATTGATGACACGGAACAAGTTTTAGACAAGGCACTTACTCTTGTGTTCAAATGTTGTGCAAGGGGATTGAGTCGAGTTTTCACGATTATACCAAATGCTGCATTGAAGAAAACGTCACAACAGCTTGAGAATTCATGTGGTGATGTTCAATGGCTGTTACGTGTCTCAACTCCAGCGGATGATCGTGATGATGAGTATCTCGGGCTTCCTCCAATTGCAGCTAATGAACCAATTTTGTGTCTCATATGGGAACAGATTGCAATTTTGTGTACAGGGTCCTTAGAAGATCGTTCTGATGCAGCGGCTTCGCTTGTATCATTGGCTAGGGACAATGAGCGTTATGGGAAGTTGATTATAGAAGAAGGTGGGGTTGCACCGTTGTTGAAATTGGCTAAAGAAGGACGAATGGAGGGTCAGGAGAACGCATCGAGGGCTATTGGTCTTCTTGGTAGAGACCCTGAAAGTGTTGAACAAATTGTAAATGCTGGTGTTTGTTCTGTGTTTGCTAAGATTCTAAAAGATGGGCATATGAAAATTCAGGTTGTAGTGGCTTGGGCAATTTCAGAATTGGCTGCAAATCATCACAAATGTCAAGATCATTTTGCTCAAGCAAATACTATTAGGCTATTGGTTAGTCATCTTGCTTTTGAAACAATTCAAGAACATAGTAAATATGCTATTGCTACAAAACATCAGAACCTGTCGATACACACTGCTGCGATGGCACATGCTAATTCTTCTGGTACTAGCAAATTCAGTGATACTGGAGGTAAACTTGAAGATGATGACAATAGAAATCATAGTAAAATTCTTCATCCTATGGATAATCAAGCAACCAACCAAATACATAGTTTGGTTACAAGCGCGTTGGCCTTGAAATCCCAGGCACAGAATCAGCCCAACATTCCTATATCAAGTCCAAATCAACAGCAGCTGCGACAAAACCCGAATCAGCAGAGGAGCCACCATGTTGGACTGACTGGGACTAGCATTAAAGGGAGGGAATATGAAGATCCTGCTACAAAAGCTGAAATGAAAGCAATGGCTGCCAGAGCACTGAGGCATCTGTGTGCAGGAAATGTTAGCATTTGTACTCATATTACAGAATCCCGAGCTCTTTTATGCTTTGCCGTTTTGCTTGAGAAAGGCCCTGATGAAGTACAATATCATTCAGCCATGGCACTTATGGAGATCACTGGTAAGTGTATCACATTTAGCTAAATAAATTTTAGCCCGCCTAATAGATGTGTTTATAAATCAATGAAAAGTGAAGGTTGATTATGAGCAATTATTTTACCTAACCATGTTATTGATTGAATCCGTTTTAACCCTTGTGGATTTAACTCAACTCGTTCATTTGACACTCCTATATGCAGGAGTTGCTGAGCTAAATTCAGACTTGAGACGTGCAGCTTTCAAGCCGACTGCACCTGCTGCCAAAGCTGTGCTTGATCAATTTTTGAGAATTATCAAACAGGAAGATTCAGAATTGCTCATTCCAAGCATCAGATCTATAGGCCATCTGGCAAGGACCTTTCGAGCAACGGAAACCAGACTCATTAGTCCATTGGTGGTTCTATTAGATGATAGGGAACCAGAAGTAACTAGGGAAGCTGCAATTGCACTGAGCAAATTTGCTTCCTCTGATAATTTCCTCAGAGTCAACCACTGCAAGGCCATAATACAGGCAGGAGGCACCAAGCACCTAGTTCCACATGTTTACTTTGGTGAACAAATGGTTCAGGTTCCTTGTTTGATTCTCTTGAGTTACATAGCAACACATGTTCCTGATAGTGAGGCATTAGCTGATGACAATGCACATATAGTGTTGGAGTGGGCTACAAAGCAGGGACACCTAATGCAAGATCCTACTGTTGAAGAACTAGTGAACCAAGGCAGAGAAAGCATGGAGCTTTATCAGTCCAGAGGCTCACGCCTGTGAACCTATCATTTTGCATAATATGTCCCAAATTTAGGTACTTCTTTAAACTTCCCTCTTTCAGTTATGTTGAAGTAAATACAATATCGATGAGGTAAGGTAAGATTGAGTATATACTTTACCCTCCCTAGACCTCCACATGTGAAATTACAATAGATATGTCGTCGTCATTGTTGTTTATACAAGATTATGACATGTTAGTCGATGCACAATGTTCTCCATGTTAGTCTGCTGAAATATGTTTACGTTGAGTTTGATTTTAGGTTGAAACTCGAGGCCCTCTTTATCATGGACCAAGTTGATGATATCAAACGTGCAACATAAAAAAGACACATCTACCAAATCGAAAAGCAAATTCTTGGAGCAGTCCAAGACGCTGGTTAGAGATAGGTAATCAAGACGCAAATGAACAAAACTGGTAGGTTTTGAACCTGAATTCAGTTTTGCTGCAGTCAAATCTTTGATTGATTCATCTCTTTTTCATTGTTTGCATATAGTTTACTTTGGGAGTTGGAGCAATGGCCAAGATACGTGACCTCTTGATTACTGAAAAAACGTTACCTCGAGATCTTTTTAGACTACTCAGATGTAATTCATTCCCACTTTTGTAACTCGCAATGTGAATATGTCACATTAAGATTATACTGAATTTTGCACTTGTACTATAGTTAGATCATGTACATTATTTACCCCCAGAAAAAAAAGTGAAAAACTTACTTCCATGGCTCATACTATTACGACTTAATGGAGTTATTAAACTAACATAAATGATTCTCCAATCAAAATTAAACGTCAAACGTAAAGAAACTTGCTTTTAAAATTCCTCTAGACAAAAGTTATTCCACACTCAATAAATATCTCCAGCGAATAGAACCGTATTCAACAACAGCATAAAAACCATTTTATTAAAGCAAAGCCATAAACAGAAGAAGTAACAAGAATAGACTCAAGGGGTCATATTTCCAACATTAACTCAAAGCTCCACATCACACACAAAAAGATGCATTTCAACAATACAGAAAATTAAACAAATTTAGCAATAGAAAAATGGATATGAAACTACAAATTGAAGATTTACGTAACAGCTTATAAATTGATATTACTTCGGAAACATGTATGTTTTTACTTGTACAGAGAGTATTCATTGCACCATCAACAAAAATAAGACTCCCCAATGCTAAAAAGCTTCAGATATGGATACTACTAAGGAGGAGCAGAGAAGAAATTAACGATTAAAAGGCAACCATATGCCACAAAACACTACGGATAAGTACCGAAAACAGAACTTAAATGATAAAACATAGCAGGGGTACGGGTACAAGACCACCATCACTGACCACCACTGGTGCATTCACGGGCAAAGTGGCCGTCCTCGCCACATTTATAGCAACCGCCACCTCGTCCACCACCACCACGGCCACCGCCTCCTCGTCCACCACCTCCTGAGTATCTACCACCACCGCCTTCACCCTGGGTACACTCCCTAGCATAATGGCCCGATTCACCACACTGAAAACAACCGCCTCCTCCACCACCTCTTCCACCGCCGTAACCGCCACCGCCGCCTCCACCGTATCCTCGATTACCTCCACCGTATCCACCTCCGTAGCCACTGTCTCCATCACCGTATCCACGGCTTCCACCTCGGCTACCACCGTAGCCACCGTAACCGCCATCTCGACCACCTCCTCCGCCGGATCCTCCAGAGACCGGTGCTCCATCAGGTCCGGTGACATCAACGGCCTTTGAACGGCCATCATTGCCGGACTCAATCACGTACTCTACTTCCTCACCATCAGACAGGCTACGATATCCCTCAGATCTAATTCCGGACTGGTGAACAAAGAGATCGCTAGAACCATCTTTAGGAGTTATGAACCCAAAGCACTTCTCGTTACTGAACCACTTGACGATTCCCTTGCACCTTTGTTCTCCCTCATCCGCCATTTTTTTACCTCACAAACAGTAACCCTTTTAACCCCTTTGGAATTGTCACCTCACCGTGCCCTTTCACAATTACGGGATGCCTATTTTATATATAATAACCTCAGTGCCACCTTGCTGGGCCAATCAACACAGTGGGCCATAAGGTTAATTTCATATAAAAAAACAAACTATCAATTAAATGTTTTACTAATTTTTCAAATTATATATTTATTTATTTATTCATTTATCATCAGAATATATTCTCATACTCATTTAAAAGGCAAGTAATCAATAAGATTATTTAATAAACTTTCAACAATTCATTTTTATAGAAAAAAAAATCATTTAAATCATAATAATTGCCTCTCTCTTTATTCTCCTTATTTCCTTCTTCTTTCTTCATTTTTGTTGATTTTTTTTCCTTAAATCATATTATTCTTTGGTTATATAATCTGATTTCATATATATTGTTTTAAATTTCTTTTGACAACTGTTTTGTCCTATTTCATATATAATTATTTCTTTTTTGCCATTTCATTTTTTATTTTTGATAACTCTTTTGTCCTATTTCATATTTATAGGCTGTTTTTGACAGAAGGATAGGAAGGCAATTTGGAAATTTTTACTTTATATATTTCTCTGAATGAAAGAGTACGAACTGCAATTAATTTATACTATTTTATAAAGTGGAAAATTGTTTACTTTCTACTTTAAAAAACTAGTAAATATTTATATACAGCACATAAATAAAATATCTAGATAAGTTAAGAAAGAATATAAGTAGAGGGGTCATTATTCCAATGTGATGAGGTATAAAGTTGTTATGCTGTATGGAAATTATTCAGCAGGGACTTATCAGCCCAAGAATAATGACTGAGCCCATCACTGGCCCAAATAGAAAATTCCAACATCTAGTGGAATATGCCTCACTTTTTGGATTTGAGAATTCTTCACAAATAACCCTAATATGATATCTTATTAGGAGTGTATATGAAACGGGTTGGTACTCATCGTTAAAATATTAAACTAAATAACTTATGTAAACTGTTAAGTTAAACTAATAAAGTAGATTTTTCAATCTCGAGTTTTTTGGATTTCTCATGTTAATGATTCATACAAATATTTTATCAACTTCTACTCAAATACAGTATTTGTTTAGTTCTATTAAAATATAAATATATTATTATTTTTTAAAAAAAAGCAAAAAAACATGATATGAATGATCACTTAAACAGTCAACAAATAATAATAATAATAATAATAATAATAATAATAATAAAATATTGCATGATGAAAATATTGTAAATAATTAAGTGATAATATAATTTTTGAACTACTAAATTATTTGAAAAAATTTCTGTTAAATATTAATTATGTTAAAAAGAAAACTACAATAAGGTTATATATCTTAATTGCCCAAACCAATATAAAAGTAAATGACAAATATAAAATATTATTGTCATAGATAGTACTGAATTGATTTCCTTTAGTATTAATATTGGTTTGAGCTTTATTAGAGTTTTATTGGACCATTCAAATTCTAAGATAACATGACTATATATTTTTAAATAGTATAAATAAATTATATCAAAGTAATTATATTTATCTGTAAAATAAATTTAAAAGTTATATATATAATGTCAGGTTAATTTAGTCTTGTGTTGACTCTTTTAAGTTAAATAAGATGCTCGTTTAATAAGTAAGGTTTTTCCAATCGAAAGATTTGCCTGCCATAGAGATCCCAATCCCGTGTATGCGGTTAAGCAAGTCTTGTTCATCAGTTTTCACCCAGATAAAAAAGACAAATGCGTAGCGTGAAAAGTTATTTCACTAAGTAAGATAAGTAAGAAGCAAGGACATAACCCTCACACGAAAGTTGTTGCGCAAAACGACAAGTGCCTAGCTTGAAAGGTTATTTCACTAAGTAAGATAAGTAAAAAGCAAGGGCATAACTATCACGCGAAGTTGCAAGGGCATAGCTATCACGCGAAAGTTGCAAGGGCATAGCTATCACGCGTAAGTTGCAACGACATATCTATCACGCGTAAGTTACAAGGGCATAGCTATCACACGAAAGTTGCACGGGCATAGCTATCACGCGAAAGTTGCAAGGCCATAGCTATCACGCGAAAGTTTCAACGGCATAGCTATTACGCGTAGTTGCAAAGGCATAGCTATCACGCGAAAGTTGCAAGGGCATAGCTATCACGCGTAAGTTGCAACGACATAGCTATCACGCGTAAGTTACGAGGACATAGCTATCACGTGAAAGTTGCAAGGCCATAGCTATCACGCGAAAGTTTCAACGGCATAGCTATTATGCGTAAGTTGCAAAGGCATAACTATCACACGAAAATTGCAAGGGCATAGCTATCACACGAAAGTTGCACGGCCATAGCTATCACGCGAAAGTTTCAACGGATTTATTGTTCTTTAATGCATTTTGTTGATTTTTGGAAGTGAAGCTAACCTAGAATAGATGAAGTAATGCAAATGCAAAATCATTTTTTCCCAGGCACCTTTGATATCTTGTTGGTCAATCGCTAAGCACCCTTTCAAGTAAATTATTGCTATCATCAATGAAAGAATGAAAACAAAAAGAAGACACTTGTAGCTTGATCCTTATATTTTTTTCTTCTTAATTACTATTTAATTTAATTTTAGATGATAACAGTAAGCAAGTTTGCGAACCAAATGTTAGCTTCTTGAATCGGAAATATATGAATACAGTTTTTGTGATTCCTTTAAATTTTTATACTCATAATACACAAATCTAAATCTATTTTAAAATTAATCAATTATCTTCACATGCATTGTCTAATCAACAGGTGAATGATACATCAACAATAAATTTAATCATCAAGTATGAACTATGAAAATAGAGCAAAAAATTGCACATCCATCCATTCACTTGAAATATATGGCATACAAAATTGAACAAACTCATCAAAACCTCTCTTGTGATACTCACACATCGTTAAACACACATTATTTCTGTCAATTATGGGGACAATAAACCCTCTTAACCCACTTTAATATCTAGCATGAATGACCAAGAGCTCATGCGGAGAGAGTCTAGAGCAAATGGGCGTTGATTCCTTGAACAATTAGTTAAAACTCCAAATGAACCAATTTGATGAATGAATGTTCATGCTAAGCCTAATTATTACAAAATACAAACCCAACAAGCTCCAACATTCCACAAAATACATACACAATAGAGGAACAGTTAATTGGGAATATAATAGAGTCAAAAGTGATTCTTTGACTCAACCACTCCATTAATATATTGTAGCGAATAAAACCAAGTAACAATCCAACTCATGGAGTATACTAATAAAAATAACACTGCCTGCCAAAAGACAGGATTCATCTAGCACTATCACAAAAGGATTTACAACATTACTGAAACAAAATAATATGGAACAAGTAGAAATTAAAGGGATAAAAGAGTTGAGCATCATAATAATTGATATTACTTTCCAAAACATGTATGTCGACATGTACAGAGAGTATTCATTGACGCACCAACAAAACTAAAACTCCCCATTACAAAAGCATGATACTACTAACTACCATCAACCAGTACAAAATAAGATAAAACAAGCAACACTAGAGATAATCGGTGTCAATAAGCACCGGAAACATAAAAACAACAAAAACAAACATATAGAAAACGATCAATGACCGCCGCTGGTGCACTCGCGGGCGAAATGACCTTCTTCGCCGCACTTGTAGCAGCCTCCTCCGCCGCCACCACCTCCACCACCGGAGTACCTACCACCTCCGCCACCAGAATATCTACCTCCACCGCCTCCGCCACTGCCGCCATCCTGTGGACACTCCCTAGCAAAATGTCCGGATTCTCCACATTTGAAGCAGCCTCCGCCGCTTCCTCCACCGCCACCTCCTCCATAGCCTCCACCGCCTCCGTAGCCACCACCACCTCGGCTACCTCCTCCGTAGCCACTGTCACCGCCTCCATAACCACGGTTGCCTCCTCGGCCGCCACCGTAACCACCGCCTCCACCGTAACCACCACCATCACGTCCTCCACCTCCACCGCTGCGAGAACCTCCTTTAACAGCCGCTTCATCAGGTCCCGTAACGTCACAAGCTTTAGCCCTGCCATCTGAGCCAGACTCAATCTGATACTCAACCTCCTCACCTTCAGCTAGGCTTCTGAATCCTTCAGATCTGATACCTGATTGGTGAACAAACAGATCTTCAGAGCCATCGGCGGGAGTGATGAACCCAAACCCTTTCTGGTCACTAAACCACTTAACTGTACCCTTGAGCCTCTCAGAACCCTCATCAGCCATTTTTTTCGCTCACAGAGAAAACGAAACCCTAAACCCTTTGATTGTGTTCTCTTAGGCTAAAGTCACCGTGGCCTCTGTCACAAAGGGATGGGTCAGTTATATAGTGTGAGGCTGAGTGCCACGTTTTGTTTTGGGCCAAGAATTTAGTGGGCCACGATTCTCTTGCTTTGGAGAATTAAATCAACGGTTGCAAATTTACGAGGTGAACAGACGGTCAGGGTCTCAAGCTTGGAAATAAGATAAAACCAATGGTCAAATTTCAAAATTAGCTGACTATTTTATCCTCTTTGTTTGAATACATCTAATGGTAGTGCTGAGGATATAATAGTCATTTCAATATTTTTCATGCAGAAAACGTTCCTGTTCCTTCTGTGTAGCAGACTAGCAGTCAAAGAGTTGTCATTCAAATATCAATCAATTAGTTATTAAAATAATTAAATTCGAATTGGTGTGTTTTATTAAATTTGTTTTTTTAGATATTATTTACAACAAAAATATTTTCAATAATTTATGAGAATTAAATTCAAGATCTGTCATTAAATTTCTAAATGTTCTATCCCAATTCATTTTCATCCTTATCCAACAACCTCTTCCTATCCCATTCATTTTATTCTATTCTAAATAAAAAATAATGTTTCTATCAATGAATTAATTTACGAAATATGGATTTTCCATTTAAATGAAAATACAACCATATGTTTTTACTATGTTTTTTAAAAGGGTCAAATTACCCAAAGGAAATATGTTAAATATATCCTTCGTTATATTTTCGGTCTATATATACCCTCATGTTATACTTTGAGTTCAAATATACTCCTCCATATACTTTGGTGCATATATACCCTTAACTTTGACGAAAAAACATGTTACAAACTGAAAATCAAATTATTTACTCTCAATTTGCTTAGAAACTCATTTGTGTAACACATCCTAACTCAGTCCCTCCGTTTTGAGCTCTTATTTTCATTTTTCCATTCATAAATCGATTTTTAAATTTTTTATACTAGAAATAATAAAATATGCTTATCACACAATGTCATTGTGCTACATTTTCTCCTCACATATTAAAAATCTTCAAATTTATTTCTATAAAATTAATCATTGTACTCACATCTTCATACTATTATAAGAGTACAAGAAAATTAATTAACGTAGGGAGTCATCGATTTTTTGATACTGAAAATTCTTAGAACTTATCTCAGTAGTGTATTTTCTTTGATTAATATTGACACTTTTTAGAAGAGGTTAAGCATGATAATTTTTTTTAATATAAAAACTTCAATTCGAAAGAAAGAAAAATCACATTAATTTTTTAATACGATAAATTATTAGCTTCTTTTGAGAAAAAGATGCAAAGAAAAGAATTCAAAGCGGGGGAAATGAATTTCTAAAAGAACTAACTATTTGGAATTCGAGATGCGTTATTTTATTTTGAGTTTGTAACATGTTTTTCGGTCAAAGTGAAAGGTATATTTGCACCAAAGTTTAATCAGAAGGGTATATTTGGACTGAAAGTATTACGGAAGGGGTATATTTGGACCTAAAGTATAACAAATGATATATTTAAACTATTTCCAATAGTACAAAGGTATATTTGACCCTTTGCCCTTTTTATTTCATGCGATGGTATCAATATCAAATATATAGAGTCAATTTTCTAATTGAGCACGAAAGTTTTAGGGAATTTTTATAAAATATCATTCATATTTCATTTAAAATCAATTATCACTATTTTCCTCCAAATATACTTGACACTTCAAAAGTTTACTCTCCTAGTTGGCATGACAGGTTATTGAAATCTGTTTTTTAATAATAGACTAATTTGATTCATTAAACTCATTTAACAAAAAATAATGATCATATATATATAAAAATTATTAAGAATAAATCTTCATACTTAAAAATCTTTTATTAAAATTAAACTTTTTATTTTTTATCGTATGAGGAGTAGGTTTTAAAAATGTACTATAATATCATCAATTTTGAATATTTATAAACATATTTAAAAATGAAAATTTTTCAAAATGACAATATTTTAACATTTTAGAGGGCTCATTAGCAACACTTTCAATATTTAGTAAAAATGTCAAATTTTAATTTGTTATGTATGTTATTTATGTTTTTATTATTTATTTTTATTTAAAGAATATAATTATTTAATAACAAAAGGGAGAAAATCAAGGGAGATAATATTTCAAAAAAAGGTAAAGATCACTTAATTTTCTCATTAGTTATATTTTCAAATAAAACTCAAACTTTGTTCTTTTTTTTTCTCCAAAATCTTAATCTTTATTTTATTAGTTTGTATTTATTCCAATAGGTATGCCAAATAAATCTATATTTATTTAAGAAACATATTTGTATTCATATATATTTTTTATGTGTATTTATTTGTATCTTCGAAAATTTTATATTTCGTATTCATTTCAATATATATTTTATTTGTATATTTATTCTAGCTTTTATTTAGAATATTGTATAGTAATATATAAAATACAAAAAAATAGTATGATGAAAAAGTGAGATAATATTTTTTAGAAAATGAACATATCACTTAAATTCTCATCATTTACAATTTCAAAAAAAAATCCTCTTTCATTCTATTAGATCAACTTTCCTTTGGGTATGTTTTTCATTATAATTGTATACCAATATTTTTTATATTTTATGTGCTCACTTTACCATTCAAATTAAAATTGATTTTTTTTCTTTCAAACTACAAATTGTATTTCGGTGATCAAAATTGTATTTCTTGATTGCCATATATATATATATACAAGTATCTCAATATATATGAATATGATTTATGAAAGGGTACAATATTTTGGGGGGAAAATAGCATACTTGGTGAAAATAATAAATCTGTTGAGGAAGGATATAATATTCTAAAAAAATAAATACGAATTGACTATGAAAGAAATAAGAATACAAGATTCTAAAAAACAGATAGCATACATAGTAAAATAATATAATCAGGATACAATATTCTAAGAAATATACAAATTAACTGTTGAAAATCAGGATACATATATATTTAAGAAATACAAATTCATATGAGATAGCATATATAGTGAAAATGACATAATCAGAATACAATATTCTAAAAAAGTACAAATTGACTGTTAAAAAATAAGATACATTTATGCTTAAGAAATACAAATTTATATGAGATACGTATTTTGAATGACTACAAATAAAAAAGAAATACAATGTTCGTAATAAAAATACAAATGAAGAGTAAAAGAAAAATAATTGACAAACAAAAATTAATATGAATATTATTCTGATATGAATATAATTTCGCAACCTTCTTCTTTGACTCTCTCTTTCTTTTTCGTCTGCTATATTCCTTTTTTCCAATTCTTTTCACAAAATTCAAATCTGAATTTGTGTTTATTTGTGAATTAATAACCCTATAATCAAAATTTAAAATTATTAAATATGAATATACAAAAAAAAATCAAACAATATATTATGTATGAATACTTATGTGGATTACTACAAATTACAATCTTCTAAATCTCAAATATGAAAACAAAATCATAAAAAAAGTGTTTCAAATACTAAAATTCCGAAATTCATAAATATTTGATGAATATGTTAACAAACTCATATAAAAATCGAAAAAATGACGAAAAATCTGTAATACATACAAACCAAAATTCAACATAATTTTTTGATTTTGAAAACAAATTCTCATGAAATCTTGCAAAATAAATGATGATTTCGAAAATACCTTTATGTATTGAGAGATTTCTTGAATTAATCGATAGATCTGAACATATTGGTATAAACTTGAATAATTAGTTCTTCTTCAACAATGAGAGAGAATAATGGTGAAAATGGTAAAGAGAAATTTTTTTTGAAAATCTTAAAGATGGAAATAAATTTAATGGTATTAAAGTCTAGAAGAAGTCTAAATGGGTAGTGAATATATTTAAGGGATAATTGTATATAATAGCAAACTAATAACCTAAAATATATGGAGTAGCTAGGGTTTGATTTAATTGTGCTCCATAGCAAACGTTTGCAAAAAATTGCCAGACGCCTCTCTCCCAAATATCTCGCACGCCACTCTCCTCCAATCTCTCGCTCGCTTTCTCACTTTTTATACAAACACAAGTGTATAAAAATTGTTTCTAATTGTATAAAGCAGAGGAAATTGTATAAATACATATATTTTTGTTCCCCTCTCTCTCCTCTTCTAGATCTCGCTCGCCACTCTTCCAAATCTCGCTCGCCACCCTCGCCTTTCTCACTTATACAAACAGAAGCGAAATGTATAATTGCGTTCCTGTTTGTATAAAGCGTGAGAAAATTGTATATACACATGCAAGTACATATATTTTCGTCCTATACACTTATAATTATACAAAAAAAATACTCCCCTGTCCAATTTCTTTTGCCTTTTTCTCTTTCTCGTTTTATACAAATTTCAAATTGTATCTAATTTCTCTCTTTCTCGTTTTATACAATTCGATTCAATTGTATATTCCCTGCCAAGTCTCTTTTGTCTTTCTCTCTTTCTCATTTTATACAAATTCAAATTGTATATAATCGTTCTATACACTTATAATCATACAATTCGTTTTATACAATTCGCTTTATACAATTCGCTTCAACTGTATATGTATAGCGAATTATACAGTTTCTATGTTTGCTATGGAGCGCAATTATGCAAACTTTGCTATAGCATACAAATATGAATTTTTTATTTGCTATATGTGAAAGTTGCCCTATATTTAATGTTGGACTGTTTTGAGAAATAAAAGGAAAGACAAATAATAGTATTTGGATACAAATTATTTTTAAAATATTGACATTTTGACATTTTGAATAAATATTTTAAAGTGTAGATGTTTTTACTAATTAAGTTAGAAATTGTGACTAGTTTACTAATTTTTCCATTTAAAGAAATCGATATACAAATCACTCATAATGCTAACTTACATCAATTAATCATAACTTACAATATTTTTTTTCTTGAAAACAAATAGAAAGTGAACAATATTATTACTATTTTTTAGCCCAAAAATAAATAAATTTTAAATATCTGAAAAATCTCCTTTTATTTTAGTTGGTATATCATGTTATTAAATCATCATTAAAAATTAATATACCTATTTAATTCATCAACCTTATGTCACTAAAAAATAAATGTATAAATTACATGATAATTTATGAAGATTATAAAAAAAAAAAAAAACTAATTCCTTATATTTTTTTACCAAAACTAAATTTAATGAAATTTTTTTGTGTGTGCAATTACTTGATAATTTCAAAAATCCCCAAGTGAATTATTTGAAAATTTTAAGCAATTTTTTTATATAAAATTATTCAAATAAATTTGTAAGGTTTGACAAAAAAGTTAGTAAGAAAGAGAAAATTATAGTTATTATTAATTATTATTTATTTTTATTATTTTATTCATGTATTATATTATATTTTAATTTATCATACAATTAAACACTAATATATATTCTTATCTCATCCCAAATTCATGAAAGACAAGTAATAATCAATTGACTTGCCTATTTTAATGTAATAATATACATAATACATGAGATTCGTATACTGATAAATAAAGATCAAAATTTTACTTTCTAATATAAATGATATCCCCTTTCTATTTTCTTTTCAAAAAAAGGTATTATAAGTATGAATTTTAAAGTACCCAATTAATTATTTTTTAATAATTTATTTTAATATTATTGATTCATTATATAATATATGATTGATTGATGTGAGTTGTCATTCATGAGTGATTTAGATATTAATTTTTTTTTTTTTGAATATATATGTTTACAAGTATTCAAAATTGATGACATTATAATAAGTTTTAAAAAACTATTTTTCATAGCATAACAAAAACTAATTAGGATAAAAGATTCTTAAGCATGAAAAATTCTTCTTAATAAACTAATATATACTCTTACTTTTTAGAAAATAATAACATCATTGTTTTAGTGAATTAAGTTTGATTAATTAAATAAGTCTATTCTTAAAATAATTTATTCAATGAAATGACATGCTAACTAGGAGAGAGTAAACTTTTGAAGTGTTAAAGTATATTGTGATGGAGTAGCACTTTGTTCCTATTTTGTGTCACCGTACACCGTAGTAGAAATTATTGTCTTCTTCACGTTAGCTATGGTTGTTTATTTAAAGTTAGCTATTTTTATATTCAATGAAATTTGACAGATTTTACATAAATTTTATAATGTTAAAAACTAATTACATTTTATTATTACTTTTTTTTCAAAATAATAAATATCCCTTAAAAATTTAGTTGAATCCGGATACATTCTAAAACGTCTCAATAAATAAAATCCTAGTTTCTGACACATCTCTTTACATCATAACACATCGTGTCCCAATTTCGATTATATCACTCAACATCCCAATACATATCATACGAACTAATATATTGCATAAAGTGATTTATCCGACTGATACACCACGTAAAATAACGTCTCAATACATCGCATACATTTTAATACATCGTAATATAACGTATTTGATTGATACATCACGTAAAGTGATGTATCCAACTGATACATTGCGTAAACTATGGACTTTTGTAAAAAATAATAATCAAACAATAGAAAATAGTGACCGTTAAGTGATATTTTAGTCTTACATAAAACATAAATGATATTTCAGGCAATTCCCTAAACTTGGGTGACCATTTAGGGAATTTACTCAAATATATAATGTGATGGAGTAGTACTTTGTTCCTATTTTGTGTCACCGTAGGCCGTAGTAGAAATTATTGTCTTCTTCACGTTAGCTATGGTTGTTTATTTAAAGATAGATATTTTTATATTCAATGAAATTTGATAGATTTTACATAAATTTATAATGTTAAAACTAATAACATTTTATTCAACTAGAAAGTCAATATCAAGATAAAGTTCAAGTCAAGATCAAGTCCAAGTATAAGTTCAAGTCCAAGATCAAGTTCAAGAACGATCAAGATCAAGACCACCGAATTCAAGATCAAGCTCCAAGTCCTTGAATTCAACTAGAAAGTCAAGATCAAGATAAAGTTCAAGTCAAGAACAAGATCAAGATCAAGACCACCAGATTCAAGATCAAGCTCCAAGCCCTTGAATTCAACTAGAAAGTCAAGATCAAGATAAAGTTCAAGTCAAGATCAAGTCCAAGTCCAAGTCCAAGTTCAAGTCGAAGATTAAGTTCAAGAACAATCAAGATCAAGACCACCTGATTCAAGATCAAGCTTCAAGCCCTTGAATTCAACTAGAGAGTCAAGATCAAGATCAAGATAAAGTTCAAGTCCAAGATCAAGATCAAGTCTAAGTTCAAGTTCAAGTCCAAGATAGAGATCAAGATCAAGATAAATCCCAAGTTCAAGATCAAGCTTTAAAGCCTTTGAATTATATTTGAAAAGACGAATTCAGAGAAATCATAGAGATTGTAACACTCGCACTTGAAATAATAAATCGATTGTTGCTATAATTTTCCGTTCTTGATTATTGTTTTCTCGACGCGAATTTTATTGTCTACGAATTCTAGCACGCCCAGTGGGACCAAATCTGCCTTTCATCTCTTCTCTCTTAAATCAAATATGAAAATCTGAAGCTGCAAAGGTGGAAGAATGAGTACTTCAAGCCTCGTCTTTGAGTTTCACAAATCTACACTCCGTCAAGCCTTGAAGCAGGGGTCATTTGTAGATATTGAAATTTTGTGGGACTCTACAAGATGCGTTCAATTCGAATTAGGACTCTACAAACTGTGTTCAACTCAGATAAGGATTCTTGGAGGCTACTCAACCTAAACCCCAAATTCTAGTTAATGCCTATATAACGGGTACTAAATTTCCTTAAAAGCATCTCGGAAATTCCATAAAGAGATTAAGATCTCGAATACTCCACAAACTGATGGATTATTCATATAGAGAGGTCAAATCTAAATCATCCTAGTACGAGAAATACGCCACTAACGGCCCTCGAATCATGGATAAATCCTAGGAGAGTAGAATCTATATAAGGAACACATTCTCCTCTATTGTATTGGATCAAATATAAAAATTATCTTCTTCTCTTCCCTTATTCATCTATTCATCAGTTGATAACTGCTTCCATGGAATAGTAGATTTCCTGATTTCTTCTACAAAAGCTTAAATCTAATACTAATTAAGTTCTTTTGAGAAATATCAATCAGTTTATTTGATAAACATAATTCCATTAGCAGTACTTCAAGGTAAATCTCCACATGAACTACTCTATGGTTTTATTCCTGGACTAGATCACTTGAGAGTGTTTGAATGTTTTTGTTTTACATCAGTTTTGCCTAGAACTGAAAAGTTTGCTCCAAGGGCAAAGAAAGGAGTCTTTATGGGATATGCAGAGACACAAAAATGGTATAGAATATTGGATCTGAAGTCTCATTCTTTTCATGATAGAAGGGATGTGCGATTTGTAAAGAACCAATTTCCTTGTCAGTCTGATTCCAAAACTCAACTTCCTGAAATGTTTAGTTCTCCTTGGTTACCACAATCTGAGTGTTTTCTGGATTCTGTCACTGCTAAGCATCCTACAACACCAATTGTGACCTTCCCAGATGTTGAAAAAATTGAGAACATACATGATCATGTTGCTCCTATAGATACAATGTTCACTGATGGTAATGCTCATGAAGAGGTGTCCAGCTCAAATGACACAAGTTGAAGCTCTTGTTGTTGTAGCAACTGAACATGCTAGGACAAATAGATCTTTTAAACCTCTTATTTGGCATAAGAATTATGTTATGCCCAATCCTTCAAAACAAGCTCACACTGCATGCCTTTATCTTATCTTTGACTATGTAGCATATTCAAAGATCAGTTCTCTCTATAAAACCTTTCTCACTGCTCTTTCAAATGTGTCTGAACCTGCTAATTTCAAGGAGGCCTCTACATGCAAGGAGTGGATTGCTGCAATGCAAGAAGAGATTAGTGCATTAGAGCAAAATAATACATAGTTTGTAGTGGATCTCCCACCTGGAAAAAAGGCTATTGGTTCAAATTAGGTGTACAAAGTTAAACTTCAGGCTAATGGTCAAGTTGAAAGGTACAAAGCACGACTAGTTGCCAAGGGTTTCAGCCAACAAGAGGGGCTTGACTATCATGAGACTTTCTCCCCTGTAGCTAAGATGGTCACAGTTAGGACTGTCATTAGTGCTGCTGCTACACACAACTGACCTCTTTACCAAATGAATGTCCATAATGCTTTTTTGCAAGGTGATTTTCTTGAGAATGTCTATATGGTCATGCCACAAGGTTTTCAGAGGCAAGGGGAGTACAAGGTATGTAAGTTGTTGAAGTCTTTATATGGACTGAAACAAGCCTCAAGACAATGAAATCTAAAGCTCACTTCACTGAGGTTCCTAGATGTTGGTTACTCACAGAGTCCATATGATCACTCTCTTTTCACAAAGAGAGATGGACAAGAGATAGCAGTAATTCTCATATATGTGGATGATTTACTCATCACAGGTAAAGGACTCGTTTCACAATAGGTTCAAAATGAAAGACCTCGGTAATCTCAAATATTTTTTAGGCATTGAAATCATGAGATCAAAAGAAGGTATACTTCTCAATTAGAGGAATATGCTCTTGAATTTATATCAGACACTGGTTTGAGTGGTGCCAAGCCAGTGAGCACACCATTAGAGGCTAATGTCAAGCTTACAACAGTAGAATAAGATGAGTTAACTGGGACTATTAATGATCTTGTATACAAGGATGTTACAACTTATCAAAAAATGGTTGGAAGATTGTTATATCTTACCATTACCAGATCAGATATTAGTTTTGCAGTCCAAGTTTTATCACTATTTATGCAAAAACCTAAACTATCACATTGGGAAGCAACTATAAGGTTGGTCAGGTACATCAAGAATCTTCCTGATCAAGAAATAATGTTAAGTAGTAAAAAGAGTTTAGAACTTGAAGCAATCTGCGATTCAGATTGGGCAGCATGTCCAAACACAAATTTTGGCCTCTTCTTCTCCGTATGAATCAAACTTTTCCTTGTGGTTAAACTAGGGGATTCATTGATTTCCTGGGAGTCAAAAAAGCAGCATACAGTGTGTAGAAGTTTTGCAGAGGTTGAGTACAGGAGTATGACTGGTGCAGTAGCAGAAATTACTTGGCTAGTTGGGGTGTTAAAAGAATTGAATGTGCAGGTTACCACTCCTATAAGGCAGCATTGTGATGGTAAAGCAACACTAAAAATTGCAGCTAATCCCATTTTTCATGAGAGAACTAAACACATTGATATAGACTGTCATATTGTGAGGGAAAGGATCAAGACTGGACTTATACAACCTACTTATGTCAATACAAACCATCAACCAACACATATATTGACAAAGGGCCTACGAGCACCCTCCCATCACATGCTGCTTTCCAAGCTTTGAGTCTTCAACATATACTCACAGTAAAGCTTGAGGGGGAATATTGAGAATAAGTAGTTAGTTAAGATTTTGTTAGTAGTTAGTTCTGATTCTGTTAAATAACTAACTTTGTCAGGTGTATTAGTTTGTTAGAGAAAATGCACAATGTATGATCCTTGTGTGATCTATATAAGGAACACATTTTCCTCTGTTGTATTGGATCAGAAATAAAATTCTCTTCTCCTCTTCCCTTATTCATCTATTCATCAGTTCATAACTGCTTCCATGGAAGAGTAGCTTCCATGGTTTCTTATACAAAAGCTTAAATCTAATACTAATTTAGTTCTTTTGAGAAACATCAATCAGGTAAAAATCTTAGAAAAAATCAACTCCAAAGTTGAATTAGTTCCTACTTTTTAGTTTACATTTTTTTGGTTGTAATCTGAATATTGCTGAGATGCATTAATTCCGGAAGAAATTGGGACAAATTCTTTTAACGTGTAGGTCATGATTTGTTCATCCTTGTGAATTGAGTATTTTTAACATAAAATATATTGTGTTGCTATGAATTAATATAATCAAACAAATTGTTCTATGTTTGAGTCCACTGAATTGTTTGATGAGCTGACCCTTCGGGATGGCCCAATGGTTTGAGCTTTGGACTTCCATGTTGGAGGTCTCAAGTTCGAAACCCCTTGCCAACGAAAGCAAAGGGTTTGCCTTTTGGGTCGAGCTCGTCGCACCAGGCTGCCCTAGTGCGGGTTACCTTTCCTATGTGGTTTGCGAGCTATTGCATAGGAGCGGGGTTTTTATCCTGTGCGCGGCTACGGATTTTCCTTGTCATAAAAAAAAGTTATTTGATAGAGCTTTCACTACAAATACCAGTACCATCTTCAAAAATCAAATACTTGATCATAATTTGGTAATATAATATTAGTATACTCTAATATAAGAAACTGTTAAATAATAATATGAATTTACTTTTATACTCATTGGTTATTAAAAATTGGATTTTTAACAAGTCGTGTAAGGATGGTGCTATATCATAATTTCGAGTTGAGATAGCAATGACCTATTTATTAGATAATCTTCAGGGTAAAGTTATAGCCGATTTATGTAAATATTTCCTTTTAAGTTATTATTTAAAGTTTATCTTTGTTTTTAAAATAGTATAAATATAGATTTTGAGGGCGACAGGACATTAAATATTTGTATAATATCTACAACATTTTAGTTTCTAATCTAACGTTTTCTCATCTAGAACTTGATTCATAATAGTATTCTTTAATTGTTTAATCGGAAAAGGCTCAAAAATACCCTTAAACTATGTGAAATAGCTCATATATACCCTTAAACTATATTTTGGCTCAAAACTACCCTTCCCGTCAAACTATTGGATCAAAAATGCCCTTCTAATTAACGGAAATTGTTAAATGCCATGTGGATGCCACATGGCATCCCAATAGGATTCCACTGCCACGTAGACTAAATAAAAAGGGTCAAAAATACCCTTAAACTATCTGAAATAGCTCATATTTATCCTTAAACTATATTTCGGCTCAAAACTACCCTTCACGTTAAACTATTAGGTCAAAAATACCCTTCTTATTAACAGAAGATGTTAAATGTCATGTGGATGCCACATTGCATAACAATAAGGTTCCACTGCCACATAGACTAAATCCCTAAATCCTAATTACTCCCCCCTCCCCTCATTTCATTATTTCCAGAAACGATATATTCACCCGTTCTCCCTCATTTAGCGGCTAGGGTTTCACAGTTCTCTTCATCGCTGGGTTTCAAAGTGGATATTCTTGGTTGTAGGTTAGTAAAACTTTTTTCTTATTTTATTGTGTTTACAACCACTAAAATCAACTTTGAAACTTAGCTCCGAAGAAAGTTAAGAAACCTTGGCCGCGGAAATGACGGGAAAGTTGTGAAATTCTAGCTATCATACTTATAAATCGTAAATATAATAAAATAAGAAAAAATATTTACTAACCTACAAGCATGAATATCCACTTTGAAACTCAGCTCCGAAGAAAGCTACGAAGCCTTAGCTGATAGGGGAAAGTTGTGAAATCCTAACTATTATGCTTTGAAATCATAAACATTATGAAATAAGAAAAAAGTTTTACTAACCTACAACCAAGAATATCCACTTTGAAACCCAGCGATGAAGAGAACTGTGAAACCCTAGCCGCTAAATGAGGAAGAACGGGTGAATATATCGTTTCTGAAAATAATGAAATGAGGGGGGGAGTAATTAGGATTTAGTGATTTAGTCTATGTGGCAGTGGAACCTTATTGTTATGCAATGTGGCATCCACATGACATTTAATATCTTCTGTTAATGAGGGTATTTTTGATCCAATAGTTTAACGTGAAGGGTAATTTTGAGCTGAAATATAGTTTAAGGGTAAATATGAGCTATTTCGGATAGTTTAAGGGTATTTTTGACCCTTTTTATTTAGTCTACGTGGCAGTGGAATCCTATTGGCATGCCATGTGGCATTCATGTGGCATCCACATGGCATTTAACAATTTCCGTTAATTAAAAGGGCATTTTTGATCCAATAGTTTGACGGGAAGGGTAGTTTTGAGCCAAAATATAATTTAAGGGTATATATAAGCTATTTCAGATAATTTAAGGGTATTTTTGAGCCTTTTCTGTTATTTAATTAATAAATAAGAAATTAAAAGTGGCCCAGAAGATGATTAATTTCATTTGAATATGAGTCATGAGATATTTCACATTTCCTTGGTCCCCACAAGTGTAATAATAGGGGTTAGGAACAAGTAAAAATGTATAGTTGGATAAGCAAATTTGTATTCTTTATTATTGTTCATTTGTCACTTTCCAATCCATATCAATGTTTGATACTCTAGGTACGTAGGCATGTACCTTTCAATCAAAGGACAGATAAAATATCCTGAAATTCTTTTTCTTTAATAAGTATTTTGTATCTCAATACTTCACGAAATATTAAGAATTTATCAAATTACAGAATTCAAATTCAAAATATTAGATAAGGAAATAGAATTTCATACATTCCACAAAAACCTTAAAGGTTAAGTAATTCCACACAGTCACATCATACACTAGTAAAGAGCTAAGCATAGTCTATCGAAATATAATGACAAAAAGTTGGAAATCTTCACTAGAAATATGTTGCATACTACATCAATCTCAAAACAAAACTCAGACATGGGATGATGGGGGAGGAAGGGAATGAATTGTAGTCATGACTCCGCAAATTTGTACATAATAACCCATGCATCTTCGTCTTCATCTTCATCTATCGTACCAACTCATATTGCCAATTGAGGACCTTTAAATAAACCTTTTTAAATTTATGTGACAACCTCATAGGTGGTGATGGTGAGTGATGTTGGCCGGAGATGGACGTGGAGCACCAATATGAGGGAGGAATGGTGGCGGGGTACCCGGTGGAGGTGGGCATTGGTAACATTTGGTGAAAAGACCAAACGTATCAATTTGATGTATGAAATTGGTCATACTGGCCCAACCACCAAATCCAAACCCAACAATAAGTACCCAAACCACCACAAATATGTTTATTGTAAACGATCCAGCCCAACGTCCCACAAATTTTGGTGGTTGCTCTACCGCATTCTGCATAATATCAAAGTACATGTTCATAACACACCAAACGTATAAAAGACAAAAACATCCAAATAGTGGCAGAGTCAGAAATTTCTTAAAATATGTACAGAAATAATAATATGTTATGTTAAGGTTGTCCAAAATAGATTATTTAATCATTTCGTATATTACTTTACTTTTACATATATAATATTTTTTTTTCGACGAAAGGTGTTCTATTGTATGTGGCTACGCCACTTCATCCAAGTACTAGTACTATATTATGTGAGATGTGACCTAACTTTATTATTTCCTTCCTTTTATTCTCCATTTGGTCCTTCTGAATCATAATATAATTTTTTTTTCTATTTTTAAAGTAATAACATATGTAATAAAATTTACTAACAATTTTAAGAGACCGCGTAATATAAAGATTCGGTACCTCTCGGGCTGCAGCGGATTTAAAGGTGAACATGTAAGCAAGTGCCGGGATAATGTAAACGGTAAAACTAACGAGGAGTGAACCAACGGAGGAGTTTATAGGGCCGAAAAATGGGAAAACTATAGCCAAAAACCATATCGGAATCACCACCGGCAACCGTGCTGCCGCCCTCTTACACATGCTCTTGCATTCATGCATGCCAATGGCCTTCTCCCATACAAAATACAATGGTGTGCAAGCGAAACCAAATGTTATAAACTGTAAAAAAAACAACTCGATGTTATTTATTTGCTCGTTAAGATAAAGTCAATGTTGAACAATTAAAAATTAGACCTGATGAATGAGCATGAGGATGACAGCCATGTCTCTGAAGGGTGATTTAGGAAGTAGAGAAAATGCATTAGAGTGATCAAGTAACAAATCACCAAATGCCCAATACACTGATGCTGCTGATGGAAGGGTCAGTGTTAACACATAAAGTGTTGCCCATAAGTAAATTGCCTTAAACTTTTGGGGTTTCCACATAGCATGCATTATTTCTCTGCACAAACAAAACACAACAATTAGCCTCTATTAAAAAAAAAATCTTTAATTGTAAGTATATGTAAGTTAAATTCGTATTATATATTTATTTGTCAATACTTTTACTATTAGTATCGTTTCAAAAGAAATAATCAACTGAACATGATCGTCACATAAATTGAGATACATGAATAATACATATTTTAGATATTTCTTTCAAGGTACCTACAAGCTTCTGACATATATACTTGCCACAACCTAACACAATTAAATGATTTTTACAGTTCACAGAAGCTAAAAATCTAGTTGAGTAAATATCAAGATTTATTTGCAGTCCCTTTCATATTTATGATAGGATACTTAATTATTTCTTGCTTTTTTTCCTTGGTTAATGGTACCTTTTAATTATATGTTAAAAAACAGAAAAAAGGAACATAAAAGAAAGAGATGTTCAGAGCATTAAACCATTCATTGATTCAGTAACAAATAAAGCAAAAGTGATTCGAAAAAGATATTTTGCTTTCTAACTTAAAAAGGGTTCATAGTAAGTAATGACTTTTTTTCTTCCCATGCCTGAGAAAGGCTCTCTGCCAAATTGAAAAATAAAATATAATAGAAAAATGCATGTAAAAAGATAAAAGTAAAAGTTCACAGGTTATATGTACAGTTGTATGGAGAATAACAATTATAGTTTTTGATAAGGATTGGTCACCACTTAGTAAATGTTAAAAGTTTTGAGGGAATATTTAATATCTTAGACAAAATAATAATACACTACTATATACTATAGTCCGCTTCTTCAGAATATGTCGAAATAGTCTAAGGTTAAGTCATTTTCACACAAGAATAATGTTGTAGATAGAAGCGGACCTAGTGTGGAGCGGCTAATACAAAATTTAATAGCTTTCGTTCAAATTTAGCCTTATTTGAATTTTATTTAAAAAGGACATAAATTGCAATAAATCAATTAAGATATATCTTACACAGTAACAGCATGTCCCCCAAATGTGTAGAGAATGTTTGTTGCTCCTGTGAAATATAGAACCATTTTTGTTGGACCTGAATGTTTCACCCCCTCTACCTATTTTTATAACAAGAAACAAAAAACTTTAAATCATAATTAAACATTTCAAATTACAAATTAATAATACATGAATAACTCTAGAACAACAGGTACCTAAAAATAATGTGTGACTACATTTTTGAAACGTGACGTGGTATATGCATATAATTTATTCACTAGCTAAGCTTCAGTTACTTTAGTACGATAAAAAATAATAGTCTAATAAAATTGAGTGATTATACGTGAAATTAAGTACCTGGCCATGAAGGAGTGATGCGACAGTAAGATACCAAGCAGTGTAAGTGGTCATTAATAAGCCAAGAAAAGACCAGATTCGGTAGTTGTGAAAAGATGGAATGAATACAGTGGTTGCACAACAAGCTCCGAATATATAAGTCCAAGTTCTTTTGTCCAAATTATCATTTATATAATATATATTACTGCAAAAAAATTACAATAAATTAATCAGTCTCATATCTTTTTTTTTAAAAAAAAAACAGAATATACTACAGGGGGGCAGGTAGAAAATTTAAAACAAAACAAACCTTGCACAGGCTATAAGTTGAATTACAGATCCAAACAGAAGAAAAGTACAATTAAATGCCAAACCAACGTTCCTCCAATGTTTTCCAAGTAATCCATCAAGAACTTCAAACCACTATACAATTTAAAAAAAATCACATTAAAAAAATAATTACGCATTACATTAAAATACTACAATTTTAATCAGAATGCCATGTGAAATTTAGAAGTATTGAGACAAAATATCTAGTATTAACATATATCTTGTCGGAGTGTCTCTTAATTTTTTTTAAAAAAATCACCCCTTCGAAACTAGAAAAGGTTTTTTTTTTCGATTATGAAAAATTCTGTGTACGCTACTTTGAAATGTGATTTTACCTGAATAACGTGGTTGCGGAAATCGACTTTTTCTCTTTCTTTTCTGGTTCTGTACTCAATGTAGAGAATGCTAATGAGATAAGCAGTCCAACTGCCTAGTAAACCGTAGAAGAGTTGAAATGAAACGCCAGAGAGCATTCCAAGTTGAGAAAATGAGTATGGTAGTGTTAATAACACTTGAGCTACCTGAAATTGAAAATGAAATTTTTAAAATTACACACTTATACATTACGAGGATCATCGTATTATGATGGAATAATAAGTACCTGATTAGAAGCACAGCTAAACCAAGCATCATAAGCAGAGCCACCATGCCAAAATAAATTAGAGAATTTGGATTTGATGTCATTATTATTATTAGGCTTTCCTTCACTCTCCATCTCAACATAATTTCCAACTATCACTGTTTCCACTACTTTGTCTGTAGATTCCATCTTCTTCTTTTTTTTCTTGTGATTACTAAAAAAAATGTATGGTATAGGGTGTTTTTAGTAGTTAAAACAGAGTTGAGTGTTTAGTAGGGAAAGCATAGTGGTGTATGTTATATTTATATTGAGTGAAATGAATGTTAAAACAGCTTTGTTTGGTGGGCCTTGTCAACACATCCTTTTTCTCAACCTAATTCTACTTTTAGCTTTTGTTTTTCAAGGAAAAAAAATGGGTCGAAGAAAATGGGGAATTGGTGTTACGTTATTTGAAGTGATAAAATTCGTGACTAGAATGTGGGTAGCTGCAAAAAGGTACCATTGTCTGAATGCTTATTAGTATCTAAATAATCCCTTATTTAGCAATAGAGTTAGAAATTTTATTAAAAATTTTTAAATACAAAAAGTGAATACGCAACAAATTTAAGTTGATTTCACATTTATTATATCTTTTTCCATTCACTTTTATATGTTATGTTATATTTTTCGAAAGTCAATTTGACTAATTTATAAAGTTAAATTAGATTAAATTAATTCGATATTTTTGAGAGAAAAATAGATATTCAAAACCTATGTGAAAAGTACTCTAAATTGTAATTTTTTGCATATCAATATGATAAAAAATACATATTAAAATGTTGATTAAATTTTTATATTTTAACTCTAAAAATAAAAATAATAACAAACAAGAGTGGATGAGTGAGTATAAAATAATTTTGAGTAAGGGCAGATACAGCAGAGCGCCGGGTGAGGGTTGTTCACCCAAACTCTTCGGCAAAAATTTGCATCTTATATATACGGAATTCTTATATATGTGTTTATATAGTAGATATATAGATAGATTTTAGATTTACTTAACACAAGATTAGTTGGTGATTTAGTGATTTAAGAAGGTTAATTTATTGTGAGATTCGAAATTTAAATCTTAAGCACTATACTTTTATTTTTTTAGAATTGCCTTAGTGAAAAAATTCAAAATCGATTACTATTTTTAATAATATATAAATATTATAATATTTTATCAAAAAAAAATTTAATGGACCCCGTTATGCTTACCTAACTATAGTGCTTAAATTAAATTTGATGATATTATAATCTCGCTCGACACTCTCCTCTCTATTCCAGTCTCGCTTGCCATTTATACAAATGCATATGTATAATATACAATTATATATATATATACAATTTATCTCTCTCGCTTGCCTCTCTCTTTCCTCTCTCGATCTCGCTCACCTCTCTCCTCCCTCTCCCCTCTCTTGCCATATATACAAATACATATATATAGTATACAATTATCTAATCAATATAAATATACAATTTACTTTTCTCCCACTCTTTTCCCCCTCTCTCTCCCAGTCTCGCTCGTCTCTCTCCACGCTATAACATGTAGCTACAGATTGTAATTATCAAACTATAGTTATAGAGAATAACTAATTATTTTTAAATTGTTATATGTGAGAATTCGTGATTATATTATTCACCAAATACTCGTGTGTGTTCTTTAATATGGACAATATGGTAAGTTAGTAAAATAAACATTATAGGGAAAAAAATTTGATATTAATTCATGCAAATACTATGAAGATGGGAGTAGAGGGCAAGAGTAACGGTGGGGATGGGGTATATGGTGTTTTTGAAGGGAGGTAATTTTCATGAGTAGAGTTAAACGATTAGAATGTGTCCACTAGTTGTAAACTACAAACACGTATAATTGTTGAATGCTTTTTTTTTATTACAGCTTGTTTGGATGGTTATTCTCGATAGTTTTATAATGTATTATATTGTAGTTTAGTATGTTAGTATATGATATTGTTTTTGATGAAATAAGATTTGGTAAACCATGCTTATAAGCTATTTCCTCCCTCCCTCACTTCACTTGTCCATTTTTTACTTATTTAGGTTTAGAAATTTAAAAGATAATTTATTATTTTATATTTATCTTATCCTTATGAATTATTATTAAAAAAATACTCTTTATTATCCAACATTTGAGCTAATACTTATACTAATTAGGAGTAATATAATAAAAACATGAGCAATTCTTTTTTTAGAAAAGTATGTGAAAGTTAAAATAAACGAAAGGAGTATAAAAAACTATAAATTGAGATAATAAACTTATGATGTTTATGTGAATTTAACTTATAAGCACTTTGCTTATAACTTTTTTATTATCCGTCCATTTTAAATTGTTTTTTTTTGCACTTTTCGAAAGTTAATTTGACTAATTTTTAAAATTAAATTAGATATATTAATTTGACGTTTTAAACGAAAATTCAGATATTAAAAAGTTATACAAAAAGTATTTTAAATTACAATTTATTACATACAATATAATGTGAAAATATATAGTAAAATGTTGATAAAATTTTTTATAATTGATTCTAAAAAAAAAAGAAAATTATTCCAATTATAAATGGACGGAGAAATGAAATGTTAAAAAACTTAGTATTAACTCTCTGAAGATACAAGGGGTGATACATTTTTGGGAAGTGTGAGTAAAAATGTTGGTTTATAGCTTCCAAGTTGAAACAGTTCAAGTTTGCGAGCTTTGACGCCATGGTATTCGTGCCTAAAGCAATTGTTCCTATCATTAAATCTTTTAATTTAAGCAAATTATTTATTAATTAAACTAAAATTATTGTCTTTTAGTGCAGATGCTAATGTAATTATGGGAGCGTGACTGGCTTCTTTGCACGAGTGGGTTTCTCTTCTTCCCATGGAGAAATATATTGTATAACATTTGATTATTTTAACTTAACCTATGCTTCGTATTAATTGTATTTTATTTATGTGCCTAAAATATGAAATGATTTGCCTTAAATAATCACATTCTACTTTTTAAGTATTCTAATTCTGTCTTTATCTGATGTGATAATGACGTCAACTTCAATGTCATTAAGAATAATAAAAGGAATAACCTCTTCCAATTTTTTTTTTAGTTAGTGTTTTTGTTTCTCAAAGTTAAATCACTTGAATTTTGATCGATATACCATATAATTTTTTTGAAGAAATATAATTTATAATATTTTATGGAACTTTTAAAAAAAGTTAAGAATTAAATTAATTTTGTTTAATTTAACACCAAAGTTTAGTTAAGTTAGTTCCTTAAAAAAATAAATGTGACCACTATTTCAAGACAAAAACTAAAGTACCATTTTATCTTTCTTTCTTTCTTTCCTTCTAATACATAAACATCATTCCTAACATGGACAAATAGACAGTAAAACTTGTATAAAATTAAACAAATAAATACACGTGTCCTACATGACATAATACATGTAGGATGCCACGCAGGATATAAAATTGCAACTTCAGGTGCCATGTAGGATAAATGTGTCTATTTATCCAACTTTATATAAATTTAAGTGTCTACTTGTACACATCCAAAAATAAAGGTCATAATTAAATGTATAAATTTAAGTTTTGGATTTGAAAAAATCCATAGTCGGAGTGCTTTTTCCGATTGAATCCAATGCAACGTGAATTCATATACTATGAAATTTAATATAAATATTGAATATCGAATATCATATAAAAAAAAGTTAGAAAACGAGAGAATTATTACAAAATAGACCGTATGATTATCGGCAAAGGGGCGTGGTCGCTTTATAGCAAGAAGAAGAAGAGAAAAAAGCTACTTTTATCACATGGCTTTGGGAGGAAAATAACTTTATTGTCTCGAGAATTTCATTCAATCCATTGCTTCTTCCAATTTATTAGAATTAATATTTTAAAATAGCACTCAACTTTGAAAAGTTATCTATTAAAGTCATTAAAATTTGTTTTGTATCAATAAAATTACTCAACTTAAAACTTTATATCAATAAAATCACTCACCTAAATGTATTACTAAAGTCAATTGATATAACAAAATAAATTATTTTTATGTCATATTCATCATGATTAAAATTATAAATAAATAGCTAAAAATTACTATTTTATTAGAAAATAAAATGATAAAAATGAATTACAATTTTGAAATATTAAAATAAAAATTTAACTTACATATACGTGTTTTCAATTTGAACTTTAAACAATTTTTTTTAAAAAAAAAAATAATCTCTCCAATTAATTGCCTACTAATATTTCTCTGTAGGTATAAGGAATACTCGGAAAAAAAATAACTGTATCACGTTATTTTAAAATTTTCTCTTAATTATCAAATGTCACAAACTTTTTTGTGTGTACTAATGGGAATGTGAATGCACAAAAAAATAATTAAAATTCTTATTTTCATCTTATAATAGGTGATTGCCAAATGGTTTAGGGTTTTCTCTTATCTCGATTTCAGAATCGACAATGATAATGAAGAAAAAATAGAAAAAATTATGAAAGAAAATATTGTTATATATCTTTATTATTTTATTCTATAAGTAAATAGTAATTTTAAGATATTTATTTATTATTTTAATAATGATCATGATATAATAATTTATTTTGTCATGTCAATGTTACTTTTTTAATAATAAATTTAGTTAAATGATTTTATTGATATAAAAGTCTAACTTGAGTGATTTTATTGATATAAAAGTCTAAGTTGAGTGATTTTATTGATGCAAAACAAAGTTTAATGATTTTATTAGATTAATTTACAAAATTGAGTGACCTTTTGACATATTAACTCCATTTATTACTATCTTCTATATTACACATTTTGAAATATAACTTATAAATTCATATTTTTTAACTTACTCCTACTTAATTATTTTGTGGCAATTTACGTGACCATCTTTCAATATTCAATAAGAAATATTGTTTAGATGGAACTTTCATGTTGTGTTATTCATATTTTAGATGTTCAATTTTATGCAGGAAGGTGCTAAGTATCCCAATTACTTAAAGAAGATGAATAGTTAAATTATATCTCTATATGCTCTTGAAATATTTTCACTTCATCAGCTAATTTTTAATCTTTTTTCTTGAACTTCTCTTATACTATTTTTTGCAAATACGATTACATATTTTATGTACCAATTACCAATTAAAAAAACTATGTTTTGTTAACAATATAGTCTTCACACATTTTAGAGACATAAGGACAAAACTTATTCTTTGAGAACTGTAAGATCATGTGCCTTTGAAAATGCGCTTTATCTTGTAAATTCCTCCCATCTCCTTTTTCCATCAATTTATTCATATGTTATAGTAATTTCTTATTTTGATAAACATGCTTCTAACTACTAATGGATAACAGAAATTTCGAGTTCAAATCTTATTGAATACAAAATTATCTTAACTAAAAGTTTATTATTTTTAATCTGAATTTAATGAAACTCCTAATACAAGTAGTAAACAGTTAGTTAGGAACCAAGAAAATGAAAGGCAAACACAGAAGCCTCAAAACCAAGACAAGATGAAAGAATAAAAGGACAAATGCTTTTATCATATAAAATGAAACAGCAAAAAGTGTTAAAAAGTAAGCAAAATTCACCATTCCCTCAGAAAAGTTAGGGGGACTAAATAGAGCATACTGATTGCTAGGGCAAGACAAAAAGAAAATTCACAAAAGAAAAAGTTCTTTAAATTCATATATATTTAACCAGCTATTTTATTTTTTACTTTTATTTTAAAAGGCAAGATGTTATTTTTTTTATACTATTCAGTCCCCAAGAACCTTTAATTATATGTGTCTTCTGCTTTTTACAGAGGTCTTTTTCAAATTTGAATGTGTCACCTAGAGTTATCATTGATAATTTGCAATGTTATGATGTTAAAACATAATGAGGTCAGATTTCTTTTAAATATATATGAGTTTTATGATGTATTTCAATTATGAATACTAGTTTTCGAAATTTATGGGTTTTCTTTGTTTAAACAGTTCTTTCTACAACAAATCACAATTTAATTAATTGATTGTCTATATTCCAAACAGTTCTAGACATCGGTAGAAGTTGTAAAGATCACTCATTAAAGTAATTGAAGTTTACTTACTGTAATAGCAAATTTACAAATATACAGTTTTGTCACATTTCTAATAGTTGAACTTAACCACATGATAATTGTAAAATCACACAAATTTATTCATTGTAACCTTTATGGCTATAGATTCCATGGATATCGTAGAAAAATGTCATGACTTCACTGTCCTGGCTTGTAGAGTGAAATTATTTTGACATAAGCAAATTATTGTTATAGTGACAATACTAGAGCAGTGAATTTAGGTCAATGAAACTGGGATTGGAATAAATTAATTAGTATGAGTAAATAGATAAAAGTGAACATATTGATGTTAGTTGTTGGATAAAAAGAGTGATAATTTTATTTTTGTCACGCTTTACAGACATGATATGACATATATAATATTCATGGGACCAAAAACATTCTCTGAGTAGTTTTGTCCTACTTTCCTTTCTCTTGACTGCTAAATTGTTCATTCTCTTTTGTCTTAATTTCTAGCATACAATTTTACACTATACTTCATCTTCCTCTCATTTATATTTGAAAACTTGGCTTTCAATTTTGGCAGACAAAATTTTATCACAACTGTTAGCTGAAATTTCTAGTCCATAGCGAACATTTGTACGTAAGTTATTTGACGAGTACAACAACACCAACAAACTAAGTATAATATCATGACGAGTAAAATGTAGAAGCTGGTCCTAATTTGAGTAATTGTGGGGTAAGCAAGATATAATAACTAGTGTCATGTGATGAATATAACCTCATAGTATATTATGTTTCCTTATGTATGTTGTTAGTAGTTATGATAAACATATCACCCTTATAGTTTTCTCGACATGACATTAAGAGAACATGATAACTAGCGGTCGTATACAAAGACAAATGTATCATTGGAGCATTAGATACACATGAATTCAATAATTTTTATCTAAAAATAACTATCTGTGTTGAAAAATATCAAATTCAGAATCTACCTCTAGTTATATAAGTTTGGTCTCAAGGTTAACCAATAGTTATTGCCGCTAGCTAGCCGTTGAATCATGAAGTGAAAAATTATGTTTCTTTAATCCTAACTCAAAATTGTATATTTGTATTTTGTGTCTTAATATATACTACGATTGTTAGATACATTTGTTATATTTAACTTCTTTTGTAAGTTGACCTTTTTATAAGGAGAGACAAAATCAGTCATGGCAATCTATGTGGGCTCATTTTTCAATTAATGGATTAGACGACTTATTATGATTGAGTACAAGAAAATGGGTATTTATGCACGCTTGGGCCAATGTATATGATGATCAACAGTTATTTCAAAATTATGCCTTTTAAGCACTCGTTAGTAAGCACAATGATACATACATAACAAAAGGTCCATTAATACACTTCTAGAGACTTAGATTTGGCACCAAAAGTGCATTACAATGCCGTTAATTAGTGTTTTGAAATGATTATATCTTTGTAATGGGGGTCAATCTTTATCCTTATTTGTTGAATTACCAAACTGTATGGGCCTCTCATCAATAATGCACTTTTTTAGTATGACAAACAACTAATGAACAATAGCCAAATGAACTACATTAATGATTGAAAAAGTACATTTTATCTATAAAAGTAGGACTAGGTAATACTACGTATTATATTTGGTTATATGTACTTACTTGTTAATCATTAAAACATTTTTTATAAACAAGCATTTTTTAAATTTGTAAATGATTTCTAATGTCTATAGGTTGCAGGGTGAATCTGAGAGTTTAGCTATCTTATAGAGGGTCACTAGCGTAGTTATGCTACTGAGTTTCACATATCTAATACTATCATCACGCTACGAGTTATGATACACTTGTATAATTCAGGAAGACTTCTTCTATCCCAAGATCTTTAAGTAAGATCAGAAGATTCAACTAAAAAAGATGAACCTCAACGAGAGAAAGAATATTTTGGATAAAACAACTTCGTTATAGAATAAGACTTTGATTTGAGCTGTTCTTAGGTTGCTCACAAATGACTATGGTCATCCCTATTTATGCTTGTGTAGGAATGCTTTTAGAAGTTATTCTAGATAGATTTACAAAAAAAAATCTAGATGATATTATCTTGTAACTATCTAACTAGAATCTACATTATTCTATACTTTACTATAAATATCTAATTATCTAGAACATTTAGATTTTTTTAAAAATATAAATATCAAAAATATTTACTCTACCGAAATTTAAAAAATTCCACTAAATATCTAAAATATTTGTTATACCTTCAAAAAATCTAATTTAATTTTTCACATAATATGTATGAACGAGTAGATATAATTTTGCATTGCTCCTGTTGGAAGTAGCCAGACTTGAGCCTCTTAAAGAAGCTAGGGGCTCATGAGCTGGATTAAGCCCCAAAGGGACTTTCCCTTTTGATGGGCTAGGGCCTAGGCCCATTTAATACTCAAGATATTTTGGGCTGACCGTAGAATGGGAGAGAGGAGAAAAATATAAGGTCTTTTTTAAAAAAAATATAATTAAATAGCAAACTATTAATTCAAATTAAATGTTATAGCTTTAGTTTTATTTATTTGTAATTTATAGTAAACATTTCATGTTTTTGGTCATCCCATTTCTATACGAAAATATACAAATGCAGGACTCATTTGTATATCGAAATATACAAATGCAAAATCCATTTGTATACCGAAATTAACAATGCATGAGACATTCGTATACCAAAATATACAAATAGACTCAAATACTATTTTTTAGGGCAGCTTTCACATATAGTAAATAAAAATTTCATATTTGTATGTTATAGCAAAGTTTGCATAATTGCGCTCCATAGCAAACATAGAGACTGTATAATTCGTTATACATATACAGTTGAAGCAAATTGTATAAAACGAAGTGTATAAAACGAGAAAGAGAAAGACACTTGGGCAGAGAACTGTATAAAAACGAAGTCTATAAAATGAATTGTATGATTATAAGTGTATAGAACGATTATATACAATTTGAATTTGTATAAAATGACAAAGAGAGAAAGACAACAGAGACTTGGCAGAAAATATACAATTGAATCGAATTTATAAAATGAGAAAGAGAGAAATTAGATACAATTTGAAATTTGTATAAAACGAGAAAGAGAGAAAGGCAAAAGAAATTGGGCAGGGGAGTATTTTTATTGTATAATTATAAGTGTATAGGACGAAAATATATGTATTTGCATGTGTATATACAATTTTCTCACGCTTTATACAAACAGAAACACAATTGATACATTTCGCTTCTGTTTGTATAAGTGAGAAAGGCGAGGGTGGCGAGCGATATTTGGGAGAGTGGTGAGCGAGATCTGGAAGAGGGGAGAGAGGGGAACAAAAATATATGTATTTATACAATTTCCTCTGCTTTATACAAATAGAAACAAATTTTATACACTTGTGTTTGTATAAAAAGTGAGGAAACCAGCGAGAGATTGGAGGTTAGTGGCGAGCCAGATATTTGGGAGAGAGGGGACTGACAAATTTTGGCAAACGTTTGCTATGGAGCACAATTAAATCAAACCCTAGCTACTCCATTTATTTTAGATTATTAGTTTGCTATTATATACAATTATCCTTTTTTTTTTTATGTATATGTATACCTAAATATACAGAATAATAGTCATAGCAAATATAAAGTTTGTTATGGAACACAATTATACTAACTATAGCTAAAACATATAAATATGATTTCTATGTATGCTAAACCTAAAATATACTCTTTTTTTTTTTAAACCAAAACAATGACGGACTCAAAAATCCAATATAAAAATATGAGTAAATATTAGGTTAATCAAAGTTAAGCTCTTGTTTTAAGGTAATTGGAAAGTAATTATTTTTATATAAACACAATATCTAGATAAAAAATGTGCTGAAGTTTGAATTTCCTACAACGATGAACTTCTAAAAACTTAAACCTGAAAACTATAAGAATATTTTATAGAGTTTCTAATAAACGTTATGAGTGAAATATCGATAAATTAATGGATATGTATCATAAATAAAATAATAACGTATTGAGTGTAATCTTAAATATACATCGACCTTACTCATTTTAACAAGTGTCATCATGAGTGAAATGACAATAATTCGATTCAAAACTTTCGAGTCATGCAGAATGGTGAATTATATCTTGTAAGCCTTTATAACTTGCTGGATAAATTTATATATTTCATTGCAGTGACGAAACTAAAAGTTTCACTAATATGTCCAAAATTTCACATATACAAATGAAAAATAATTTTTGATTTATATACAACTTTCTAATACATAATATAATGTTCTTAGTGAAAATGAAAATTACCAATCTAATAATAAAAAAATCATCTTCTTATGCATAAAATATTTTTTAAAAGAAAAATATTACATTAAAAACAAATAATACTACTATACAAAAAGTTAGGAATCAAATCTGTTAAAAAAAAAAAATAGAGAAAAGAGATGCCAAAATCTATCATATAGTTACAGTTTCTTGTCTTCACAGTCACTTTTTACTTTGATTTCCCCCACTCTCTCTCTCCTCCTATTTTTTTTGGCGCTGTTTCTTATCTTTTTCAACTTTTTTCCCTTTCTTTATTCTTCTGGACCTCAATAACCCAATTAAAATGAAAAAGAAAAAGTTAACAACTTTGAAACCTGAAAATCAATCACTCACTTTAACCACTATTCATCATCAATGGATCGTCTTCTTATCTTTCTCTCCCTTCTTCTCATCACTTTCTCTCTCTTCTCAGGTAATCAATCACTTAACTTCTCTTCAAATCTTCATTTTTTCTAAATATTTGATTTTAAAAGTTTAATTTTGTATTACTTACAGAGGTGCAGTCCACAACTTTCAAGATAGTAAACAAGTGCCGCCACACAGTATGGCCAGGAATACTAACCGGAGCTGACAGAGCACCCGTTAATCCAACCGGATTCGTACTTAAAAGTGGGAAATCCAAGACTCTGAAAATGCCCAGAGCTTGGTCGGGTCGGGTTTGGGGTCGGACCCTCTGCTCCAACGAACCCTCCACTGGTAAATTCACTTGCGTCACCGGAGATTGCGGGTCCGGTAAAGTGGAGTGCGCCGGAGCGGGTGCTATACCGCCGGCGAGTTTAGCGGAGTTTACTCTCAACGGAGATCAGGGTTTGGATTTCTATGACATCAGCCTTGTGGATGGATACAACCTTCCGATGCTTATAGTTGCTAAAGGAGGTACAGGGGGATGCAGTGCGACGGGATGTTTAGTGAATTTGAACGGCGCGTGTCCCAGAGATTTGAGGGTTGCGAGTGGGGGTGAAAGTGTTGGATGTAAGAGCGCGTGTTTGGCGTTTAATGATCCGATTTACTGTTGTAGTGAAGCGTATAATACGCCTGACACGTGTCATCCGTCGAGCTACTCGCTCTTTTTCAAGCACGCGTGCCCACGCTCTTATAGTTATGCTTATGATGATAAGACTAGTACCTTCACTTGTGCCTCTGCTGATTACTTGATCATATTTTGCCCTCCTCCTTATACCAGGTGAATTACATTTACACCCTTCCTATTTACTGATTTTTTGCTTTTATTTCTTAGTTATTTGAAGATTTTTACTGTTATTATGTATGTGATCTAATTATATCTAGTGGCGAATATAGGATCTTTAGAACATGATACGAGAAGGAGACATCTCAAATAGGTAAATTTGTTTGGAAGACGGGGAAAAACATCTATCATTTAAGTTTCTGAGTAGCTAAAGTTAAAATAGAATAGGTCTATCATATTGTGGGTTTTAAGAATAAGCAGGTTTAAAGAGGAAATGGCAAGCAGGAAGAAGAGTAGTAACGTCGTATTATCTATCCGAAGCAGTAGCAGGCCAGACACTGGTCTTCCTATCTTCTGGCTGTTCCTAGAAGGAAAAAATCCCTTGTCCTATAGGTAATTAGATCAACATTAAACCAAGTCCACTATTTAGTTTTTCTGTAGCATTGATTCCAGTTTAGTATATCAATTTTAGAAAATATATACACAAAACTCAAAGTTTTAGTGATCACACGTTCATGTGTCCCACATTTTACTTATAAATTCGCCCTTGGTAGTAATGTCAAGGAGTCCTGGCATATTTAAGTATGTGCCAACTAATATGTTCAGTCAAACATTGTCATATAAAATGAGACTGAGGAAATAATAGTTAAATTATGATAAAAAGTCAAGCATGCACTAAATCCGCCTCAATGTGGTGTTTAAATGAGTAACGAGTTCCATTTGTGGACCTGAATAAATGGAACAGGTGTAGATAATTTATGTAGTTGACTTCAACTAATTTAGAATGGAGTCATAGTGAAATTGATTGATTGATTGACCTGTTCTGGATAAGGGACATCCAAATGAAATTTCTATTGACTAGTGATCAGTTCTATGGAAATGGAGGGGGCTCTGTATTCATAATAAAGGAGCATTGATATGGAAATTTGGCATAAGAGATAAAAAGTAGTTTGCTATAATATTCACTTGGTTTGTTTTGACATACCAATAGGAAAATTTGAATGTTTAAACTTCTCATTTTACCCTTAATGAGAATCTTTTATAGCCACACAAATGTATGACATATTTAAGACCACAAGATTTAAACGATTTCCTTTTTAATCTCTGCATAAATTGATACATTGCCAACATGTCCTCCAAAATGTTGGAGGCTACGCATTTATGGAGTAAACACTTGATATAAGAGGTTAGAGAGGAGTGGAAGCAAAAGTGGAGAAGTATTACTGGGCGTTTGGCCATGTTTCATCATGAAATTTTAGAAAAGCAGTTTTCAAATTTCAATTTTAACACAAGTTTTATCTCTTCAACTTGCACCTACATGCTACGAGTTTGCAAGGGTTGCCAACTTCATCTCCCAGCTTCCCACCATTGTAGCATTCACTAGTCTTAGTTTCTTTTAATAACCACTTGTATGGTTTGATAAAGCTGTTGGTCATTGATGGATATATGTGTGGTTTAACACTCTTCCTCAAGGTGTTAGGTGTTGTAATTTACTTATGATGTAATGTTTACATTTTCTTTTCGACACATATATATATCATTTTTAAATGAGATGCCCTTTACGGAAAAAGAGAAGAGGATTTCCTTGGTATTTGTGGAAACGTTCAAACTGGAAACTCCTGGGTGTTTTTCGTTGTCGGTATAACTAACTGTTCTCCACTTAAGTAAGAAAAAAGTTTTGTAGAGTAGTAAAAAGTAGTAAAAGTCTGTTTCGTCTAACTCTTGCTATTCTAACTATGATTATTTTGTTGAGAAGTTCATCTTAACCTGACTTCTTCTGCCCTCTGAAGTGAATGTCTTACTCATGTATTTGGTTCAATTATAAGAAAAAACTTACTTCCACTGTCTCAGAATGAATGGCGGAGTATGAGTATGAGAATCAAGACACTACCTTCCATTTTGATATTGAACATCAGTTCCCAAAATCTAATGTTTTAGAAAGTGCACTCTCTACCCTCACAAGATGGGGTAAGACTATGCGCACACCACCCTCCTTTGACCCTACTAGTGGGATCACATTGGGTATGTTGTTGTTTTAGTGACTACAGAAAAGACAACACAAGTTCACATGGATAGAAGTATTTAGAGACATATTTGGAAAGAATATTCAAAGCTATACCTTATGAAAAAAGTTGATAATGTTGTTTTCTACTTCATTGTTATAAGATATGTGTGAGATTCATGACATTCAAATGGAACTTATGGGAACTCTACTTAGTTGCTTGATAATTCTGATGAAAATGGAAAAGTTATCTGCTGATTTTATGTCTTCTGTGAGAAACCAATATGATAAAATCACAATCTTTGTTGTTTCGCAATTTCAAAATAGATTAGAGAACTAGCTATTAAACTCTCATTTTAATGCTGTTTGAATAAAAACTATGCAGCCAGAAAGTGTTAGGAATACGGAAGGATTCAGCTGAGTTGCCACTGGTTAACAAAACCATGATGTACATAGGAAGGCGTCATTGAAGCGTGGTTAGACATCCATCTGCCATCTTTACTGCACATTATGGTTGACACCATGCCTATAACTGCACTTGCTTGTACTTGGAGAACATTGTGACTGGGGGCAACTTTCTGGCTAATTTACAAAGAGAAGTTAAAGCTTTTGACTGTCATGAAACCCAATGCCGACTATCTCTCATTTAAAATCACGTGTGCAGGTCTCGTCAAAAACAAATGACAATAATTGTGTATAGGAGCTTGTATAAGATTGGTATTTGTTCATTTTCATGATCAGTCTACATTTTGCTCTCCGTCGCTTTTGGTGCTTGGAAGGGACCATAGTGTAGAGTCCTCTTCAAAAAAGAAACCTTAAACTGTATTTAAGTTGATGCACAAACAGATTTATGACCCCCCTTTCTATGTTTTTTTAGGTGTTAGGGGTATGGTAAATTTTTTGTTCTTTTCTTGTGAAAGTGTTAATGTGGTGGAGAATTCAAAACATTTTGAAACTTGTTGAAGGTACATATAAGGATATTTGAGCTAACTGCCTAGAATAGAAATTGATTGTATTTTGGTGTATGATTTGTTTAAAATAGTATTTGCCATCATTGATCACACAAGGCACAGATCTTATGTGCATGTAAATACGAAAAAGCATTTTCACCATAAATATAATGGGGAATAAGTAAAGAACTGATTGAATTAGGTCAGAGTATTTTCAAAACCATATAAAGAGACTACATATTACATTCTTGGACAAATAAGATAGGAATATCTCAACTTTTGTTTGCAGGAGGACCAATAAAGGTGTTATTATTTTAGTAGAGAAGTAGAAGAAGTGAAATGAGAAAAAGGAGGAAAAGAGGTAAAGCTTGTCTGCCAAAGTGTATCTTACTTTTGTACCAGCCCTTCTGCTTTGCTTTTTCCTCTTCTAAATTCACAATATCCACATAACCTTAGATAGTAGTATATTTTTAGGATATATTGTGAAATTATTTTTTATCATGCTCCCTGTGTTTCAAGTGTTTTTTTTAAAAAAAAGTTTGATTGGATAAGAAATTTAAATAAAAATGGAGATTTTTAAGTTATGTAATCTTACATTAAATATATGTGTATTGTATCGAAATAATCTGGATTTTTCATATTATAATCTCAAACATGTTATGCGGAATATTAAAATATCAAAAGTGACTTTTTTCAGAAATAAACTAAAATAAAGAAAACAGTACACATAAATTAAAATACGTGATAATCCAACAAGTAGTTGAAATAAGAATTACAAACAGAGCGTTCAATAATTAATAAATATTTATGTAAAAAGTGATTTTTAATCTCTATATATCATAAAATTTTCTATATGGTAATAATAAGTTTCAGACGTAGCTACCCCATTACAAATTTGCATTAAGTTTTGATCAAACACATTATGTTGTAATTAACCCGTATGTTTTCTTTTTTAATTTAAATTATGACTATTTATATATAATAAAAATACCTCGTTTAGTGGCTGAGGATGTGCTTTCATTAGTTTTGCATGAGCAAAATGCGGACTTAATTATCTTTGTTCCCTACTTACTTTGACCCTACCCTCTTTATAATTAATTTAAAGAAAATGATTAAGGACGATTTTTTTTTTCTTAAAAGGTTAAATCTTGTCTAAAAGAGAAGAGAAAAACCAGGTTGCTTTTGAAAAAAAACACCTCATAAAAGCATAGAAAAAACAGCAAGTTGCTCTACTAAAAAGTCATTCAGTTAATCAAAGTTTTTTAACTTTCGTCCTTCTAAAGTGAAATTCGACATAATTTGCTATATCTACATATTGGGTCCTTATAATCTGGCATTGTGGGGGCTAGTTCATGTTCATCAACTAAACGTTGGAGCCTAAAACATTACATTTCTCTAATTTGAACCGAAAGATAATTTTGACTCATTCGTCTTTGAAAGCTTATTACATCTAATATCATCTATGAGATTGCCTTTAAGTCCTCTTTATAAGACATAAATCTCTTCTTTTTATTTAGTTATGATAATAAAATGTTTACGAGCTAATTACAAAAATATGAATAAATGGATAAAATTTAACAAATATATATCTTATTACTACTTAAATGACCTATTAAATGGTCATGGACTCCTGGATTTCATTATACTCTCTTTTAAGGACATCAATTAAATACTATGTATTTTGTGTACTTCCAAAGATTATTTAATACTACATACACTTATACACAAGTATTGAGAAGTGTCATATAAGTATTTCATAGGAGAGTTTGGACGTAAGTAATTAATTGCATTTGGCCAACGAATGGTCAAAGTTTTGCACCATATAATAGGACTTATTGGGGAATCATCAAAAGACGAGACACTTTTCAGTCATGGAATCCAAGGCCACTTACTCACACTTTATTAGCTTAAGACTACCCCACACCTACAAAATTAGAGAGAGAAATTTAATAAAATTAGCCCATAGAATCATAATTCGTTATAGTTCATGTTTGAATAGTTTATCTTTCTATTTGATACCCTTAATTCAATTCATCATAAAAATTAAGTTGATATATAACATAAATTGAAACGTGCAATATCTTATTAAAATATTTCTTATTTGATGTATTATGTATAGTCATAATATAAAAAAATTATTTTAATTAGACACCTGTAAATAAAAACAAGTTTAAGATAAAAAATTAGAAAGAATTGAATAATACCTCAAATTTTAACTTGGCATTAGTTGACAGTTATGATTTTTAATTTTGGGTGTGCATACGTAGACACTTAAATTTGTAAAAATTTGAACAAATAGACACATTCGTCTTGCATGGCACTGTCGAGACAATTTTGTGTCCTATGTGGCATTCAGCATGTATTATGTCATGTAGAACACATGTGTGTACTTGTTTAATTATACAAGTGTAAGTGTCTACTTATGCACCCTCAAAATTAAAGAACATAATTATCCACTGCAATCAAATTATGAATTATTTATGTGACTTTGTATATATGAATGATATGTCCATTTAATAATTCTTTATATATGCCATGATGTTAATCCACCTTATTAAAAACCAAATAATAGATTTATAGCTTGTTAGGATTCACTTCAAAATGAATCAAATCTACTTTTAAGTTATTTTTAATTTTTGAGAATATTTGATAAAATTAAAATAACTTTAAATAAATTTAAAAAACACAAATAAACGTTAAAAATAAAAAATAAATATGCTCTGCTTTTCATTTTTTTAATTTAAAAGTTACTAAAGTTTGACTTAGAAACAAAAACTTCAAGAAAAGTCATGTACGAATGGGTTACGTATCGAGTTAATTATACAACATTAGTAATTAAGATAGATTATCTTTTTGATGATTTTTTTATTTTTTATATAAATTTTGTAATAGCAACTAAATGCCTAATTAAAAAATGGGAAAAGGGTTAAAATTATCCCTCAACTTTATTTTATTGGTTGATTTTACACTTGCCGTTAAAAGCAAATTATATTTACCCCTCATGTCAATAAACTTAACAAATATACCCTCATTGGATCGAAAGTCCAAAGTCAATTAGAATTATTCAATTTTTTTAAGTGATCCAATTTTAACTCGATCCTACCCACTTAATAAAATAACTCATTTCTTTTACACAAATGAACTTTTTTTCCCACCATCAAAACCACCACCCTCTCCGAGATCTTGGAGAGGGTGGTGGCTTTGGTGGTGGTGGTGAACAAAGTTGATTTAGAAAAAAAAATGAGTTATTTTATTAAGTGGGTCGGATCGAATTAACATTGAGTAATTTAAATAAAATCAGATAGTGTTAATTGATTTGGGATTTCACATCGAAGGAGGACATATTTTTGTTAAGTTTATTGACGATATAGGTAAATATAACTTACTTTTAATAGCAAGAGTAAAGTTAATCAATAAAACAAAGTTGAGAGATAATTTTTACTCTTTTACAGAAAATTAGAATATATGAAGTGTGGTTCTATACCACATAAGTCTCCATACCACATTTTGAAAAAATGAGCTGATAGTGCCTTTTAAGTTTTAAATAAAAAAAATAGGACAATGGGGCCCTTATATTTTTCTTTACTTTTTTATTTTTAATATTAATAAAAGGACTAAACTAAGTAACATTTTTGTAGTTGGCTGGGCAACCACTGAAGTTGTTTGAACAATTTCTAAAGTTGCTTGGACAACTGTTGGAGTTGTCGAACGACTAAAGAAGTTGTTTCGACAACTATGACAGTTGTCGAACGATTAAAGAAGTTGTCCTGATAACTACGACAGTTGTTGGATTAAATTGTAAAAGTTAAAACGTTGGGACTATTGTGAAAATATCTTTTAACTTAATATTTTTATTATCACTTTTACTTAATTTTTCAAACTTGAAGACTTTTACTTAATTAATAAACTATTTTATTCTTTTTAATAGACCTTCCCAAACTCTCAACATTTCTGTCCTAAAAAGTGACACGTAAAGCGACACTAATTCCAATTATTTTCATCTTTCGTTTGTTATTTTTAAAATAAATTTACTTTTTTAATATAAATTTTATTTTTGTTATCACTTTAACGTATTGGAATATTTAAATAGTATTTTTGTGTATTTTTAAATTTACTTTTTAAAAATATAATATTAAATATCAATTAATATAAATATTATAATAAATTTCATATATTAATTATTATTCTTTATTCAAAAGGAATGAACAATTGATAAAGTCTAAAATAGACAAGTGAAAGCGAATTCAAGAAATAACTAGTGGATACCAACGTGGAATATTAAATCATTACACCTAACACTTTCATTTTATGTTAGTTTTTTTTCTAAATTCATGAAAACATATGTATTTAATTCTCGATTAATCATAAATTTTAAAGTTAAAATTTGAAAATATAAATTTAAAAATTTTGCTTTTTGAAATTTGAAGCTGTATTTAAAAATGCATTTTACTTGAAAAGATTTGAAATTTTATGTGTAGAACTCTCATAAACTAAAATTTAAAAAACATTTAAAATATGGGCTAATTTCATAAATAAACTTTTACTCAAAGCTAACTATAATTTTTAAAAATAATTTACAATTACATAATAGCTTATTCGAGGTTTTTGGATATATTTTTGGGGTTGAGAAAAGGAAGCTAAATTCCTTTTATGAGAGACAAAACATGTGCTCTCATATCTTGAAGGCATAAAGCTTACGCTATCTGTATCTCTATTTATTCTAAACAAAATTAAGAAATAATTTTTCAGAGCATTTACTCCATACTAATTAAAGCAAATTAAGCACATCAAAACCAAAATGAGATTGATTGGAAATTTGATTTATTATTGGAACTTTCAAGATAACAATTTTTTTAACAACTCACATGAATTTTACATGACTTATGTTATTTCTTATAAACATAAATATAAACATTAAATAACTCTATCTACCATCATCATAATTTTCAACTATTACTAATAAATCCGTACTTTGATAAACTAGGCAAAGTTCATAAATTAATCTTTTATACAAATAAAAGTTAACAATGTTTATGTTATTTCTTGAAATTCGTTTTCTTTCTCTATATTTACCATTAGGACTCAACTCATAAAAAATAGATAAGTGATCAAGAAATCTTAATTACTCGATTTTAATTTCTCCGAACAGCTCGAACAATATATTGATGATTGAAGTAAGCCCAAATCCATATATTTCGCCGGGTAATAAACATCTGGTCCCAACGTTGCTGTTAACTATACCATACAAGTATGACTTAAATCCACCTTATCACATATTGCATTAAAAAATAGTTTACAATATATTATTGTCCCATAAAGGCATTATTACAATATGAATTTTCTATCTTACAACTGATTGCTAATTCTTGCATCACCAATTTCCTTTTCCTTTTTCCTTACAAAAATTCATTTTTGTTATTTTCTAAGCATTGAAAAAACCCTACATAGCCAAAACCCGATTCCCATTTCGCATTCTTCTTTAATCTGCTACTACCTTATCACTATCCCCTGCAACAGAAGCAGAATCAGTAAGAAAAAAAGCCCTACATTAACCCCACTCCATTGTCTTCTTCCTCCTGTCTATCACTCTGTTTTTATTTTTGTTGTTGTTGAACATTACTAGTATTCAACAGCTAAAGGAAATTAGCAAAGACACATATGGATTTTTCATATTCTTCCCCTTCACATTTCATTCTTAGTTTCTGTTTTGTTCTCCTCATTTTATCCAGAGGTGAAAAATAAAACTCATTCTTATGCCATATGAATAGCATTTTCTGTTATTAACACTATAATATATACTAATGCGACATTGTAACTGTATTGTTTTTTCTTTTTAGGTGTTTTAGGGGCTACATTTACATTTGTGAACAAATGTGAGTATACAGTATGGCCAGGGATTCTAGCAAATGCCGGTAGTCCAACTCTACAAAGTACTGGATTTGAACTTCCTCAAGAGTCTTCACGTGTATTCACTGCACCCACTGGTTGGTCCGGTAGGTTTTGGGGTCGAACCAGTTGTACGTTTGAGGGATCCGGATCGGGTTCTTGCGGAACAGGGGATTGCGGCTCCGGTGAGGTAGAATGTAACGGTGCTGGAGCTGCTCCGCCTGCTACTCTTGCGGAGTTTACATTGGGTACTGGTGGGCAGGATTTCTATGACGTGAGTTTGGTGGACGGGTACAATTTACCTATGGTGGTAGAAGCGTCGGGCGGGTCGGGTATGTGTGCGACAACGGGTTGCGTAACGGATCTGAATCAAATCTGCCCGTCGGAGCTGAGGAGTGGCGGTGGAGAGGCATGTAGAAGCGCGTGTGAAGCGTTTAACAAGCCGGAGTATTGTTGCAGCGGCGCGTATAATACACCGTCAACTTGTAAACCGTCAATGTACTCACAAATGTTCAAAACTGCTTGTCCTAGATCATACAGCTACGCTTATGATGATCCTACCAGTACTTTCACTTGCAGTGGTGCAGATTATACCATCACATTTTGCCCCTCTACCCCAAGGTAAATATTCCTTTCGTTTCAATTTACGTGACGTAATTGAAATTTCCACACACTCATGACATTAACTATACTTGATACATTCTTGATTTTATTAGTGCTCTAACTTGAAGTATAAAAGAAGATTATTTCGAACCAATGTCCAAATTTAGCTAATTAAAGGTCCCTAAAGTATAATAGAAGTTAAAGTTTAGATATTTCTAGTAGATAAATTTCATTTTTGATACTCCATTAGTGTAACACATGCAATGTCTTTGGTCACGGGGGTATATGACAACAGGTTGCAGTGAGTGAGTGAATGATTGTATATGTATGGGTTGTAATTAATTACTACTCCACATTGATTTTGACATTTAGCTAATATTGCAGTCAAAAATCTACAAAAGATACAACACCTACAACAGCAACACCCAATGGTGATGGGTCATATGATGGTACTGGTACAGGAGTTGTGGACCCTGCAACAGGAGGAACCGGGTCGAGTTCGGGTCAAATGGGAACCGGATCAGGCACCGGGTTTGAATTCGGTGCAGGAACAGGATATGGGTCAGGGTCAGAATACGGTTCAGGAACCGACACACAGCCTGGATCCGGGTCACAAGCTATGCTAGCCGATGGATCATATTTAGCTGGACTGGCTATGGGAGAATCAAGTAGGGCATTTTCTCCATTGAATTTAGCAGGCAGTGCTTTGGCTACATTTTTGGTTTCATTAATTTTCTTGTAGTTTTAATGGGGAGTGGTGATTTTTTTCCTCTTTCCTTTTGTCTAGTAAAGCTGATAGATTCCTCCAGATTGTAAGCCATCACTTTCTATAAATTAATCTTCTTTTTTAGCTATGAATCTCTCTTTTTCTCTTCTTGTTGTAATTGGCCATATTTTCCTTTTTTTTTTTTAATGTGTATATATATTGTAATGCAATATTCTTTATCCCCTAGCCCCTTTTCATTATTCCAGGATTTTGTTGTTGAGATTTGCAATTATTAAGTTGCATAATGTACCTTGATATTGGGGTTGGAGTTTAACTTTACCTTTGATTTGGGGCTCTAGAAATTATTAAATATGTTGAAAAGGTGAGTATTATAATGTGAAATGTAGAAGATTGAGAAAATGGCTGGGCCAGCACTGGACGATAAAACTGACTTTGCGGAAATCACAAGCATGGCTTTTGTTACTTTTGTCTGCCTAAATTTGTATCCTCTAGTAATTAAAGAATAGCCGTAAATTAATAGTATTATATTCTCGAGAAACATCTAATATATCTATTGAAATAGTTAAAGCGCGTGCAAACATTACACATCTGAGTATCATCATTACAGCTGAATATTCAAATGCCTGGTGTCATACTGTCATCTCCTCTGTATAATGAGAATGTTGAATTAGCTGTTCTGTTTCCAAATTTGACATTAATTTTGTACTCACCTAAAAAACCAGAAAAGCTAAATGAACCATGTTCATCAGTTTCACCATGCACCACACCTGTTTGCCATTCTTTCAGCAAATTATCAACTATGTCCCCAGCAGGAAGGTTATGAAAATTGTTGTCAGTTAAACACATTTGGTAACATCCATTAGAATGCAATCCTGTCCAAAGCATGATTCCGTTTACACCTGGATGTGAAAATCCCTCTCTCAAAACCATCTCTAGATATCTAGCCTGTCATCAAATTCATAAAAAACTATTACCATCAAATCTTAAATAATAATTTGTTTGTCTGGTTTTGATTTGACAGGTAGATTAAGAAAGTAAAAAAGATATTTGAATCGATTTTACTGTTATTGTTGGTAAAGTACCCTGACCTGAGTTTCTTTATCAAGATTCTTGCTGATATCAACTTCTGTAAGCCATATAGGAAGTTTAAGTGTAGCCAATTTGTCTAATACTGCTCTGATAAGTGGAGGATTTGGCACTGTAAAATGTCCTTCTAGGCCAATTCCATCCATGAATATTCCACCTTGTTTTAAATCTCTCAACTTGGAAATGTATGCATCGACTGTTGAATTCATGTCATAGCAAGTTTCTACAACATTATAGTCATTCATAAACAATTTGGCCAAGGGGTCTAACTGTTGTGCTGCTTGAAAAAACTCAAGACTTGTGTTGATGCCAAGTCTTTGTTCATAGAAATCATAATGAAGCATCTCGTTATCAACATCCCAATGAATGAATTCGTTCTTGTATTTGTTCATCAAACTCTGTATCCTGGAGGTTACAGCTGATTTAAGGTCTGGACCAGTCAGGTTTCGAACCCATGAAGGAATGTATCTCGGATCCTCCCAAAATATGTTGTGGCCTCTGGTAATGATTTGATTTTTTCGGACAAATTCCAGCATCCGATCAGGTATTGTATAGTTCACTACTCCTTGTTGATTTTCTGTTGAATACCACTTCAGTTCATCTTCAAAAACCGCGGCATTGAATCTCTCTATAAACCATGTCTGTAACAAGTATTAGTACTAAACAACACTTTTTTAAGTACTGAAACTAATTTTGTAAATAAGCAGTTATGTGCTTAGCTAGAAGTGTTGAAACTGATAATAAACAAAGCCAACAAGTGATTGTAACAAACAAACAGCGCGTTAACTCTTGATGGAAAATTTGATCAGCATTTGAATACCTGATATGCTGGATTTCCAAGAATTGTCTTTGTGATGGCAGAACCAAATGGAAAATCTCTAGATACTTGCTCTACTATGATTGAAGCTCCAGGCACTCTTTCTCCTTGCACGTCTGAAATGTGTATAATCGCGGTGCATTTTCTTCCCTAGAAGTTGAATTTGGCAGAACTAGTCAGTAAATGCAATGTTACCATAAAACTGAATATGCTAAAAGCCATAGAGTTTCAGGAGTTTACTTTATCGATAGTGTCTTGTTGGTTTTTCTTCCATTGTTGATAAGTAAATGGCTGCAACGAAACACTAGAAATCGAGATATTTAACTTTTCTCCATCTGATCTCTGCACCAAAATTTACTATAATTTGTACCACTCAAACAATTGCATAAAAATTAACTGAATACCTGAAGTTATGTCTTAGTAAGACATACCTGGAGATAAAGTAGACCATATGAGGATGGAAAATCAAGCACAAATCCACCCTTCAAAAATGACCAACAACCAGGCCTAGCAATCACATTTCCTACACACTTAACTGTTCCATTATCTGTTTTCAAGCTTGCCTTTATCACTGCTGAATCTGCATCAAGTATCCTGACCCAACCTAACAACAAAAACGACGATTGATCAATACTACTAGTACTACATTTCAAGTTTGTAACGCCACCATTCAGAGTTGTAACAAAACATAGATGCCTTAGTGATGAATTTCAGCTGCAACAACTTAACTGGAAAAGCTATAGATGGTATCACCAGAGAGATTGTTGAGGACAAAGTTATACGAATTAGCTTCAGATCGAACGACTTTATTTCCGTTTGTCCTATAATCCTTCATTATCCCACCATTGTAAAGTGCGTCTTCTGGCACTGATTTACACTAAAACAGATGAAATTAAGTAGCTTAAACGCGATAATGATCGTTCATAAAAGGAAAAATGTTACCTCAGTATATGCAGAGTGATCATAAATTGGTTCCTCTGCATCATAAAAAAGTAGTTACAAACATACAAAAATAACTAAACATAATTAAAAAGAATATATTTTGATGGTCATACCATAAGAAGCAAAGGAGGGAAGTATGTTGAGAAAGAGTCCTATGATGAGTAAAAACAAATATTGGCACTTCATTTTTCTCTCAACAGACCAAAATAATAGTAGAGAAATTTGAAAAAAACTTAGAACTAAATTCAATAAATAAAATGCCTCAAAGTGTTAACAGAAAATTAAATTTCATGTAACACAGGATACATGAGATATCCAACAGTATGTCTATATTCTAAGTATCTCCGTGACCAATCACATGATTGAATACTATTTATTTTATTAACTTTGGAATGTTTTTGGAAAATGATCCTTGGAATATTAGAATTTTTTTTCTAAAATTTATAGTACAAAAGTTGCCTAACATTTCTTTTCATAATATATGAAGTAAAGAAAATGACAAGAAGCCTGTAGTTTATGATGCCAAAATGCAGTATGTAGTAATCACATTATTTGAGTGGAAATGTAGGTTTCAATAACTCTTAAATTTGTTATATAAAAATAAATCTGACTCTTTAGCTTGATGTACTACCTCTCTTTCTTAGTCATAAATATTTGTGTGATAATAAATTATCTGATGAATTTGAAAACATGGTAACACTAATGTAGGTCAGTAGATGCTTAATTGATGATCAAGAACTAAATGACATGTCTGATTTACTCCTTCTGTCTCAATTTTTGTCATGTTACTCAACATCAAATTATGTATATAAATTAAAGATTTTTGTAAAGAAAAATTATAATCTAAAACAAGTCATAAACTCTTGTATGACTATAAGTTATGTAGGACGGTAAATGCTTTATTCATGATGAAGAAGTAAAATGACATGCTCTTTATTTTGAAATGCTAAGATTTTTTTAATTACTATTAACGAAATGAAGTTAGGTTCTCTGTTTTGTAATAAACATGACAATTTAATGCATTATAATAGGAATCAAACCCGTGACCAATTTTGACCTTACATGTTTGCTATCTGTAGCACTTTTCAAGAGTTGGTGACACAAGCTCATGATATGAAGTTAAGTATTGTGGTGGACCATTATATTGACCTCTAATGATGTTTGTTATCATGTATTGTAATTGTTACAAAAATAAATTGATTTGTATTTTGAGCATCGAATAACTTTAACCATATTGTAAGTAACTCAAAAATGAAAGCAGGTTTCATTAGAATCCTCCTGTTTTTTTTTTTTTAATTTTAAATGGAATCGTCACATAGTACCTCATTACTAAAATTTTCAGTGTCAGGTTAATTAATTAGAAGTAAATGCAACGGGGGGCTACTATCCTCTTGCGGGTACGTAGTAAAAAACCTTTTTTTTTGTTTTGTTTTATTTTTGTAGCCACTATAAGTTTTTCACCTCTTGGTCCCATTTGTATCATCCTGCATGTGTTTTCTCCAGTACTGGGCCAACTCCTAAGTATTTAGTCTGATATTGCATTATTTAGTTCAATGGCCTTGTCCACAATTAGGAATTACAAACTCATAACTATCTATCTAAGTATGGTACTAATGGTGGTCGATCTCACTAACCCTTTGCTTCACCATACCCAGGATGGAGGACGTAGTATTTTTTTTTATTTTTTTTGTATTAACATGGTAAAAATACCACTTCAATAGTTTTACAAGCTTAGTATAGTACAATGAATTCAGATTTACTCGATACAAAGTAAAAAAAGATCGTACTAATCAGAGAAAGTTGACTTGTGCAAGTGGAAAGGGTATCATCAGCACACGATGTCCTATCAATCCTCCCACTTGAGTTCACAATGAGTACCCAAAAGAGAATCATCAAGACAATATTGTAGTACTAGTCTTCTTGGCTTTCCTGCTTGCATAAATCTTACCATATAAGCTCCTGGTTCTAATGGATAATAAAATATCCAAGCCGAACCCAACGATGCAAGCTATAGCCATAACTATAAATACAAGCCTGTAGCAGTGAGCACCTACACAAGTGTTACCACCATCAGCTGTTGTTGTAGCCTGAGCATCATACAACAGACCCGCAAGCAAACCAGAGAAGAGAAATGAGCCGAGTGGAAGGTTGAGAATTAGGACATTATAAATGAGACCGTAATATTTGAGACCAAAGAGTTCAGAAGCAGCTGGAACAGTGATGGCAAGACGAACTCCATAGCAAATTCCAACCACAATAGAGCCAATGTAGAGTGATCCTGGCATAGCCATTGCTAAACAGATGTATCCAACAGCCATCAGAATCTGTGAAGCCGCATTCCATACTGGCCTTGGCACTGCAGCTTTCCTGCAAATAACAAAATTAACATCACTATTATCAATGTGGTGCACAGAATTTTATTGTCAAAACTAAACTAGTACACTAGCTTGGATTTGAGGTTGTAACATTTATTCTCTCTCCAAATTAGTGTTAACATTGCATTACTTTTAAAATATGGACGACTTTGCCCTCCATTTCATTTTTGGTACAAATTAACCTTGTTAGCCAAGTTTCAAAAATAATAACCTCCCCTCTAGGGGCGGAACTAGCAAAGGCTCAGTGTTCATCCAAACATTCTTCAATGGATAATTTTTATATGTATAAAGTAGATGTTGAATTCCTTTGACTAATATTTGGAACATTCTAAATGAAAATCCAAGCTTCGTCATGCTAAAAATTGTTCTAGCTTGTATGTAAAGGGTTCATGTTGTCCCTAAACTATATGAATGAGACAAATATTAATAAAATTCTTGATGCTGTAAAAATATGGTTCTGAATTTCTGCAATTCACCGTCTAAGTTGGAGAATCTAGACAATCTTTTTCCGACTAAAGAAAGATTTTCTTAAAAGCAAAATCTGTATTGGTCAAAAATTGAAATGAAGGAAATAAAAAGACAAGCACGGTCCACAACTTTTTGCAGTTTTAATGCCGGGAAGACTAAAATATATTATAGCTTGGAAGTTTCCCAAGAGAAGCTTATTGCTAATACCATTAACTATTATGAAAGGGAATATATTCAATTTTCTAATCTTTCTTAGATCTCGTTGAAAATGTTATTTATCATAATCTATTAAACATATAACTTTCATAAAGGGGATTAGACTTTTACAACTTCTTTCGCACAAAAGTACATGAAAGTCACACAATTTATCTCCCACCAATTCACCCCATCAAAACGAGAAGTCCTCATCGGCCTAATTTACCCACCAACTTATACCACCTTCGTTCAGCTTTTCTTTTACTTCATATGAAATTTTAAAAAATAAAAAAGATTTATAAATTTAGTAATTTTAAATTAATTTATCTCTATTTTTGTACTTTTAAAAGTAGAAAGTTGAATTCAAAGAATGTCCAGCAAATATCACTATTTTTTATTTTGGATTTTCTAAATCATTTCCATAGGAGATTCTGACCATTTTTTTCTGATCCTTTCGAGAAAAAGCTTGAGTCTCTTCATAAAAAATAAGAGGCAGAATATTTTGGTTTTCTAGCACAGATTTATAGCATCGATGAAAAAGTTAAAATAAATTCAAATAGACGTTTCTCTAAACATTAAAAATAAAAAGAATCATTCTTTTTTAAAAGAAATAAAACAAACTAAATCAATCAAATTGAAACAAAGTAAGTAACTAGCACAGATTTAATAAAAAATAGTCTTATACGAATAGCCAGACGAATATGTTGTTTACTTTTCTTTTAGCTAGTATATACAAATTATATATACAATAGACCTATATTATTATATATAAAGTATACATATACTCTATTATATATCTATAGACTATTTTTAACTTCGAGCAATTTAGCTTAGAAGGTAAAAGATAGGAAGTTGAATCAAATGCCATAAGTTGATTTCCATTTCTTCCAACCAAACAATAACTTTTAAGTTTAAATAAGTTGCTTTTGAGGAAATACTCCCTTCCTTTTGTTTCTATAGTTCGCAAAAAGACTACGGAAAGGGAATCCTCAACAAAACTACCTTCAAGTACACCTAAACTTGAGATTTCCATAATCAGCCACAATTAGTCAAATGCTTTGAATTGAAAATGAAGTACGATTAATTTAACGCAACATGCTAAAGTAAGGCTATTTTGGCTTTAAAATACTTTAACTACGTTAGTCCAAACAGGTTCAAAATAAAGCTACGAAGTAGAAAAGATGTACGTAACCAGCAACAAAAACACAAATCTAGTAAGTTTAATAAATTATAGTGATGGTAAACTTACTTGATGAAGTATTCGGAGACGGAGCCGGAAACAATGCGACCGAAAAATCCCCAAATGCTGGTGAGGGAGACGAAAATGGAAACATCAACATATCCCAAAGCTAATCCCATTTGCCCCAAATTGTTCATCACAGTCAAACCTGTTCCAACTCCACAAAGAAATGATACAAACAAGATCCAGAAATCCAGAGTCCTTATTGCCTCGAAAATCGTGTGATCTTCTCCAATAACAGGTGGCCGTTTCTCCACTACAACTGGCACCGAATTTTCCTCCACTACAACAGCTCCCTTTTTCTCAACTTCTTCCGTAACCGTTTCTTCAACGCACAGTAATGGCTCTGCAATATTGTTATTCCCTTCAACGTCTAAGTTCTCTGAATTTTCGCGGATAAAATTTTTCACCATAAGGTGAATCGGAATGAACAAAGGCGATGCTATAAGTACCAGAAGTATTGCAGCAAAAATTTGTGAAAAAACTTTGCCATGAGTACCGGAAATGTCAAATACTAACAAATAAACAGCTATAATGACGGCAATTATGTTAATGACGCCGAAGTATTTGACCTCTTCCTTTTCTTCTGCAGAAGTTGAGGATGGTGGAATTTCACGGAGAAAGACAATCGCCGTGAGACAAACGGAAAAAGGAACTACGGCAAGTATGAGTAAGAAAGTAGCTGGATCGCTGGAAAATAACGCCGAACAAATATCGGTGAATATTGCCGTACTCAATCCAACATATCCTTTCAAAATCCCGGTTACAGGTCCCCTGTTTTTCCTGAAATTCCTTATACAAGTAACTAATACGGCGGTGTTCATCCATGTAGTACTGTTACCTCCCATGCATAAAAATATACACATGACCCAGTAAGGAAGAGGTTTAATTGTACCACTAACGACAAGCCATTGTACACCGTAACCAATGAAACCTTCAATTCCTCCAATGAGAAGAATAACCGGAGTAGATAGACGGTCGGAAGCAAGTCCGGCGAGTATTCCGAACGCTTTTCCAACATCCTTAGCGACTGAGAGGTTGTTTAATTGGAGCTGAGTGAGTGCCATTAGAGTCTTTAAAGCGTCGGAATAGTTAGAGAAAGTGTAATTGTTGCCGGAAATAGCTTGTACCCAAACGGCGGCGACGAATCCAAGCCATTTCCCGACGGGAGAATTGTAACTGAATACAAAAGTCATTGAAGTACAAAATAGCTGAGAATTAAGATTTGTAAGGGAAAAGCAAATTTTAGGTTCAAATTTTCTGATTCAAAGAGGCAAAGAATTGATTATTATATAGAGAATTAATAGACTTTTATTTTATTTTGAGATTAAAATTTGTTGCTGTCAAGTTGCACATTGTTGTTTCTACGAAGACACATACATATTGCCTATCGCTTTTGCAATTAGAAAAATAAAATATACTGTTTTTTCTCAGCAAAAAAATCTTTTTCTTTTTTTACGTTCGAGTTAAAAAAAAAATTGCTTGAAGAAGATTACGTATTGCATTTTGTTACAGGGAAGGTAGATCATAAATCCATAATAAATATACGTTCAATGATAGCATCAATCACTTGGGGGAAACTATAGATATCACCTCCACGTATAAATATTTGCGTTTAGTGTAAATTTATATCAAACAATTTACGAAATAACATCAAACGATACAATATAACATAGTATACAATATGATATGATATATTTATAAAATATTTGAAGAAAGTATAGTAAGGTCTTTGCAATATGTGTTTTTATTCATCTGTTTTCCATCGGAAAACACCCAACGAAACGAGCATCTTCTCTTTACTTTTTTCTTACACATTTTTTTTTAGGTGGTTGTTAGTTATTATCGTATAATTTATTGTGTTGTATTATATTGTATGTCATACATTTATAATTTAAATAATGAATTTTTTATTAAACAAAATAAAATCTAAAGTAGAATTAATATGAAAATGTATGATAAATAATAATATAAAATTATTAAATATTTATTATCTAAGAACGAATATAAAAATCCGATATAATAAAATTTCTATAACAATTAAAATAAAAATTATAAAATTTTCATAAAACTGGTAAACAAGATTTCCTCAATGTCCCATTAATTTAAATTTGCTTTAAAATTACTGAATATGAGATGGAGGACTTTGCTAAGATAGTTATCGTTGATGTGACAATGATGATGAATCACTTCGTGTAAGGGGCCGGATTGCACCGTGTTGTCATGATTTCAGGACCAATATATCTTCAATATCATCAATTATGATATCTTTCACTTTCTTTCGATTTTTAATGAAAATGTGAATATTACAAATTTAATACTGTATTCAATATGTTGTAAATGCATAGATAAACCATACATATAACAATAAAGACTTTGATAGTACTCCCATGGTATGAAAATAATTTGTTCCATAATACTCTGTATTTAATTATTTGTTCATTTTTTTATCAACATAGAAAATATATATTGACATAATCAGTTTATCATTTTATTCTTATTAATTATAGAATGAATGAATTAAAAAACTTAAGATTATCAAAAAAAGTTTTATATTTTTCAAAATAATTAATTAAGGATATAATAAGTTAAAGATTTTTATCATTTCTTAATTTGTTAAAATGGACAAATAATTAGAAACAATTAAAAGACAAAACATAGACAAGTAATTAAAAACGCATTTGAGTATGAGATTAAAAATAATACTTTCTCTCACTAAACTACTCCTATTTCCCATAGATTAATTAGAAACTGACTCCTTATTAATTACTCTAATCTAAAATGAGAATAAGGTCATATAGGAGTGTAGATGTCTAATATACACGAGGAAGCGTGGTGAAAATTATTTATACCCTCCAATTTTAATTTAAAAATCAAACCCTTCTCTCAAATTTTAAAAAACATTTGTTCTCTTTTTATCAAATAATTTATAGTATAAATTAAATTGATTAATAGAAAGAACAGATGGAGTTTAAATTGTTTTAGAGCTCGTTTGGATTGGGTTAAAAAACTAATTTTTAAAAATATTTTTGTTAAAGTGCTTAAACTTATTTTTAAAACAAGTCGTTATGTGTTTGGATAAAAGTGCTACAGTTGAAAAAAAAGTTATAGATGTGTTTGACAAATAAGTGCTGATAAACACTGTTTTTAATCAAAATGTCTGAAATACTCTTAAAGTTATTAATATGATAAAAAGTTGAATAATTTAAGATTTTTATACTTGAAAAAAATTAAAACAAAATTAATTTATATTTTACATCCATAAGTAATAATTTTCCTATCATTCACATATTTCTTTATCATCACAAATTATTTATAAAAGGAATATAAATTTATTATTTAAGTTAATAATTATAATAACAATAACAACAATCACAACAATAATAATAATAATTTTTAAAAAAAAGAATTAAGGGCCAAAAAGTAAATATACATTAACAACATAAAATGATTTTCAAATTAAAAAAAAAACACCCCACAATTAATTTTTAACTTTCTACTTAAAATAAATTATTCTTCTAACTTGTACAGAAAAAAAGCACCCCACGGTTAGAGTTTTATTTAAATGGTTTTTCGTCAACTTGTACGGCATTTCCTATCTCTTGATTAAAACAACTTTGTTTCATTCACAATATTTCTTTGTCCAACCCATGGGACGTAACATTCCATAGAACTGTTTTGAGTTTTGGATCATGTACATCACATTCATATATTTATCACAATTTTCGAAAATATCCTATTTTGTACACAATATTCACATAAAGTATAAAGTAAAGCGTGAACGTAATAATCATAGAATTCAAAATGTAATCTTCAGGTTCATAAGATCTAGTAGCGTTTACACAAATTTTGTATACAATTTTTTTTTTTTTTATAGAGATTCATAAATTTTAAATTTGATGGTGGATGGGGATCAAAAAGACAAATTTTGTATCAAATTCGAATTGAAAATTATCAATTTTTTGTAGGAGATAAATCGGTAGGTGCAATTTCAAGAAGACGTAGCTAGAAAAATATTTATTTTTTCTCATCACCAAGTAATTGCATGAAGCATGCCGTGATACCTTACTTAGAAATATTTATTTCTTTTAATTTAATTATCATATTTTCATATTTAAAGATTAATGATTCTTTTCGTTTTTTTTTAATATGCTTTATAAATTTAAGATTATTTTGAAATAACGTTTAAATATTTTTTATACTATCGACTTTGAGTATTACTTAAATAAATTGGAATACATATGAATGTATATGGATCAAAGTTTATTTTTAATTAATTTTGGTATTGTCGATAAAATGAACTAAGAAGAGAAAAGTTGAAGCAATGGAAGCATCGATTCAAAAAAAAAATCATGTTAGAAAAAAGACAAGTTATGAATGATTTTTTTTTAATAAATCGATCAGTCTAATTTTTTTAAAAAAAAAAAAAGTAAAAAGATACTATTGATGATTATCTCAAATAGCTTCAATGGTGTTGATGGGGCATTAATGAGATAAAAATAATGAGTACAAGAAAACACTGCAAAAAATCTTCTTATCTTTGGCAACCAAGAAGAATCTTAAACAAATTCATACAATTAATTTAGAGTTAAAGTTATCATGTAATATTTTTATAATTATTATTATTATTTAAATATTAATAATAAGTAATACATTTTAAAAATAAGTATTTCTAAATTGAGCTGATGATGTAATTTCTTTTGTCCACTGTCAGTGGATATAAGTTAATCTCAAAAAATAAACAATATGTATCAGTATTTAATTTTTATGAAAAATTAAACAAACAAAAAGAATGGTTTGTTTATTTACTCAAGTATTATTTATCTTAGTCAAAGACTCAAAATATCTTACTTATTATTACCAAGTAAAAAGGTGAAAGATCAAAATTTGTTGAGAGAATTTTTATAATATACGATAGAGTTATATAACATAAGAAGTATATAATTTATAGAGAAAATTAGTGAAAGAAATTTATTTGACATGATATGTTGTTATTCCTGACATTTTAGTTATTTCTTCTACGTAAATTTCTTTATTTTAATTTACGTGAATATATAGTTAAATATATTTTTATATTATTATTATTATACTTGTACTGGGTATTTTTTGCATAGTAGTTAGTGTTTTGACAACAATCGTGCAAATAAAATGAAAAAAAATAAAAAATATCAAAATAGAAAAGTATATTTGGTGCGCAAGTTGTTGATAAGTTTATTTTTTTTGTTTACTAGAATTCAAATCATGAAATAAATAAATTTGGTACACAAGTTGTTGATAAGCTGTGTCTGTTTAATAAGGCATCTGCCTTATACGGAAATTGCATCTTTTTTGCTATTTGCCCAAATACACCAACCGACAGACTATACCCATCTGCTCCTTACTTGTTTAATCTATATATATATATAAGAACCAAATTCAGTCACGACTCTTTATGAATTACAAATATCATCATGCACTCTTACCATATACTATTTACTAATCAGTACATATCAAAATTTCATTGATACTGACATACACATTGTGCTAGACAGAGAGGAAAGGATTTTGAAGATTTTAAATTATTTTTTTGACAGTTTACATGTCAATATAAACAAATTTATTTAATTGTCTACTATAAAAAATATTTTATAGAATTTACAAAAAGAATAGTAAATTCGTTCGAACTCATGAACTTCATCTACCTACGCCAGTCCTTAGCTAGATTTTAGATTTTTTAAAATACATATCAAGTAAATTTATTCGATTTGATATGTGACTGCGAGTGAGGCACGCTACCCTTCTCCTAACTCTGAAAATTTAAGTTTTTCATATATTCCTAACACTGTATATGTGAAAAGTTAATTAAAAATCAATAAAGCTAATATTGAAAGAAAAATAATAAGCTAGTAATCTACTTCCTTATTATTGAAATTAGAAAAGACTTGGAAGTTTGTTGCGTATTAAATTAAATAACTTAATAAAACAAATTTTGGAGATTATAAAAATGCGTGAATGGTGGTGTGATGTCTATTTATTTTCACTTATGGGAAGCTATTATGAGCTTAAAATTATTAAGCATATTTTTTATTTTTTTTTATAAATCATTTAATTGTTTTTATTTGATTACAATTATTTAAATATTTTTAAAAAAAATTCCCCGTACGGATCATTATAATCAATACCCCATACACAACAAATATTTTTAATCACTATCAATCACCAAAAATTTCGAAAATATTTTAATTGGTAACTTACTAATATTTATTCAACTTTTAATAAAAATAGATTAGACATATTTGACACTAGAATAGGTAAATGTTGTTTTCATTCATATTTTCATATACCAATATAATATTTCATAAAAACTGTAGGCATGTTTCAGAGTCTGCTTATCATATTTTTAATAAATCAAATCTGTACGGTGCACAAAGACAATGTGATAATCTGTCGTCCTCAGATAGGGATGCCAATTGAAATGCACCTAATAAAAAACTTTTATTTTTTGTAATAATATCTACTCAACTCGAAAATGCAAAGATATTTAGGTCCGTCAATTTTTCAGTCATATTAATAATTATTACTATTATTGTACCAATAATAATAGTAGTACACATTTTTTAAAAATAACAATATACAGAGAGAGCATATTTATAAATTTTTGAATATTGGACTATTATTTTTAATAAATTAATGAATGATTTGTATAAAGTTGAACAAGTAGATACATTAATTCTATGTGACACAGTATATATAGGACATCACGTAGGATACAAATTGTCATGTAAGATGTCACATAAGAGACATATATCTATTTATTTAATTTTATACAAGTTTTTAGTGTCTAAATAATAAGCAGAGTAACTATCAAAATCAATATCGTAAGTCTATAAAGTCTCCTTTTCATAAGAAATTTATTAATTTTTCAATCTTATTACATTCCGCTTGAGATAGAAAGACATCAAGTGATCTCAATCAAACAAAAAAAATCCTACTGTTTAATGACCCAACAAGTAGCAAGATATTTACAGCCAAATAGGATCCATGTTATTCACGCTAAGCAAGTGAAATGGTTCACATCAAAGGTTTAGTTTGTGAAGCTAAATATTGGTGATAGAAGTAGAGACATATTTTCGATTTTAAGATAATAGATGCATTATATGAAAAGATGAATCTAATCGATTTAATGTTTGAATTCTTATCATTGAAAATATTTAAAATTTTAAAATTATAAATACTTTATTAATTAAAACGTCAAAAATATTTTCAATTACCACTTCAAGAATATTAGATCTAATTTTAGAAAGAGAAAAATAAAATAAGATAGAAACAATATTCAAATTGAATAAACTTTAATGAGAGGTGTACCTAATTATTATAGCATTATTATATGATATCTTTAATATTAATTTATATATTTATATTTAACAAAATAAATAAATATATAACACTACTATATTTAATTCCGGAGGAAAGCGTGGGATTACGCGAATTCAGTAAATACATGTGCCTTTACTCATAGGAGAGAGAATAGGTTTGATTTAGATTTAAGAGTAAAAAAGTAAATTAAAAAGATAATTAAGTGTGTATAATTTATTTTAAGATATTTTAAGGAATGATAACTGATAGATAGATATAGATGAAAACATATGTCAATTAACTAGTTTTTTCAACATTTATCAATAAGAAAATATAGAAAATATATAATTTATTAATATAATGCTTTAGAATATCACGTTATCTTCTTAATAAATTATGAGTTTGCTGATTTGTTAAAATTGTATCAGAATTAAATTTCTTTTACACCCATATAATTTGTAAATTTTTTATAAAATATCTATTATTTAAAAAGTTCAAATAATATACTTAAACTTTATATTAATATAATTTTATATTTCATAATTTTAAATGATAATTTTATATCGTACCAAATAATTCCTAAAAGTCATGATTCATGCGAGCTGTGTCAGTGTTTGGATTTATCGATCGTCGTTACATCAATTTCCCTTTTCCATATGCAAGTGGGGGGGGGGGGGGGGCTGAAAATGACATCTTTAATTAGTTTTTGTCAATACCCTTTTTCTTTTTTTTAATTCACTTTATAATGGTAGGGTCCACTTAACTCTTAGGGACTGTTTGGTCTTTTCAGGTTTACTCTCAATTCGCTATTACCCCAATGTAGCTATGAAAAGGCAAAAATGCATTTTGTTATATATAATATATATTTTTTGCTTGAAGAAATAAAAAATGTATCGTGTATAATTTCAATTTTTTTTTTTTCATATAATGGATCGCTTTCTGCTTACCCTTTATGTAAACAGTTGTTAATGAATTAGCAATATAAATATTCATAAATCAAATAATTTATTTTTTAATAATAAGATAAGATCTATAATTGTATTTTATTTTTCAGTGAGGCTCGACAAGCTTAAGCTTCATGTGACTATTTTAGCTTTTAGGAAAAAGTTAAAGAGTAGTGCGAATATAATATAATGTTTTTCACTTTTTGGATTCAAATTCTTAAAAATTAACAGACGAATATGATATTTAATAAATTAGCAGACGAATGCTACTAATTAAACAATATATATTATAGAGTAATAGTTAAACCAAGTGGACTGAACTTTTTAATTGTAGTGTTAATAAGTTTAATTTTCTATTTGATGGTTTTACGCAAGTGGCATGAGAAACGACAACTATGTACTACAGCAGCTTTATAAATATGCTGTAATATAACATGTGCTATCAATCAATTCAAAATAAAAGATACTAGTTTTGATTAAAAAAATATAATAATATTAATATGATAATCTTTCAATTTCCTTGTTTTTGAACGGATGAGACTTTTTCTCGTTAAATTATTATAGAGGTGTTCATATTAAAATATATTTATTTATATAATTTGAAATTGAGATTTTCGTTAAAGACAAAGGGATTTAGATTTGGAATAATACATAAATATGCTCTTTAACTTGGCTTTAAATCATGTTTATGTCTTTTAATTTTGGGTGTGCACAAGTAGACACTTAAACTTGTTCAAAATTGAACAAATAGACACGCATGTCCTTCGTGACATCCTACATGTCATTTTTGTCCTACGTGGTATCCTACGTGTATTGTGTCAAGCTGTGCGTTTACTTGTTCTACTTTATACAAGTTTAAATGTTTACTTGTACATATCCAGAATTGAAGGATATAAACATAAAATAAGGCTAAATTAAAGAGTACATTTATTATGCCTTTAGATTTCACCGCTTGATGAATATATTTACTTCATCTATCGTCGTTGTTTAATATAGGGAAAAGGGTCAAAAGTACTCCTCAACTTTAGTTTATTAGTTGACTATGCCCCTGCCGTTAAAACAAAGTTATTTATACGCTCATCGTTAGCAATTTCATCATTTATACCTCTCAATTGACGAAAATCCCTAAATCAATCAAAATTGATCCGATTTCGTAAAACTTATCCATTCCTTATTTTAAACCCATGCACGACCCATTTGTTGTAGTTGTTATTCTTTATTCTTGTTGGATATTGCAGATTTGCAAACCCGTGTCTGAGATAGATTACTCAGAAACATACAACTAGTTGCAATATAACGGAGCTTAAGGTATCGAGTAAAATTTGACTAACTCGTTCTTGTCCAAGGTTGACACTGAAAGATTGGATGCCAAAATTTCTATCACTGTTGACATCAAGGATGTCCTGTGAAAGCTACAAAGCTTTAATTGAAAAATTATTTGGTTTAGCCCAAATAATTTGAAATTAAGATTACCTAAAACAGGGCAATGACAGCAGTGAAGATGCACATAAATGTGACAGCCAAAAAACAGAAATCTTGTATAGAGAACATCATATATATATATATACAAAAAAAATTCACAAAAGTTAATGGTTCGGTAATAAGGACCATTACAAAAACATGTATAGCCACCTACTTGTATATGTGCGAAAAAAGCAAACTGAACAATGATAGCCCTCATAACCATGATACATATTGCAACCAGGGCTTTATTTCTTTTCCATCTAAGTAAAGGTAACTTTATAACAATACTGAATTGAGTTATAAATGATATCAAGTTGTTCAAAATAATCAAATGAGAAGGGGAGTTTTTTTTTTTAAGGAAGAAAAAAAAAGTTTGTAGAAATGGTGCTGAAGGGTAAGGAAAATGGGTTAAATGTTTTTGGGTTAGGTTTTCAGATGGGTCGAACATGGGTTTAAAATGGGGAATGGGTATTTTTACGAAATTGGGTCAATTTTGATTAATTTGAAGATTTTCGTCAATTGAGGATATAAATGATGAAATTGCTAATGAGGTATAAATAACTTTGTTTAAACAGTAGGGATATAATTAACTAATAAACTAAAGTTAAGAGATATTTTTAACTCTTTTTCCTATAATATATGCTTCTCTCCTTTCATCAACTTTTAATACTTTAAAACATTCAACATTATTTATTTAACTTTTTTTAAAAAATATCTCCTTTTCTTGATAAGTTTTTAATAGATGACTGAATATGACTGCGGCCAAATTGATTTGGCATGAAATATGTCAACTCAACTATTCCAAATTAGACATTCTATTTTTCAAATGTTTGGTTCAAGCATTTAAATGAGAGTTCTAAACCAATTTTTCTTCATTTTTTGGAAAATGTATCTTTCAATCAAAATTCATAAATTGTTTTTCTATTTCTTGTAATTATGCAATCAAAATAACTAATTAAATTACCTTCTTCCCTGCTCTTACGCACATACAAATTATTAAATATTTTTTCGTTATAATATAAATTGAAATTAGTACCGACATTAAATAATAACTAATGCGCAGCATATTGCTACCAATTTTTCAAAATGGTTGGTTTCCTATTTATGATGGAAATAAAAGTGGATGTTGAATAGTCAATTGACTAGTTGGAGTACTAATGAAAATTATTCATTTTTTTTAATTATGGGAAAAAGGGTAAAACAATGCAACGATGTGAAAGGAATAAAAATGTATTTTCTTCATAGTTGGCTCAAAAGTATACTTATCATTGATTCTTTAATTTAAAAACTTACTTGCAATCAATACTTTGATAAAAAATACTCATATAGTTATTATGGGTCAAAAATGTCTTTTTTTTGGAATAAATATATTATCTTTTTTTTTTTTTAAACACATTTTTTTCCTAATTAAAATATTATTAATGAATCATGTTCTTGTTTTCTTTCTTCTAAAATCACTTTATCAAATAAAAATGTAGGAAATATCTTTTTTCTTCTTAATCTCATTTTATCAATCAAAATAAAATAATTTCGTGTACCTTTTCGACATAAAATATATGCATACATAAAATATCATAATAGATCCATCATTATTTATATTTATATACTGATAAAAAATAATTATAAAAAATAAGAAATAATTTATTTATTTATTTTTGAATTGAAATAAGGTAAGCATTTCCTAATTTTAAAAAATATTGTTAAAAAAAATGTGTTAAAAGAAAATAAATAATATATTTATTTGGAAAATGAACATTGTTGGCCCATTAAATAATAATAAGGATTTTTTTTTTACCAAAATATTAACGATAAAAATATTTTTGGACCAAACTATTTTTATTCCTTTCACATAATTTAAAGACATAATTTTTTAGTCTTTTCCCTTTTTTAATTTGAACTAAGTTGCCGTCCATCGTATTTATGTAAAAATTAGGCAGGGTGACCAACCCTTATTTTGGATTTCACATAAAAACATAAATAAGATACATAACAAATTAAAATTTTGATATTTTTACTAAATATTGAAAGTGTTGCTAATGAGCTATCTTAAATGTTAAAATATTGACATTTTCAAAAATTTCCCTTAAAAAATGGTTAAAATTTAAATAATTTTGAAACGCTATTAGGCTTAGGCGCTTAGCTATTTTATAAATGGATAACTTTCATATATAACAAATAGAGCTGTCAATATGAGCTAGCCAACCCCGTCCGAACTAGCCCATACAGACTTCGACATTTTACGGGCTAGCCCATTTTTTGTGTGGGCTAGAAAACGGCTGGCCCAACCCACAAGTATGCTGGCTACAGGCTTGTCGGGCCAGCCCATTTTTTTAAAAATTATATTATTTTAGAATTATTAAATTAAATAATAAATTATAATTTAAAATTTTTATCATAAATATCAACAAAACAATTTTACATGATGTTAATGTTACTACTTTTTAATCAAATCCACAAATAAAATTATATTTATAATATTTATTAAGTTTTTTTTCCAAGTAAATATTAACCTAATTGTTTTGAGTTTGGACTCTCTTTAAATTTTAAATTTTAATACTATAGTATGTTTTAATTAATTTTTATTGGCCCACAGGCCGGTCCTACCGATATTTCTTAAGCCCCACAAATCAGCAGGCTTACTCAGGCCGGGCTAAAAAACCCTTTTCTCAAATGGGCTCCAAAAATCGTAGCCAAACACTATTAAATCCCGGGTCAGGCCAGGCTGTTCCAACATGCCTAGCCCATATTGACGGCTCTAATAACAAACATAAAATTCATATTTGTATGCTAGAGCAAAGTTTGCATAATTGCGCTTCATAACAAACTTATTTACATAGAATTCACTATACATATACAATTGAAGCAAATTGTATAAAACGAGAAAGAGAGAAATTATATACAATTTGAATTGTATAAACGAGAAAGCGAGAATGACAGAATCAAATTGTATAAAACGAGAAAGAGAGAAATTATATATAATTTGAATTTGTATAAAATGAAAAAGAGAGAAAGGCAAAAGAGACTTGTGTAGGGAATATACAATTGAATCGAATTGTATAAAATGAGAAAGAAAGAAATTATATACAATTTGAATTTGTATAAAACGAGAAAGACAAAAGAGACTTGGGCAGGAAATATTTGTATTGTATAATTATAAGTGTGTATGACGAAGATATATGTATTTGCATGCGTTTATACAATTTTCTCTCGCTCTATACAATTAGAAACACAATTTATACAATAGAATTGTATAAAGCGAGAGAGGCGAGCGACAGGAAGCGAACGAGAATATGGGCGAGAGAGGGATTGACAAACAGTTTGCTATGAAACACAAATAAATCAAATGGTAGCTACTATATTTATTTTATATTATTAATTTGCCATTCTATACAATTATCCCATCATTAACAATCTTTGCTAATTCCTTCCCATATTTATTGGAGTCTCTATTTATGTTAACTGGACTTTCCCATTTAGATATTGGGCCTTTACTGGGCTAATTGAAAGTGAATATCCGGCCCAAACATGATTTGCATAAAAGCCCCCGAAGAAAACAAAAAAGTCAAAAAAGCACCCAAATTAATAAATGTGATTAGTCAGCACACTGAACTGAACAGGGTAAACAAAGCTGTACAGGAACAACAATTTCATGCTCTGAGTCTGAGATTCTGCTGCCACTGAATTTTTAAAAAAATATTAAAATTAAATAAATCATACACTATTTCTCCACAACCTCACTTCCATTATTACCTCATATACATTAAGTTCTTGTGGGAATGTTTAATTTGTTGATAATGGAGGAGAACAGCTGAGATTCTTGAAGTTTCTTGATTTTATTTTTTTTTGGTGGAGATGGGTAGAGCGATCTCAGTTTTATTGCAGCCTCGATGGCTTCTGATCTTTCTTGGGGTTTTAATTGTTATCTTTCTTGCATCTTCCATCTTCCAAAAGGTACCATTTTCCCTCGTTCTTTATCTTTTTGTCTTTCTTGAGTTATATCTGTGAAGTTTAGGTAATTTGTTATAACGGGTTTGGATCTGATTTTACGTAATGAAGCATTATTGGGTGTTGATTCTTTCTGCTTATTGGTATAAAAGATCTGGTCTTTTTTTCGCAGTATAGAAATTTACTCAATCGTTTATTAAGTTACTTGATAGTTAATTGAAAGGGATATACAGCCTTTAGAGCAAACATTGCGTTGATTTCTGTCTTCTTGTTCCATTGAAGCATACACAAATCTTGTTGCTTTTGTGTTTTTTCTCTCGAATAATGCAATGACTCTTCAAAAGACACTGGAACCTAGCTGGTGTGCTGATTAACCACCTCTGGAGTATTGTTTGAAGCAATGCTAATGTAGTCCAAGATTCTTGGTTTATTAGCTTATCCTTCGTCGGGTTGGAGTTGATAATGTTTCAAACATGGCTTCGTCTGTTTTGTTCTTGTATGTGGTCAATGAGCATCAACTCATTATCTTGTTTTATGAACCAAGTGTGTTTTCTTTACGGATTGAATAGTGATAGGAGGCATAGGATATAGTCTAATCACCACTACTAGCCAAATTGAAAAGAGGAAATACTTTATTTTTGAGCTATTTGTGTGAGATTTGGATAATTAGTGAGAATCAATTTTGTGGAACTCATTGTGGTTAGATTTGGATAGCTGTGCAAGGATAGTTTATACAGGAAGGATGACTGATGAGTAATAACTTTGAAGTTGTCCCCTGCAGCAAATTAGAGAACTATATAAGAATCAATAGGAGGAGAAACGGAAGAACAAAAATCTTGGATTAGAACCTCTTCAGAATTCAGATTAGACACCAAACGCTAGTCTTAAGAATTATCCCTAGAAGCAAGAAAGTTCACCCAAAACATTGAGATTTCAGCTGCTACATCTCTCTCACATTATTCCCTTTTCTGTAAAGCTAGTTTCCCTCAAACCTGCAAGGATGTTAACTAATTGATATGTAATCTATAATTTGTAGATTAGTTGAATCGCAATCTAAATTTGGTTTAGCTTTCTATAATTCATTATACAACTAGGAGTCATCTCATTCCCCATTGAGATACCCAATTTTCATACAATATCAATTGAGTTGATTATGTCATGAGCCAGTCAGACGTTCAGACACTGATTTACAAAATATAGCAGTTTCCTTAAGTTTAAACTTTTGATAATCTTCAAAGAAATGCAAATGGACAGCTAAAACTTGGCCGTGTATCCTTTTTTTTCTTTTGTTCTCTTTAAATAGAAAGCTTGGAACCTTCGTCCTGCTCCATATTCATACAGAGAGAACTTAGTGATAGAAAAAGGGAAAGGGGGAATACTGAATGAAGGACATCATTGACTGTTTCTGTGACAAGCTACTAATATGTTCAAACTTGTACGATGACTTAAGTTTATATATGTATATTTAAATAAGTAAGTTGCTAGATAGATTTGATAAATTCTCTTCTATCTATTTGGGTTTCAAACTCTTTATCAGGAGCTAGATCTGCTCATTAAAAGTTATAGCATAGTTCTGGCGCTCCTTTTGCAAGTTTTGTCGATGTCTTCTATTCTATTTCTATGAGCTCCCTTTGCCTAGTGGTGATACTTTACGACCCAACGGCTTACTGAGCTTCTTTATATATACTTTCCTCTTTGATTTCTCAGGAACATGAAATGGTGGATGAGGTGTATGAAGTTACCCACAGAGTATTCTTGGATGTGGATATAGATAAACAACGTGCAGGTATGGACTCATTCTGCTAACGTTCTTATCTTATTAGATGTCATTGAGTTAATGAACCACAAAAAGTCCCAAGCTTTTTAAATGGAAATCATAACTTCTCTGCACACAATAATAGAGAAAAAAGACAAGAAAAAGGAAATATAAATGGGCTGAATGCGTGACCTAAGCTTTCCTTATTAACCTTTCTGAAACAGTTTGCCCCAACATGTCATGCTGACATAGTTACCTTTCCTTTTGGTTTGCCTAAATTTGTGATCTGTACAGTTGTCCCAATATATCCCCATGTGTTCACCACTTCATCTCATTCTGGTAGTCAGTGAAGGATCCTAATTATTGTCCGATCTTCTCATTCGAAAAAATAGACACTTGTTAGAGGACATATAATGACATTGATCTATTAATGATTAGAAAAGCTGTGGTTTGGTATAGTATGTGCTTCATTCAAGGAAAATGATACTTGTGAACTTGCATTGCTCTATACTAGCCCTATTTCGTGCTAACATGGTTTGGAGTGTGATGGCTTACTTCAACTAATTGATTTTTTAAGAACAAATGTAATGTTTGAAACTGTACAAGAAGTATTTTAGCCACAACTTCTAACAATTATGAAGATTTAGGAATTGTTTGAGAAAATCGTTTTGAAAATTTTCTAACAAAAGATCTTTTACCAAGAAAAAGTTATTTGCCTCTCCAAACAATTATTTGGAGCGTAAAATATTTATACAGCAGGATGGATGGAATATGACGAATATCTAATGAGCTTCATATGTTGAAGACAAGATCTTCACTGTTTTGATGATTTATGAAATATCAGAATTCGTGCACGGTGAAGACTGGGACACGTTATTGTGTATTGACGATCCAAATTTTGATAATTTGCAGGAAGAATTGTGATAGGATTATATGGGCAAGTTGTACCAAAAACTGTTGGTACGCCTTTATCCATTTTTTTCCATACTTTGCTCTCCTCTTCAGTTTCTTTTGTTCTTCCATTCTTGTTGCATAATGCCTGCAATTTTACGTCTGTGCAGAGAATTTCAGGGCGTTGTGCACAGGTACTTTTGTAGTTATAACTGGCACTGTTTTGTGCCTTCTTTCACACACATACCTACACATATACATATATGTCTGTGTGTATATGTCCCATAATTATTTTAGACTAACAATTGCTGCACTTATTGTCGTTGACTCAGGGGAAATGGGCAAGACTGCTGATGGAATATCTCTTCACTACAAGGGAAAGCCATTTCATCGTATAATACCTGGATTCATGATTCAAGGTGGAGATATTGTGTCGGCCGATGGAAGGGGAAACATTTCCATTTATGGTGGTCCCTTTCCTGATGAGAATCTCAAGATAAAGCATTCTCATGCAGGTTTGAAATCATCACTTGATTACTCTAGTTCTCTCCATAGGAAAACCTAAGACAAACTTAAGTACATTCCCCTGTTTGTGTACGTTTATTAGCATCCTTGACTTTTGCAGGTGTTATATCCATGGTGAACTCAGGACCCAACTCCAATGGCTGTCAGTTCTTTATACCGACAGTTAAGGCGAGCTGGTAAGGTTTCAAAATGACCGTATTTGAAAGTAACTAGTATCTATTAAATAAAGAAAGCTCCTCGGTCACAATGACGCAAAGTCTTTAACAAATGAATAGTGAATGTGTGCTTCAATCCTTTCAAACATGCTTATACCTAAACCAATGAATGCTCATCTAATTATGATTTAGCAGTGTATAAGATCTTTGCAAAACAATACAACAACCTATCTAGTGTGATCTCATACTAACACCACAGCTACAATCAGGTTGGACGGGGAGCATGTGGTGTTTGGCAAGGTTATTGAAGGTATGGACACAGTATATGCAATTGAGGGCGGAGCAGGAACTTACAGTGGCAAACCTAGGAAAAAGGTGATTATCGCAGATTCAGGGGAAATACCTAAGAGCAAGTGGGATGAGGACAACCAGAGTTCAGCTTCATAAATATCGTCAAAATTTTGAAGTTACTAACCAGCCCTATATACATTCGACACACGTACTATTCTTGTGTATTACAAGCTTAATTTATGTGGTGCTAATTATGAGGTCTCTATATTTGATTCATTAACCTTACGGATACGAGTGTTTTTATTCTTAGAACTGGTTGTGAATATTTTTGGTTTTGTAGAGGAACTGAAGTGAACCTATGCATTTTCTTTACATTAAAACTGGCTTGCTGGTTTTATCCACCATTGCATACTGCCAAGTCCCTTGAGCTTTTTGTACTTCATTAGGACCTGAAAGAGTTGCCATGACTAGTATTTGGCCGAGACGAGTGTAAATAGAGCGACATAAATATGGATAGTGAGAGAAATATTGTCAATCAAATAGACTTTTTTTTGTTAGCTTATCTTATTCTTCTTGAGCCATAATTAGTGAGGAAATATTGGAAGAAGTGTTGTTTTTCTTGTTGGCACCATCAAGTAGTTGAAACTGTGTGGACCACATTATCTCTTTGCTGTATGTGAAAATGAAACAATATTCTTAGGGAGCGATTAACCATTTTTAGTTTCTTTTCAAAGTTGAACTCCGAAAAACATGTTTTGAGTGGACTCTCTAAACTTTGACAGGGGCAGAGAGGGGTGTGGGGGTCTTGAGATATTATGTCATTTTTCACTGACTTGCTAGTGAAAAATCACATTGGATGTTCATTATGTCTTATCTTAAATTATTTTTCAAGTTCGAATCTAGCAATCCTTTCATGAGGATCAATCAAACTTTTTTCCTTTTCTCTATACTTTTCAACAAGTGTAGTTTCTTTTGTTTTCTTTGTGAACCAGATTCAATTATTAACCGTCTCAGAATTATTTACGATTTAAAAAGACTATCTATCATGTGCTTATTCCACAAAACAAAGTGATATTGTCGGAATTTAATATATTTTTCTCTAAGGACTCTCATAATCTATGACACATCTAATAAGAGAAAAAAGAAGAAGAAGCTCTAATTAATGAGGATTAGAAACTTTCTCATACGAAAGAAAAATCTCTAATGCTCTTAATTCTGCTCAGAATTGGGATTGGATAATAGACAATGTGCTAATGATCAACAACAATAACATATCCATGACATTGAAATCACACAAATGATACATTAAGAGAATATTGTGAGTATAATTTTTATATTCTCTTGATTTTCTCCTCACTTATTTTTCAAAGTTGAACCTCTTTGAAATATATTTGATAGCCAAAAATATCAGGTAACACTTTAATTTCGAAATGATCTTAAAAAAGATTTACTTAACTTAACTTTGAGAAAAATAGTACTGGTACTTAGTATTTTGATTTCTTTACGGACATGCATATTAATTGGGTGACTTTTTAATGCTTTAAACTGTCATTTGGGATGTGAAGGAAATGTAATCATATCTATTAGATTTCTTTATCAATATTAACAAGAATTTATGAAATATTGAAATGTTAGAATATATTAGCTTCATTTAAAATTGAGTAGACTTCAAAAATCAATAAAAACAGGTCTATTATAGTCCTATTAATTTTGGATACCTACAAATGTATTTAAAATTAATTGAGTCAATAAATTTTAACTGATTAGTTATGGATGTTAAATTACTGGAAAATATCCAGAGTGACATAACGTTATAGTGGCACGTAGAAATCGATCAATTTGAGTATAGAATAACACCAAATTGTCTCACGTGGGTGGTCTTAGCTAGCAACCACCGACCAACCTCGTCATCACCACCACCATGTACTACCCTACCCCCACCCCCACCACCCCATTCTCTTCTTTCTTCTTCTCAATCTAACTTCCCCCAACCCCAAGAAAGATTCTTGATTTTTCCGCCATGGAAACCAGTGAAGACCCAAACAAGCTTTCTTCTACTCTTGCTGACCCAACCACACAACCCCTTCTCTCCAAACCTTACCCTGTTGATGATTCAATAACACCCCATCAATACCCTGGACAATCTTCTTTAGACCCAGATGATCAAACTCAGTTCCTTCAGATCTCTTACAATTTTGGACCTCGACCCTTTAAGGACCTTCCTTTTCTTATACTTTTTGTTCTTCTTGTTCTTTGCACTTTTGGTTTTGGTATCTTTGCTTCTGTTCATAGAAATCCTCATCACTCTAAAATTTCATCTTTTACCTACAATATCACCTCATCTTCTTGTAGTCTTGGGAGTTCTACCTTTGAGAGTTCTAGTGACTTTTTTTCACTTTACTCATCTGATTCTAGTTTCTTGAAGAGTTTGATATGGACCCTTGTAGTTACTTTAATTCTAAGCATACCCTTTATGCTTTTTGTGCTTTTCTTGCTCAAGCGCTATACAAAGCAGATAGTTTATGCTTCACTTCCCTTTTTTGTAATTGTCCCTGTTTTTCTTGACATCTACTGGTTTGTTGCTTGTACTGTGAGCTCCAAATGTAGTGAGGATTTCCCTTTGGCTTATAGAATTCTGGTACTGTTTTTCGTGTTGTTGTTAATTGGGCTACTTGTTTGGATTTTCGTAGCGAATTGGCACAGGATCGAGTTGACTATTAAGATCATTGGGGTTGCTTCTTCTGCCCTTTCAAGTAATTTGGGGTTGTTTGGAGTGCTTCCATCATTGACTTTGGGGCTGTTAGCTTATTATGCACCCATTGTTGTTTTCTTGGTGTTTGCTAGGCTTAATGGACAAGTGGTACCCAAGGAAAAACATGGGGAGTATTATTGTGTATGGAAACAGGATAGCTGGGTTCCTGCTTATTATACATTTGCAATTCTAACAATGCTTTGGTCAGCCACATCAATGATTGAGGCACACGTTTATGTCATAAGTGGAACAATTGCACAATGGTACTTCTCCAAGGATGAATCAGGTCCCAAAAGGTCTATGAGAAGTGCTTTGAGGTGAGTTCATAATCTTTAACAATGATTATGTAGTACCTATAAGTATGAGTTTATTCTTTTGCACTTAATTACCCATGCAAATGATAGCAGAAAAGTAAAAGTTGTAGAAAGCACCTTATATGTCCATGCATGCAATGGCTGTTTTTCTGTTATGCTGTCTACATCTCAACTGATTCTATGTTATGATTCTGGAATTCTGAAGGATGTTTGTAGTATGCGTGAAATTCATTGCTGACTCACTGCACTATTGGCAGTTATACTCCCTTTGGCATAGGAATAAAGCCTCAAAGCTAATGACAGTAATCGGTTGTGTTGCATTGACTAGATGGTACTAGATTCACTGGAACTCAAGCATTCAACTTGTTCATGATCCCAGTCTTTACTCAGTTATCTGTATGATTCAGTACCAAATAATGCATCAGGAGGGGAAAAAAAGAAGAACATAGGAGAAACATGTCCCCTAAGGCTTTGATTCAGGGGCAAAGTTAGTACCATGTTGGATGTGTTCTAGGTGCACGTCACTAGTTCAAATCGTGCTAGGGAACCATGTCTGGTATTTAAGCGGAGAAAGGGTCCACCAAGTGGCTTTCTTGATTATCAAAAAAGAAACTGCAACTACTCTTCCCCAGTGTAGTAAATCTAATTTGAAATCTCTTGGTTTAACTGTGTTAGAATTATAGATTATTTTTCTGTAATTAAACCATGTGAAAGAAGAGTTGAGAGAGACAGAGAGACAGAGAGGAAGAAGCATACACCAGCGATTGACATTGAGCCCCTACTTGTTTACCCTAGTTATAGATAAGTTAATCAACACAATTCATGATGAGGTCGTGTTGTGTATACTATTTGCTAACATTAATTGACTAAATCGACGGAAGTGTCGATCAAAATCTTGAACAATAGAGAAGCAGTTGTAGGAATTTTAGAATCAGTAGAAGTAGAATGAATATATGAAATTTCAAATTAAGTCAGCAAAAGAAGAGTGAAGTTGAGGTGGATAAGACAGAATGACAGATTGTGGTGCCTAAATGAATGAGGTGGATAAGACAGAATGACAGATTGTGGTGCCTAAATGAATGAGGTGGATAAGACAGAATGACCAAGGTGTTATGTGATAGAAGGATGCTTTCCAAAATGAATGTAAGCTATAAGACAATCATGTTGTACGAGTGTTGTGGATATGCGAATTCTAGGATGGATGTGACTCCATACAAGATTAGACAAGATTAAAATGACCACATTCGCCAAAAGGTGCTCATAGTGTACATTGAGGATAAAATGAGAGACCTCTTAAGATGGTTTGGTCATGTCTTGTGCCGACCACCATATGCACACTCAGGTGTGAAACCATGGTCCATGGTAATTGAAGGTGTTAAAGGAGAGGGAGGGGGTGGGTGGGGGTGTACGCCTAAAATTACATGGAAGGCAGTTTTCCTGTAAGACCTACAATTCTATGAAATCCATGCAGATTTACAAAAGATAGGGCCCAACAGATGGAAAAGATCTATATAGGCAATACCAATTAATTGGAACATGCCCTAGTCATGTTAGTACGTTTACTTTAGGTCAATGTATTTCATTAATCTTTTCTACCCTGTTAGTGATATATTTTTAGTTTTATTTTGTATAATGTTGTCTTGGATCAATTTAGATGGAGAAACATGGTCAATAAGGATTCTTACATCCAAACTTAACTTGTTTGGACTAAGGATGTCATTGTTATCATTTCCTTTCAATGATGAAATCCTTGCTTTACTTTCTTGTTTCAGCTCATGATTTGCTGCCTGGATGTATACCAAATTTTCTGTTCTTCCTCTGTGGAGTTTCTGTATGCTAAATCCTCTTAAAATAATATCAGATGTTGTAATGCTTGATGTATTATTCTTTTGTGAAATTCTGCAGAAATGCATTTGGTCCATCCTCAGGCACAGTATGTTTCTCTGGGTTACTGATCGCTGTGGTGCGTGTTGTTCGTTCCATGGTTGATAATGCAAAACAAGAAGATTCTGGAATTGTGAACCTTATTCTGCGATTTTGTGCCAACACCTTGCTGTCAGCGGTTGAGTTTGTGAATAAATTCACCATAAACTTTGCTGCTATAACTGGTGAAGCATACTGCACTTCTGCTAAGATGACATATGAACTTCTGAAGCGCAATCTTCTCTCTCCAGTGTTTGTGGAGACCGTCTCTACTCGTTTACTGGCTGGAATAATCTTTGTTCTCTCAACAATATATGCAATATTGGTGAGTCGTTCTGGATGCTAATCAATTTTTTTTTTCAGAACTTCCTATCAGGTTCCTGAATTTGAGAATCTATTGTGCGCAATTATTCTTTAATCTTTAGCAAGTGCATGAGTTCATTCTTAAAGATTTCGAGTGGGGTAGCTCTAGATGATCATTAAGACTATCAAGATTTGGTCTCAATGATCCTAGGACTCTCCTTCCATATCGGTGAATGGGAGTTATCAATTTTATAAAGCTCTGACATAGTTAAACTGCCCAAAAAAATCACAAGAAGTGAAGAGACATATTTTTTATCCTTTTTTCCTTCTTTTGCAGAATATACTTTTTCAGTTATATTTATTTCTTAAGCTATATGGTTAAATACTTCCATTGTCTGCCTTATAAAAAAATACCTTCAATTATTTGCTTCCAGGTTTTTGTTGTGGTAAGAGCTGCTAGTCATCTTGATGTCGAATCATACCTCATTGCTGTTCTGGCATGGCTGCTGCTGATGGTGGTTCTTGGTTTCTTCGTCTTTGTTTTGGATAACGTTATAGACACAGTATATGTTTGTTATGCTATTGATAGAGACAGAGGAGAGGTATGTAAACAGGAGGTTCATGATGTTTATGTGCACCTTCCTATCAGTAGGAGTCATAGTTCTGCCTCTTACGGTGCCAGAAGTCCCCTTCTTGTATAACGACTTCAATGTGTTGTATTCTGTCTGTAATTCTTTTTCTCCCTTTTGGTTTCGGTTTCCCTTTGTAATTGCCGGATTGGCCTGTTAGGCAGGTTGTGCAGTGAGGTAAATTTATTCTGTATAACAGTGTTTTTCCAATAAAAATGAAAATATCTGCTGACTGTGCCATGATCTCTATAGTTAGGGAATAAGTAGTCTTGAGAGTTGACATTACTGAATCAGTTATATCTATTTAGTTGTTTTTTCCCAAAAGAACTTCCTATGGTTTCTATTCTTATTGTACGATTTTTCTATTATCTGTTGTTTTAAACCTTTTGCTTAGGTTGTTTTATTAAGTGTTTGTTGTTGCTACTGTTCTTTTTCCCTTCATTTTCAGCATTTACTTCTTCACTACTGTATTCCTTTTCATATTATTTTTACATGTGGTTACTTGGGCCGAGGGTCCTTCAGAAACAACCTCTCCGCCTTCACGAGGTAGGGTAAGACTGCGTACACAGACCCCACTTGTAGGACTACAGTGGGTATGTTGTTGTTGAACCTTCTCTGGTTTTTCTCTTGTAAATGATTATAGAGAAGGACAGCTTGTGTCTGCTTAATTACATATGCTAGAAACAATTAGAACTTCTGCTGGACCATAACATCACTACATTTGGTCCATGGGGTAAGACACTTTGTAAATTTGAGATCCTCTGTATGATCTGTGGATTATGATGCTGATAGTTTTGTTTCAGCATCCTATGTTGGAAAATCTTTGGGGTACAAATTTTGGCAGATAGTTGTTGTATGATCCAAAGGATAAAGAAATAGGAAGTCAAGCTTGCAGGGTAATCGCTGTCGCAGCCAGATTTCCAAAACTACAAAGAAGAAAAAGCTACAAGGGTGACAATGCAGATTGGGTATATCATGATCACACATGTGGTAAGTCATGCAATCATACTTGTGGTCTCAATTATACTCTACAGTGTCATGATGTATCATCGTTTGATTGTTCGATATGTTTCCATGTTTGTACTCATTCATTGTGACTACAAGGGACCAAGTTAGGAAATAAATTGTCCAAAAAATCTCTGAGGAGCAACTAATGCATGATTGGAAACTCGATGGAAAATGCACCCGTTTTTCTGCTTTTTCCTCTTAAATACCAAGCTCTTACTACGATGCAGAGTTCGAACTTTGTGACATGGCATGAAACTTGTTGTTCTATCCTTCTCTGCTTAGATACCAGGCTTTTAGTTCGAGGTAGATTCAAAATCGTGGCGTGTACGTAACTTGAAGGTCATCTTTATGATCTGTGAATTCTGATGCTGACAGTTGTTTCAGCATTCTATGTTGGAAAATATATTTGGATACAAATTTTGTTGGATAGTTGTTGTATGATTGCAAAGGATAATAGAAAGTCAAGTTTGCAGAGCAATTGCCATCACAGCCAAAACTACCAAGAAGAAAAAACCAGAGGTCTACTGCAGATTGTTTTTATCATGCAATCATATTTGTGGTGATAATCTTTTGCAAATCACCAAAAATTCAGCCACCATACAAATAATGGCCTCTATCTACAACAGTAAGGGAAAAATTTATTCTCTACCAGTTTAGTAAATCCATTAGGAAGATCCACAATAGTTTATTTTTCATCTATAACCACAATCCTCTTCCTCACATTACAATCAAGAAATGAGAATAGGAAGGCTCATTGAACAACCATTTTCTCCTAACATGTTCTAAACAACATAGTCCAAAGTAGATTCAGAATTTTAACATTAGGTTGTGGATTCTTGGACAACGACTCAAAGATACTGGGTTGCGCTGAATGAAATTTGGTGGAACGAAAACTCTTTGTAGCTAGGGAGCGTTTCCTTCTCTAGTGAGTATTATGTTGAAAATTTTGATTAATTGGATATGTGAATTTTAAACACCGAATGGATAAAACAATTGGGAAAAGGAGGTATTGGGATAGAGAAGTATAATCAAAGCACATGGTACAATTGTGGGTTGATAGAATTTTAGGTGCACAAAGAAAGAACATAGGGCCAAGTTGATAATATGACATGTCTCCTCATCTACATCCAAATCTTTACTTACTCTGATGGGCTTTCTTAGATTTTGGTGTTTGTAATTCTCTAATATTTCTCTGATTCTTCCATATCTTGTTGTAACTCATGTAATTGCCATTCCATACAGTGTTCTGCAGCATTATTTGATGACATGAATATTAAAATAATGAGGTTATTTACTACATTCTTAGACAATCTTGCGGGTAAACTCAACCTTTGGGATTTTAATTCATTGAAATCAGGAACTCATTTCTATATGAATCATTCTTATTGAAAAATGCATAAATATATCCGGGATCACCATTTGAGTCATACTCGAAGTGCGTAAAAGTATTTAAGTTTGCCTGCTTTGGAACTTCTATCATTTTTATCTGACGGTGAAGCACATACGCCAGAACTTCAACCATACGTGGTTGAATTCAATCATTTTTATCTGTAGTTTATGCACATATAGCTAAAGTTTAGCCACTTTTGCCAGAACTTCAAGCATATATGTTTGAACTTCAGTCATATATAACTTCAAATTAAATTATTTTCAACAAAATAAGTATTTATTAAATAACGGTATCCAAAATAAAGTACCAATGAAACTTTTACAATGCAAGTGTAATTCATTCTTTATTTTTCTTCTTCTTTTGGGATCTTCAAAAGAAGAATTTCTTTTATTTATTACATGTAGAAATGGATAAGAGGGTGAGACCAATCTTTTTTTCACCTTTGCTTTCACGCCAAGACTTTTTTAGAAATGCAGAGAAAAAGAAAAAAAAAAACGAGATGTGCTTGGGCTATCCTAAAAATGGACCACATATTTTTATTTTTATTTTTATGTTTGGCAACTAAAAATAAAAATAAAGGGTATTTCTGAGATTAAATAAGTTTTACAGCCATGCCAAAAAAGTTGTCTTTTTATTCCCGGTTAATTCTACTTCAAACCTGAAATGATATGAGACTACTTGTAAGCGATATAATATATAATTGAAGTACGTACAATATAGTTTGAATATTATCGCTAGAAAAGAAAAGATTATCCTATCAATTATTATGTCTAAATCTAAACTAATTGGGGTCGGCTCTATTAAGGTTTTCAAATGTATTTTCCTTTTACTTCTTCAATAATCTAATAATGTGCACGCAAGAATGTGACTTGTGGTCAATAACGTTAGAAAAATCGTCAAGATCAAGGTTCAAATTCAGTAATGTGCACCCAAGGATGTGTTTGGTGGTAAAAAATTGTTAAGATAAAGGTTTAAATTCAAATAACGATAGAAAACTATAGGTAGCTTATCACATTTTATTTGTCTAATGTTACGATATTGTTTAAGAACACGTATGTTGAATGGGCCAGATAACGAAACTATTCGTAAGAAATAAACAAGAAACGAGTACTTAACAATAAGAATTAAGAGTAAAAGTGGAATTATCTTGAGCTTTGATGTGTTTGACTGATAACGTCAAAATGATTTTAAATATTTAAACTGTTAAAGCTATTAAACTTTGAGTATTTAGAATTTTTGATGCAATGCTTGTGAATCAATAAAATTCAGATGCCCTCCAACAAGAAGGTAAGATACTATTGATAGCTAGTTATGAAAAACATGATTCGCAAATCATACTCTCATAAAACGATTAACTACTTCTAACACATATTTTACTAACTCGCATCTACTCTGTCATTTTTGTTATGTATATTCTTTTGACTTGCCTATCTATTTGACATGCGTTTTATCCTATACATATAAAATTTGAAAGACAGAATTACTCAATACTCATTCTAGTAAAGATACTCTAACATATTAATTGAGATGCAAAAATTTTAAAAAAATTGAGACATTATAATTACCATTATTGGGGGGAAAACTCGACTGATGTGGCATTCAATGTCCAATTTTTCTATGATAACCACAGGCATTATTATACTAATTTTCCTTAATATGTCCTCAACCCACTAATTATTCTTATAAATCAATTAATTGTTTAAAGGACCTACATGCACTTAACATTCTTTGAGAAATAACCCATTTTCCAATAATGCCAACAGCTTCCAAGACAAAGCAGAAATCCCAATGGAGGCTAATTTGGTCATTCAATCACAAAATTCCATAGATCTCATATTAGATAAACTTGTAATATTACCCATAATCTAATGGCATTTGATTCACCAAATCCTATTTAAAACCCCTCCACTCAACCTTTTTCCCCCAATTCTATATTCCACCTTTCTTCACTTTGCTTAAGCATACAAGAAAATAAAACATCAAATTTTCTCTCTAATTTATTTGCATCCTTCACCATGGCTATGGCTTTTAAGATGGTATACATTTTGTCAAATAAATATGTGTCTTTGTCATTTTTACTTCAATTTGAATATATACTACTATTTGCATTTGTTAATTAATAATTGTAATGATTCATGTAGTCGATTTTTAACTTGTTTGAGACTGAGATGAGATGATAATTATTTTTAATTGACAGGCGACGACGGGCATGTGGGTGACTGATGAATGCAAGAATTCCTACATGGATATGAAATGGAAGAAGAATCATAGGTATATAGTTTACAAAATTGATGAGAAATCAAGATTGGTGACAGTTGACAAAGTTGGTGGACCTGCTGAAAATTATGAAGATTTGGCTGCAGCTCTTCCTAAAGATGATTGTCGATATGCGGTGTTTGATTTTGATTTTGTTACTGTTGATAATTGCAGAAAGAGCAAGATCTTCTTCATTGCCTGGTTTGTATATTTATATATATATTCTCAACTACTTTCTTTTTAATCCGCAATCATTCTATGGACGAGTTGAGTTAAACTAGTTAGTATAACACAATCCATCTAAGTCATAATTCAATGACACAACTCCATCGATCAAGTTACACTATTTTGACCCAATAGTTTGAAAATTCTATTTAACTCGACTTATTTGAACTTAGATGAGTTAACGAAAACAAATTATTGTCATGATTCGTACATGTGATCGATCGTACTTAAATTTGTAAAAACAGGTCACCAACAGAATCAAGAATTAGAGCAAAAATATTGTATGCAACATCAAAAGCAGGGCTGAGAAGAGTGCTAGATGGAGTTAGCTATGAACTTCAAGCAACTGATCCAACTGAGATGGGAATGGATGTGATCAAGGACAGAGCAAAATGATTTTATTTTATTTTTAATTAGCAAACAAATTAAAGTACTTGTTTTTAGTTTGCCATCTTTTTCTCAAACTTTGTTTTTAATAATAGTATAATAATAATGACTCCACTTAGAGGGCGAAGATGCTTTCTTTCTTTCTTTCCTTCTTAGTGGTACTATTGTGACCTTTTTTTTGTGAGATCTACTAAACTATGGTTGATCCAACCTTCTAATTTGTGATAAGTATCATGTCATTTTCTACTAATTTATTAACTACAAAGTGTTGTTTACACTAATTATGAGTTTTTTATAACTTTTATTTTGTGGAGATTACTTTATATAGTACTTTTTAAAGGTGAAGCAATCAAAGACATTTTTTAAAGTGTTTAGTTTTACCTTTACCCTTTTCTGTAAAGATTTGCGTACATCATGCTATTTTCAAACTTTATAAATTACACCTTGTGTATTGTTGTGGTTTGAATTGTTTAATTATTTGATTAGATTGATGACTTGGACATTTATATATATATATATATATATATATATATATATAACAAATCTATTGATCCAGATTTATCTTTTTGTTTACTTTCATATAACTTTTTAGTATTTGATTTAATTAGCTTCGAAATTCAAATTTAAGATCCTTAATTAAGTTAAGTGACATCTCATCTATTATATTACATTGGATGGTTAAAAATTGGACACTTTTAACAACTTTATTTTTGTCAAAAAAAAGAAAAGAAAAGAGAACCTTTCTTTACCAATCTCTTAGAGCAGTATAGAATAAAGTGGGAATAGATGTTTACCAAACGGATCCAATGAAGAGACAACCACATCTTCCTTTCATTCATCTTTTTAATTATCATGAGCAGTATAGAATGAAGAGAGTCAACTTATTCATCACAACTACTTACTCTTCGCATCAACATTTTGGAGAGGTAGCAATTATCCCGTCAAATTAATTGAGGTGTATAAAGTAAGCCAGATATAATAATTATAATTTTCTTTTTTTAAAAAAAATATCAAGAGTGGAAAATATAAGTATTAAAAAAAGGAAGGAATGATATAGCAAGTGAAAATAGTCAAATTAGGCATAAACTAATCTAATCGAATGATATAGTAAGTAAATACCTCTTTTAATATTTAGTCTTTTTTTTAAAATAAATAATCAAACTATTGCATACAAAATATGGTAATATAATGTTTTGGCCTTGAGATATATACTTGCATGTAAAATCTTACTAACGATGATTAATAAATGTGTTTCTTTTGGTTTTACCTTGATCTAATTTGGTAGTTTCATTTTATCGTATGCTTTATTTATTTATTAGAGTCTGGAAGCATATACTTACTATCTAGTTTCTCAATTATTAAGTAGTTATTATTGGGTCCATGCATTTATTTATGAAAAGGAATATCTTTATTTAATACAAAGAAGTGTAATTATTGTAAGTAGCATCAACATCTGAGTATAATTGTACTATATATCATCATATATATTGTATAAATTAGAAAATGATTGTTTATAAACTGACTGCTGAACTAACTCCATCAATTAAAAATGGGTACAGTTCAAACATCATGTGCAACCATATATATAGCTAATGATGCCAAACACCAAATGTCAAAATGAGTTATTACAAACAAAAAGAAAATTGAAAAAATGACAGATTAATAAGATAAAATGATTAATTTGATTCATAATCCCACAAATTTTGCTAGCAGGTGATAATTAGCTACCTTCAAAGGGTAGATTTTCTCCACTAGTTAAATACTAATATTGAGTAGGAAAAGTGGACAAAAGTGTAAATTCATAATTGTGCATTAAGGTTCAAATTATTGTTGCTGCTTGAACACGTATATTTTAATCAAATAATTTTGATTGGGTGCATAGGGTGTGGTCTGATAGTCAACCATTAAGTATTATTTCTCGTATTTAAATCTTTAGCAAAAGTTAAAATACTAGGTGATCTATTATCATATTTCTAAACAATTAGTACCTCTATATGATGGTGAAAAATAAGAGATATTCGTGTAACTAGTCAAGGTACACACAAGCTGATCCACAGGCGGACAATAAAAAAGTGTAATTTGAGGTTGAAATAATAGTTTCACTCACAAAACTTCACTTTTTTTCCAAGTGGAGCCAATAAGAACTTTCAGAATTTCAACTCCAAACAGATACATTTTTCAAAATTAAATCATATAATATCTAAAATTTGGCTATGGCCTATATGGGCTTCTTGTTTTATGCAAATCAATATATTGTCTTTCATAGAATTTTTCTATAATTACAAACGGGCCAGCCCATGATAGTCCTTCCCATATCTCTCTCGTTTAGACTTTGGGCCTCAAAACGAGTTTTGGGCTACTATAGAGCCCAATACGTTAACTTATAAAATTGGGCTTATTAATTGCATAGCCTATTTTAGGATAACTTTCACATATAGCAAATAAAAAATTCATATTTGTATGCTATAGCAAGGTTTATATAATTGCGCTCCATAGCAAACATAGAAACTGTATAATTCGCTATACATATACAGTTGGATCAAATTGTATAAAACGAAGTGTATAAAACGAGAAAGAGAAAGACACTTGGGCAGAGAACTGTATAAAAACGAATTGTATGATTATAAGTGTATAGAACGATTATATACAATTTGAATTTGTATAAAATGATAAAGAGAAAAAAACAAAAGAGACTTGGCAGAGAATATACAATTGAATCGAATTGTATAAAACGAGAAAGAGAGAAATTCGATACAATTTGAAATTTAGAAACTGGGCAGGCGAGTATTTTTATTGTATAATTATAAGTGTATAGGACGAAAATATATGTACTTGCATGTGTACATACAATTTTCTCACGCTTTATACAAACAAAAATGCAATTTATACATTTCGCTTCTGTTTGTATAAGTGAGAAAGGCGAGGGTGGCGAGCGAGATTTGGGAGAGTGGCGAGCGAGATCTGGAAGAGGTGAGAGAGGGGAACAAAAGTATATGTATTTATATAATTTCTCTGCTTTATACAAATAGAAACAATTTTTATACACATGTGTTTGTATAAAAGTGAGAAAGCGAGCGAGAGATTGGAGGAGAGTGGCGAGCGAGAGATTGGAGGAGAGTGGCGAGCGAGATATTTGGGAGAGAGGGGGCTGACAAATTTTGGCAAACGTTTGCTATGGAGCACAATTAAATCAAACCCTAGTTACTCCATTTATTTTAGGTTATTAGTTTGCTATTATATGCAATTATCCCTTTATTTTATTAATTGCATAATTTATTTTATTAATTATTTTTAATTATAAAATTGTACATTTTATTCATCCGCGCAACGCTCAGACACGTATACTAGTGTTCTTCAATTAGCCAATTTGAGTACATTTAAAATTGAGAAAATAACACTTCGTACCTAATTAATTACAAGTGGTTATTCCTTACTTTCATACCCAATTTTTTAACTACTAATTCATATTTACAATTTGATATCATCAGAGTAGCATTAAAGAAAAAAAACAATGCTTGAGTAAAAATACTACCGAATCACTCCTAATGATAATATCAAAGCATTTAAATTACATGGATCCGAGAACTTATTTTAATGCTAAAACTACATGGGTGTTTATATACCCTTTTAATATCTTTTATGTGAATTATTTTCAACCTCCAAACACCAGCTCAAAGGTTGGACATTGTTGCACACACACGTTTATTGGTTCACATCGCTAAGGTTTTAAAAAATATCTTACCTGTTTTATATAACTCACCTATTCGCAAAATACATCCCCACTCATTTCTAAATAAATATTCCAACAAGACCTAATCTGAAAAATTTTCTTTCGTTAGCATGAAGGATTTGCTGAGTCTAGAATTTTCGTAAAGAAACAGAAAATATGCGAAATATTTTGTTCAAGAAGTATTGACAATCTTGAAAAATTGATAACAATTGGAAAAACTAAAAAGTGAGGAAACAAAAATCAAAATACTAAATAAAGAAGAATAAGTTTGAATCTTACATTTTGAAGAGCTAAAATTTGAGGGAAAAAATATATAATAAATTAGGTCACCATTTTTTGAATATCGGGTTGGTGAGGGTGAAGAGGTAATTAGGGTTCTTAAAAAGTGAAGATTGTTCTTCAGATGAGTAATGAGTCGGATGTTATCGTTAGAGGGGCAAATTCAATTTTTTTAAAAATGTTAAAAGATGACTAACACGTCGTTTTAAGCTATAACAACACGCGCACAAAGCTAGTTGAAAATAATTTATATCAAATATGTTAAAAGAAATATATAAACACTCGTATAATTTAAGTATTAAGATAAGTTTGTATCAAATTCGGAGGTTTAGTCGATTATATAGATGTCATCAAAGTAATAATTAGGTGAAGGTTTTGTTAAAAAGGGTTGTATGATCACATGTCCGCCACGAAATAAAAGGCCGACAGCGAATATCTACCGTCGCCACTGGCCACTCAATTATAACTACATGTTATCGCTGATATTGTAGATTTTAGTCTCTTTTTTTTTCTTTTTACTTTTTTCTGATGATTTATTCTCTGTCTCCATTTTCATATTTTGCTTTTCTTTTTTGGGTAATTATGTTCTTCTTTTCTTATTCACTGATAGCTTTATAAAGAAAAAAAAATGAATTTTTTTTAAACTTGAGAGTTAAGTCTCTTGTCTAAGAAGCAAAAGTTGGTCAATACTGACATAAAGAGACAAAGTTTAATAAAGTACACAAACAAAAGGAAATACTAGATGAAGTTAATTACTACTCTTTCATTTCAAAATAAATAAATTATTGAGACAATGTAGTTATTAGCTAGCATAAATCGAACAACTTTTTTTTTCCTTTTAGTTATTTTCAAATTATTTTTAAAATGTAAATAATTTAAAGCAAAATGATAAATATACACAATTAACTCTCGTGAAATTATCAACTAAAAAATATAAACAACGGATAAAACTATTTAAAAAAATCCTACAACTAATTTAACAATTAACTATTTTTTAAATAAAGAAAGTATTAGGCAAAAACGAAATTTTATAATAAATGACATTAGGGTATCGTGGGAAGTCATTATTTTTTTTTTTTAATGCTTTAAATAATACATAAATTCTAATAGAGTGTTTTTCAACACCGTACCACCAATGTAACAATATTAATTATTAAATATACTACTACTAAAGGTGAAGATAAACTTTGTTGTAGGCTTGTAGCAATATAAATTTATAATCTAACTTCAAAAGAGGGGTTTACATACAAGATTATAATTACTCCATTGCTTTATTTTCTCATTTTATGGTAACTAAAAGACTAACAAATAAATTAAAATAGACGAATTACTCCATTACTTTATTTTCTCATTTTATTATAAATAAAAATCTAATAAATAAATTAAAATAGAAAAAAAGCACAAGCACATTTGAAATTTGACAATCGACATAACTTGTGAATCGCGGTGAAATTCACAAGTTTGTCATTGGATTGTATAGTTAGTTGATTCATAATATATTTATGAATTGGGCCCTCATATTATTGTGCATGCTTCAAATAGGCTAACACGTGCCATCCTCTTTTATGTATTCTACACCTAACTTATATTTCGATTTAATCACGCAACTATCAACGTTTTCATAATTTATAAATATTATCATTATTTGACCGTATAAAGGTTAAATATAACTTTTATTATGTAGCTATACCTGTAAAAAATTGAAATTTCATAATATGAATTAATTTTTGGATATGATGCAAAGGTATAGAGATAGACGAAGAAATATCGGAAAGTGATACTCTAATTAATTGAACATTACATGATGTATTTTTGGCCTACTCAATAGGGAAGACGATGGGGTGGTGCGAGGCGGGTTGAGTTTAATCCGCAAAATGTTTAATCCATTTTGTTTGGTATAATATTTTTTTCATTTCAATACGCTCTTCGTGAATGAGCCCTACGTATTTTATTAATATTTTATTTTTCTAGTTAAGTTTGATACTAAAAATAAAATTTATAAAAATAAATTCATTTTTTCATTAAGTTATATTTACAGTGACTTAAACTTTCATTTTTAGAGGTCAACTGGAAAATATGTATTGAATTATTTTTTATTGAATCATTTTTATTAACTATGTTGAATATTTTTAGTAGCTTTAAACAAATTATCATAATAAAAAATGCTTTATCACTTTAATAACATGTATAAATTAAAATTAAATTTAAAACCACATAAAATTATATATACCCGTAACTCACCGTTCATAAATTTAAAAATTTAAACTCATTTCAACCCACCCTACACAATCTTAAATCCGTTCTATCGTGCATATCGTTAAATCCGCCCACCCATATTCGTTCCGTCCTATTGCCTTCCCTACTAACTAAAAACATAATCACAGAAAGAAAGATTTGAAAACAACAATTAAGATAGAAAATTAATAGGTAGGCTGATTTGTTTCTTGTTAGGCTCATAGTGTGGCACCTACACTTTGTTTTTCATTTAGAGTTTGTTTGGTATGAAATGTTTTTCAATTTTTTCATGTTTGATTGGATAAAAGTTATGAAAAATATATTTTAAATCAATTTATTTTCCTCAAAATTAAGAAAAATGACTTCCCTTCAAAAATTAAGGAAAATATTTTCCAAAACTCTCCTCCAATTTTAAATTACATTTTTTTGGGAAAAAATATCAATTTTTTTAAAAAATATTTTCAATTTTAAAATTTTATTTTTTCTCCCAATCTCTGACCCCACCCCCTCCACAAAAAAATAATAATTTTGATTTTAAAATATTTTCAATTTCATAAATTATTTTTTACTCTAGTAAAAATAAAATGTGTCTCTCAAAAATATTTTTCATTTATAAATCAAACACAAAATCGTTTTAGGAAAATATTTTCTATACACCAACCAAACAAGAAAAAATAAGTTTAAATGTACTTGTTTTACAAGAAAACATTTTCCTCCAAACCAAACACACCCTTAGTCATAGTAATATTAACAATTTTACGTAGTTTCTTGTCTTAAATATTTATGTTGCTGTTATTCCTGTTTTGTGTTATTGGTATCGTATGACTTTGCTGTTGTTAATGATTTTTGTGTATGCTGGCTATGTGATGCTTTCTATAGTACATGTTTCATATTTTTTTAATCATACATTTTTTTATATGTATATACTGTTTAGTTCATTTCGAAATATCTTTTTTTTAAATTTTTTTATAAAATAAAAATAAAATTTGTGTATATTCTATGCTCTCTGATTTTATAATATGTTGTGCATATTTTAATTGATGTAACGCTAAATCTTTGATTTTCTTCACGACCGAACAAGTGGAGGCCAATTTGTTGTCCAGTTGTAGCATTATTGCAATCATATTAATTAGAACAATATTGGTCCACCTTCACTTCTTATCTACAAAAGGAAAAAGACATAAAGAGAAATCATCACTCCTCCTTTGGCTAATCAAATCCTATTTTCCTTCATCAAACATTTTAACTAAACCAAATTCAATTAAGAGTATTGTAAAAGATACAATTTTACACATCCCAATTATCAGTATGTTTTGTCAAATACACTTTCAAAATTAATTGAAATGTTGTTATATCAAAGTTCAGTCCTCCTGCTAAGGTGTCATGTGTTGATTAAATTTCTCAGCTGATCAAATTTGAATTTGTAAATGAAAATGAACTTCTATATATTATTTATTTATGTTCCAACTAAAAAATAAAAACGATTTATTATTCTTAATTCACAAGAAATCAAAGTTGGGTAATATTTATACCTTTATTCCACTTTTTCCGCATAAATTGGGGTCAGAGACATAAGCTAATCTCGTCAACAAGTCCCGACTTTCTTAGCGACAAAATCATATCTAAAATTCCTTAAAAATTTATTTTAAAATTAAAAATATAATAAAAGGCAAGTACCCTAACTTAGATATTTTATTCAGATACCATCAATGGAAATGTTGTAATTAATAGGATTTTGTTTTTTTCATAATCAAAGATTTCGGATGATAAATGAATATGTTTTTTTGATTTTCTAACAAGGAGCGCTCGCTTGTGAAAGCAATTTAAATTTAATTAATTAGACTCTAATATAAATATAAAAAAACTAAAAAAATAAAATAATTAAATATCTTAATCAGATTAAAAAATTATGAACAACGGTACTAAAAGGACAATAATCCCTTCTATAACACACCAACTTTAATTGTCAGTAATCTACACTTCACACTTTTCAAACCCTACTCACTCTGTTTTCCTCTCATGGCTTCGCTTCTTCTTCTAACACTATTCCTCTGTTTCGCCTTCACTGCTATACCCTTTTTCTCGCCGGTTTCAGCTGAACTGGAAGCTAAAACTTACATATTCCGAGTTGATAGCTTCTCTAAACCGGCAGTTTTCCGCACCCATTACCACTGGTACAGCTCTGAGTTCACTGAACCGGTGAACATCCTCCATGTTTATGACAATGTTTTTCATGGATTTTCAGCTTCGTTGAGTCCTTCTCAAGCTGCTTCAGTACTTCAACATCCTTCAATTCTTGCCACTTTTGAGGATCGTCGGAGGCAACTTCATACTACAAGGTCACCGCAGTTTCTCGGTTTAAGAAACAAGAAAGGATTATGGTCGGAGTCGGATTATGGTTCTGATGTTATTGTTGGGGTTCTTGATACGGGTATTTGGCCGGAGCGTCGGAGTTTTTCCGATCTGAATCTGGGTCCTGTTCCTACACGTTGGAAAGGGGTTTGTGAAACGGGAGCGAAGTTTACTTCTAGGAATTGCAATCGAAAGATTATCGGAGCTCGATTTTTCTCTAAAGGTCATGAAGCTGCCCCTGGATTTGGTCCAATTGGTGGGGGAATCAATGATACCGTTGAGTTCCGATCACCCAGAGACGCTGACGGTCACGGAACTCATACAGCCTCAACAGCTGCTGGGAGGCATGCTTTCCGAGCTAGCATGTCTGGTTATGCATCGGGTATTGCTAAAGGTGTTGCCCCAAAAGCTCGATTAGCTGTTTATAAAGTTTGCTGGAAGAATTCTGGTTGTTTTGATTCCGATATCCTTGCGGCGTTCGATGCTGCTGTTTCTGATGGGGTTGATGTCATTTCCATCTCAATTGGAGGTGGTGATGGAATCTCTTCACCTTACTATCTCGATCCAATTGCTATCGGAGCTTATGGAGCTGTTGCTAGGGGTGTATTTGTTTCTTCATCAGCTGGAAATGATGGACCTAATGGAATGTCAGTCACTAACTTGGCACCTTGGTTAACTACTGTTGGAGCTGGCACAATTGATAGGAATTTCCCTGCAGAGGTAATTCTCGGTGACGGAAGGAAGCTTTCCGGTGTATCATTATACGCCGGAAAGCCACTTAATGGGAAAATGTATCCCATAGTGTACCCTGGGAAATCAGGTGTGCTCTCTGCTTCACTCTGTATGGAGAATTCACTTGATCCTCATTTAGTTAGAGGTAAGATAGTGATCTGTGATCGCGGTAGCAATCCTCGCGTTGCTAAAGGATTAGTTGTCAGTAAAGCCGGTGGTGTTGGAATGATCCTCACAAATGGAGTATCAAATGGTGAAGGTCTTGTTGGTGATGCTCATATGATACCAACTTGTGCTGTTGGTGCTAATGAAGGCGATGCAATTAAAGCCTATATATCTAAGAATCCAACTGCAGCTGCAACGATCAATTTTCATGGAACTATAATTGGAGTGAAACCGGCTCCAGTTGTCGCATCATTTTCCGGTAGAGGACCCAACGGTCTCAATCCAGAAATCCTAAAACCGGACCTTATAGCACCTGGGGTTAACATTTTAGCTGCATGGACTGATGCAGTTGGTCCAACTGGCTTAGATTTGGATCATCGAAAAGCAGAGTTCAATATACTTTCAGGCACTTCAATGGCTTGTCCTCATGTAAGTGGTGCAGCAGCGTTGCTCAAATCTGCTCACCCTGATTGGAGTCCAGCAGCAATACGATCTGCAATGATGACCACAGCTAACCTCGTCGACAACAGGCTGCTACCAATGACCGATGAAGCCACCGGTAAACCAGCTACACCATACGATTATGGTGCAGGACACTTAAATCTTGATCTTGCATTAGACCCCGGGCTAGTATACGATCTAGCAAACCAAGACTACGTACGCTTTTTATGTGCAATCGAATACGGCCCAAAGACGATTCAAGTGATCACTAAATCAGCGGTGAATTGTCCGATGAGGAAACCATTGCCGGAGAATTTGAACTATCCATCAATAGCAGCACTGTTTTCAACCGCAACAAAAGGGGTATCAAGCAAGACATTCTTCAGAACAGTGACAAACGTAGGCGACGCAAATGCAGTGTACAGAGTGAAAATTGAGGCACCGAAAGGGGTGACGGTGAGTGTAAAGCCGGCGAAATTGGGATTCTCAGAGAAGATAAGGAAATTGAGTTACTATGTAACAATCACAGTGGACAGTAAGAATCTGGTGTTGAATGATTCGGGTGCAGTTTTCGGGTCAATTTCTTGGGTTGATGGAAAGCATGTGGTTCGGAGCCCCATAGTGGTAACCCAAATGAGCCCATTGTAAATAGTAAACTAATCTTGATCCTGTTTGTTTAATCAAGATTTATGGGTGATAATATGGATAGATGTGCTAATCACATTAAACAAGTAGATTCTACACTTATTAGAGTGGTTTTAAGTTTTTAACCTAAATTTTATTTTGGCTTTAGGGGTTAGAAAAAGCGTAGAACCCAGGGTCAAAATATGGGGTTTTGTTTTAATTTTTTTTAATTTAAGTTTTTGTCTTTCTTCCTTTTTTTTTTTTTGTTTTCTTCTCGTTTAAGTGATTAATAGTGGTTTCTTTTGACTTCAATTTTTGCTTACCAATTGGCAAAATATATGAGATCAATTTAAGCTTTAATGAAACATCAAGTTCATTATTATGACATGCTCAACCTAAGTTCAAAATATATATTTTTTAAGATAATGGTAAATGATATAAGTAGTCAATCAATTGAGCTACTGTGACTTTCCTAGTAAACAAATTCAATGAGGTCGAGTGGTGAAAAAAAGATCCATTTACTCAACGAACTAAAACCTATAAACGAGCAATTGTGCAAAATGTTCATGTAAAAATAAAAGATGGTATTTGGGTGGATTTTTTTTTCTTATAAATAAAATTTAAAGCCAAAAAAATTAAAGAATTGGTTGAAATAATGTCTCACTTGTGCAATAAATCAAAGTGGGACAAAACAAGTATAGGAAAAATGAAACATGTGGACCTCCCTTAATTTTACTTTAATGATAGACATTTTAGCCCCAGCTCAATTATTTGTTTCCCTGTATCTTGAAACAATATATATAATGGATATATATAGGTGAAGAACAAATCATGCACCTTTAAAAAAATACACTAGATAACAAACTTTAGCAGTACGTCAAAGTGAAATTTTTACAATGATTAAATCTTACACTTATTATATATTAAGCCCAATAATGTTGTAACATTTATTTGAGAGGAACACTTTGTGATGTACTATTATTATATAGGAAAACTATACATCTGATAATTCACTTTTCTTAACTATGTTAGTCGAGGATATTTGGAAAACAATTTTTTTAGATAAGAATAAATTTATGTATACTCTAAATACCTTTCTCAGATTTTGGCTTATCATTATACTTGATTTGTTGTTGTTAACTGTGTTTTTGGATAATAAGGCTAATTCAAGAAAGAGTAGGTAAGTTAATTAATGAGATAAATGATGTTTTGGAGTATTGATAGATGATTTAAGGCGTCGACTCAACTTTAATTATGATGCAAATTTTATTTAATTTTATGATTAACTCTCAACTCGTAATTAACACTTGTCTTTCTTCCTCAGTAACATGACTAAAAGTAGATTGATTAGTTCATCTAATTTTTGGTGTAATTAATTGCTTATATTTCTTTAAGTTTTAAGAAAATAAAATTTACAGCTTAAAATCTACAAAAATAAAGTAATTATCAGAAAGGAGAAATGGTCAAACTTGCTTCTCTGCAATGGAAAAATTAAATAATCTACTTAACCCTTTGTTATATATAATGAAATTAAAATACCCCATATTAATTGAAGTGATTCAAACATATATAACCCTCCTACAAAATAGACTTCCAAAATATGACATTGACATTTTAGTAAAGTTAACACTACATGATACATCACATTATTTGCCCTAAACCATCGCTATAACATAATATACTATATATAAGTCTCTTTAAATTTCAAAACCTTAATCTTTAGGTCATTAATATGCCTTTGCACACCCCTAATAGCAAAACCCCTTAAAAAACATATCAAAGCAGATCGAAAAAATGATATTGCACTATATTTCTAAATCATTACAAGGAAATCAAGAGACAATTAATAATATTTGATACTAAAATATCACACATTCTCCTACTTCTCATGGTCTATTTCAATAATTAACTACAGACACTTCAAAACAATTAAAATAAATAAACAAATAATTTCACATTAAAGTGAATTAGACAAGAAGGTGCAATTAATTTATAGTGTGTAGAGTTTAATTAACTATTGTTGACAAAAAATTTAATTGCTTCAAGTGTTCTCCAGCTGGATTACCAACATTTTAAGGCAATAAGAAAGTATTAAATTAAATAATACTTATTGAATTTCTTTTTGTAATAAGATTGATATGTTTCTTTATTCTGTAATGTAGGATAAAATTTTATAGGAACAACTGTAATTTCACAATTGTGAAGTTTTTTGAGGAGTAATTTTATATAATACTTTGATAAATTGAATGACTTTTTGATTATATAAAATAGTTCAATGGCTAGTATACATACATAACAATATTTGTGCGAGAAAACATAGTTGAGTGATTATTTATTAAATTAACCTTCTCTAATAAACTCTTTTGAGGAATTTATACAAAAATCAACTTTTCAAGAATAATATTATAAAGTTCAATACAAATTACAATTATGTTCTGAAAATCACATTAATACAATTTATTTCAATTTTTTTTTCTTTTTTATTAATTTAAGTAAAATATTATAATATCTATGTGAATTGTAATATTTGAACAACAGAGTTTTATATAACTGAAAATTAGAAGTCAGAACTCGTTTTATAATTTCACACATTAACTACCTTTATTCATAAAATTTTATAATTTTATACAATATTTGTTACTTTTATTCATAAAATTTGTTATGATTTTTTTTTAGTTAATATGAAGCGCGCAGCATGGCGAGTAACAGTAGAAATACTAGTAAATTAAACAGCTACTAATTCATCATTCCTATAATAACCACACTTTAGGCGTGTAAAATGGACTTCAAGTACAAGTATCTCGTGAGTTTTTTATGGACTTCCAGCCCTCACCTTTCACCAATTCCTAAATTTTTTTGTTTTCCAAAAACAAAACAAAAATCTTTCATTTTTTACTTATATGGATTGAATATGAGTTGAATATGGATTCTCATGTCAATCCATTTTATTTATATTTGTATGAGTTTAAATAGGTTAAAGACTATATTAACCTATGAAAGAAAATGAAAGAAAATATGAATGATCTATTTAATTTAATATTGACAAAGTGTTTTCATTTCACTTATATGGACTGAAATTATCACTCCTATCTTTAATTATGAGGTCGAAGTATCAATTAGAAGAGGGTCAATTTTGGCAAAAGTTTGAAATGTTGCATTACAAGACAAGAAAAGCAGTACTGAGGTCAGAGGGATTTCTATCGAGATCGGTGTCTGTCATACACCATTTAAGCGGCTTGGTCATTAGAGTTAATTCAACGATTTTCCCTAAAATTAGTCATTTTCTAGTAAAATACCTATAAGTAAATCAAAGTACTACTCATATTTGAATAACAAATTAAAAAAATTATACCACAATGTATCCGGATAATGCAGCAGGCGCTAAATTAGTCATTTCCTAATAAAATACCTATAAGTTAATCATAATATTGTTCATATTTGGTTAATTCTCTTCTTTTAGGAAAAAGATTTCTAGTAGGAAAATGTTTTCTTTAGGAAAAGGTTTCCTAGTAGGAAAAAGTTTTAGAATTCTATAAATATAGGCTCGCTTCTTCAAACACAACAGAACAATGAAATTTCCAATGTCGTCGTTTAAAGATTTTTGTTTATGGAGAGATTTTAACGTTTCAATGTTTTTCTTTATATTAGTTTTGATATAATAGTATTAGTTTGTTATCTGATTTATCAATCATATGATTTTCAATTCGTAAGCTTCCGCATGACACCATAATCAACTTCTTCATATCCCAACAAGTGGTATCAGAGGACATGGTTCAACGATTCTATGGATCAACAAGTGATATCAGAGCACATGGTTCAACAATTCTATGGATCAACAAGTGGTATCAGAGCACATGATTCAAAGATCCGACGGTTCAATGATTTAATGCTTGAATTAGGTTGAAGACAGACTCAAGTGATTTCAAACCAATTTGCAACAAATTTGATGATAATAAAGATTTTTGTGCTGTTACATGTGAAGAAAAAATTCCAATATATTTTCAATAACATCCTGGTGCTCCATCATTTAAAACAAAATTAATTTTCAACAATTTCAACTCGTCCAAACTTTTAATGTTCGGGCTTCACTTTTAACTCACACATCTTACTTTTAACGCATGAGCTCCACTTTTAACTCATGCATCTTACTTTTAACGCATGAGCTCCACTTTCAACTCATTTATACTACTTTTAAACCATGAACTCCACTTTCAACTCATGTATATTACTTTTAATGCATGAGCTCTAATTTTAACCCATATAAATTTTTAACTCATGGTAAACAACACTACACTGATACATGAAGATTGTGTGAAGAAAAAAAAGGATCAAGATTATTATGCCAGAAAATTCAAGCCAAAAGGGGATATTTGTTAGGGTTTTGCCCTGATTTTCTTACCTTATTTGAAGTTTTATTTTTCCTAAAAAAAAATACAAAACATTACGATAAATATTTTTACTTTTCCTAAAAGAAAAATATAATGTTATTTTTATATTTGGTTTATTCTCTTCTTTTAGGAAAATGTTTTATAGTAGGAAAATATTATCTTTAGGAAAAGATTTCCTAGTTGGAACAAGTTTCCTAGTAAGAAAAGGTTTTAAAACTCTATAAATATAGGATTGTTCCTTCAAATACAACAAAATAATAGAATTCACAATGTAGTCGTTTAAAAACTTTTGTTTATTGTGAGATTTTATTTATAGTATCACTACACCATTTTAAGCCTAAGACCACACTAAATCTGGATAACACTTGTAAAGTGTTGCCTAAAATATATTTGGGTACACTTTTGAAGTGTAGCCTTAGTTGTTAGCTTTTGGCTACAATAATATTGGCGACACTTGTAAAGTGTGCTCTTTAATGGTATAGACAACACTTTTTAAGCGTTGTGATATCTTGATAAAACTGGCAACACCTATTTACACATATGACTACACTATTAAAGTGTTTTATTTTTATAAATTTAAAAACAACACTTAACAAGTGTGGCCTTGTAGTTTTTCAAAACTTTTCACTAAAATATTATTTTCCCTCCAACATATTTAACTCTCCCTCCAATTTCAAATTTCCAAAAATAAAAAAGAACTTCTTCAAAAATAAAAACACAATTTAACACTAAAAATTAAAATTAAAATAAAATAAAATATAAAAAGAACTCTCAAGACAAATAAATTTTATACACAGACCCATTGTCACTTTGGCCAAATAGCTACTCTTAGATATGAAACCCTAACTCCTACTGCTTTTCTTCTCATTTCCCCCAAACAAATAACCATTGTCTCTCCTCCGTCTGAAATAGTGACAATTTTCTATCCTTCTTTGCCTTCATTCAAATATCTGGAGAAAAAGTTTGAAGAAAACTAACTTTGGTTGTCGAAATCTGAATCTATACAAGAGAAGATACAAGATGCGGCAACGAAGATAGATTTGGTCACTTCGATTATATTGGCCAGTCATCTTCTTTGTAATCAGTATCTCCATGTTGTTGGTACTCAAAAATTATAATTTGTACGAGTATCTCTTCATTTTTTGCTTTTAAAAATGTTTTATACAAATTTAGCTCTAAGAAGTATTTCAATTTGAGTATATTACACATAGTATGAACTCGATTTGCATTTAAATTGGTCATACTTGCACTTTACCTTTGGCCAACTTCGTGATTTCTTCAGAAAAATATTCGATTGGTGGGATGCTAGTAATTTTCAGGTTTAATTGTATTTCTATTTCTATAATGTTTGTCCTTTGAATATGCTTGTCTCTGCGTTTTATTCATGGCATTTCTACTGGCCTTTTATGGTTTTTAGATTGTTCTGTTTATTGCTGTAAGAGCACTATGTGTATATAAAGTTACTACCACTAGACTGGAGATGTATGAATATTTCTCTATTGTACAATGTAATATATGTGGTTAGTAGTAAGTGTTTTGAAACATTTTTTAATGCTCAAATAAACTCAAAATAAATTTTATCTAGTCGGATCTCAAAAGTTTCAAGGTGCCTGAACTTGAGATCATATATTACCTTGGTTTTGCTGCTTCTGATGAATATTGTACCCCATGTGTTATTGAGTCTTTGATAAGATTTTCCGTAAGCACATGTAGTACCCGTGTTGATGGAGGTAGGCATGATCATGTTCAATTTTATACTATGCATCTTTCCTGCATAAGTAACATTAATTGGAAGTGTGTGTGGCTAATTTTGTTGGAAAACCAGCTGCTTTTGTTTTTGATATGGGTTATGTTACAAATTCAGCTATTCTTCCTTTCTTTATTGGAAAGGTATAGAGTTATATAAATTTATGATCTTGTTTTATACTTGGTATAATATTTGTTTTTTGACTACAGTCATTTGCAGGGAGGATAGATCATCACTGATTATCTAAACCACATCTCTATTCTAAATGGTGCTCGAGGTTCTGGATCCACCATTACCGTTTTTCAACATAACAGTAAGTATTCACGATATTTCATTTTCATTTGAATGATAATTTTCAATGAGGTGTCCTATGTCATGTCTGTGCTTTAAATTTCCATATTTTCTTTGGCACCATCCACTTGGAGAAAGTTTTCAGAGAACATATTGCTGAGGGACAATTAAAACACACAGACCATGGAAGAAAATAATCGTTGTGGTCGAGGGCATGTACAGTATCGAAGGGCTCCTTTGCCAACTCCAGAGATTGTTGCAATATGCAAGAAATACAAGGTAATATAGTGTTTGATGTCTCTTCCTGGAACTTCTTCTTTTACATGTCAATAATCTTTTGACTTTCTGCCCAGAAGTACAATGTACTGAAACAGCTGAGTTTGTTCTACTATTGTAGTTAACTTTCTTGAAGAAAAACACACATTGATGAAAGAAATCAATACAAAATGTGATATCTATGTAAAGTTGGACTCTTTTCAGTTAGGTATAAATATGTTTCTTTACTTTTTCATGTAAGTTTGTTTATTATGCTACATTAGATTTTGTGAGTATGTTGAGGTTTGCCTGCAATTGGACAAAACAAACAAAAAAGAATTTCCTTCATATGAATTTATTTTAGTCATCCGGTAACTCCAGTACAGGGAAAGTAAAGAAACTGATAAACCTCACAAGGCAAAAGAAGAAGATAAAGAGCTAGATTTACTGTTGTTTGATTTCGAAACTATATCTCATGCTCCCAATAACTTTTCATTGAACAACAAGCTTGGAGACGGTGGTTTTGGACCTGTTTTCGCTGAACTCTCAACATATTTGGTTATCTGTAGTAATAGTTCAGTCAGCTGCAGACGAATTGGTTATCATTAGATGGATTTGATTATCACTTCTCTGAACTCTTGATTTTTGCCATGTTTTGATTTTCCAAGGATAATTACATCACCATATTGATGTTGTATCTGTTACTCTTATTTATGCAGGACACTTTCATATACCCAGCTTGGATAGGAACCTCTACTTCTGCATTTAATAAATTTCGGCTGCTTGGAACTTGGGAGCTCTTGCTCTCACAAATAAATGACAACTACATCCATCCACTTTCACATCTGAAGACATTTTGATCAATTTTTGGTGTTGCCCCTGTATGTCAAGCTTCAGCTTCTTGAAGAAGTATATTCCATTTTTTGAATCTATGAAGAACATTTCGACACAACTCATTGTGAATATTTTAAACATTGTTAAATACAAAATGATTTGTCACGTGCAGCGCACGTGCAACATCCAGTTTATATATAATTAGGTGAAATAGATTTATGTAAAAAGAAATTATTATTTTTCAAGTAGAAATTGTGGCTATACAATTCTTGTCATATTTCCACATTAAAAGTGTGGCTACATTGGATGTCAATTATGGGGATCATTAATTATAAATTGTAGCATGTACATAAGAAAAGGTTACACTTAAAAGTGTTGTCATAGGAGAGGTACAAAAGGCTACGCCTTTAAAGTGTGACTAATAATAAATCAAAGGCCACACTTGGAAGTGTTGTATTATCAAAATAAAGTGTTGTAAATAATATGCTACAAAGCTTTGCCTTTGTACCTCATAGGCCACGCTTTTTAAGCGTAGCTACTTTGATAACACTTGAAAAGTGTAGCCTAAAGTCAATGGTAACGGCTCTTTAGGCCACCCCCCAAAAAGTGTTGCCTAAAATCAAAAAGTGTAGCCTTTTATCAAAGGCCACACTTTATGCTAGTTTAGGCCACACTTTACAAGGGTGGCTAAACGCATAAAATGTTGTAGTGTATACTTTCAATGTTTTTCTATATATTAGTTTTGATATGATAGTATTAGTTTTTGTTATCTGATTTATCAACAATATAATTTGCAATTTATAAGCTTGCGCATAACGCCATATCACCTCATTCATATATGAAAACAATCGATGACGTGGTACATCAACCAAGCAAAACGCTTATAAGAAAATTAAATAAATCAAAGTACTACTTATACTTCAATAACTTAAATAAAATTTAAAAAAATTATACTATAATGTATTCGGATAATGCAGCAGGCTCTAGAGGAATCATTGCAACTGGTACAGATCTCGTGAAAAAATACAGATCCAACGAGAATTTGGCCCCTTGATAAAACAACATAACAGCTGCGCAATCACATCTCTTGGCAACCTTGTGAACTATCATGGTAGTAACCTTGTGAACTATCATGGTAGTAGTTTTCCTTGGAGCAAAATTGTTCAAGAAGAGAATTATCATAAACAAGGAAACCGAGATGTAGAACAATACCATCAAATTATCCAAAAAAAGGAAAAATTAGTAAACTAGTCACAATTCCTAACATAATTAGTAAAAACATCTATACTTCAAAATATTTATTCAAAATGTCAATATTTTAAAAATAATTTGTATCCAAGTACTATTACTTGTCTTTCCTTTTTATTTCTCAAAACAGTCCAACATTAAATATATTTACTACCCATTTAGACTTTATCTAGACTTTAATATCATTAAATTTATTTCCATCTTTAAGATTTTCAATTTTTTTTTTCTCTTTTACCATTTTCACCATTATTTTCTCTCTCATTGTTGAAGAAGAACAAATTATTCAAGTTCATACCAATTTATTCAGATCTATCTATTAATTCAAGAAATATCTCAATACATAAAGGTATTTTTGAAATCATTATTTATTTTGCGAGATTTCATGAGATTTTGTTTTCGAAATAAAAAATTATGTTGAATTTTGGATTGTATGTATTACAGATTTTTCATCATTTTTTCGATTTTATATGAGTTTGTTAACATACTCATCAAATATTTATGCATTTCGAAATTTTAGTATTTGAAACACTTTTTGTTATGATTTTGTTTTCATATTTGATTTAGTAGATTGTAATTTGTAGTAATCCACATAAGCATTCATACATAATATATTGTTTGATTTTTGTTTGTATATTCATATTTAATAATTTTGAATTTTGCTTCTAGGGTATTAATTCACAAATAAACACAGATTCAAATTTGAATTTGGTGAAAAGAATTGGAAAAAAGGAACATAGCTGACGAAGAAGAAAGAGAGAGTCAAAGAAGAAGATTGCGAAATTGTATTCATATCAGAATAATATTCATATTAATTTTGTTTGTCAATTATTTTTCTTTTACTCATCATTTGTATTTTTGTTAAGAAAATTGTATTTCTTTTTTATTTGTAGTCATTCAAATACGTATCTCATATGAATTTGTATTTCTTAAGCATAGATGTATTCTATTTTTTAACAGTCAATTTATATTATTTTTTTAGAATATTGTATTCTGATTATATCATTTTCACTATGTATGCTATCTCATATGAATTTGTATTTCTTAAACATATATGTATCCTGTTTTCAACAGTTAATTTGTATTTTTTTAAAAATATTGTATCATGATTATATTATTTTACTATGTATGCTATCTGTTTTCCAGAATCTTGTATTCTTATTTCTTTCATAGTCAATTTGTATTTATCTTTTTAGAATATTATATCCTTCCTCAACAGATTTAGTATATCCACCAAGGTATGCTATTTTCCCCCCAGAATCTTGTACCCTTTCATAAATCCTATTCATATATATTGAGATACGTGTATATATACACATAAAATGTAAAAATATTGGTATACAATTATGATGAAAACATAACAAAGAAAAGTTGATCTAATAGAATGAAAAAGGAATTTTTTTGAAATTGTAGATGATGAGAATTTTAAGTGATATGTTCCTTTTCTAAAAAATATTATCTCACTTTTTCATCATACTATTTTTTGTATTTTATATATTATTATACAATATTCTAAATAAAAACTAGAATAAATAGAAATAGAAATACAAATAAAATACATATTGAAATGAATACGAAATACAAGATTTTCGAAGAAACAAATAAATACACATGAAAAAAATATATGAATACAAATATATTTCTTAAGAAACTATAGATTCATTTGGCATACCTATTGGAATGAATACAAACTAATAAAAAAAGATTAAGATTCTAGAGAAAAAAAAAACAAAGTTTGAGTTTTATTTGAAAATGTAACTGATAAGAAAATTAAGTAATCTTTACCTTTTTTTAAATATTCCCTCCCTTGATTTTCTCCCTGTTATTATTAAATAATTGTATTCTTTAAATAAAAATAAATAATAAAAACATAAATAAGATACATAACAAATTAAAATTTTGACAGTTTTACTAAATATTGAAAATGTTGTTAATGAGCTCTTTAAATGTTAAAATATTGACATTTTGAAAAATTTTCCCAAAAAATCACTTGTGAAAATGTTATAATAAATGCCATGTTCTTCAAGGTATATACCTATCATATCTTCAATTGGGTTTCCAAGTCTCATAATAGAGTGAAACTCACGACAAATCAATAATTAATAAATAAAAGAAGTTCCTAGAGAATGATCCCAAATTATATCATCAACCATTTGACCAAAGGGAAACAATATATCAAGAGGATAGGGGTGAAACCTAAAAGCAGTAATGCCAACGATAAGCAAAATAAAAACTTGCAGTGAAATGAAAAATGTTATGGCCATGTATATATATATATATATATACTATAAAAATCAGTAGTACGATTTCTCTATATCTTTACATATATGTAAATAAGTAATAAAGGAGAAGGATTTTATCTTGTATTTGAGCTAAGAAGGATGAGGACTCGAGAGTGAATATAGGAGAAAATCTGCAGACTGAGACTTGAAGATGAAATATGATAAAGGCGGAGCTACTGTATTTATTGTAAAGGAATGTACCTTTCTTTCTTAGTTGTAGAAATCTGTCACTTTCTGTTTTGATACATTTTTTGGTTTTAAAAAATAACATGTTCACTTTAATCCAAAAATTATTACTAATATCTAAGAATGTACAAATCTAATGAGGACAGTAAAATGAAACCATTAGAAGGGAGAAAATAATAATTAATTACAAGTTTGTCAAAGATTAAAAAAATTGGGAACAATTATCGTTTTTAGCCCTTACAAAATATTAAGTTTAATTGGCTAAATCAAACAAGAATTATGTCAAATGCATGTATTAATACTTTTCTCTATTACGAATCATGAAATCTCACTTTTCATAAAAAGACAAAAATGAATAAAGCACTTACATATGGAGTATTCAATAATACAAATTTTAATTGCCTTCCACATAGGCTCATTAAATAGGTCAGGTAAGTGTACGATCTAAATTTAACTGAACTCTAATATAAATTTCTAACACATGTAAAACACTAAAAAAAAAATCATAGATACTTTGAAACAATAAAAAAATAAAGATGTAATTTTACATTGAAGTGAATTAGCCAAGAAGGTGCAATTTATAGAGGTGGAAGTATAGAGTTTTAATGTATTTCTTTATATTAGTTTTGATATAATAGTATTTATTTTTGTTATCTAGTTTATCAATCATATGATTTACAATTCATAAGCTTCCGGATGACGCCATAATCACCTCTTTCTATCCCCAACAAGTGGTATCAAAACACATTGTTCAACGATCCTATTGCTCAACAATTCGTATCAGAGCACATGGTTCAAAGATCCAATGGTTCAATGATCTAATGCTTGAATGAGGTTTAAAATAGACTCAAGTGATTTCATACCAATTTGCAACAAATTTGATGATAATAAAGATTTTTGTGTTGCTACATGTGGAGAAAAAAATTAAATATAATATCCTGCTGCTCCATTCTTTAAAACAAAATTAATTTTCAACAATTTCAACCCGTGCAAAATTTAATGTTCGGGCTTCACTTTCAACTCACACATCTTACTTTTATCGCATGAGCTCCACTTTTAACGCATGCATCTTAATTTTAACGCATGAGCTCCATTTTCAACTCATGTATATTACTTTTAACGCATGAGCTCCACTTTCAGTTCATGCATATTACTTTTAATGCTTGAGCTCCAATTTTTAACATATATAAAATTTTTAATCATGATAAGCAGCAGTGATACATGAAGACTGCGTGAAGAAAGAGTATCAATAATATTATGCCAGAAAATTCAAGTCAAAAGGGAAGATTTGTTAGGGTTTTGCCCTAATTTTCTTACCTTATTTAAAGTTTTATTTTTCCTAAAGGAAAAGACAAAACATTACCATAAATGTTTTTACTTTTCCTGAAAGAAAAATATAATATTGTTTCATATTTGATTTATTCTCTCCTTTTAGGAAAATGTTTTATAGTAGGAAAAAGTTTTCCTAGAAAAATATTTAGAACTCTATAAATATAGGTTTGCTTCTTCAAACACAACAGAACAATAGAATCCACAATGTAGTCGTTTAAAGACTGTTATTTATGTGGAGATTTTATTCACTCTATAGTTTCAATGTTTTTCTTTATATTAGTTTTGATATAATAGTATTAGTTTTTTGTTACTGATTTGTCAACCATATGGTTTGCAATTCGTAAGCTTCCGCATGATGCCATATCATGTTCTTCATATACCCAATAAGTGGTATCAGAGCACATGATTCAACGATTCTATGACTCAACAAGGTGGAAGCAATCGATGACGTGGTACATCAGCCGAGCAAAACACCTATAAGAAAATTAAATAAATCAAAGTACTACTTATATTTTAATAACTTAAATAAAATTTAAAAAGATTATACCACAATTACTCGGATAATGCACCAGGCACTAGAGGAATCATTGCATAAGGTACAAAAATTGTGAAAAAAACAGATCCAACGAGAATTTGGCCCCTCGATAAAGCAACATAACAATTGCGCACACACATCTCTTGGCAACCTTGCGAACTATCATGGTAGTAGTTTTCGTTGGAGCAAAATGGTCGAAGAAAGAATTATCATGAACAAGGAAATCGATATGTAGAACAATACCATCAAATTGTCCACAAAAAAAATCACATGTGAAGAGAGTGAAACTCACGGAAAATCAATAAGTAATAAATAAAAGAAGTTCCTACAAAATGACCCCAACTTATATCATCAACCATGTGACCAAAGAAAAACAATATAGCAAGCGGATAGGGGTGAAATCCAAAAGCAGTAATGCCAACGATAAGCAAAATAAAAACTTGCAGTAAAATGAAAGAATGTTATGGCCTTCTTCATAGTTAAGTAATAAGAGATGTTTGTCTTGATTGACAAGAAAACTTCAAAAAGAAAATGAACAAAAACAAAAATTACTCAACAATAATCAATATATATCCTATAAAAATCAGTAGTATTGTTTCTCTATTTTTTTTACATCTATGTAAATATGTAATAAAGGATTTGTATTTGAGTTAAGAAGGATGAGGACTCGATAGTGACTATAGGAGAAAATCTGCAGACTGAGACTTGAGGATGAAATGTGATAAAGGCGGAGCTGCTGTATTTATTGTAAAGAAATATACCTTCATTTCTTAGTTGGAAATCTAATTGGCCCATGTGTCACTTTCTGTTTTGATACATTTTTTAGTTTTAAAAAATAACATGTTATCTTTAATCTAAAAATTATTACTAATAGTCAAGAATGTACAAATCTAATAAGGACACTAGAATGAAACCATTAGACGGGATGAGATAATAATTAATTACAAGTTTGTCAAAAATTAAAAAAATGGAGACAATTATTATTTTTAGCCCTTACAAAATATTAATTTTAATTGCCTAAATCAAACAAGAATTATGTCAAATGCATGTACTAATACTCTTCTCTGTTAGGAATAATGAAATCTCACTTTTTATAAAAAAACAAAAATGAATAAAGCACTTACATATGGAGTATTCAATAATACATAAGATTTTAATTGTCTTCCACATAGGCTCATTAAATAGGCCATATAAGTGCACGATCTAAATATAACTGAACTCTAATATGAATTCCGAACAGGTAAAACACTAAAAGAAAAATCACACACTTTGAAATAATAAAAAAAATAAAGTTGTAGTTTTACATTGAAGTGAATTAGCTAAGAAGGTGCAATTTATAGAAGTGGAAGTGTAGAGTTTAATTAACAACTGAGGTTGACAAATAATTTAGTTGTTTCTGGGGTCTTCAAGATTAATTAGCTGGATTATCAACATTTTAGGTCAATAACATGATCGTAATTTAACTCTAACTATAGAATTAAATATTACCTACTTGCTAACATCCACTCCGATTTTATTTGATTTCAATCACTATAAAGTTGGGGAATGAGAATTCTTGCTTCTTCTCCAAGGTTTCCTACAGGTTGATTAATGTCTTTAATTTTTTCTTAAGTTGCTAATTAATGAAATGAAAGTGATCGAGTTTACTGGATTTTCTGTCTCTTTGACATTCTTTAGTGTGTTGCTAATTTTTGTGAAAACAAATACAACAATTGGAAGGACGATGATAAATTGAACATTAGACCCAACTCAACTCCAAAATAATATGTCGGAGAAGTCTGCTACACTATACCAACGAAGTTCATGACACAATATCATCATGAAACCTCATCCCCTCATACATTTTTGTTGTCTTGTCAAAAATCCGCACCTTACATACATATCAACTAGTAATGCCTTCTGATCCACCAAATTTTGTTTTGAAGACTTTAAAAGCTGATAAGGATGGATCAACTTTTGCTGGAAATGCAAGACAATATGATATATCAGATGGTATTATATTTTTGTTAACTCTGTAACCTGTGGCGGAATCAGGATTTTCGTTCAGGAGGTTCGAAAAATAAAAATATTGTTGATGGGATTCAAACTTAGGGAATGTAGCTTAATATTCAGAGGTCTTACCATTGAGCCATTTAATTTTAATTGTTATTGAGGGGGTTCAAAATATATACATCTACAAAAACACAGAAAATTTATCTTGTATATATCGTGTATTTTTTTGCCGAGGGTGTTCGAGTGAACACCCTGGACCCAATGTGGGTCCGCCCCTGTCTGTAACTTGCAAGCCAAGAACTAACAGTATTTCGGATAGTATTTTTGTTAACTTTGTAGCTAGCAAGTCACGAACTAGAAGTATTCCGGGCCACCGGTCTTGTATGGATACACATCCTCATTCTTAGCTATACAATTGAATGATCCCCATAGAATCCCTAAATGTTGATGTTCGTACTTTGTCACCTAAGTTACAACTTTATACTATCACTAATGATCGGTAGGTTTAAGTGGTGAAGAGATAGTTTTCGCTTAATAGATGGTAAAATAAAAGTAAAAAATATATTAAATTTTTTTAATATTAATAAATAAAAAATAAATGTTGGATATGTTGAATTAACAAAATAAAATCAAAACTCTGTTTATGACTTCTTTGTTTAATGAACTCTTTCAATTAGCTAGCGTAGTTAAAAAATGGTGATTAAAAATAAAGATTTTATTTGACAATCATTAAGGGGAAAAGTTTATATATACATCTCTATTGTAAGCCAACTTTATAACAAGTATATTAACTTTAAATCGTAAATTGAAGATATATCAATTTTTTCTCCTTACTTTTAATATAGTTACTTCACTTGATCATGTAATATTAGTAGTTTCTCCTTGAGCTATTCATATTCTAGTTATAAATTATTTTTTGTGATTATAAATATCCAAATCAACAAAATTTTATAAAAATTTGACCGATCAACAATTGCAATAATAAGTTATTCTTTTATATAACTTTTTTCGTATTACGTTTTTTTCATATCGAACATAAGTAAACACGTCTATAAATAAGGTATTTTTGTCGGCTTAAATTAATTGGAAACTTTTACATATAATCACTCAAAAATAGCCTAATTACTCTTTATAGCTATAGTTTGATAATTCAATTCGTAACTACGTGTTATAAGGAGGAGAGAGGCGAGACTGGGAGAGAGAGGAGAGAGGTGAGCGAGAGAAGGCAGAGAGTGAGAGAGAGGTGAATTGTATATGTATATCGGTTAGATAATTATATATTATACATATATATTTGTACATTTTGGCGAATTATACATATACAAACGCGGTCATCTCATGTAATTAATGTATAATGTTAGTCATAAACGTTAATTATAATAAACTATAGCTATGATGAATAATTAAGTAGTATAAGTTTGCTTAACCGCGTAATTTTTTCTAAATTAATATGGTTTGACTTTTGTCTTATTCAATACATACAAAATTGTTAGTTGCAAAATTAAATTTAGGGAAAAGGCTCAAGTATGTCATTGAACTTTCAGAAAAAGCTCATTTATGTCATCAATTAAAAATTTGGCTCATTTATGCCATCACTGTTAAAGAAAAGGCTCATTCATGCCATTATTTTTTAACAGTGATTTTGCAAAACCATTTTTGACACGTGACCAATTATAATTTGGTCACGTCATCAATTTTTTAAATAAAAAAATCATAATTCTGAAAAAAAAAATTGAATAACTTTTTTTTAATTTTTTTTATTAAATAAATTGATGACATGATCGAATTATAATTGGCCACGTCATCAATTTATTTAACAAAAAAGGGTCAAAACTACCCTTTAACTATTTGAAATAGAGCACATATACCCTTCAACTATGTTTTGGTTTAAAACTACCCTTTATGTATTACTATGGAATCACTTCTACCCTTCCATTTAACGGAATAAGATGTGGCATTAACAAAATAAGATATGGCATTCAATGTGTAAATTATAATGCCACATAGAAGTCCACCTAAGCACACCCACCCTACCCACAATGATTTAATCTCCCCCCCCCCCACCCCGACTTCCACCATCAACTCTACAAACAATAATGTCTCCGGCATTATTTTAGCCCCAACTGACTTTATTTTCTCCTCCGAAATTCGCACATCCCTGCCAGACCCTTCCTCTCTTCTCCTTCGTTACCACAGTCCCAAAACCCCTCTCACTTGGTTCAGCCTTTTATCTAATGTCAATGGCGTTGAGATTAGCCTAACTTTGTTCAATAACAATTGTCTTTTCATCTTCAAAAGTTCTACTATAAATGTATCGATTTCTTGGACAAAGAATTCAATTGGGTTTGTTAAAATCAGGATCTCACTGTTCATGGAATCGATGGTGTATTGGACCACGAATCTCTTCTTGATCACACAATCAAAGCATTGAGGAGACGCGATTTCACCATTGTTGCTACTACGTTAACCATCAAACAACCAGAGTTGTAAAGTTTTACTTCTGTTTCCGTTTCTGTGACCTTCAGATATAGCTTTATTCTCACAACCTTCAGATATAGCTTTAATCACCCGGAAGCCTACCCGCCGGAATGCCATACAACCACTAGCTTTCGACGTTGAAATCCCTCCGCCACAAACATACCGATTGTTTCGGCGATTGGCTCTGTAAATCTTCTTCACAATCTTTTTCGTTGAGACAATTTTGTAAGATTTTCTTCTTTAATTGATCAATTTCATCTTTTGAATTTCCTTACTTGTAAGTTCAGATAAAAAAATGGTTTTAGGGTTTTAAGTTTCTTCATCTTAATCTCCGTCTAATAGGCGGACATTTGGGTAATTAAACAGTTCTTGTAGTTAGCAGACAATTATAGATGGATGAGCCTGATCCGTTGGAGCTTCTGAATCATTTAGAGGGCATATTGGAGTCCGATCCTCTCATGTAACTCTCATATCAATCTCTCTGTATATGGACACAACTTTTGTTTGTTGAATGAACAATCTAGACTATTATAGAAGCATTATTGCACTATGCAGTAGTATTATACGCATTAACTTGGATAACTATATCTGAATTTTGAAAGTCACTGTAATTATTCCTTTCAGCTAAGGTGATAAACTTTTATTCTCAGACTCTTCTCTCTAACATTTATCACCTATCTATATCTTACATCCGCATTAGTTATCATTTGTTGTCTTAACTTTTATTGAGATGTTGAGTTCAAGAGTGATTCTGTCATTAGCAATCTGACATGCGCATTCTGTTCGCAGTGATGAAATAGGGTTCATTCACCCTTCCCAGTTTGCCTTATTGAATGAAGATATTGGCACTCCTACAACATCTGTTGGTTCTGTACAAAAAACAAATTTTAGGACACTTTTTTGGATTAGGGATCACAAGTTGGGCATCTCAACTAAGGTTCTCTTTCCACTTTATGTTGCGGCCAAGAATGCATTTGTGGAAGCATATAAAAATTATAAAGTGCTCCATAGAGATGATAAAAGTGCTTCAATGTGTTCCTCATCTTCTTCTCTTAGTCTCGAAAGTGAATTGATGAAGCACAGTAGGGCACTATTGATTCTAAGTTGTGATTTTGGAACAGCGTGGAATTCCAGGTTTGTTTTGATAACATTATAATTTCCCGGTTCTTATTAATGGTGACATCTGTTAATAGCTTTTTGACCAGATGTATACATTTGTATCCTTTTCAGGAAGCTTGTTCTGTCAAAGAAGCAATCTCTTTCCATGTGCATGAATGAGCTTATCTTTTCATCTGTGATTCTCTCTCATTCATCTAAAAGTGAACAAGCATGGAGCCAAAGGTTACATACCTCTCTTTTCATATGTAAATTCTTTTTAGATATTGATTTGGTGTACATGGCAATGGCACATTGACAAGTTGGCATATCTTCTCTTTGGATCCCCCTTTTTGGGCTCTTTTTAGCAGGCCTACAGTTGCACACTCCTGCTGTATGTAAATTGTTTCAAAAAGGAAAAAAAGTACTTAATCAGAAAGAGAGAGAGAGAGAGACTAGGGTTCAAATTTGCAATGTTACTTGGATCTGAATATAAGCTAGTGAGGGACATATTATCCATCTCAGGAATAAAAGAAGAAAATAATCACACATATTTCTAAAATTGAGATTGATACAACTTTTTTGATTCTCTACTTGGAGAGTGGTGTCTGTCTTTTCTGTGAGTTAGTTTGAAATGAATTTTTTACCCTTTCGATGGACAGTCATTCACGGTTCTTATTACTGTTAATTACTGATAGGAGGTGGGTGATCAAGATGATTGCTGGAAATTGTTCAAATCTGCAAGAGATTATGGAAAGAGAATCCGAGTTAGTGAAAAAACTAGCAGAGGTCTTATGTTGGATTATACTATAAACTAATGAATTTCTATAGCCTATTGGTTGATCACTATTTGGGAGTTTACCACAAGGTTGATTTCATCGATACCAGGAATGTTTCCACTATACTTAATGTACTATGGTTCTATAATAGAAAACGTATGATAATTTTCTTTCAGATGGGTAAATTAAACAAAGAAACTCATATAGTTTCTGGAGAACTATCTTTTTTGCTGAATATTTCTGCGGTCTGAACCAGCTTGCATGCACCTCGATAGCTTGTTCAGTTCACAAGCATACTTTGACAAGGTAATCCTGCCCACCTAGGCTGGATTAGGTGCGCTCATATCAGGTGTTGTAGCTGGGATACATACCTGGAATCTTCAGGTTGTTACTCCCATGCCCCAACAGCAAACCACTAGTACATCCTCCTATGGACAAGGAAAACTATGTCTATTAAGAAATGAATTCACTTATAAAGATATCTACTCTATCTTCTATTGTTTCAGGGAAATCTGACATGCAAATAGAACTATCCTTTATGTTAGCATAACTACAAAACTCTGTTAGGCAGTGTAAGTCTGTAGGGCATTTTATAAATAGAAGATAGAGTAGGTTTCTTGGTCCAAGAAGGAAAGATCTCATTTTAGCCATGTACTTTGATTCATTTAGGGGAAGTTAAGTATAACAGCTTCACTGTCATTTGCTGATTTGATCTAAATCATATATCATTTAATTAAAAGGTAGCCAGTTTCCCTTTGAAACTCTAAAACTCGTAACTAGGTCACTGGTTCAGCAAGGTTTGCTTAAGTAATTGAATGACTTGGATGTATTAATGTCTCAGTTGTTCTTTACCGGTGCCATAATTCAATTATCAAGGTATTTCTAATGAAGATTTTGTTTGGATTTATCTATTGTCAATATCAGTACTCATTTCTGCTTGTTACTGCTTTTTACTGTTATTCATGATTTATTTACTTATTTTACAAAGATGATCTAAGCTGACTCTTGTTGCTGTTACAGAGATCAAAGATGAATTATCGTGCATGGTATCACCGTTGCTGGTTAGTTTCCTACATGTCAGCGGAACAGGTTAGAGAAAGGTCCATGGTGACATTTCTTTTGCGATTTCCTGCCAGTTCAATTTTCCTGGCTATGCAGAGCAGGAAAAGTTTTGGTCTGTGGTCATAGTGTGATAAAGTGTTTCGATTGTTCCTGATCTTCCATTGCAAATGGGCTCAGTTTTCTTCAACTACAGTCAATCATCTGTGAAACACTTTTCTTATGTTTGCTCTGCTGTTTGAACTGTTCTATTCATTAGGATACAATCAATTCTTAACAAATGGATTTAAATTCATGCATCCAGGTGCTGCAGGAGTTTAACAAGTCACGGGAGTGGGCTGGCCTCCATGTTGCTGATAACTCTTGCTTTCATTACCGTGAAGTGAGTCCCCATCAGAATCTTGATTTGCTTCTCTCTTTGCTTGGTATTGAATAGCCTATAAAATGTATAATGTTTTTGTGAAAGCGCGAAACCACTTGTCCCATTGGAAGTACAAATAGGGAAATGCATAAATGGATTATGTTGTTCATTTGGTATGTTGATTTATGCAGCGGTTGATGCTTCGCCTGTTTGAAGAATCAGAACATAGCCAGGATCAAGATGCTAGCTTTGATCCAGAACTTCATAAATTGTTGAAGGTATGCTTTTATCATGTGGTTGTTTCCTCAACAGTTGATAGCATTTGTTCACAGATTCTATTTTCCATTATTAACTCATAACTTTTCTAATGGAGATGGGCTTAGCATCATTTTGTCTTAGGATTTCTCGAAACTTACATGCTTTTCACTGAAAATTTCATAATGTTTTCCTCAGAAATCACAGAGGCTCAACCTTAGTTAGCCTACTATGAGTTGCACTAAATTGGCTTTCTTGACAGACACACACACAAAAAAATCACTTTATCTGGTAAAGTGCATTGAGGTGTTGTAGGAATGACCAGTGTGAAAGATCGATAATTGAAGTTCCCGTTATGGAGTTGGTACTAGTTCCCAAACCTTTTAAGTTTTATGTTAACTGCCAAAATCTCGGAGTAATATCTGGAACTGAAGAAGTATTCCTTCTTTTCTTAAGATTGAATAATTATTCCTTTTCATTCTTGTTTGTTCTGGTAACAGTAAATCATGTAATTGTTTGCATCTGTACAAATACGAAATCCGCATCTTACAATTAATTGCTAAGCTTTTCTTTTCTGATTCAATTTCTGCTGATAGGATGAGTTCAACTGGGTGGAGAAGTTGATAAAACGTTATGTGGGGAGAGAGGTATGTATATCACAGTAGTTTTCACAAGAACACTTTTATTGGTTAGGTGACTTAGTGAGGTCGGAAAGTTTTCCGAATTCTCTTGCCAGTCATTCGGTGCATGTAGAATCGTAACATTCACATGTACGCCATCCATTGTTGCTCTTTCTGTTCCTCTAAGATGGCAATTCCAGAAGGCGTCAGTCAAGTGTCCTCTCTAAAGGATCTTATTTGCATATGTACTATTTGCATCCCCTATTTTAAAAATTAAATAGTAACAAATTAAATGAAATTATAGTTTGTGTTCAACAATTCTACTTTCCCTATATTACTACAGATCTGTTAGTTTGATTTTGTGTTATATACACACATAAGTTTTGACGAAATTAATGTATGGAGTGAAAATGACAAAAGTGAAATTTACCATATTAGAGACTGCTGTTCCAGTAAATAATAAGACATATTTCAACTCAAACACATAAATTTCATTTGTACGGAAGTACATTTTCATATAAATCATAAATTCTTTCGTATTACTTTCAATCCTTACCTTCAAATGCACAAGACTTTTTAAATGCTTTAATTTTTTAGGTAGGTGTATCAGATTAACAGTTAGGTGTTGGAGTAGATATACATTAACAGTTAGGTGTTGGAGTAGATATACACATGTAAGTTGGATATTTATGGAGATTATCCTCATTTTTAATTGCGTATCTATTTCATCTTATAATATCCTTAATTAAATCAAGAGAATGATCATTTTGATCTTTTGATCTTTTGATCGTACTCGGCTATCGATTCTCATATCTAAGGCTTCAACCTACAAAATATGATCAATCAGTTCCATGCACAAAATTGATTGTGTCAGTCCTTTCTTTTTTCTGTATCTGGATTGTCTTTTAATTGCTTCATGAAGATAATCTACGTTATTAAAAGCCTGTAACTTTGTGTGCAACCATGCCTCGTGTTTTTTACCCTCTCAGGCATTGTGGCTTCATCGCCGCTTCCTCTTAACTTGCTGGATAAGGTATTTTGCATGCGGTGATCATGATAGATCCTTGCCGTCTAACCAGAGAAACATCAGGACGGTTGATATTGACATGCTCATAGATAATGAATTAGAACTATTTCGTTCCTGCACAATTCTACCCGACAGTGACTTTGAGGACTATCAAGCTCAAGCAACCTTTGCTGCTACTTATATGGTGTGGTTCAAAAAGGTACTGTGCTTCATATTTTTTTCAAGCTTGCGGTAAGTTTTGAACTTTTCACACAGTTGACTTTATATGTTTTTGAACCAGCAATTAGCAGGGGCTCTGGCGATTGATATTCAAAAGGTGGAAACAAGCAGACTGAAGTCACTCCTGACTAATGTATGCCCAGAAAAGAGCTTACTTTGGAATTATTTGCCTGAGCTATGTGAAATCACATAGCCCTTCTAATAAGAGAAGATGAGGAAATTGTAGCATAGTCGTCATATCAGCTTCATGGATTTAAAATGTCGGTATTGCTATATATTTGTTTGAAACTTGATGTTTTTACTTGTTCTCTCCTAACCACACTTTCTCCAGCGAAAGCACAATACTTCTGACATGTCTGGCTTCAGTGCACACAGATGCATTGCCGCTGCTGCTGCACTTTCTCATGTTTTTGCAACTTGGATACACCCAGCTAATTATCGCGATAGAGATGTCTCTACAGAACACAATTGTGATATATTTCAATGAACTTGTCTTTCTATTCTTAGTGCTCTTGAAAATATTTACGTAGCTTTAGTTATTATTCATCTTGAAGGAAAATGACCAAATTGATGCATGTTATGTTACCTCAGTGAGACATGTTATACTTTCTTCTCCCAGGAACTGAGTCTGGGAATAAGTTGAGCAAGAATACAATGAGTATGTTATTGTGAAGAATGACCAAATTCTGCTTGTAAAAAATGCCTTATCGGCCAAAAGAGTCGTTTAATGATCTCCTTTACCTAGGATGGTTATAATGATCTGTACAGTGCTTATTTTACACAATTCTTTTTCAGTGAAACTGATACCTATGAGCTAATAATATTACCGATGCAAAATGCCGACTCTTTACGTGTCGGAAGATTATCCAATTGGCTTGTTTTAGTTGCATCCACAGAAATCTCTTTTCAAATGGGATGGTTCAAAAACTTCAAAGTGATCATTTTTTATAAGTGCGATTTCATTTATCAACTACAACGTGCAATGATTGAGAAGAAAATCACAAGAAAGTCTTTGTCGTAGATTTTATATTACTTTCCTTAATCCTATATTGTGTATTTGTCATTGTGTTAGGTTCGAATAATTACAATAATTGCATCATTTTACCCAAAAAGAAAAAAGAAAAAAAGAGCAAAACGAACTTGGAGGACGTATTCGTCATTTTAAAAAGTAGAGGGTTCTACATATCATTTAATCTTCCTGGTGTACTTGCTTTGAACTTCCTCAGCTTTAGTAGTCGTTTAGGTAGCAATAGGGTTTTAGGGTTTAAGGTCTCTTCATCTCATTACACTTTCTCTCTTGCTTTTACAAGTTACAACTTTCAGCTCAAGGTAATTGCTTTTCTATAGGTTTCATGTAACTGAACTCTAGTTTTCTATTGATTGCAGATTTTTCTAAAGTTTTTTGCTTTGAATTGTTTCTTCCAGAATTGCTTTTCACTTGTCCGAAAATCCCAATGGAGTCTGCTCCATCCGCCGCCGCCACCAAGGTTAGCCGCTCCACCGTAGAGAAGGCAGTGGTTGCTCTTCTCAAATGGAAAGAGTCCAAGTCGAAAACTGAAAAACCCCAATTACTCCCACAAGACGATTTCATCTACCTTAATCTCACTCTTAAGAAAATACCACCAAAACCTCGTACAAACGCTTTCAGAATCCCTTTCCCTCACCCTCTTCATGATGCTTCCTCTGAACTCTGCCTTATCATTGACGACAGACCCAATTCCAAGCTCACTTCCGATGCTGCCAAAAAGATTATTAAATCCCAAAACATACCCATCACCAAAGTCATTAAGCTTTCTAAGCTCAAGACTAACTACAAACCCTTTGAAGCAAAGAGAAAGCTTTGTGATTCATATGATCTTTTCTTGGTTGACAGAAGGATTGTTCATTTGCTTCCTAAGCTTCTAGGTAAGCAGTTTTTCAAGAAAAAGAAGCTGCCTTTGCCATTAGACTTGACACACAAGAATTGGAAGGAGCAAGTGGAAAGGGCTTGTGGGTCTGGGTTGTTTTACTTGAGGACTGGAACTTGTTGTATGATGAGGATTGGTAAGGGTTCAATGGAATCTGCACAGATTGTTGACAATGCCTTTGAAGCAATAAAGGGTGTTGTTCAGGTGGTTCCCAAAAAATGGGGTGGTGTGAGAAGCTTGCACTTGAGACTTTCTGATTCTTTGGCATTGCCTTTGTATCAAGCATTGCCTGAGATCAAACTCAAGATTCAGGGATTTAAGGAGAAAGAAGCTGAGGTTGGAGATGAAGAAATGAGTGGTGGTTTGGTTGAGGTTGAGGAGAGTGGAAGGAAAGCTGAAGAGGGATCAGGGAAGAAGAAGGGGAAGAATAAAGGGAGAATTCATGAAGTTAGGTATATGGACTTAGACTCTGGTGTAGATGAATTGGGAAGTGATGATGATGATGCTGGTAATAATGAAGAAGAGGAAAACGGTGATGAAGACATTGAGGAGAGTGATGATCATGAAGTTGAGAAAGTGAAAAAGGGGAAAGCTGAGAAGGGTAGTATCCTGAGTGAGTCGAACGGTGAGAAGAAGGCAAAAAAGTTGAAAAAAGCTGAGCAGCAAAAAACAAGTGAGTTGTCTTTGAAAGATGGAAAGAAGAAGAAGAGTTCTGAGCTAGAGAAAAAGCTGAAGGATGGGTCAGTGAAGGCAAAGAGTAAGAGAAGCAAGATAAGAGCATAAGAATAATCAGTCTTATTAAGAATTTTACTGATAACAGATCACTTATATTTGAAGTCTTTAGCAGGCTGTGCCTGAGATTTTGTTTTGAAATAGATTTGAATCACCTGTTTTTATTTAAGATATTACTGTTGCCTTTTGTTTTCGCCATCTTTTCAATTTTGATTTTGAAGGAATCCATAGTTCAGATTTTTATGTGCTGAAACCAGCTGGCTCTGTTATGATATGCTTATTAATTGAATATTGGTTATGATGTGCTTATTAATCAGATATTGATAATCCTTCTCCACTGCTAATCATTAGTAGTGTTTAAACATTCTGGAGACATGCTAATCATTAGTAGTGTTTAAACATTCTGGAGACATGCTTTCAATGTTATAGTTGGTTTCATTTATGCGAGTAGTATGTGCATATTGGATCTCTTTTTTTCTACATTCAGCTTCATATTCATGGAAGAATAGGACTCAAGAGAGCCACATTGCATTAGAAGTGTCATATGCAGCTAGTCTGTTAATTGCTGTACCGCTAGTAGATGGATTACCCCCTCTATACCAGAAAAAGAGATTCTAATTATAAATGGTTTGTGTTGTTGATTCAGACTTATTACTAGGATTCAGTTATTTTCCTCCATATGGATCAATATTGGTCCTACTGGAGAAGATACTTATTGTTCCTAAATAATACTATTATGGTGTGAAGGAAATCCATTGTTCGGATTTAGATATGCTGTAAGCAAATGACTCTTCTATATTGAACAAGGAGGTGCTACATCTATTCAAAGCTTCAATCCATTTAGCTGCTAATCCTTAGTGGTGTAGAGAGATTCTGGTAACATGCTTTCCTATGTTCTATTTGGCTGAATGTTTATAAGAGTATCGTGTCAAAATTGAAAACCCTTGGTTTTTGTAGTGACCTTCTACTTAAATATTCAAGGATGAATAAGTCCCACCGATAGGTGAGTACCATGATGCATTATGACTGTATTTAGGCAAGCTAGTTTGTTACTGCTTTACAGTCTATGGTGATAGAGGCACTTTGCATGTAGCTGATAGATTGCCCCTCTTCTTGCATACACTGATAATACGCTCTTTTTCTATGTTAAAGAAAGAGATTCTAAGTTTGATTGAAGAAGTCCTCTGCCAGAGGGAGCTCGCCATTCAAAGGGAATAGTTCAATGATATACCACATAATTGATTTTCAGCCATGGTGAGTACAAATTTTTGGGACAAGCTAACTGAAGAGGTTCAGGCTTATTTATATTACTGATATGCATAATTCTGACTCTTTACCTGTTGCAACATTAAACCATTGGCATGAAGCTGCATCCTGCTCTTGCTCATCTTTAGACCTGAGTTTTAGTCCAGATGTATATCATTCACAACACATTCTTTTTTGTTTCTGTGATTATTCTCTCTTTGGAAAGCATCACTCTTTAAACAGATATGTTTATCAAAGTTGAATCATTTACCTTTCAAAGCATGCACCTTTTATGGCAGATGTTACAACAGCTCCTCATGAAATGAAGTTGCAGAATTGTTTTCCATTCATGTGATGACTGATTTGGATTTCAAAACATGCTATAGATTTCCAGTGAGAATGCTGAATCCTGGAACTTTAATCAATTTCTCTGTGTCCATGCTCGACCGCAAGGCTTCTGCATCTTTAAATCTCCCAACTGATGCATAAAGATTTGAGAGTAGTACAAGTTGACCAGGATCTTTTTTAATCTGCTCATGAAACTTTCTTGCAGCAAATTCTGCTAATTTTAAATCACTATTACGTGCACATCCGTTCAATATAGCCTTCCAAAGAGTTTTACCATCTCCATTCAAGAATGAACTTACATCAGGCAAGTAACCTGCCCGAGCAAGCAAATCAGCGATACAGCCATAATGTTCTGCACCAACTTTGATTCTATTTTCTTCAATTATCTGACTGAAGATCAACAAACCATCACTTGCCAATCCTGAATGGCTACAAGCACTCAAAATGCTCAAGTAAGTAGCACTGTCAGGTATTCCTCCGCTCTTTCTGAACTCATAGAACAGGGAAAGAGCAGTTTCTCCATGGCCATTGATACCATACCCATTTATAATAGCATTCCATGATACAACATCACGAAGAGATACCATTCGCTCAAAAACATTGTTTGCAAATTCAACAGTCCCACACTTCGAGTAGGTTGATATGAGACTATTCTGAATACTTCTATAGTTTGTAAGTCCTGTTTTTATAGTATGGCAATGAAGCTGCATGCAGAGTTCTGAAGCAACCATTTCACCAGCAGTAGTTAGTGCACTGACCAGAAGAATCGAATCAATGAAGATATTTTCTTCAATTCTAACACGAATGAACATATCTAGTGCTTCCCTGGGCCTTCCATTATGCAGAAGTCCTGAAATGATAGATGTCCATGATACCATACTCTTCATGGTTGAATGATCAAACACAGTTCTTGAGGAATTCAAGTCTTCACATCTTGCATACATAGTAATCATGGCATTAAGTAAAGGAAGCTCTGATCCAAAACCTCGTGTTATTACTTGAGCATGAACAGATTTTCCCATCTTCAAGTTCCCCGAAATTCCACAAGCTGAAATAAGGTTCATTAGGATGAGGTGATCATATTCATTCTCAGAATCTCTCATATGGAGGAAAAGCTTTATAGCATCTGAAGCATATTCTAGGTGAACCAGTAAGCTCATCATCGTCGACCAACTGATGACATCTTTCTCTTCCATTGTATTGAAAATCTCCCAAGCAGCAGGTAACTCCATCAAAGTTGAATACAGAAAAAGAAGTGAATTGTTGACCTGTATATTAAACACAAGACCAAACTTAAGAGCCATGGCATGAACTGATTCACAAAGACATTTCGATCCCACAGCCACGCAGCTCTGTGTCAAGGCCATCATTGTCATTGAATTAGGAAACAAACCAGACTCTCTAGACCTGTTAAATAACAAGAAAGCCTCATCAAATAGTTCATTATGTACTAATGCACTGATCATTGCATTCCATGGAACTAGACCTTGACTTTTTATGTCCTCAAAAATCCTGCAAGAGTCACTGATATTTCCACATTTTGCATAAGCCTCTAGAAGTGAAGTGCCCACAAATGAATTATCTTCCCACCCCAACTTCACTACCAGCCCATGAACTGATTGTCCAAGTAATAAGTCCTTCAATCCTGAAACCCCCACAAGAACACCCACAATGGTGAATGAGTTAGGCACTAAACCTAAATTTCTCATTGAGGTGAAACATTCAACTGATTTTTTGTATAACCCATTTTTAGAATAACCATGGATCATGATTGACCAAATAACAACATTCTTTTCAGGTATTTTCTCAAACAGCCTATCTGCATCTTTAACTTTTCCCATTTTCATAAACTCACTTAGCATTCTTGACAATTCATACTTCTTAACAGAACATTCCCACGGTAAAGAAGAATAGAAACATTTAATTACTCTGTAATATTTTTTAACTGAAACAAGAAACATCAGCAATATTCTCTAGCAAAACAACAGAGGGTATTTTAGTCCAAATTTAGTAAACTTAACGTCCTCCAGTGACAGTTGCTTCAAAAACACGGCGAAGAATCTGATCGGCTTCCACACGGGCTTTACATATCAAGCCACGTGAACTCGTCTTCAACCTTCGAACCGACTTTTTCCATTTTCTTATACCCTAAGCTAAAACTTACATAAATCTTGAAACCCCATCTACACATCTTCACAAAGTTCTTTCCTTTTTGTGTGTAAATCCAAACTGGGTAATCAAGAATCCAAGAAAAAAACTATGGCTTCTCAAAATCCAACTCCTCCCAAATTATACCCAGAAGTTATTGATTCAAACCCAGAATCATCTTCTCCATTTCTTACAAATACCCAAAAGAACAAATCATCTTCTTCTATGTACCCAACTATTGATATGAAAGATCTGGCAGAGAATCTATTCCCAGAAACTGAAAACAGTCAGCCTAATCAAAATTCCAATTTTGTGTCACTAGAAGAAGTAATTGTCCAAATCCCAGGTGCGATTGTCCATCTGATTGACAAAGAACGTAGCATCGAACTCGCTAGTGGTGAATTCGAGATTGTTCAACTAAAACAAGGCGACAATGTTGTTGCTGTTCTTGCACGTGTCGGAGATCAGATTCAATGGCCTTTAGCGAGAGATGAAGCTGCTGTTAAGCTTGATGAATCTCACTATTTCTTCACTCTTCGTGTACCTTCGGAAGCAAATGATGAAGATGGATACGCAGAGAATTTACTCAACTATGGTTTAACAATAGCTTCGAAAGGGCAAGAAAGGGTGTTAAAGGAGTTAGATTTAGTATTGGAGAAGTACAGTGCGTTTAGAGTGGAGAAAGTGAAGAAGGATAAAGGGGTTGCAGAAAAATGGTGGATGGCGCCAAAAGATGTTTCACCAGAAGAGATGGAGAAGAAAAAGGAGGATATGGAGAGGAGTTCTGCGGCGTACTGGACAACTTTGGCTCCGAATGTTGAGGATTATAGTAGCAGTATTGCAAGAATGATTGCAGCCGGGTCGGGTCAGTTGATAAAGGGGATATTGTGGTGTGGGGATATTACTGTGGATAGGTTGAAGTGGGGGAATGATGTGTTGATGAAGAGGATGGGAAAAGGAAGTAACTCTGAGATTAGCCCTGAGGCTATGAGCAGGATGAAAAGGTAGTCTTTTTTTCATTCTTCTGTTGTATTTTACTCTTCATAGAGCATTGATTTGCAATATAATACTCCATCCATATCAATTTGTTGGACTGGTTTTGATTTGACACATAGTTCAAGAATTTTGAATCTTGTGGTCTTAGAGACATTCTTTTTTAAATGGATTTTAGAGATAGTAATGAACAAATCGAAATAGAAGGAGTACTAGTTTCAAGTGAAGCTGAATGGATTTTAGGATTGATATACCCTTACCTCATCTTGTTTGGAATTGAGATGTAGTAATACTTGATCAATTTTCTCAGCTATTTTGTTGAGTTCGTTACAAATTAATAAGTGTTTTTCTTGCGTAATCTTTATGTATATCTTCATTCTGTTCCTTTTAGGGTGAAGAAGATGACGAAAATGTCAGAGACAGTGGCAACTGGTATACTCTCAGGAGTAGTGAAGGTCTCTGGATTCTTCACTAGTTCTATTGCAAACTCAAAAGCTGGTCAGAGATTCTTTAGCCTTCTTCCGGGAGAAATTGTTCTTGCTTCCTTGGATGGATTCAGTATGTGTTTCTACTCAACGAACTGTCTTTTTTACTTTAGTTGAACATTTTCATTTTATCTGTTGTGTGTTTGAATTGAGTGGAATAATATCCACTTGCTGTGTTCATAAGAAGAACAGAACTACTATGTTAATTTCTTTCAGCACTCCTGATACTGTTCATTTTGCTACATTATAACAGATAAGGTTTGTGATGCTGTTGAAGTGGCCGGAAAGAATGTGATGTCAACAACCTCAGTAGTGACAACTGGTCTTGTTCAACAGAGGTAAGTTTTGTTGCTTGTTGCTAAAGATAGAAACTGTATTAGCAGAGAATTGGAAGTTCTCCAAACTCACATTGCGATTAACTCACACAGTGGTTCTTCCGGTTGGATATTATGTTAGATGAACGTTGTTATTTACAAAAAAAAAAAAAAATTAAAAAAAAAAATGGTTTTACTGTAATCCTTCCAATTTCTTTTGAATTTCTCTTCCATAAATATGACAACAAACATCAGGGAAACCACACAACCATCACTTTAGATAATTGTAGCAATAGACTTATTGTCCCTGAACTGCTACCTGACAATTTTGGGCAATTAATCTTTCAAAGAAGAATCCTATAAGCCTCAGGTCTTGTTTGTTTTAGGGTGTGTTCGGTAGAAAAGAAAATGTTTTCAGGGAAGAAAGTGAATTTTTTTTATGTCTCAGTACGTAAGCAAAAACTAATTATGCAAGGTGGAGTAGGGGTAGGGGTAGGGTTGGTGGGGATAGGGTCGAAGATGAGGTCTATCAGACACAATCGACATGGAATGTCACTGGTGGAACCTGCTTTCCTTCCTTTCATCAGGAAAGTCGTCTTTCTAAAGAACTTATTTGTTTTCAAAAAATTTAACCGAACATGGAAAAGAACTGAACAGGCCCATATCTTTTCATTGTCTTACTTTCTGCATCCATTTCTCAGTATGGTTAAACTTATGTTGATGCAGGCACGGTGACCAGGCGGCACAGATGACACGTGAAGGATTTGATGCTGCAGGGCATGCTTTAGGGACTGCGTGGGCCGTCTTTAAGATAAGAAAAGCTCTGAATCCGAAGGGTGCTATCAAGCCTACTACAGTTGCAAAAGCTGCTGCTCAAGCTAACATTGCTAAACTGAAGAGCAAGCAGAAGTAAATAGGATCTGGATGTTCCACTTGCCATCTCTAACTTCCTCAGTCACTTAGTTTTATTTATCTCTTAATTAGAGAGTTCGTCTTTGCGTGTGAGCTACTTTGATAGAACAGGATGTAATGTATGTCAACTTTGAATTTACAGGAATGATAGTGTATGTATTGGCTTTATTACTCTAGTCATTTGCTAGTTTGGTTGGTTGAAAATTAGAAATGGAAAAAAGAAACTTGAAAGTAGTGTTTAAACATGCATTTCACTTTTGAAAAATATTTTGATGTATAAATATACACATGCTTAAATCAGACACTTTTTACTTCAAAGAATTAGGGGCAGTGAAAAGCAATTATAGAAGGGAAAACGCAAACTAAACCCTTTTATATATGTTATAATGTTGTTCTTCCCCAATATATGAGCAAGTTGCAGGACTCCACATTCAAATATATGGAGAAAAAAACAATACAATTTATCTCTGCTCGTAATTATGATTTTAAAGTTACTATGTTAGAATGAAGTGCAAATACAAGATAATTAGTTATGAGTTATGACAAGTACATGAGTAACTGAATGTTTCAAGATATTTCGTATAGTGCTATTTTAATTATTTCCTAATTGGAAATGTCATTCCATATAATAAACTAAAGAAATAATAAGAATGTTCGGGTTATAGGTTAAAATAAATCTTTAAATATATAATTATAAATGGTTTCGATCTTCTAAAATAATTCGTTTTTTGTTTCTTCAAAAATTTCAGAAAAGTTGGTTATTAAATTTAACAAAAAAATGTAGTAGAAGAAGACAATAAAACTAATAGAAAAATTCACATTTGAGATGTAACTTTTATACTTTATATTACTTTTAATTTATTCAAATATATATATATATATATAAATATATGATGAAAATAAAAATATATTAATTTTTAAAATTTAAAGAATTAAAATTGCTCAAAAATATATTTAACAGATCCAGTTTTAAGTTTTAAAATACTTTATTGTCAAATATGCTGAGCCTTTTTTTTTTTTTTTGTCATTTTCTTGATACCTAAAATTAATCAAAAATATTATTGGACTAATTTATAGAGAGAAAAATATTGAAAAAACTCTTGAAACTTAGCGTAAATTATTAGTTTCATCTCTAATTTATTCACAACCTTAAAAAAAATTTATTTACTTGACTAAATTAAACTTAGGTAGATCCCTGATAAATCTCGAATCTGTCACAAGACATCTCAAGTTGTCTCAAATTCTCGTAGGAGCATGGAGTTCTTACTAAAAGGACGAGAGAAGTGTAGAAAACAATTTCAATCTTAATAAGAATTGAGGAGTGTATTTTACTCGTGTAGCAAGGTTGAAGGTGTATTTAATTTCAATTAGTCTAGTAACCTCTAAATTCTCATGAAGATTAGAATTGTTTTCAACACTTCTCTCGATTTTTTACCAAGAGTCTCATAATGCTATAAGAATTTGAAACAACTTGGTATGTCATATGGAGATTGAGGGTGATTTAAGTTCATTTAGTCAAGTAGCAAAGTATTTTTAAGAATATTTAATAATTTAAGAATGAAACTAATAATTAACGTCAAGTTGAAGGGTCTTTCTAATTAATAACTTAGGAGGGTAGGGTGCTTGGGACGGCGTCGTTTTGGATGCAATTGGCTTGTCGCCCAAGAAGTGTGTATATTCATTCCGAAGCAATTCCATCTTCCAAAAAACATAAAAAGGTTAGAGGGAAGAGCTTTCAACACTCGAGAGATCGGAAGAAACTGAAATCACACAGAGACCAAATTTTTCAATAGCTTTTAGTTCTATCAGATAATGGCTAGATACGATAGAGCGATCACTGTTTTCTCGCCGGACGGCCACTTATTCCAAGTGGAGTACGCCATGGAAGCCGTACGCAAAGGAAACGCCGCCGTCGGTGTACGTGGAACTGACACTGTTGTCCTCGGCGTCGAGAAGAAGTCCACTCCCAAGCTTCAAGACTCCAGGTACCTCTTTTTTTATTATTATTTCGTTTTAAGATCTAAAAAAAAAGAGCAATATTTAGGTTTACTCTGTCATTCCGCGAGATTTAGGGTTTTTCCCTCAATTCATATTAAGGTCGTCTCTATACGTTGTTAAATATCTTGGTTTCTGGGTTGTTCAACTGAAAGGAGAGGAAGCTTTAAATAATTTTCAGTTTATCAGTAGAAGGTTCAATATATGGTTTTTTCCTTGCCTTTTGCCCGGGCAAGTAGTTTAGCTGAACTTTTATTATCATCTGGACCTAATGGATGTATTATAATGTACTTCTTATATGATGTGCTGGAGTGTTGGGAGGAAATGCCTATCAGTGAGGAAAATATATTTACAGTTGAAACCTGCGTGTGTTGGGTAACATGGATAGAAAGCAACCCAAGCTGCTTTGAAAGAAAATAGGTGCATTTCAGAAATTCAAATGTTTATGTTAATGGATTTTGGCTTTTTGGCATAATCCTCTGGATGTAAATGTGAAAGTAACATGCTTGACTTTATAGACTCACTGCAGGAGTAGATGCTTGTATAGGTGGAACCTTCTCATTTTGTTTTTGCTCAGGAAGGTTTCAGACATGTAATTCCACGATACCATCTTAGTGCCTGTGTTTCTCAATTTAATTGAATGACATATTTACCTGTTAAAATGAAATATTTGCGTTGTCATTGATATCAATGTCAGAGCTTTCTATGTGGATTATGGTTTTTCCCCTCAAGGGTGGTTTGGGCTAGGTTACGTGTTTACTTTATGTGTTAGGTTATGTGTTCTGTCAAATACATAACACCCAAGTTTATTTTGATCACCCTCGTCTAGTGTTCTTGGTGAATAGATATTGCTCTTGCATTTTATTTAGTTGTCCACCTGCTTTGAAACCCTAAGCTAATTAATCTCTTTTGTGTTTGCAGGTCAGTAAGAAAGATAGTAAATCTAGATGATCACATTGCATTGGCGTGTGCTGGGCTGAAAGCAGATGCACGAGTGCTTGTGAATAAGGCACGCATTGAGTGTCAGAGTCATAGGCTTACAGTTGAAGATCCTGTTACTGTTGAGTACATAACTCGTTACATTGCTGGTCTTCAGCAAAAGTACACCCAAAGTGGTGGGGTGAGGCCATTTGGTCTATCCACCTTGATCATTGGTTTTGACCCACACACAGGTGTCCCCTCACTTTACCAAACAGATCCATCGGGTACATTCTCAGCTTGGAAAGCCAATGCGACTGGTAGAAACTCCAACTCTACTCGGGAATTCTTGGAGAAGAATTACAAAGAAACATCTGGCCAGGAAACTGTGAAACTAGCAATACGTGCATTGCTTGAAGTAAGTAGCCTCTCTTTATAGTTGTTCTCAAGCTTTTTTTAACAAGTTTTCCTTTCACCAACCCCATAAATAATGTGAGTTTCTGTTGCATTTTAAGATCTGGTCCTTCTATTGTCTTGCTTCTCTTAAAATATCGGTGTTATCTTGCGTTGCTTTTCAAATTTCATCATCCTATATTTAGATTTTAAGAAAGTAAGGGATCATTCAGATATGAAACTCTCTATTCCTTCCTAATTCAATCAATCAACTAATCTCAGTTCCAAGATGGTTGGTTATATGAACTCTTTTATCCATCCCGATCTCTGCAGGTTCATTTACAAGGTAATATTTGTGAAGTTACAAGGGAGGATGTGAAGTTTATTTTTCCCTAGGAAAGATGTTAAACATTTTTGAGAAGTTAAGATGAAAAGTAGTAGCTGCATTTTCTGCCTAGGGATGAGCATCTTTTATTACTAGAAATCCAAATCCTTCAAAATTAGTGCTCTAAATGTTTTTTCTGTTCCAAAGAAAAGTACTCTAGGAGAATGGATTAATCGATTGTACGTGCAAATTGGTGTAGATACCACAGTTATTTATACGGAACACCCTCTTTCCATGGCTTGAATGCTGCTCTTTATGATTCCACATAAGTTATCAACTGTGATTTGAACGCTGCTCTTTATGATTCAAGTTGTTGACTAAATACTGTTTTAGCGGATTGAAATACATGACAGTTTCCGTTTGAGATTTCTGCGTTGGTATTTAGGGAACAAATGCACGCATCCAGCAAAAATGGAAGAGCATAGTTGGATGTGAGCATTTGTTTTGGCTGTAGTGCTTTTAAAACATGTGTTTCCCTATGAATCAGGTTGTTGAAAGTGGTGGAAAAAACATAGAAGTTGCTGTGATGACAAAAGAGCATGGGCTTAAGCAACTTGAGGAAGCTGAAATTGATGCCATTGTTGCTGAGATCGAAGCAGAGAAAGCTGCTGCAGAAGCAGCGAAAAAGGCCCCACCGAAGGAAACCTAGTTGTGCTGAAATTCGTCCTTAGCTATCGCTGAATCCTTTCTTTTTTCCGGATCAAGCCAAGTGCAGTGTTACTTGAATTTTAAGATTTTGGTCTGTCTTAATACTTTACCTTTGTTAAAATTGTCTTATGGGACTAAAAAAGTCATGCTCTTGCGATCTCTTCCCTACTTGTGTGTTGCTTGATATTTTAAAGTTCTATCATGTTATTTGGTAGTTATTGTAGTTTGGAAATTTGGTTGTGAAATATCAGCATTTGTCTGTTGTGCTCTCGTTTATTCTGAAGGTATGTTGTGGATAAATTGGTGCAACACAAGTAGAAAAGGCTTGTGTTTGAATGGTTTACCATGGTTTTGATCCACGGCCTAACTGCCGAGTATGTGCAGCACAGTTGGTCGATTCTGGGATAAACATTTAAGCCATTCCTGTAGTATGAAATTTTGTGTAGTAGCAAAAAAATGCATGCATTAGCTTTATGTATTAGTGGTTGGTGAATTCTTATATGTTATATATAACTAATGCACTCTATTGTTTGTTGCTAATTTTGGTAGAGTGTATAAGAATAATGCTAAATGGAGTGTATGAGTAATGTTTGTTTTAGTTATACTTGACTTGTTTTTATGCATTATTTGTTTGATGCATAATTTATAGCATGCATTGCATAAAAAAGTAATTTACAAAGATACCCGTCACTAGTAGAAAAGATGTAAAAAGGGTTTTGAGGGACATTTGGGTCTTTAATCATTTTAATGTGTGCATTAAAATTATTGCATTGCTAATAACTAAAATCTTTGGTATTAGCAATACACATTTTAATACACAAAATAGTGTATAACTAATACTAATACATGCATTATTTTATTACATGTATTAGCATATTCAAAGATTGAAAAAGAGTACCAAACAAGGTATTAGTAATACAAAATGTTAATACATGCATTATTTTTTCTAATACACTATCGAACGATCACTGAATTTTTAGGTATTACTAATGCAATGTGTTTTATTACATGTATTAGCATATTTAAAAATTTAATTACCTCTCGAAAGTACTTTCTTTTATCTTTTTTACTATGATTGTGGAAGATATTTTTGTAAATAATTTTATATAATGCACTAAACATATAGGAGAGGTCTTTGTATTGTATTAAGAATATGATGGATTTCTAGGTATTAGTAATGCAAGAGATTTAATGCATGCAATAAGGATGGTGAAAACAATTATCCTTCAAAATTCTGTTCACATTTTTCCGTCGTAATTGTGAAGGATGTTTTTATAAATTAACATTTTTACACAATATTTATAATTTTGAATACACCAAACCAAATAATGCATAAAAATTATTTATGTATAATTAATATATCAAAACGACCCTTAAGTGCATTCACATCTTAGAGGCCTAACTTTTGAGAATAAAAATGATGTAGAATTTGGGCATGTGATCAATGTGGAAGTGACAAGTATATGTAATTGAATCAGTAAGAAACTGAAACACATTGTGAACCAGCTTTTTAACAAATGATGATAGAAAGTATTAAAATGACGTGACAGAGATCCATGGAATAATGTTAATGAATCTTTCAGTATGTTGTGCGTGATTATATAGTTGGCTCATATTTATGCCTTTTCAGCTACGTAGGACGATGAAAAACATAAATCATATATTTATAAAAATAAGAATTCTAAGCCCACCTACGTAGCGCTATCATAAGTTAGATATTCTTTTTAAATATATTTAGGAAAAATTAGCAAATTAGTCAAAATTAACAACTTAATTAGTAAAAAACTCATAACTTTAAAAATATTAATTAAAATGTCAAAAATGTCATTATTTTGAAAAAGAATAAATTGTGCAATAATTTATGAATACATTTTACATGACTATGATATTTCAGATGTTATTAATGAACTTTTGTTGGATTTGTATTGTATGCTGTGAAATTTTTATGTATTTGTATTTATAATTTTTTCTTAGAATTTTGTATCCTTTCTCAATTAATATTCAAATTAGTATGTATGCTATTAGTAATTGTATTCATTCAAAATCTCATGTTGTATAGTTATAAATCTTGTATTTATTCCTAATTGAATCCATCCCAAATGTATACTAACTAGATATGTATATTATTTACATGAAGAACAAAATTCTATTAGTTTCTTTGTTTTTATATATAAAAAAAATTCAGAATTTTGTATCCTTTCTCAACTTGTATTTAAAATCGTATGTATACAATTAATATTTGTATTCATTCAAAAATTATGTTGCATAGTTTATGAATTTGACATTTTTTTCTAATTTGTATTTATTTTAAAGGTATGTCAACTAGTTATGTATTTTATTTAAGAATGATTACACCAAATATTCAATTATTTATTTTCAATTTTATATTTCATTCTCACCTTTTCATCATACTATTTTTTTGTATTTTATATATTATTATAAAAAATCTAAATAAAAACTAGAATAAATAGAAATATAAATAAAATACATATTGAAATGAATACGAAATACAAGATTTTTGAAGAAAAAAATAATTACAGAGGGAAAAAAATATGAATACAAATATATTTCTTAAATAACTATATAGATACATTTCGTATACCTATTGGAATGAATACAAACTAATAAAAAACTATAATGAATATAAATAGAATATATTGTGGAATGAATACAATTTTAAAAAGGTAAAAATTTTGGAGAAAAAAAAAAAGAATAAAGTTCAAGTTTTCTTTGAAAATGTAACTGATGAGAAAATTAAGTGATCCTTATCTTTTTTTTGAAATATTCTCTTCCTTGATTTTCTCCCTTTTGTTATTAAATAATTATATTCTTTAAATAAATAATAAATAATAAAAACATAAATAAGATACATAACAAACTAAAATTTGACATTTCTACTAAATATTGAAAGTTTGCTAATGAGACCTCTTAAATGTTAAAATATTGACATTTTAAAAAATTTACCATATATTTATTTACAAAAATAGCCTTTTCCTTTCTTGAAAATATGTGATTTTTATGAAATATTATGACTTTTGTGAAGAGTGACGTCTTTTATGAAGACTTGCCCAAAAAATAGTCATCTTATTTTATGAATAGTTGCGACTTTAATGAAGAGTTGTAACTTTTATGAAAATTTGTGATTTTTATGAAAAGTTGCGACTTTAATGAAGAGTTGCGACTTTTATGAAAACTTGTAACTTTTATGAAAGATTGTGACCTTTCTAAAGAGTTGCAACTTTTCCAAATAGTCATAACCTTTCCGATAAGGCATAATAAATATTTGTACACTACCATTTGTTTTCAATAAATAGAGGTGTTTCCTCTCATTTTAAAACAACGAAAATTTTGAACCTCTTTTTCTTTTTCTTCTTCTTCACAATTTTATATTTCTGTACATTGCTCAGGTTGAGTGGCTCAATAACACCATTGCTTATGTTAGAGATCTTGGTATGTATTTTACCGTCATTAATTTGTGCTTATGTAATTAAGGTTAAATGATAAGATGTAATAATTTTTATTTTCCTTTACATTATTAATCTTTTATGTAAGATAATATAGTGTTTTCATTTTAGTGACCAATAGATTTTAAGTATTATTAAATTCTCGCCGGAAGCGTGGATAATTTTATGTTGATTCTTTAGGTAAATTTTCACCATGTTCTCTATGTAAATTTACACAAATTTTTTCCTTTACTTATAGGTCGAAGTCTCATATGTTTTCAAAAAAGAAAAATGAATGTAAAATAAAAATCTAAGGTTTATTTTTTTTACTCAATAAAATACCTACTACCTTATCTATCTTTTTTATAACTGTTATTCAGGGTAACATGGATCTTCACCCTTCATCAATTGAGTAAATAGAAATCACTTATTCGTGAACTGAATTTAGGGTTGCGTTGAATCTGTCTCCAAATAATTATTTTTGCAATGAAAATGTATGCAGATTTTTATTAATTATCACATTTATGACTCATTTACAAAGTAGTTTATATTTTTTTATCCTCTACTTTCAATTTAAAATGTACCCCAGAAACTCACAACTATTCCATAATATTACAATTGTGTTTTGAAATTGAAGAGTAAACTAGAGTTCATTACATGATTTACTATAGGTCTGATTAAATTTATGCAATTTTCATTTTCAATTTTTTTTGCATTGCTACAAATTATCCAGCTTTTAGGTGTTTCTGCTATGATCATTGATGTGAAGTGTAGGAGATGAGAAGTGATTTTATTAACTTCTTGGCAATGTTATGTTTTGTAATTTTGCTTGTGAATCTAATATAATATGTTTATAATAATCAGCTTCAGCGAGAGGGAATCTCAACTTTTAGAATAAGTATTCCAGAATTTATATTATATAATTGTCAGATGAGACGAGGTATATCGCATATATTTGCATTTCCTTTGACCATACAAGATACATTTATTGTAAATTGTGTACCAAGTCAAAAACATAACCATCGTGGGTAAAATTAATAAGAATTATTTCAAAGTTTATAAACATGCACACGTAGTGAAAGAAGGATATTTAGAGTTTCTCAGTTTTCTTACTCTTGTATAACTTTTGCTCTATCTGAATTTTTACTGTTAAAGCCTCATTGAATTGTGAAGGCAAATTATTTTGGTTGACAAGTGTTTTGCAGTCCGTAGGTTGGGACTTGGAAAAGCATGAGATGATCGTTGTGGTTAGATGTAATTTGAGACAATCTAGCAAGATAACAAAGAAAAAAAAAATGAAAGACAAGAAAATAGTGATTGGTATTTAAGCTGACATATTCAAGGAATTTGAAGTAGTGCACTTTAACTTTTAAAATTTGAATTCATAGCCACATTGCATGAAGCATGGCAATATTACTATCCTCGAGTGAGATATTGTTTATTTACTTTGCATTATCTTTTACAATTGTAAGACAAGTAAAAATATGATATGTTATTTCCTCTTTGTCCAGTGTTGAAACGATTAAGGGTAGTTGGAATTTCTGTGTTTCTTTGCTCTTTTGTAGTCTTTGTTATAAATGAAGTTACAGTGTTCAAATCTCATTAATTTGTGAGGGCAGACTATCCGAATAATAGGTCACATATCGTAGGATTATTTTATATAACTAATTAATAATTGTTTTGTTTTATTTTCATGTTTTTTCCTATTTATGTTTCAAGTTCAAATAAAATTATAGTTATTCAATATATATATATCTTCTAAAAATAGTTAAACCAAATAGACTAAGAATATAACATATTGGAAAACTTTTGTAAATTAAAGATGTTTCATCCGGTAGAGTTGTCGTCATTATTTTCACGTAAGCAACCATGCTCAAGCATTTGTGTAGTAAATTAAGGACACTATTTCCAAATACACTCATATCTAATATAGAGGAAGATAGCGAAAACATTTGAGGCAAATAAAGTATTTTAGTAAGTGAAAATAGAAAATACTTGCATTGACAAAGTATTAATTGAAATATTTCTAGCAAATGATATTTTCGGTTATATTTTAAAAAAAAAGAAGATAGCCGGTGCTTTACCATATTTTTAAAGATTCATTTGCTACTTAATAAAAAATTATATACATTAAAAGAGTATCATTTTACAAGTGGAAGTGTTTAATTAACATGGAGGAGATGAATTAATGCATTTAGATATAGAGACTCGAAATCGGAGTATTTTTTAATTTAACATTTGAAGTCAAGCTTAAGTGTATGACTATATATTATCACGCAAAAAGATAATGACAGCAGTGTGATAACATTCTCATATTCTATCAAATAAAGGTCACAAACATAATGCATATTGTATTGATGTTCAAATGTCTATTTTCATAAATCCAAATTGGTCATACCCAACATAAATAAACATGTTTTATATGTTAGATTAAAAATCACAAAGCTTTACATGTTTTGAATGTAGTGCTTGAAACCAAAAAGTGTAAAAATATCTTTTGACAACGCAAATTAGCATCACCAACAATTTTGAACGACTTGCTGAGATGTCAATTCAAATGGTCACATGTTATTTCATAAAAATCAAAAGAGATGTAAGTTAATAGATGAAGTTTACCATCGGGCGAAGCGCGGTTAGTTTACCTAGATTATTATAATTAGAAATGGGTAGAGAAAGAAAGCTTCTCTGTGCATATTGTCAAGTAAAGAAAACAATACATACCAAGATATAAGATTATACCTGCAAAAATTATCAAGGCACCACTACTGACAATTAAATTTACAGGGTTTCAACAAGAATTTTCATCAATTCACCAAGATAAATCATCTATTTGTTCCCCCACGCATATAATAGGTTTCTACAATCAATCTTTGAAGATAAATAAGGAATGTATGAAGCATTCTAGAGATATTCTATAAGCATAATATGACGACTTACCCTCTGAACTATTCAGCCAAATACATACACAACCCCTTTAACTTGCTACAGGAATGGCTAAAATGTTGGTCCCAGGATCGACTATCTGTGCTGCACAGACTGCAGTTAGGCCTTTTCTGCTCCTATGTTCCACCAATTATTCACAAGAAACTTCCAGAAGTCAGGAAAGAGCACAAACAAATGCTGATATCTCACAACCAAATTTCCAAACTACACGAACTACCAAATAACATGATAAAACTTTAATGTATCAAACAATTTTAACAAGGTTACCGAATATTAAACAGACCAAAATCGTAAAATTCAAGGAACGCTGCACTTAACTTGATCCAAAAAAAATAAAGGATTTAGGTATAGTTAAGAATGAATTTCAGCAGAACTTGGTTTCTTTCGGCTGGGCATTTTTGGCTGCTTCTGCAGCTGCTTTCTCTGCTTCGATCTCAGCAACAATGCATCAATTTCAGCTTCCTCAAGTTGCCTAAGCCCATGTCTTTTGTCATCACAGCAACTTCTATGCTTTTTTCACCACTTTGAACAACCTGATTCATAGGGAAACACATGTTTTAAAATTACTACAACCAAAACAAATGGCTCACATCCAACTATGCTCTTTCCATTTTTGCTGAAGGTCTAGTTGGATTTGTGCATTTGTTCCCTAATTACCAACACGGAAATCTTAAACAGAAGCTGTCATGTATTTTAATCTACTTAAACAATATATTCTAGTCAACAACTTGAATCATAAAGAGCAGCGTTCAAATCACAGTTGATAACTTAGCATGTGTGTACATTAAGGGGGGCGGGGGAACCGGCAATTTCCGGATTCCGGTCCGGTCCGTCCCGGTCCGGTTTCGGGACAGGTACCGAACCGGAATCCGGGTTTTACCGGTAATTCCCGGTTCCGGAAAGAACCGGTCCGTTACCGGTCAGGTAAAAAAAAAATTTTTTTTTTTTAATTTTAGCCGTTGGGTAACGGCTAGTGGGCCCCCCAACGGCTATTTTATCCCAATTAAACCCCTACCCCTCTAAATTTTTTTAATACCCTAAAGTTCTAAATACTACACTTTAACCCATTTTTTTACTTATAAATACTCCTAAAATTCATTATTTTATCACAAATTCATCTACTCATCTTCTATTCTCTCAACTCTCTACTCTCTATTCTCTAATTCTCTAATATATAATTTCTTACATTTCGGTGTTGCCTTATTTGGTATTTGAAAATTGGATTTGGAGCTTCAAAATTCAACTTTCAACTTTCCACGTTCGGCTTTCAACGGTCATAAACGTCTACTTTTTTAAGTAGACGTTCGGTACATTCGTTCCAACTTTTAGTTTACATTACATTTATATTTAAATAATTATTTAATTTTTTTTGTGATTTATTATTTGCATTACATTTTTCGTATTATTTTGTGATTTATTATTTACATCTCACGTTTAAAATTTTAATATGAATTCCGGTAAAAATATTGTACAAAAAGGAAAGGGTAAAAAAAGTGCATTTGAGCGTGTAAAAAATATGTGTAACTTTACATCATCCGATAATGTAAAAATCGGTAGTTCTTCTAAATCAAAAACTAAAAAATCTACTATATTAAGAATAAATACGGATGATTATACACATGTTGATGATATTGTTTTTAATATTGATAGTAATTCAGAATTAGATCATTATCATGAACATTTACAACGTCGCTTTGGTAATTTTGATGAAGATTTGCCTAGTGATAATGATAATGAAAATGGTATTGATAATTATACTAATACGCCTTCTTTTGATGATGATGATGATGAAACTGAGCCACCTACGGCTACTAATACTCCCAGTCCCGCTCCCTTTCATTGCCCTGCCCCTGTTCCCCCTGTACATCCTAGGCCTAAGTTAGAACGTGCTAAAAAATCGGTTGTTTGGCAATTTATGACACAAAATGAAGATAAAACACAAGCTATTTGTAACAAATGTAAACATAGACTAAATCATAAAACTGTTGGTAAATCTGGCAGGACGGGACACTTGAGTAGTCATTTAATGTCTTGTTGTAAAAATGAATTTTTGCATGCTAAAGCGGTAGCGGAAGCTAAAAAAAATGGTACCCCTTTTCCTGAAAATGTTGGAGTAGGCGGCTCTAACATGGTACAAACACAATTAAATCCGTCTAATGTTTCTGGCTCTAGTTTACCACTTTCATATAGTAGAGAAAAAGATCTTGAAGAATTAGCTAAAATGATATGTGTTATGGGTTTACCATTTAGTTTTGCTGAAAATTCCGGTTTTATACATTATATTCAAATTGTATATAATCCAAATTTTAAAGGTTTTGCTAGAAATACAATAAAAAAGGTTGTATTTGATTATCATGCACAACATTTTCAATATATTCGTTGTTTATTTTATTATAATACTTGTAAAATAGCTATTACTTCTGATATGGGTCGTAGTGTAAATGGTAACGATTATTTGACTGTTACTGCACATTGGATTGACGAAAATTGGTACATGCAAAAAAGAATTTTAGGTTATAAATGTTGTCAAATGCGAAAAACTGGTAGTTATATTGCTCAAACAATTTTAGATATTTTACAAAGTTATGGAATATGTGATAAAATAAGTAGTATAACATTAGATAATGCTTCAAGTAATAATGTCGTTGTTGATTATTTAAAACCTACTCTTTGTCCTTTTTTTGGTAATAATTATCATATTAGGTGTACTGCACATATATATAATTTGATGGTTAGAGATGGTGTACGAATGTATGATAACGGATGTACAAAAGTAGAAAATGCATGTCATTTCATATTTAAGTGTCAAGTTAAGTCTAGACGTAAAGATTTTCAAAATCGTTGTTTTGAAAATAACCTTCCACCTAGAAAAATTCCAAAAACAGTGGCTACTAGATGGAATACTTTATATGAAATGCTTGTAGTCGCTTATGAATATAGGATACCTTTACAAATGGTTTGGAATGCTCATAATTCTGATATGGCATATAGACTAGATGATAGTGATTGGCGTGATATAAATGAACTTATAGATTTTCTAAAAGTTTTTTACTTAACTACAAAAAGAATATCCGTACTTTATAGTCCTTCAATTTGTACTGTTTTGCCTGATATTTGTAGAATTTCTTCTAAATTATATCAATATAAAAATAAACCAAGATTTCAACAAACCATTGAAAAAATGATTCTAAAAATTTTAAAAATATTATATTCCTATTCCTCAAATTTATTTAACCGCACGTCTTTTAAACCCTAATTATAAAGATATAGGTGCATCAAAAATGGTTGAAAAAATATATTTTAACTTAGATATTAATGATGTATTAGAAGAAATTCCTAGTTGTCAACTAGTTAAAGATATCATAAAAATTGAAGTTAGAAAATTGTATGATTTATATAATGCTAATAAAAATAATTCAAGTGATGAACCTCAAAGCTCTAAAAGTAGATTTGATGAAGATAATATTGATGAATATTTATATGATTATCTTGAACTTTCACACGATAATAGAAATGATTTTGATGCTTATGTTAATCAAAATACAGAACCTACTGAAGATATTCTCGCTTGGTGGAGAATTCGCGGCAAAGGATTTCCGAAACTACAACCGATGGCTCGAGATATATTAGCTATGCAAGCATCGTCAGTAGCTTCAGAAGGCGTCTTTAGTGCAGCAAGGTTTCAAATTGGAGATCATAGGCATTCACTAGCAGCCGACAGCTTGGAGATATCGGTATTATTTCGTGATTGGATTAATGCGGAGAGAAGAAATTTGGGTCGTGAACCACTACCGACCAAATTTCAAGATGACATTGATGAAGTAATGCAGGATTATAGTGACGATGGGATTGAAGCAATGGAAGATCTTTCTATTCAACCAATTCCCGAACATGTCACTAAAGAAATATTGAATGATTTACGAAAGGATTTATATGGTGGCACCAACTATTAGTAAGAGTATGATAATTCGAGATTTAATTCAAACAGAACCCTTCCTAGAAGGTGGCTGTGTAGATTAAATCTTTTGATACTCTACTAATATTTTTGTAAATGTACTTGTAACATCAAATAAATATTAATAAAAATATAGGCTATTCGCCTTAATTTGTTTTTTATTATTGTTGTATTAAATTTAATTTTTTAATTTTTTAAAAATTCAAACTTTAAAGTTTGAATTTAAACTTTAGAAGTTTGAATTTAAAATTTAGAAACTTTAAAATGTTGAATTTAAACTTTTCTAACTTTAAAAGTTTGAATTTAAAACTTTCAAACTTTAAAAGTTGAAATTAAAATTTTATAACTTTAAAGTTGAAATTTAAAATTTTCAAACTTTCATCAAACTTTAAAGTTTGAAATTTAAATTTTACAAACTATAAAGTATAAAGTTTGAAATTTAAAGTTTCAATGTTTAAAAATTTGAAATATAAATTTTACAAACTCTAAAGTTTGAACTTTGAAATTTAAAGTTTCAAACTTTAAAAATTTGAAATTTAAATTTTACAAACTATAAAGTTTGAAATTTAAAGTTTCAATCTTTAAAAATTTGAAATTTAAATTTTACAAACTATAAAGTTTGAAATTTAAAGTTTCACTTTAAAAATTTGAAATTTAAATTTTACAAACTATAAAGTTTGAATTTAAAGTTTCAAACTTTAAAAATTTGAAATTTAAATTTTATATCTTTAAAGTTGTAAAATTTTATATTTTTTAATTTTTAAAGTTTGAAATTATATTTTTAAATTTTTTAAGTATTATAATTAAATTATATTGAATTAAATAAAATTAAATCATTTTTTAAATAATTTAAATTAGTATTTTATTTTTTTTTTTAAAAAAAAAAGGGTCCGTCCCGGTTTACCGGTCCGGTCCATTACCGGTTAGATTCCGGACCGGGACGGAACCAATTTTTTTTACCGGTCTACCGGTCCAGTCCGGTTCCGGAACGTTACCGGTTCGCGTGTTACCGGTTCCGTACCGGTTCCGGAACTTACCGGTCCGGTAGTCCCGGTTCCGGTACCGCCGCCCCCCTTAGTGTACATCAGAAATAAATGATCTAAAATGCAAGTCAAGTCACCTCTTACAACAAAGAGGTAATTACTTCCCGTGAATGAACAAGTCATAATTCATAAGTTCTTGAGGCAGTTTAGGAAAGCCCAAAGTTTGCCACGGAAAGAGGGGTTGACATATGTGGAATTTTACGAAGACATTCTTCAAATGTCTGCGGTATTCCTAAATAACTGTGGTATCAACGTCAATTTGCACACATTCCACTAATCCATTCTCCTACAGCACTTTTCTTAAAAACAGAACAAACATTAAGAGCACTAATTTTGAAGGATTTGGATTTCGGGCAATAAAAGAAGCTCAATCTCAAAGCAGAAAATACAGCTACTACTTTTCATCCTCACTTCTCAATATGTTTTAACATCTTTCCTAGGGAAAATAAACTTCACTTCCTCCCTTGTAACTTCACAAATATTACCTTGTAAATGTGCCTGCATAGATCAGGATGGATAAAAGAGTTCACATTACCAACTATCTTGGAACTGAGCATAGTTGATTGATTGGACTAGGAAGGAAGGAAGAGTTTAATAACTGAATGATCCCTTATGTTCCAAAGATCTAAAAATAGGACGATGAAAAGCAACTCAACTTAACACCGATATTTTAAGAGAAGCAAGACAATATAAAGCCCAGATTTTAACATGCAACAGAAACTCACATTATTTACGATGTTGTGAAAGGAAAATATGTAACAAAAACGCTTGAGAACAACTATAAACAGAGGCCACTTACTTCAAGCAAAGCACGTATCGCTAGTTTTACAGTTTCCTGGCCAGGTGTTCCTCTATAATTCATCTCCAAGAACTCCCAAGTAGAGTTAGAGTTTCTACCAGTGGCATTGGCTGTCCAGGCTGAGAATGTACCCAATGGATCTACTTGGTAAAGTGAGGGGACACCTGTGTGTGGGTCAAACCAATAATCAAGATGGATAGACCAAATGGTCTCACCCCACCACTTTGAGTGTACTTTTGCTGAAGACCAGCAATATAACGAGTTATGTACTCGACGATAAAAGGATCTTCAATCGTAAGCCTATGATTCTGACACTCAAATGCGTGCCTTATTCACAAGCACTAGTGCATCTGCTTTCAGCCCAGCACACGCCAACGCAATGTGATCATCTAGATTTACCATCTTTCTTACTGACCTGCAAACATGAAAAAGATAATTAGCTTCGAGTTTCAAAGCAGGTGGACAACTAAATAAAATGCAACTGCAATATCTAATCACTGAGAACACTAGACGAGGGTGATCAAAGTAAACTTAGGTGTAACGTATTTGACTGAAGACATCTCGAGGAAGGGATAATTAGGGCATAGCACACAGAATATGTCAGAGTAGTCTTACATCCACTTGGTTCAGGCTCCTTACGTGACCAAATTAATATCTTTCCTGAAAAACTTTTAAGCTGCTCCGTGGGGCCTTAATTTTATATTCATTGTATGGATTGTTTTGTCAATCTCCCTAGCCTGATCCACCCTCGAGGGGAAAAACCATAATCAAAATAGAAAGCTCTTGACATTGATATCAATGATGATGCAAATATTTCTTTTTAACAGGTAAATATGTCATTCTATTATAATAAGATAACAGGCACTAAGATGGTGCCAGGGAATTCCGTGTCTGAAAGACTGAAACCTTCCTGCACAAAAACAAAAAGAGAAGGTTCCGCCTATACAAGCACAATCAAGCATGTTACTTTCATTATTTACATCGAGAAGATCACACCAAAATCCAAAATCCATTAACATGAACATTTCAATTTCTGAACAACGCGTATTTTTCTTTCAAAGCGCCTTGGGTTGCTTTCTATCCATATTACCCAACACAGGCAGGATTGCACAGTAAATATTTACCTCACTGATTCACATTTTCTCCCAACACTCCAGCACATCATGTAAGTAGTACATTATATTACAAAGCATTAGGTCCAGATGATGATAAAAGTTCAGCTAAACCACTTGCCCAGGCAAAAGGCAAGGAAAAAAAACTCTATATTTTGAAGTTTCTATTGATAAACTGAAAATTGTTTAAAGCTTTCTCTTCTTCCAGTTAACTACCCAGAAACCAAGATATTTAACAACATATAGACACGACCTTAAGTAAATAAATCGTTCAGTTACGGGGATTAGGTTAAAATACCTTGTATTAAAAATCAAGTTGATTGACTAAGAGCCTGTTTTACCTTCACAAACTTGTAAACAGTGGAAGTAAGAGAAAAGTTCATGTGTTCTGCGTTCAAGAAGAAACATTTTACCTTGGATCCTTCCAATGTTGCATACTGGGCAAAGAATCTGAAGTCATCATACTCAGTCAGAGCCAAAATTTTGGGGTCACTATCAACCTGTCTTCGATATACTTTTTCTCCTCTTGATGAGTCCTTTTATCAGAGTGAAATAAGTGGACTTTTGTAGATCAATACCTCTCTGAGTGACTTGTGCATAGATAAGCATTGCATCCTTATATCTTCCTTCCGCACAAAGCTCATCAATCTGCTGTGAATAAGCGATTGAACTTGAACCTAGTTCATCAACTCTGAGTTCATGTCCCCTGTCATCCATTTGCAACCGCTGTTCAGATGGTCTTTCTCTATCTGTCATAAATTCTTCTGCCTCTTTAAGCCTTCCAGCATCAGTAAGTGCACCAACAATAGCATTATGTGTGTACTTGTCACGCTGGATATTTTTCTCTTCCATTTCAGCAACAAGGCCCAGAGCATCATCAAGTCTTTGATCTTTACAAAGAGCTGTTATCAAGGTGTTATAAGTTACTACATCAGTGGTCTTCCCTTTGTCTATCCACGTATTAAAGAGCTTAATCGCTTTTTCAAGCATGCCTTCCCTACTTAGTCCCCTAAGAAGAATGTTGCACGTATATACATCAGGCTTAAAAGAATTCTCAACCATTTTGTTGTGAAATTGAAATGCTTTCTCAATGTTCCCCTCCCAGCAGTATCCATGAATAATAGTATTATATGTTATTTCATCGGGCACTATACCCTTCTCCAAAAGTTCATTCAGTTTAGCAATTGCCTGCTGAGTTTTACCTGATTTACATAGCCCTCCAATTATGATGTTGTAGGTGATAATAGTGGGAATTACTTCTCTCTCTTCCATCTCATCCCAAAGCTTAAGAGCTTTTTCCGTATCTGCACATCTAAAGTAGCCAGCAATAAGAGTGCCATAACTTACTGCATCAACAAGATAACCCCTGGTAGGAGCAACAGAGAGCAACTCGTAGGCCTCATCAAGCTTCCTTTCTTGACAAAGAATGTGAAGCAATGTATTGAGAGAGAAATTATCCATTTTCAAACCTTTTTCACCTATTAGTTTCATTATCCTCAATACTTCTGGTAGATTTCCTGCTTTACAATATGCATTTATGAGAGTATTATAGGAAACACAATCTGGACATAAACCATCTTCTTCCATCTTTTGAAGTACCTCTCTAGCTTTATCCATCTTCCCTTCCTTGCAATACCCCTTAATCAATGTATTATACGTAATTTCATTACATTTGATCCCCTTCTGATTCATCTCTTCAAGCAGATCAAAGGCCTCTGAGCTTCTCTTATTATCAAGACACCCATTGATGAGGGTGTTGTAAGTTTTCACATCAGGCAACAATTTTAATCCTACCATCTCATCCCGAATCCTAACTGCATCATCAATCCTTCCTTCATTACACAGACCACCAATCAACATATTATAAGTCCAAACATCAGGCAAAGTATTGTTCTGCGTCATCAGCTCGACAATCTGAGCAGCATCCTTCAACCACCCAATTTTACAATAACCATGTATCAAAATATTATATGTATTCCTATTCGGCACAAGACCTTTACCCTTCATATCCAACAACAAATCCCTAACCTCATTCAACCTACCTTTCTCACACAACCCATCCAATATAGTATTATAACTCACATTATCGGGCACACATCCAAACTCACTCATTCTATCCAGCAATTGATTAGCATCCTTATACTTGTAAGCTAAACAATACCCTTTAATCAAAATATTGATAGTAATTGTAGTTGGCACCAAACCAAGCTTAAGTGCATCACTGAACAGCTCATTACATAAAAATAGAGAGTGAGTGGAAGGGTACCTAACCAAAGCAGTAATCAAAGTATTGAAAGTAATAATGTTAGGGCAAAGTCGAAGGCGCTTCATCTTCTTGAAAATCTGAAGTGCGAGATGGGGTTTCCCACATTGGCAATAAGCACCTATAGCAGTATCCAACAATTCGGTTGAGGGTTGAGGGAAATTAGAAATGGGGTGAAGGAGATGCCGATGGAGAAGATGTTGAGGGTGATCAGAAGGGATAAAAGTGAGGAGAAGGGATCTTGCAACGGTGAATCTGCGATGGGATAAAAGGGAGGATAAGAGAGGGAGAATAGAAGGGAAAGGGAGGGGGTGGGTGGAGAAAGAGGGTATGTGGGATTGAGACCATTGGAAGAAGGAGAAGAGAGTGGAAGGGCGAGAAGAGAGAGTGGGAGAGGAGAGAATGGAGTGAATAATGGGAGGAGTGAGGTGAGGGAGGTAGGATTGAAGAGAGGATTTGGGTAGAGATTTGGGGGAGGAAGAGAGGAGAGTAGTGATTGTTTGAACAAGTTGAGAGGGCTTCAATGGAGGATATGAAGAACTCATGATTTTTGGGGTTACACAGAGTGCGCTGCGGGGAAGAAGGGCTTAACACAGGTTTCAGCCTTCGTGTTTTAGGTGAGCTGCGTTCAAGTTTTTGCTCATGTCTTACGGGTGTTCTTTAATTTTTATCCTTTTTAGTAAAAATAAACTTAAACTACTTCTGTTGTTTTATAAGTTAACAGAAAATATTTTGCATTATTCAAAAAGTTATGAGATTTATTTTTTTATTTAGTTTTTTAAGAAACTTACGTTATCAAAAAAAAAATATATTAAATCGAATAAATATATATACACATAATTAAATTAGTCAAGTCGGGTGATTTTTTAAATTTTTTCAAATTGAGAATTTAAATCACATACATACAAAATATATTCAAATTCTTCATAAAAAAAATATGGCCAAATACAACCTCAGCTTCAAAAAATTCAAAGAAAGTAAGTATTGTTTTTATAACTAAGCGTCTACATAATTTCACTGAATTTTCAACATTTTTATACATTATATAAAATGCGAAATGCATTTTATATAACGTACATACGTATTAAATATTTTATTAAAGAAAATCTTTAAAGAGTTGGACGTAATATTTTTCAAAAAAAAATTTCTTTACATAATTTTTTCAACATTCGGAATGTACCGTATAATATTTCAAAACTGACGTATTATTGCAAGTCAATTTACTTGATTATGAAAAAAAAAAAAAAAACTATAACACACAAAATTTTAATTATGAGATTGAAAGATTTATTTTCTATCCATATCTTTATTCTTTTTAGGTAACTTTGTTTTTCTCGTTGTGGCTAAGACATAATCAAATTGAATTTTTTTATTGTTGGTTCAATCAATTTCTTAACAACAATAAAAGAAAGGATGATTTTTGAATAGTATAAGAATTTTTTTTCTCACTTAAATAATATAAAGATGTATAGTTATGGTAATCTGCTTCATGTCTTTGGCACCCCAATTCAATACGTTGAAAAAGTCATCACTGCTGAAGCAATTGCAGTTCGTATGGCAATGGATAATGCTAGAGAAAAGGGTGGACAAAGGTGCAAATCTTATCGCAAAAAATGTGGTAAATGTGGTACTACAATGAACAAAGAACTATAGTCTAATGGAGATAGAGACTACTTGTGTGATATTTTGAACCTTATGAAGTATTCCCTCCGTTCACAATTGTTTGCCAGGTATACTAAAAATAGATGTTCAAGATTAATTGTCAATTTAAATAATCAAGAAATAATTAGTCACTTTTTTTCAAATTTACCCTTAATGATAGTGTAGTTCAATTGAAAAATTAGGTAGACTTTTGATATTCTTGATAGGGTTATATTAGTCAAATTACACATTGTATTAAATTTTTCTTGAGGGGTGTGCATGACCTTAACATGACAAACAATTATGGACGGAAGGAGTACTTTGAAGTGGTTAATGTGATGCATATTCCAAGGTCTTGGAATTTGATAGCACATAATTTAGCAAAATTTTCTATTTTATTAGTACCAAAAGTTGTTTGGCTTTCTACTTTCTCTAGATCTAGATGGATTGTAACTGATGCGATTGCATCCTTCACTTTTAGCCTTGCTGCTCTTGCTTCTCAGGGCAGAGGCTTATGAGGGAAAGAAAAAAACCGAGCTAATGAATCCCCTTCTCGTTGCCATTGAACCTGCCCTCTAATCACCCTCAAGCACAACTGATCCAAGCTTGGGTCGCAAACAGTGATTCGATTGAGGATGAACATGCTAGGATGAGCTAGGCTTTCAACAACAATTATCCAAATTATTAATAATCCTACTTGAACAATTTTTTAGGCCCATTTTCCCGTATCATTAGCAGGATTGCCCATATTTTGAAGTATATTTAATTTTTTAAAAGTTTTTTCACAAAAATTATTATGACTCAAATTTAATTATTTTTTTTAAAAAACAATCATCACACTATATTAATGCATAGAAAGGTTCAACAAATATAGTAGATGCCCTTTGATTTATTTGTGTTTCATAGAAAACAGTTTGTCAATCCATCTCTCCCTCATATTATCGCTCGCCACTCTCCCTCTCTCGCTCGCTTCATGTCGCTCGCCTCTCTCGCTTTATACATTTCTATTGTATAAATTGTGTTTCTAATCGTATAAAGCGAGAGAAAATTATATAAATGCATGCAAATACATATATATTCGTCCTATGCACTTATAATTATACAATACTAATATTTCTCTGCCCAAGTCTCTTTTGCCTTTCTCGTTTTATACAAATTCAAATCGTATATAATTTTTCTCTTTCTCGTTTTATACAATTCAATTCAATTGTATATTCTCTGCACAAGCCTCTTTTTGCCTTTCTCTCTTTCTCGTTTTATACAAATTCAAATTGTATATAATTTCTCTCTTTCTCGTTTTATACAATTCAATTATGTCTTTCTCGATTTCTCGTTTTATACAATTTGCTTCAATTGTATATGTATAGCGAATTATACATGTATAAATTTGCTATGAAACACAATAATGCAAATTTTGCTATAGCATTTAATGCAATATGTGAAAGTTGTCCATAATAATTTGGGCTTACTTATGGAGAGATGATGAAGTGGGCCTTAATGGGCTGGTCGCCTTTGCAGTGTTCGATCTGTAAAATTGGGCTTGGGCTCTCCTAGCATTCACGTTATTGATTAAAGCCCAATAACAAATCCTTTTGGGCTAACAAGCTACAATTCCAACTTGTAAGGTGTGCAAATTAATCATGAACGTTCCTTTTTAATTGTCCTCAATTAATTTGATATACAATTAGCCACACAGTATTATGGATCTAATTTGTATCACTAGTCTTTTTATTAACAAAAAAAAAAATTGACTTTGAAAAAGATACACTAAATGGATGTTACAGCTTGCAAATTGCAACCATCCCTAGCATCTCATTAATTCTCCAATTTCAACACGCATGGATTTCAACTAATAAATAAAAAATTATATTATTGTTATTACTATTATTTTATTATTGTTATTATTGCTGTTGTCTAGTTTCAACGAGATAATGCTAAATATATTTAACACAACCCAAGTAGAATCAATAATTGATTAGATAAATAGAGTTATTTGATTTATAATATATATAATTTATTTTCTGTGGAGGGGTCCAAAAATAAATGAGGAATAAAGAAATACTGAAAAATACTAATATTGGCGGAATTTTTAATTGCCACAACAACAGCCAAGTAATACCTCAATAATAAAAACAATCTTCATCTTTGATTCGTAGAAAACAATTAACTAGAGTGTGGAGTAGGATTTTAAATGTATGATATTTAAATAAATAATTCATAGGATATCTTAAAAAAAAATTAAAATATAAAATATAAATTTGAGTAAAGCTATCAAATTTTGTTAAACGTATAAATAGAACTATAACTTCATTCTGACAATTATCATACACTTGTTAGTTGTTATACATTGAATATACACCAACGATCGCAACAAATAATGTAAATTTAGTTACAAAATGGACCAAACAAATATAGCTGATAGACATGACATAGAGTAGTAGAATCATGTCCACTGACTATTTCTTGACTTATTTTTGCAAATTAATTATTATCATAAAAGTTTAAATATCATGAGATAGTATCATAGAGTTGAAACGCAAATTGATAACAAATTCTTCTTTTAAGACGATATCAAAATGCCTAATTCGAGGGATTCTTACGTATCTCTATAGCCAACAAGAAGATAAATTAACAAAACAAAAATATCATATATATAATATATTGATATTATAAAGAGTGTGTGATCATGTATATATAATGTATAACTATGAATCAAACATGTATATAGACCTATATATGTTATTTATAAAGTATTTATATATTGTAGCAGTTCATCTTTTATAATGAGTTGATTTTTTTTCAATCTCAATCGATTCAAATTTCTCTGAAATAGTCTTAAATTTAGAAATGAATACCTCTCAATTTTAGTTTTTTGATAGATTATTCACTCAAAACAATAATCTAAATTGATAACTGAAAAATACATCTTTTATTGCTTCAAAGGATTCTCAAGTTGTAATATGATATGGATTAGATTCTTGGATTTTTAATAATTTCGACTTTACATCAACGATTTAAATTAAAGATTTTAATATCACCATAAACTCTGGCATGTTTCACTATTAGTTTTTCAACGTCAAACTCAAATAATTTATTTTATTTTAAAAAAGACATTTATGGCATAACTTGCACTAGCTACAGAAGAGAATTAATAACGAGTTTATGATGTATCTTATTCAAATAGATGATGATCGTTATACATTATGTTTATTTGTTTTTTTTTAAAAAAAGTAGATATATTTATTTTAATTATTAATAATGACATTAGAAGGTCAATTATTTATTCGTTTTTTTTTTCAATAACATGACTTTTTTTAAAGATAAAATATTTTTTGCTTTTTTAATATTTAAAAATAATAAATGTAATTAATAAATATAATTTTAAAATAATGGACAAATAAAATTAAACGAAAGGGGTAATATAGTAATTTCAATAATAAATAAAAAGGCGCTAAAACGAGTTAGCTGATAGCGTTTTGTGTCTTATATTCTCTGCTCTTCTATTTAGGTATTTGAGAAGCTTTTTTTTCAAGTTTTCAACGACATGACATTATTTTAAAGATAAATTTTTTTTCCATTTTTTAATATTATAAAAATAATAAATGAAATAAATAAATACATTTTTAAATAATGGACAAATAAAATTAAACGGATAGGGTAATATAGTAATTTCAACAATAAATAAGAAGACACAAAATTTTACTCATAAAACACGTTCGTTGATAGCTTTTTATGCTTTATATTCTCTCCTCTTCTATTTAGGTATATGAGAAGCGTTTTTTCAAGTTTTCAACGATGTGACATTTTTATAATATAATAAAAGTAATAAATGAAATAAATAAATATACTTTTTAAATAATTGACAAATAATATTAAGCATAAAGGGTAATATAGTAATTTCAACAATAAATAAGAAGGCACTGACTTTTACTCATAAAACGCATTTGTTGATAGCATTTTCTGCCTTATATTCTTTGCTATTCTATTTAGGGATCTGAGAAGCGTTTTTTCAAGTTTTCAACGACATGACATTTTTATAATATCTTAGAAGTAATAAATGAAATAAATAAATAAAATTTTAAAATAATGGACAAATAAAATTAGAGTGAAGGGGTAATATAGTAATTTCAACAATAAAATAAGAAAACACGAAATTTTAATCATAAAACGTGTTCGCTGATAGCGTTTCATGCTTTATATTCTCTGCTCTTCTATTTATGTATCTGAGAAGTGTTTTTTTCAAGTTTTCAACGACATGACATTCTATAATATTATAAAAGTAATAAATAAATATATATATATATATATATATATATATTTAAAATAATTGACAAAAAAATTAAATAGAAGTGGTAATACAGTATTTCAACAATAAATAAGAACACACAGAACTTTACTCATAAAATGCGTTCTCTAATGGCGTTTTTTGTCTTATATTTTCTGCTCTTCTATTTAGGTATGTGCCTGTGAGAAATATTTTTTCAAGTTTTCAATGACATGACATTTTTATAATATTATAAAAGTAATAAATGAAATAAATAAATATATTTTTAAAATAATGGACAAATTAAATTAGAGTAAAGAGATAATACAGTAATTCCAACAATAAATAAGAAGAAACAGAATTTTACTGATAAAACGCGTTTGCTGATATCGTTTTATGCCTTGTGTTCTCAACTCTTGTATTTAGATATTTGAGAAATATTTTTTCAAGTTTTTTAAAAGATAAAATATTTTTCATTTTTCATATTATAAAAGTAATTTTAAAATAGTACTTTAATATTATAAAAGTAATGAATCAATTAATTTGGGGAGAACTAGTGAATTTTACTTATAAGATCAATGAAAAGTATATATATTATGGTAGAATTAAGGAAGTGGCTCTCCATCACCAAGAAAAGAAATAATACCTACTAGTCAAAAAGGATAAAATCGTGTTATGATTTTATAGTTTATTTACCTTAAATAAAAAAATGGGTATCACTGACATGATGGTGTGGACTGTGGAGGGTAGTAAATAGTCATGTTTTTTAAATAATAAAATACATTGACAAGTAGCAAAGTGGACTCTTTGATTATTAAGTATTATTCAGTAAACAAGTACCATAATCACCAAATCAAATCAACATGAATAATCACTGAAGTATTTATTTTTTCTAGAAGGAAGAAGGTAGATAAAAGATGGGTGAAAGATTCTTTTCATTTTCTTATACAATTTTCAAAATTGACCTATATTCCAATCAAAATTAAACTTATACATAAATATAATGGTGATATAAAAAAAAATTAGCTTCGTCAATCTAATGTACCATGCTACGAGGATTTTTTGTTTTACTTCCCACAAAATATAAAAGTATACTCCATATATACTTTTATATGGAGTATACTCCATACTTTTATGGCTTGTTTACTACTTTATGATGTGTTCAATGTAGATACTTTTTAATTTTCTAACGTTTCACTGTTAAAAATTTTAAAAAATATTTTATTTAGAAAAAAAATATCTTAAAAATAAGAAAAATGGCGTAGAAATAGAGAAAATTAATAAAAAATATTGATTATATCCTTCCGCCTCTTCAATGCATCTCATCCTATCTTCACCCCAACCAACCCCACACCCCTACTCCACAACTTCCACCTCTTTATTATATTTATCTAGAAATACTTTTAGAATTAATTTTTTTAAAACATATACCATACATAAAAAATTCATTTTGTATAGCGGAAAATTGATATTCTAATAGACTTAAACATCTTATATGGATTAAATTTAGACCGACCGTACGTAGAATTGACTTAGGTAGAAGTTAGGAATAAACTTCAATTCCTCATTAATCTTATTATTCAAGTGGGAGAAAAAGAAAAATGTGGAAGAATGAAAATAATATTAATTAATTAAAAAAAAGTCACGATGTAAGTATCACTTGTATTTTAATCTAAAAAAAAGAATTGACTTTGAATAAAAGCTACTCTTTGGATTTTACAAGTTGCAAGTTGCAACACATCATTAATTGATTGCGTTTCAATTTCCACACGCATGTTGTCTGCATGAGTTCCAAGTTTCAACTATGAAATCAGACATTATATATGTGTACGATTAAAATAAATTTTTTGTCTAAATATTGTGTATAATCTTGTATGAAATAATTATATAAAATATTTAAACACAACCCAAGTATAATCAATAATCGATTAGAGAAATGGAGTTATTTTGTTTACTTTTTCCTTTATTTTATTTTATGTAGCGCTTAATTTCAAAAATAGTGAGGAGTAAAGAAATATCCAAAAAATACTAATATTAGTGGGACTTTTACGGAGAAAATTACATAAATAGTCCCTTAATTATAAAAATAGGTGTAAAATGGTTTTTTAATTATACCGTTAATAGATTTAATCCTTTAACTATTTAAAAATTTATCATTTTTGATCTCTTGACTATACACTTATCGATTTTAGTTCCTTAATGTTAAATTTGACAAGATTCAAAAATGAATTAATGAGAAGATATGGTAGTTAGGAGGATAATTCTTCATTGGTAGAAAAGTCAAGATAGCATCTTTTGTAGGTGAAATTTAGGTGAACCATAAATTGGTTTCACAAGGTAAATCTTGACATTTTTGACATATTGTGATGTCATGGATGACATCAATAGGAAGAATTCACTCCTATAAATAGGTAGCTCCTAATTCATTTGTAACACACCTCTCACTTGACTTCTCATCTCCTAAGGCGTTTGTTCTTCTTTCTCTCTTGTAGTATTTCACTTGTACTCTTTTGGAGTGAAATAAATATTGGTTGGTTGTGTCTGAGGACTAGGCAAAAGAAAACAAAAGTTTGCCGAACCTCGTTAATTCTTGGTGTTCCTTTTGTTGTTGTCTCATTTACTATTTATTAGCTACATTTAGATATAGCAGTTGTGATTCTATCACTCTCTATATATTTGGCTTCCGCAACAATTGGTATCAGAGCCAAGGTATTATCTGAGTATGCTCTGTGGTTGCAGCATAGTCTGAACTTCCACATCAGAAAAAGATTTACTTTGGTCTTTGCATTGTTAGCTAGTAAATAGTATTTGTAGTAAAATGGGAGACAAGAAAAATGATGAGTCCACATCAAGTGTCAATAATACGTCATCATTGGCATCTTCGCTTATGACAAGAATTGTGTCAAATGCGAAATTTGCAGTTGAAATTTTTGACGGGTCAGGACATTTCGGAATGTGGCAAGGCGAGGTCCTTGATGTTCTTTTTCAACAAGGACTAGATATTGCCATTGAAGAAAAGAAACCAGACGGTGTAGGAGAAGAAGATTGGAAGATTATCAACCGTGTTGCTTGCGGTACCATTCGATCTTACCTTGCAAGAGAACAAAAGTATCCATACACGAAGGAAACATCTGCAAATAAATTATGGAATTCATTGGAGGAGAAATTCTTGAAGAAAAACAGTCAAAATAAACTTTACATGAAAAGAAGACTGTTACGCTTCACTTATATTCCTGGTAGCACAATGAATGATCATATCACCAGCTTTAATAAGTTGGCGACAGATTTGCGGAATATGGACGTGACTTTTACGGATGGAAATATGGCCTTAATGTTGTTAAGTTCACTTCCCGATGAGTTCGAGCATCTTGAAACGACTCTACTGCATGGGAATGATGAAGTATCTCTCAAAGAAGTTTGTTCTGCCTTATACAGTTATGAACAAAGAAAGAGAGAAAAACAAAAAGGCGGAGAAGCAGAAGCACTGGTTGCGAGAGGTCGTTCTCAAAATCATATGAGAACGAAGAAAGGGAGATCCAAGTCAAGATCGAGACTCAGCAAAGATGAATGTGCCTTTTGCCGAGAAAAAGGGCATTGGAAGAAAGACTGCCCAAAGTTGAATAGCAAAGCCAAACCAAATAATGGGAAGGCTGTCATGGATTCAAATGTGGCTGATTGTTATGACTCCGATTACTCACTAGTTACAACAGATCCATTCAAATCATCTGATGTATGGTTGATGGACTCAGCTTGTAGTTATCATATGTGTCCCAATCGGGACTGGTTTATTGATTTACAAGAAGGAGAATGTGGAGTTATTCACACTGCAAACAATAATCCTCTTACCGCATATAGTGTTGGTTCAATCCGATTAAGGAACCATGATGGATTAAGTAGAACATTAACAGATGTTCGATATGTATCAGATTTGAAGAAAAATCTCATTTCTGTAGGAGCCCTAGAATCAAAGGGGCTCAAAGTCATTGCAGATAATGGCGTGATGAGAATATGCTCTGGTGCACTGGTGGTAATGAAGGCAATTCGAAGAAATAATAACATGTACCACTATCAAGGTAGTACAGTTATTGGGACAGCGGCAACAACATCCAATGACGAGAAGGAGGCAGAAATGACCAAGCTGTGGCATATGCGCTTGGGACATGCTGGAGGGAAATCCTTGAAAACTTTATCAGATCAAGGATTGCTAAAAGGAGTTAAAACTTGCAACTTGGAGTTTTGTGAACATTGTATCAAGGGAAAACAAACAAGGGTTAAATTTGGAACAGCTATCCATAATACTAAAGGTATTTTGGATTATGTTCATTCAGATGTTTGGGGTGCTTCCAAAACACCTTCATTAGGTGGGAAACACTATTTTGTAACCTTTGTTGATGACTTTTCTCGAAGATTGTGGGTGTATACGATGAAAACAAAAGATGAAGTATTGGGAATTTTTCTCAAATGGAAGGCGATGATAGAAACTCAAAGTGGCAGAAAGATCAAGTGTCTTCGCACAGACAATGGTGGCGAATACAAAAATGATCTTTTTCAGAAAATTTGTGAGAAAAATGGCATCGTCAGACATTTCACCGTCAGAAATACACCACAACAGAATGGAGTGGCAGAACGCATGAACCGAACTTTGCTGGAGAAAGTTCAGTGTATGTTGTCCAATGCTGGCTTGGGCAAAGAATTTTGGGCTGAGGCAATAACATATGCGTGCCACCTCATTAATCGTCTACCATCTGCTGCTATTAGTGGGAAGACCCCATTTGAAAAATGGTATGGGAAACCTGCTGAAGATTATGGTTCTTTACATGTATTTGGTTCAATTGCATATTATCATGTAAGAGAGTCAAAATTGGACCCAAGAGCAAAGAAAGCTTTATTTATGGGAATTACTTCTGGAGTCAAAGGATACCGTTTATGGTGTCCAGAGACAAGAAAAGTTATTTTCAGCAGGGATGTTACCTTTGATGAATCTGCCTTGACAAATAAGGTAACACTTGAAGAAGCCAAACAAATTGATGGTGCTTCAAAGCAGGTGAAGTTTGAAGGAAAGATAATTTTCCCAACACAGGGATCAAACGAGGAAACAACAGAAGATTTTCCTCTTGAAGGAGAGCCAGTCGAAGAGGAGGTTCCATCTCAAGAACCTCAACCACAACTTGAATCAATAGCAACGAGCAAGCCAAAAAGGACAATAAAAAAACCTGCTCGACTCACAGATATGGTGGCTTGTGCTAACTCAATTGCAGCCGATGACATTCCTACCACTTATAAAGACGCATTCCAAAGTTCACAAAAAGATAAGTGGAGGAATGCCATGGATGAAGAAATGCAATCTCTTCATCAGAATCATACATGGAGATTGGCTAATCTCCCAGAGGGCAAGAAAGCAATTGGGTGCAAATGGGTATTTGCAAAGAAAGAGGGATTTCCTAACCAAGAAAATGTTCGCTACAAAGCAAGATTGGTGGCCAAAGGATATGCTCAAAAGGAGGGAATTGATTATAATGAGGTATTTTCTCCAGTTGTGAAACACTCCTCCATTAGAGTTTTGTTGGCTTTGGTAGCATAGTTGAATTTGGAACTAGTTCAGTTGGATGTAAAAACTGCTTTTTTACATGGAGACTTGGAAGAGGAAATCTATATGACTCAGCCAGAAGGATTCAAAGTTGATGGAAAAGAAAATATGGTGTGCAAACTTGAAAAATCATTGTATGGATTGAAACAATCTTCTAGACAATGGTACAAACGATTTGACAAGTTTATGTTACAGCAAAGGTACATAAGAAGCAAATATGATCATTGTGTGTATTTGCGCAAGCTTGAAGATAATTCCTATATATATCTTCTCATATATGTTGATGATATGTTGATAGCTTCTAAAAGTCAAGAGAAAATTGAGAAGCTAAAGATTCAACTAAGAAAGGAGTTTGAGATGAAGGATTTAGGTGAGGCAAAGAAGATTCTTGGCATGGAGATAAAAAGAGATAGACATTCAAAGAAACTCTATTTATCTCAGAAAGAATATTTGAAAAGAGTACTAAACCGATTCGGTATGAATGAAAAAACGAAGACGGTTAGCACTCCGCTTGCTCCTCATTTTAAGCTTAGTGATGCTATGTCACCTAAGAATGAAGCTGAACGAGAATATATGTCAAGAGTACCATACGCGAATGCTATTGGTAGCTTGATGTATGCAATGGTTTGCACAAGGCCAGATATTTCACACGCTGTTGGAGTTGTAAGCAGGTACATGCACAATCTTGGAAAGGATCATTGGCAGGCTGTAAAATGGATTCTACGGTATATTCATAATACTGTAGATGTTGGTTTGGTTTTCGAGCAGAAAGATAGTCAATATCTTGTTGGATATTGTGACTCAGATTATGCAGGTGATTTGGACAAACGAAGATCAACTACTGGTTATGTTTTTACTATTGCAAATGCACCAGTTAGTTGAAAGTCTACTTTGCAGTCAACAGTTGCTTTGTCTACCACTGAGGCAGAGTATATGGCAATTACAGAGGCTGCGAAGGAAGCAATTTGGCTTCAAGGATTGCTTAGAGAGCTTGGTATTGGACAAGAAGAAATCACAATATTTTGTGATAGTCAGAGTGCTATTCAATTAGCAAAGAACCAAGTTTATCATGCAAGGACGAAGCACATTGACGTCCGATATCATTTCATATGAGAAATCATAGAAGATGGTGGAGTCATAATACAGAAAATTCATACTACGGATAATCCTGTCGATATGTTGACAAAAGTGGTGACTGCGGTCAAGTTTCAACATTGTTTGAACTTGATCAACATTGTTGAACATTGAAGATTATGGTTGAAGACACAATCAAAATTGTTGTTGAGAGAAAGTTGAAAATGGAGAATCTTGCCAAGGTGGAGATTTGTTAAATTTGACAAGATTCAAAAATGAATTAATGAGAAGATATGGTAGTTAGGAGGATAATTCTTCATTGGTAGAAAAGTCAAGATAGCATCTTTTGTAGGTGAAATTTAGGTGAACCATAAATTGGTTTCACAAGGTAAATCTTGACATTTTTGACATATTGTGATGTCATGGATGACATCAATAGGAAGAATTCACTCCTATAAATAGGTAGCTCCTAATTCATTTGTAACACACCTCTCACTTGACTTCTCATCTCCTAAGGCGTTTGTTCTTCTTTCTCTCTTGTAGTATTTCACTTGTACTCTTTTGGAGTGAAATAAATATTGGTTGGTTGTGTCTGAGGACTAGGCAAAAGAAAACAAAAGTTTGCCGAACCTCGTTAATTCTTGGTGTTCCTTTTGTTGTTGTCTCATTTACTATTTATTAGCTACATTTAGATATAGCAGTTGTGATTCTATCACTCTCTATATATTTGGCTTCCGCAACACTTAACTATAAACTTACTGATTTTAGTACTTTAAGTATTTAAGAATTTGTCAAGTTTGGTCTTTGTCCACTTTTAAAATACAATCAACTTAAGTTTATATTCACGAAATTCTCTGTGAAATTAAATCTTTAACCCATTTTAAAATTGCTTCTCTATTCTTACCCTTTTTTTCTTCAAAATGCTCCTATGAAAAGAACAATAACATCAACTATTCAAAATAAAATTAATGAAAAAAAAACAATTGAATGTGTTTTAATCTATAAAAACAAATTAGAATTTGGCAATCACTTTTTTTTTAACCGTCTGACTAAAAAAAAAAGTAAAAATGCTAATAATAATAGAGCTAGATGGTGGGGCAATCTATTAAAGGAAGAAGGAAGAAAGTTGGTAGCAACCACTAGTAGTGGGGATAAGAGTGATCGTACTAACAAAAATGGGCCATTTAACTTTAATGTAGTTGGCCTTAATTGGTATGAGATGTATATCAGGTGGCCCTTTTTTTTTTTTAATTTATTATTCTATTTTCTATATCTTACCAAAGTCTTCCTAACTTTTTTAGTTTATGTAAGATTCATTTTTTTTTAAAAAAAAGTTGATTGAAATTTAAATTGAAAACCTTTAATTAAAGGTGAGAAAATCTTATATATCTCATCGTGACTTTTATTAGTGTATATTTTACTTAAATATTTAAGTTAAAAAATATCAAATTTGAGACAAAGAAATTAATTAAAGTTTGACCGGTTCTTTAATTAAAATCTGACACCTAAATGTCTCGAAATACATATATATGTATGTATATCTAACTTCCTCCTCATTTATTAGGCAAAATTTTTCTCAGAATTTAATGGATTTGGTAAGGCTTAATACATATATTGGACCCTAAACTTGGCTTCAAATTTTAACTTTGACCTCAAACTTTCATAGTGCACAAATAGGCACTTTAACTATATTATCTTTCAACAAATAAACACGCGATTCCTACCTGGCAAAATGCGTGAAATACACGCATTCTGCGCGAGTGAGAGGTAATTTTTGAGGCCCAAAACGATAAAAAATTGCTAAAATGACAATTCTACCCTTAATTAGTACATAAATTGGACCCTTAACTTGGCTTCATATTATAATTTTGACCTTTAACTTTATTTGTGCACAAATAGGTACTTTAACTATCCAAAACTTAAACAAAAAAATACTCGGATCCTACATGGCAAAATACGTAAAATTCACTCAAATTAGGCGCGTCAGATGTAAAAATCGAGTGCCCAACAGTAAAAAAAACACTGAAATGACAATTAAACTCTCTTTCTAATTTTTCAACAATTTTCCCCTCTTTTTTGCATTATTTGTTGTTCATTGCAAAATGCAAGTGACATTTAATTACTTTTTTGTTATTATGAAAAAAATTATAATGAAGTCTTTTTTGATAAAATGGGGTGAGTATACAATTATACAAATTGAATGCAATTTTTGAAGGCATTTTGATTAGATAACAGACTGCTACTCAAACTTGACAAAAATATGTGAAAAGTTCTATCAGACAATTTATCAAATACTTTAAGTGCACCATTTCACTTAATAATTTTTAGTACTGTAAGTTCATTTGTTGGCCTCCAAAATTCATAATTGCAATTCTCTTCACTATGACAATCACAATACACAAAGCACCCTGTTTTTTCAGTCAAATATTTGACAACTTAAAGCACAAATATACTTCAAACTAAAGAAAAGAAGGAGAAGTTCATTGAATCTCATGTCTTTCCATATTTATGGGTTGCTCTGAAATAATTTTGCAATAAAAACATTAGTTTCTTCTAGAGATTCTCATATTAGTTTGAACATTTGACCAACAATATGCAAATTCTTGTTTGTAAAATGTTGAATCTTGTTACCTTGACTAAATTGAGGAAGACAAATAGATAACTCGAAAATTAAATTACAGCAAATATCTTGAACAATTTTTTTTTTGATTTGAATATAAGGAACATGAATTTCAAATTAGGAATTTTTAAGAGAGAGAAGAAAAGAGGTACTAATTTTTTTTACCTAAAAAATGAATTTGTTTTTACTTCCACCTTATTCTATATTATAATTTATTTTTATAATTTTTAAAATCTAGGTGTATTTATTTTAGTTAGTTGGCAGCAACTGAGTGGTTTACTTTTCCACGTCAGAGCATGTGTGTAACACGCGTTTTGATTGAAATATTCGCGTGTTTTTTTGTTTAAATTTCGGATAGTTAAAGTGTCTCTTTGTGCACTATCAAAGTTAAAGGTCAAAGTTATAATTTGAAGTCAAGTTAAGGGTTCAATTTATGTATTATGCTTAAAAAAATACGTGTAAATTTTTTAATTAGTTGGCAGCCACTGTGTGGTTTACTTTTCCACGTCAGAGCATGTGTGTAACACGGTTTTGATTGAAATATTCGCGTGTTTATTTATTGAAAGATAGGATAGTTAAAGTGCATATTGTGCATTATGAAAGTTTGAGATCAAAGTTAAAATTTAAAACCAATTTTAGGGTATAATATATGTATTATGCCATTTGGTAATATGCCCACCTAACTTACCTGTTGTAGTAGCACTATTGTTTTCGTACTCTTTTGTCCTCCGGCTCATGTTACGTTTCTTGTGTTTAATTATTGCAATACTTGATTGTTGTTACTATTTTTTTTAAAAGAAAAATCGGGAGTGATATGTAATACTCTTCTTTATTATTTATCATGTCCTTTTTATTTCAATGTTTTTTTCTACTCCCTCTTTGTTAAGCGTTGCTTGAACTAATAGTCTTTTGTGTTGTAAATAATGTAGTGTGGATGTCATGTATCAAATCCACACTTTATGACTTTAAAAGATTTTAAGTATGACTTTAGGAGATTTAATTAGGACTTTAAAGATATCTTTCATGACTTTGAAAGATTAGAAATATACTTGTTTTCTATATATAGTCATCTTATATGTAGATACAAATGCTCCAAAATATTGAAAGATTGGAAGAAAAATATTACTACTCTTTCTCTCTATTTCTTTGTTATTAAATTTTAATATTTTATTTTATAACACGTTATCAGCACAAAGTCTCTTATAAGGTATGTTTCGGTGATATAACTATTTTTATTTTCATATTCCAAGCACAAGTATATATTAAAATATTTTCAATTTATATGTTCTCAAAATAATATAAGATGGTAGTAAATTTTATTAATTAATGAAAATAAAATTTCTTATTAAAAGAATACTACATATGATATTCTTGAATTTCAATGGTTAAAAGTTTATTATTTTAATCTAATTTGACTATTTTTATGATAGTTTTTCATCATGTCAAATTTGTCAAAATTGGAGTTCGTGGCACTTGATATTTCTGGCAATAATTATTTATCATGGGTACTCGATGCTGAAATTCACCTAGACGCTAAAGGTCTTGGTACCACCATTACTAAGGAAAATGTAGCATCGAGTCAGGACAAAGCGAAGGCTGTGATTCTTCTTCGTCATCATTTGGATGAAGGATTAAAGGCCGAATATTTGACAGTGAAAGATCCACTTGAATTATGGACTGGTTTAAAGGAAAGGTATGACCACTTTAAGACAACGGTATTGCCAAGGGCTCGTTATGATTGGATACACTTACGATTACAGGACTTTAAAACTGTATGTGAATATAATTTCGCTGTTTATAAAATAACTTTCCAATTAAAATTATGTGGAGAAAATATAACAGATGAGGATATGTTGGAAAAGACACTTACTACTTTTCATGCCTCAAATCTGGTGTTACAACAACAATACCGTGAAAGGGGATTTAAAAAATATTCTGATTTAATCTCATGCCTTCTTGTGGCTGAGCAACATAATACTCTTTTGTTGAAAAATCATGAAGCCCGTCCCACTGGAACTGCTCATTTACCGGAAGCAAATATGGTAGAAGCACATGGCCAGTCTGAAAGAAGACAAAATAAAAATTCAGGCCGTAATAATGTGCGTGGACGTGGCAATGGCAGAAAACGATATAATAATCATCGTGGTAGTGGTCATTATAAAAGAGAGAACAATATGAGTTCTCAAAGTAATACTTTAAGAGGCAACTGTCATCGTTGTGGCATGAAAGGGCATTGGAAGAATGAATGTCGAACGTCTGAGCATTTTGTCAGGCTTTATCAAAATTCCTTTAAACGAAAGGCAAATAGAGGCAGTACATCTTCTTCTAATGCTCGGGTGGAATCACACTTGACATTTAAAAATAATGTTGAGAAAAAACCTTCGCAAATGTACAGTGATAATATTGAAGCAAATTTGGCTTTGAAGAATGACGATTTTAATAACCTCAATGATATTACTCATTTGGAGGTTGGAGACTTCTTTGAAGATCGTAACTGAAGTTTGATGTTTTATAATATATAATATGTTGTTGTTTTTGTGTGCTTTTCATTATCATTTTTTTTGTCACTTTTATTTTAAAAGTAAAATAATATAAAGACCTAAGTTTTTTTGCAATGTTGTTAGTTATCTTACCTCTTATGATGTACTTTTATTTTATGAAGATAAATAAAAAAAATTCAGTCTTCAATTGGATCCAAGATGAGTAATGGAGATATGTGCCTCCTGGATAGTGCTACAATTCACACTATATTAAGAGAAAAGAAATATTTCTCTCATTTAATTATGAAAGGGGCCAATGTTAATACAATATCTGGTAGTACAAAAATAATTGAGGGCTCTGGGAGAGCATCATTATTACTACCTGGAGGAACAATATTGGCCATGAATAATGCTTTGTATTGTAGTAAATCTCAAAGAAACTTGTTAACTTTCAAGGCTATTCGCCAAAATAGCTATCATATTGAGACTGCAAATGAAGGAAATGTTGAATACCTTTATATTACTACAATAAAAGAGGGAAAAAGATTTGTGGATGAAAAATTATCTGCACTTTCTTCTGGGTTGTACCACACAAGTATTGATATGGTTGAATCACATGTCATGATAAATAAAACGTTTATTAATCATAATGATTTCATCATTTGGCATAACTGGTTGGGTCATCCCGGTTATAATATGATGCGCAAAATTATTGATAATTCACATGGACATACTTTGAAGAATAAAAAAATTCTTCAATTTAAGGAATTCTCTTGTGTTGCTTGTTCCCAAGGGAAATTGATTATTAAACCATCAGCAACTAAGGTTGGAATTGAATCCCCTACATTTCTGGAACGTATACATGGTGATATATGTGGACCAATTCACCCTTCATCTGGACCATTTAAATATTATATGGTCTTGATAGATGCATCTACAAGATGGTCGCATGTGTGCTTATTATCAACTCGCAACATGGCTTTTGCGAGATTGTTGGCTCAAACTATAAGATTAAGAGCACAGTTTCCAGATTATACTATAAAGACAATTCGTCTTGATAATGCTGGTGAATTTACATCTCAATCCTTTAATGATTATTGTATGTCCATTGGAATAACAGTTGAACATCCGGTTGCTCATGTTCATACCCAAAATGGTCTAGCAAAATCACTGATTAAACGTCTTCAGTTGATAGCTAGACCATTACTAATGAGGACAAAACTTTCTCTTTCGATATGGGGGCATGCTATTTTGCATGCAGCAACACTTGTGTGCATAAGGCCAACCAGTTTTCATGATTTCTCCCCATTACAATTGGCTTTTGAAAAGGAGCCAAATATATCCCACCTTAAAATTTTTGGATGTGCGGTATATGTTCCAATTGCTCCACCGCAACGCACAAAGATGGGTCCCCAAAGAAGATTGGAAATATATGTTGGGTATGAATCTCCTTCCATTATAAAATATTTGGAACCCATGACTGGAGACTTATTTACAGCAAGATTTGCTGATTGTCATTTTGATGAATCTGAATACCCAACATTAGGGGAGAAACATAAGAAATTGGAAAATGAGATAGATTGGAATGCAGTATCACTATCTCATTTAGATCCTCGAACAAATCAATGTGAACAAGAGGTTCAAAAGATGATTTATTTGCAAAATATTGCAAATCAACTGCCAGATGCATTTACTAACCTTTCAAGGGTTACTAAATCTCATGTTCCAGCTGCAAATGCTCCAGTTCGAGTTGATATTCTGACAGAACAAACTGTTAATGCAAATGAGTCTAGACCACGTCTGAAACGTGGTAGACCAATTGGTTCTAAGGATAAAAATCCTCGAAAAAAAAGGAGAAAATGATCATAATATGAAAGCAAGTGCTCAAGGGGAGCCTCAAGACATAACAAATGATGAGACAACAGAAAATGTTGAGATATACGAAAATAATGAAAATGAAGAGATCTCAATAAGTTATGTCTCGACTGGAAAAATGTAAAACCGAAATGATGTTGTGGTTGATAACATTTTTGCTTATAATGTTGCCACTGAAATAATGCAACAAGATGAGGATCATGAACAAAAATCTGTCGATGAATGTAGACAGAGAAATGATTGGCCGAAATGGAAGGACGCAATTCAAGCATAGTTAACTTCACTTGAAAAACGTGAAGTTTTTGGATCAATAATCCAAACACCTGAATGTGTCAAGCCAGTGGGGTACAAATGGGTTTTTGTGCGAAAACGAAATGAAAAAGGTGAAGTCGTAAGATATAAAGCATGACTTGTGGCTTAGAGATTTTCGCAAAGGTCCGGCATTGACTATGTAGAAACATATTCTCCTGTGGTGGATGCAATTACCTTCCGGTATTAAATGAACTTGACAGTTCATGAAAATCTTGAAATGCACCTAATGGACGTGGTCACTGCCTATTTATATGGCTCATTGGACCATGATATTTTTATGAAAATTCCTGAAGGATTGAAAGTACCTGAAGCATACAATGGTTCTCGAGAAACTTGTTCAATAAAGCTTCAGAAATCCTTATACGAATTAAAGCAGTCAGGGCGAATGTGGTATAATCGCCTTAGCGAATATTTGTTGAAAAAAGGATTTAAAAATGATCCAATTTGTTCTTGTGTCTTCATAAAAAGGTCTGGATCTGAATATGTTATAATAGCTGTATATGTTGATGATTTGAATATCATTGAAACTCCTGAGGAGCTTTCAAAGGCATTAAAATGTCTGAAAAATGAATTTGAAATGAAAGATCTCGGAAAGACAAAGTTTTGTCTTGGACTACAAATTGAACATTTTGCAAATGTGATATTTGTTCATCAATCAACATACACTGAGAATATATTAAAGAGATTTTACATGAATAAAGCACATTCATTGAGTAGTCCGATGGTTGTGAGATCTCTTGATATTAATAAAAATCCATTTCGACCTCATGAAAATGAAGATGAACTTGTTGGTGCTGAAATACTATATCTTAGTGCAATTGGTGCATTAATGTATCTTGCTAATAATTCTAGACCTGATATAGCTTTCTCGGTAAGTTTGTTAGCAAGGTTTAGTTCTTCTCCAACACGAAGACACTGGAATGGGATTAAACATATATTCAGATACCTTCGAGGGACTATTGATATGGGATTGTTTTACTCAAATGAATCCAAGTCACAATTGATTGGTTATGCAGATGCAGGATATTTGTCTGATCCCCATAAAGGTCGATCCCAGACAGGCTATTTATTCACATGTAGTGGTACAACTATATCATGGCGTTCAACAAAATAAACTATGGTTGCTACTTCCTCAAATCATGCAGAGTTAATAGCTATCCATGAAGCGAGTCAAGAATGTGTTTGGTTGAGATCAATAACTCAACACATTCAAGAAACATGTGGTCTTTTTTTAGAAAGAGATGTTCCAACAACATTGTATGAAGATAATGCTGCATGTATAGCTCAACTGAAAGGGGGATACATTAAAGAAGATAGAACAAAACACATTTCACCAAAATTCTTTTTCACTCATGATCTTCAAAAGAATGGTGAATAGATGTTCAACAAGTTCGCTCAAGTGATAATTTAGCAGATATGTTTACTAAGGCATTGCCAACTTCAACCTTTGAGAAATTGAGATACAAAATTGAAATGCGTCGTCTTCGAAATATTAAATGATGTTTTCATCAGGGGGAGTAAATACGCGTTGCACTCTTTTTCCCTTAATCAAGATTTTTATCCCACCGGGTTTTTTCTTGATAAGGCTTTTTACGAGGCAGCAAACAATGCGTATTAAGAATAACTATGTAAACTCTCTTTTATTCTTCTAGATTTTATTTTCTACATGGACATCCAAGGGGGAGTATTGTAAATAATGTGGTGTGGATATCATGTATCAAATCCACACTTCATGACTTTAAAAGATTTTAAGTATGACTTTAGGAGATTTAATTAGGACTTTAAAGATATCTTTCATGACTTTGAAAGATTAGGAATATACTTGTTTTCTATACATAGTCATCTTATATGTAGATACAAATGCACCAAAATATTGAAAGATTGGAAGAAAAATATTACTACTCTTTCTCTCTATTTCTTTGTTATTAAATTTTAATACTTTATTTTATAACATTTTGCAAATAATCATTTATTTTTATGAGATGGGGTAAGATATTCGAGTATTATATCATCATCGTTGACACATAATGTGTCGTAATGTTCAGTCTTATTAGGTATTCTTCTTATACATAATATAACTGGATAATAAAAAATATATAACTACGTTTTAAAGATAATACTTGTAAATTAAGTACTTTTTGTAAAATTCAAATATAAATAAAATCCATAGAATATTTTTACTTGTTTGAAAAGTTCTCACGCTTTAAAATAAATGTATGTCATAATTAATTATTATTATAATAAAACATATTAATTATGTGGTTCTTTTTAATTAAATGATATAAGTTCTATAAACTAGTATTATATACGTACATCATCTTTTTAAACATAATCATACGTATATTGTATATGTTATTGTTATACCAGGCTAATCGTGTACAAAACTTAAGCTCTTTTTTTTTTTTTTTTTTTTTTTTTGGTAACAAGGGGGAAAATCCATTTGATTATTGAATAAAAATTACGTATAATAGGTGCAACGACTAATGGCCTAACCTAAATTGCATCTAGGGAAGATAATTTATGAGAGGCTTTAAAAAAAACTATGACTATTAACTACTTGTTTGGTTTTTGTGAATTCAAAGATTAAAACAAAATCTTAATTAAGGCCAAATACGTTAAACCACACATTTCTTGGAATTAGTTGGACCAATGTGTCCAAGTTAGGTATCTTTTTAAGGAATGAATTAAAGTTGGCCTAATTAATCATAATATTAACATTAGTGATCATGATTAGTTGGTTTCCCATATTTTATTTTACTTTATTTTTGCAACATGAGTTATTCTGCTTAAGAGCATAATGTCTGCTTAATAACCACTTTCTGATTAACTTTAATTTTCTCCCACCATCTTCTAATTACTATTTAATATAGGTATATTAAGATCCTTTTTATAAATATAAAAATGTTTTTTAAAGGTAGATTGACTTTAATTAATAATGACATTTGGAGGTCAAAATTTTATTCGTTTTTCTTAGTTTAAAATTATCTCAATTAAGACAAGAGTAGTGACTTAGCTAGAAATCCAATAATAAAAGTATATTATGGTAGAAGGTAGTGGTTCTCCATCACCAAAAAAATAAGAAATGATATATACCTACTAGTCAAAAAGAAAATCTATTTATATTATTTTGTAGTACCTTAAATAGAAATATTAGCATCACTAACATGGTGATGTGGAGGGTGAGTTTTTTTTTTCAAATAATAAATTGCAAAGACAAATGGCAAAGTGGCCAAATATTCTGAACCAAGAAATTTAAAGAAAAAAGAAAGAAAGGAAGTGGACTCTTAGGTTATTTTTTAAAAGTAAATAAGTACTTTACTCACCAAACCAAATCAACATCAATAATCAATTAAAGTATTTGTTTCTAGAAGGAAGAAGGTAAGATAGGTGAAGTATTCTTTTTCTATAATTTTCAAAATTGACTTATATTCCTATTTAATCAGAATTAAATCTACTTACACTAATTAACAGTACAAAATTAATTAGCTATAACATGATCAATATAATCAACATGTTATAGTAAAGTGTTCAAGTTATTTTCCAGACTACGAGTTATGAACCATTACAAGTAGATACAACAACTCACATAACGACACTAGGAAAATATAGGGAAAATACATAGGTACCTTCAAATCTATGCCCAAAATTATAGAGACACACTTATACTATATTAGGTCTTGTTACCCCCTAAACTTATTTTATAAATAATTTTTTAATCCTTTTCGGCCTACGTGGCACTAGCTTGAAAAAAAATGTCAACACGCGTTAGACCAACAAGATAGTGTCACGTAGGCCGAAAAGAGGTAGAAAATTATTTATAAAATAAGTTAAGGGGATAATAGAACCTTAATATAATATAAATATATCTCTAAGATTTCGAGCATATGTTAAGGTGATACACGTACATTTTCCCTATATTATATACACAAAGCTTAATACATATATACAAGTTGTTTATTTACTAGCGGTGATATGATGCTTTAACGTAGAAAAGGAAAAAACAAATTAATGTCTTTTTATTTAACTGAGTAATGAAAGAAAATAATTAAATAACGAATCTAATCAATTATGCAACAACTTTATGTCTCACTCCTCATAAATAGTTGCAACAACTTTTATCTTTTTCTTCCATGGATGTAAACAGTTTCCAAAATTAATTACTATTTCCATGGTGGGGTATATATATTTTTTAAAATAAATAACTTGTTTAGTAGTGAAAAATGCTCCAAGTATATATAAATCAAAAGAAAGTAGAAATACTTCAATTTAAAAATAATTACTTATAATGTTCTACTTTACTAATATATAAGCTTCAAACTCATTAGTTAAAATATATTTAATATATACATCAAATATTAAAGTACGAGAATTAAAATTCGAATATAGAATCTTTCATATTTGTAAAATAATAAATAGATACTTAAAAATAATATAAAAATACTGTAAATTAAACAAATTAATAATTTTAAATATTTTAAACAAATTATAATGAAAGAAATATATTTAACCGTCCATAATGTGACGCTTTGATATTTGACGAGAACTAGGATGGGCTTATGGAGCAGTGGTGGGCCAGCGTTTATGGGCTAGGCCTACTATGGGCCCGCTGCTACAGCCGCCAACAACCAACCTTAAAAGGGATACGAGTTGGTTGCCATCCTTTAAATGCCCACAGCTTCTACTTATATTTACAGTTGTACCACTACTTAAGTCATTCACCCTATTACCCCTTAACAATGATTGCACGTTAGAGAGAAATTATTTGAGCGAATAGTCAAAGATCATAATTTGAAGTTTTATTTACTTAAGTACTTTTACATAAGACTCCAAAATATATTTATCCTATATTAACAATATGAAAATGATTAATAAAAATATCCTATATATATATATATATATATATATATATATATATATATATATATATATATATATATAAGAAATAAAAAAAAGGTCAATTTAACATATATTTCAATATAAATAAATGAGAGAAAGAGAAAAATAGTAAATGATGATGAGAAGTTATTGAAATTGTGAATTTGACATATAATTCCATATACTAACCACTTTATTTCGATAGTTTTATGGACTTTTTCTTAGAAGAAAAAGTGGAAGCTAAAGAATATAATGACATCTAATATTTTCACATGTTTAATAAATGAAAATAATGGTAACTTTTTTTGATCCACTTTAAATGTATCATTTTAATAAGATAAATTAAGTAGAAAATAAGTGTCGCATCCTAAAGCAAGAATTCATAAATTTGTCAAACGTTTCTCTTAAACTATTATTCGTTTTGAGGGAGATAAAAGACAATATAGTCAAATAATCTATCGTTTTAGTAAGTTTTACTCTTAACATTTTAAACAGTTATACTAAATTATTTGTCAATTTATAAAATTAAGATAGAATTAGTTATTTTTTTCTCGTGTTATCCTTACAATTACAGTAAAATCTCTATAAATTAATATAGGTGAGACCATGAAAATTTATTATTTTATAGAGATATTATTTAATCGATAAATTAATATTTATCAATTTAAAGAATTGTTTGAGATTTGATGAAGGTTGACTTTGGTTATCTCAAAATTATTGTATCTTACTAATTTATGTATCATATTTATCAATTTCGCATAAAAAAAATCATACATAAAGTACAATGAATACATTAAAATCATTGTATCTTATTAATTTAAACATTGTGATTATTTGATAATAAGAGCTTTCAAGATGTATTATTGAACATAATTTATCGTAGGATATTAGAAGACTATGGAGTAGGACAAAATGATCCAACAAAGATCAATGTTTTGGATGCCATCAATTATGCAATTCCTGTTTGAACAACAAATGTTCAGCAAGAGACAATAGCAAATTATTTTCGATACTGTAAAAATCGTTCGGGAGATGTAATCTCAGAGAATCTGAATGAACCTACTTGTGAAAGCGTCATTCATGAACTTGAGGTCATGATTAATGATCTCTATTACCATTGTAAAATGGATGTCGATAACATGTTGGATTATCCGAGTGAAAGTGATACTTGTTCAAAGGTCTAGAGTTTAGAAGAAATTGTGGATACCATCGAAAAAAGCAATGTTGATGATGAAGTTGAAGATGATATTGTACCTTTGGAACCAGATAAACGTAAGGTTACACTTATCACATCTAGAACTCTTCACAATTTTATGGTGCAGTTCGAAAAGACAACACCAGAGCTCTTGGATGCAATAAGAAAAGTTAGAGACGAGCTTCAACTATATTTAAATTTTAAGAAAAATCAGAACACAATATAATCATATTTCACTAAATTGTCTTAGATATATTTATACTTTAAAAAATTATTAATTTATGATATTAATGGGACCATATATTTGTATAGAGTTTTTCAGAAAATATATTATCTTATTATCTTATCGATATTAGTAAAAAAAATTTCATTGGCCTAAATCAAAACCGAAGAAAAATATTATTTTAGAGAGATTATTATTTTATAGAGGTTTTAGTGTAATTCTTCTTTTGAAAGGGTAAACAAGTTTGTAAGATTCAAATATGTTTTTTTAAAGAAGTAAATATGTAAAATTACCCATATTATTTATATTTTTTAAAAAGGAAGTAAAAGAAGAAATTAAACACCTAATATAAACCTAATGAAATATTAGATAATTATCTTAATGAACGTGCTGAGTTCTTAAACTAGGAAAATGTTATATAAAATTACAATAAATTAGTAAACAGAAGATAATAATAATAATAACAATTACTATATGGGAATTCCATTAAGCTAAAAGTTTAAAACTTTAGTCGTTTCATGATATTTTTTTCAAGATTTTGAAAGTTGTGAAGATACACAATGATATCAAGTACCTACTAATGTTGAATAAAAGGAAATATATAGTGAATATTTTTTCCTATCCATTTTAAATATATCCTATAGTTAAAATTAAATTCAAAATAAGTGTCGCATTAGAAAACAAATAAGTCATAAATTTACCAAAAAATGTTTTTACAAACAATCATTCATTTTGAGGAGACAAGAGAGAATTTAGTCAAATAATTGATCCAAACAACATTAATTACCTATTTAGTTATGTTGTTGGGTAAATAATTTGCTAATCATAGTTTAACTAAAGACCATTCAACCAATTTTTATTGTATTTCTTATATTATTGATTGACCCTTATGTGCTTTGTTTTGTTTTCTAATAAATTATAAGGAATTTTTGTTACAAATAATCATAACTTTTACTTCTCATAAATATAAATATATATACAACATATTTGACCTTTGAAAAAACTTTTTCTCTCATTTGTCTCCTTTGGGTGTGTCCTTTTGTAGGAAGCTTCGAAAGGAACGAAGAAATATTTAGTCCATATATATTATGTATGTACTCCACTAAACATACTAATATCGCATGCATTTTGAATTGTGGAAATTTAAGACATCCTTCCTTATCACAAACCACCTACTCCTGAATTCGAACATCTATTGCAATCAAAATTTATTATATGTAATCGTCAGCAGATAGAGCTTATATTTGTGATAAATAATTAATTGAATATGTATAAATAGTATATTTAGAATTTAGTAAAAAAAATTAATATAATGAATATTCATGCACAAGAAATCTTGGCTCCATTAACATTTTCTTTAAAGATGAAGACTTTTTTTTTTTTTAAAAAAAAAAAGAAAGATGAAGACGGTTTTTCCTGAAATAATTATTAAAAAAGAAAATATTGGTATGGAAGAACGATAGACGTTGTTGCAAAATGGAAGGCAAAGATTGGATTATAGAGTGGGCTTTTTGGGTCCACTTATATTTTTACAAAAGGAGACGGGGTAGTTATGCATGTGACATCGTGACGTTGGAATTTTGACTTTTAAAATAATAAAAATGTGGCAAAGGAAAAATAGGAGGCCATTGGGAGAAAGAGTGAGGGAAGATGCAATAATTAAATTGGTAGGGTGGTAAGTGGTAAGTAGTACAAACTTAGATCTATTTTTCCTCTTTTTTTTTAATTAAAGATTTTTTAAGATTTTTTATTGATGTTCAAAATTTGTATTTAGAGCCAGATTAATTAAGATTCACATCTTGTAGGACTATAAACGGCACTTTGTTTAGGTATTAGAGAGTGGAGGACACTATTCAGTACCGCTCGATGGGTTGGGGTTCAATGCCTAACAAAAAGGGCCAAAAGCATTTTTGAGGGATCAAACACTTTTTAATAAAAATATTTTAGCTTTCAATGATCAAATTCAAGACATCTGATTAAAAAAAAAAATTCGATTGTTACAACATAACTTATAATATTGAAGAGTTTGTGAAGAGGAAAGTATTGTGTGTGTATATTATAATATATGTACTTGGGAGGGAAAAAAAATATCTAATGGAAGCTTCTATTGTCTACCTAACACATGTCAACATAATAAAAATAAAATATAGAGGAAGAAAGAGGATGGTAGTTAGGTTTAAAAGTGACCTCTTTTCATTATGCGAAGAGACATTTTAATTTATTTAATTGCTTTATTTTGGTATTCCTCCTACTTTTCTATAGGAATATGATATATTGAGGTAATATAGTATATGTTTTCTCGATTAGATTTGTCACACATGTCTTAGATTGCGTTTTGAGGGGATCTTGTCTATATTTTCTTGCTTTTTGAAACATTTTGAGAAATTATTAGCTAGTTGATAATCATTTTATGTTTGAATTTCACATATAAGTTGAAATATGGTCGGTAATCTTTTTAATTAGTTTTGGTGACTTTCATCTCAAATGATTTTGAAAACATTTCAAAGGTTTATGTAGAAAGTAGACACATGATTTAAATTAAGCTCCAATACATATAAACTATGTTGAAGGGAAAAAAGTATTTTTAATCCCTTGATTATGATAATTAATTGATTTAGGTCCTTGTAATAGTATGTTTATAACATTTAATTAAATATCTTTTTTAGAAGATATATCATACTAAAAGTTTGTTTTTTTATCAACGAATTACTCTTAAATATAAAATAACAATTGGTAAATTTTTTAGTGTTTGATCAATTTTAAACTTTTACTATGTACTGATTTTAAACTTTTTAATCTGATAAATTTTACGTATTTTCTGTCCATAATTTGATTTAAGAAAAGTGTTAGACAATGGATATTTTTATATTAAAAATTAAATCTCATGCTAACAATCTCTGATAAGAAAATTTCACATTACAAAATCTTAGGTTAATTAAGAAGAAGATGAACCTAGCTATCATTTGCACCTAATTACGAAAACGAACAATGACTTTTACTTTACTTGTCTTATTCAAGTTTGTGTAAAATATTTCACTATAAAAAGCGGCCGTTTGATAATAATTTTCACTACAAATTTGTGAAAAAGATAGATTTTGACATTTAAAACATCTTTAGCTAATTTTGAATGTCATGCTGAAGTTTAATCTTTATCCTAATTTTTTATTTTAAATTCTTCTGTCTAAAGTGCCTTGGGGTAATTTTTTTTTTTTTTTAACTTGACTCACTTAATTATTTCCTAACATCTTATACTTCTAATGTTGAAATTTCCTAAACAGTATAAAAATAAATATTATTAATTAGTCATTTTCCTAGAAAATTTGCACATTGTATATAAATTTTGACTCTCGTGAAGTTTTAGAGTACTTCGATTATTTTTTTCTTTTGGTCAATAGTAGAAATGAAACTTATTGATAGTTGGAAAAAGATTTTCCCAAATAATTCAAACTAATAGAATTAGGTTTGTTAGTTATTTATATTTTAAGCTATAATTTCAACACTTCTACTAAATTAAATAAAAATATTCAAATACTTTTACTCTTTATAACCGTATATAGTTGCAAATGACATACATATATTATTTGTATTCAAAATTTACTAGTCTAATTAAATTAAATTTATAATATATAAAATTCACTAAAATATAAGCTCACAACGAATAATAACCAAAACGTTGAATTTTTGAGGGTTAAACACAAAGCTTATATATATTGAATTTGTCTTTTATTCTATAGAAGAAGTGTTTCTTATCAAGATTTCTTCTATTTTCAGAGTACAAACTCAGAACTTAAATTAAATTGAAGATGAAAAAGATAATATTTCAAAAAAAAAAAGAAAAAGGTTGATAGTGACGAGAAATGTAAATCTTGGCGTGGGGGAATGGTTGGTTAGGTCACGTCTAGTATATATAGCCACAATAATTGTTAGGTTGGTGGAAGCTACAATCGTTACTATGGATATATATTATTGTCTGTTAGTTCTTTCACACATTTTTTAATATTAGTTTTTCAGACACTTTTTTTTTCTTTTTTATATGATGCAATTATTATTATTATTATTATTATTATTATTATTATTATTATTATTATTATTATTAAGAATGGAAGAGATAGGTTACCCGCCGGTTCTTTTCTTCTCATCCTCTCACTGCTTATCCATTCTCCTCCTACCATTTACCCCACAATATTCACTCACATATATATCCTAATTATGATTCAAACTCCTACTTCTGATAATAATCCTTTACTCTATATAGGTAAAAGAATTCTAACAATAATAACATACTCAGTATATATAATTCTACTTATAAAGTTCGAAAAAGGTAAATATATGCAATACATGCAAATTTTATCTCTAATATCTCGTGAGGACGATTCTTATCAAGTAAAAAAGGGAAAAAGCTCAGCAGGAAAAATATTTAACTTATATTTATTAATCATGTTAAAAAATTATACACCTAACAAATAAATTTTGACAGGATATAATATGTAAAATTTATATGAGTAATTGCATGGAGTTATTTTTGTATAGTATGATAGTACAAAAAATCTTTAATATTACGAGTGTATTAAAAATTTATTTTTTTAGGTTATTCATTACATATTTTTTTTTTTATCAGATATTTGTTACACTTTTATTGAATGATAGCAAAAATTGATTTATATATATGATATTACTATACAAAAGTTAAACTCAATACTCCAAAGGAACAGGCATAGAAAAGTATAACGACATACCTACTAATTAGCAAATTCCTCCAATATTATTTGGTGGAGATTAAGGAATGCCAAAATAATCGAGTAATTAACATTATAGCAGCAAAATGACATAAATTTCATAAGGTACACTATAACACTCTTTTCAACTTAATATGATATAGTATATAGTAATACTTTAAATTTTACAAATAAGAGAAAATTCGAAAGAAATTAAACTAATAGGGATATCTTTCTCAATTCTCTCTTCTTCTTTTTTTAACCCAAATAGACAAGGTAAAAAAAGATTTATAATAAAAATTCACTTAGTTTCCAAAGTTCTATAGTCCAAAACACCATTACTCTTTAATCCAAAAAAAATATTTTTACTGCAATTGCAATCTTTACTATTTTGTATACCCAAACTGCATGCAAAACACCTTGAGGGGCTATGTTGGTAATTTTGTAGAGAAGGAGGGCTAATTCTGAGCTCAAGATTTAAATCAGGACAGTGTTCTCGAAATGGACTGCTACTAATAATTTCATCTTCTAATTGACTTAACCCAGATTCAGCTTTGACATTTATCATCTTATTATTATGATCTTCTTCAATATCTTTAGTTTTATGATTTCCACCAGCAAATGAAATTGTTGTGACTTTTTGCGTTGTACCAGGGTCGTTAACAGGCCTGTGTGTCGTTGGATCAATGCCCCGACTCAAAAGCTTCCTTCTTATGTGCGTGTTCCAGTAATTTTTTATCTCATTATCTGTTCTTCCTGGTAATCTTCCGGCTATAAGTGACCATCTGAAAAGTGAAGAAGAAGGTTAGTTCATAATTGAACTTTAGTAATGAAACACATGAACAACAAAAAATCTCTAATTTCTTAATTAGTTTTATTGAAATTTGTAGTACGTACTTGTTACCAAGGAGGCTATGGAGTTTGATAATGAGTTCATCTTCTTCTTCAGTAAAATTACCGCGTTTAAGGTCAGGTCTCAAGTAATTAATCCATCGGAGACGGCAACTTTTACCGCAGCGGAGAAGTCCGGCAGCTTTAGGAAGGGATCTCCAGCAACCTTCGCCGTGAGTTCTAATGTAAGAAATAAGTCGTTCATCTTCTTCTTTAGTCCAAGCTCCTTTATTTGTATGTGCTTTTTCACAACACGGTGATCTTCCCATTGATTCAAACTATTTAGCTATGGAGAATTAATTAATGCCGGCTTTTTTCAGGACTTGAGGTGGGATTTTATAAGCTTTTGACTCCATGAAGAAGATGGACCCCACTGACGTAGTGGGGTAGTGCTTCTAGATGCGAGTTGGTAAGACAGGTTAGAGGAGAGTGGCTGGTACCCATTCTTTTTTCTTTTTTTTTTAATCATATCAACTTCATATATAATTTGCTATTCTCCCCGTTTTAATTTGTTTGTTTTATTTTAATTTGATAATTAAATTTTAATTAATAATTAAGTTCATAATTAATTCTCCTTTTATTTTATGTTTATATATATTATGTGTGAAAAGTTAAAAATAAAAAGCTGTAATAAAATTTTTAAAAACAGAATAAGAAAATAGTAAGACAAGTAACAAGTACTCCAATTAAGTTAAATATCTTATTTATAATTTTAATTTAGACATAATAGTATACAAATGTTGAATTTATTGCTGCTATACTAATCCTAAAGGAAATCCAGCTAGAAGAAAATGGAGTAGAAGTGACAGTGATTAACTAATTATAATTAAAGGTAAACTTTAGGTAGGTGCAAAATGAGGTATTAAAGATCCAGTAAATTTTGGACAAAATGAGTGTGTGATCTTTTCTCTTTTTTTATTTTATTTATTTTTTATTTATAAGTTCTGTTTGTGATCGACTAAACTCTGAACCACATCTTAAAATAATAATAATAATAAAATAATTTGGCTAACTATTCAAATCTCCCCTAACCATAGGACGACATGTACCAGACACTTTTCTTGTAAATTACTAATTTAAAACTAATAATAATATTATTATCATTGTGCTCTTGTTTGAACTAACAACTTCATTAGATTTAATTTGTGTTGTTCTACATTAGATTCATACCCTAAAACTTTATCAAATGACAGATAATTTGTCCTAACAACTCGTCAAAGTTTAACCATTTTTGTGAATATATTCATATCATATATGTATGGATCTAAGTTATATATAAAGATTGTTTACATATTAATAAGTTTGAACGTCTGATAGAAAATTAATTACTTTTTATGTGTCAATGTTATATTGCACTTCCAATTTTTAGTATACCCAAATACACATAGAAAAGAATTAATTTTAAAATGCTTAATTTATATTCTTAACAGGATAATTTCTAGTTACTTTTTTATTTTTTATATTTTATTTTCTTAGATGCACGTACTTATAAAAAATTATTTTAGACAATTACACGATTTGAGAATAGGATAGAATAGTAATGAAGTACCATTTTCACTAGGTTATGAATTAATATACTTATCCTCAATTCTTAGAATTAATTAATTAGAATATAATTCATTTTCCGGATTTCTAATAATACTTTATAAGAAAATGCAGAAAATAAATAGTTGCAGAGAAAATTGACCGAGTATTTTTGTCGTTTTTTTAAAAAGGATTTTGCTTAGTTGTAGTGGGCGTTTGGTGAAGAAGTTGTTCACAGTCCTTTAGGCTTTACATATTCTTGCTAGTACAAGCAATTAATAATTAACATAAATTAGATAAAGAGTTTAATTTATCTTTATTGTAATTACTGGTGAAACAAAAGATTTTCTTATTGTCAATCAATTAAAAATTTGTGTTATAAAATAATTCTTTTTACTTATTTTTATCGAATTAGTCCGCTGACAAATGCACGACGGAAAAGATTCTCACTGAAATAGTAACAAACTTCTTATTTTTTTCATATGAGAACATCACTATTGATTCAATCAAAATATTAATGAAAATAATCACCAAAATACTCTAGTAATTTATTTTAATAGTGTACATCCAACATGCAAGAAAAGGGGATTGAGTACATTGTTAGGTTTTCTAGAAGAAATGGAGGTTGGAGAATAATAAAAGGAAAAAAATGGAGGTGGGGTGTGATTGTTGTTGTATATGGGCTTTGGTTCACCTTCCACTTCTCTCTTTTTGTTTTCATTATTAGAGAAAGAGAGAGAGAGAGAGAGAGAGGCCAAATATATTTTTTCAAGAATTGTGGTTCAAGTTAATTTAGGCAAAAAAATTGTAGATGGTAAGGTTTGATTCACCTTTTTTTTCCTCTTCTTGCTACATATGATTACCTACTTCTTTTAGTTGTCTATATTTTATAGGCCATATCAAAATTTAAATAATAAATAAATAAATATAATTACTATTATAATAAATAAGTAGTGATATTCTTTCTAGTTCTTATCTATAATCCAATATATTCACAAATAATTATAACTCTCTTTTAAAAAAAATTGAAATATTAATTAATTAGCTCTGTTTTTTTTAAATCAAAGAGCATAATGAAAAGGATGAGAGGTGCGGTGGGGTCATATAGAAATTAGAATATTATCACTTTTTATTTGACCCATTTTAACCCTACTTACTTTGACAAAAATATATTTTTGAATCATACCTTATTTATTAATTTCTATCAACTTTAAACCGCTCAAAGTTAACACAATTAATCATTTGCCACACCCTATATATCTATTATTACCTCCAATTTGCAAATTAAATGTACTTTTAATTTGAATATTTACCCACCACCAAAAAAAACCTTCTCTCTCTTTTTTTCCCTCTTTTCTCCTTGAAAACAACTAGTATGATAACAACTTGTGCCTATAATTCACGTTACTTAACCCCTAGTCCTATCAACTTGGGTTTGATGACTTGAAGGAGAGTTGTCCACCTGTGTAATTTCACGTGTGTGTTTTACCTACCTTTTGTCAACTTTTTTGCATCCTTGAACTTGTTTCACGTTCAAAAACCTCTAAAATTATGATGTTGAACTATGGCACGGTTTTAATTTGGATTTTATTGCACAGGTACTTCTTCAGCTTATCCATTATCTTCTCCAACATGTTTGGCTTCCATCTTAATATTACTACCACCACTAAAGTGCTTTAATATCAAACTCGTAACTAACACAATAAATCTGGCCCTAGGTGTTGGAGTTCAATTGAATCTGAAAAATATTTTATATGTGCAAATTGGAAAAAAGAGAAATTGAAATTTTGTTAAAGTATATTATAGTTTCCGACCATTTAGTTCTTATGTCCCACGCACACCGGCCAGCCAGTAACTAATATGAAGCTCTTAGTATTATTACCCCTTTCCTCTTGAAATATAATGTCTATGGAGGCAGAAGTTCAATGAAAAATAATATGAGTTATAGAATTTTACAGTTCCAATGATATGAGTTTAGTTCATAATGAAAAGAAAATCGGTTGTATGGAAAATATCCTAATTATTAGTTTCATTATTAATTATTGACAGTCTTAAAAGTATCTCAACATGAGTGAAATACACCTCACCAGATTTAGTGGTGTTTTCAACACTTGTCTCACCTTTTTATCAAGAGTCTCATGCTCCTACAAGAGTTAGAGATCACTTGCTATGTCATGTGATTGATTGAGAGTATATTTAAATTTAGTTGAAAGTTAAGTAGAATGGTATTTCTAAGATTGTCATCAATAATTTGGGGGATGAAGCTAATAATTTATACCAAGTTAATGGGTGTTTTCAATACTTTTCTACGTTTAACAGTAACAACACATCCAACGTAATTGTATGAGTAGAATGATGTATACGCAATCTTAATCATATTTTATAAAAATAGAGAAATTATTTCTAAGAGACAGATACATTTATCAAATTATGTCATTAGCGTATACAAATTAAAGTGATAATGAAAGGGAAATGGTTGGTAATGGGCATAAGTGATAGTATTATGGGAACAATAAGGTGAGAGGCTGGCTCGTAGATATCAATCATGTGCTTAGGTATAGAGAACAAAGACTCGTGGGGTCCGTCTTAAAACACCATTGTTTACCCTCTATTTTTCTTCCCATGTGATTTCCTTGCCTTTGTCATTTTTGGTCTTTCTCCATTTGGTGGATAAAGATTCACCAGGGCTGTCTGATTATGGTATAACTTATATTTTATTTATATATAAAATAATGTATTAAGTTATACTATATTTGGTAGAAATTTTTGTTTGGTAGAAAAATCAACATAACGTATATCATGTTTGGTTGTATTTTGTAGTCCTACATAATTAATATCAACATAACTTATGGAGAATCTATGTATAAAGTTATGCAGGGTAGAAGGTGGAATAAGTTATGTGAGTATTAGTTATACATGTATTAAAGTAATAAATTACATATTTACCATATTAATTTATTTTATTGTTTTAAATTGGAAACTTTATTGATTTCCTATATTTAAGTTTGTTGTTTTTATTTCTTTTTTATATTTAGACCATTTTTATTTTTTTTAAATTGCGATTTTTATTATTTTCTATCAACATGTGTTGTTTTTATTTCTTATTATATATAGATTATTTTCATTTCTTTTTATATACTTACTGTTTTGATTGATTTAAATATAAATATTTTTTAACATTAGAAATTGATTATATATTTTTTAACGATGCATATGCTAATCAAATATTAGCAATATATATTATTCAATATATTTCATATTTTATTAGCAAAAAATAAAAAATAAAAAATAGAACCAAAATGAAGTGCAAGAGATTTTTGAGATGGAGGGAAGAAGATGAGAGGCACACGGGTATGTGTGGGATTGTTTCTTTTTCTTGATTAAGAGCTCTTTTTTCAGTTATTTAGTTAATGTATGTAGTGTGAAAAAGTAACAAATTAATTATCCAAAAAAAAAATTAAAAATGAAATGGCAATCTATCAAGGCGCTCAACAGCAGTGACCTATATTTATTGGGCAACTTTCACATATAGCAAATATAAAATTCATATTTATATGCTATAAAATTCATATTTGTATGCTATATATGTATGTATAATTCGCTATACATATACAATTGAAGCGAATTGTAAGTATATAAAACGAGAAAGAGAAAGAGAGTTGGGCAGAGAATTGTATAAAACGAAGTGTATAAAACGAAGTATATAAAACGAATTGTATAAATATAAGTGTATAGGACGATTATATACAATTTGAATTTGTATAAAACGAGAAAGGGAGAAAGGCAAAAGAGACTTGGGCAGGGAATATACAATTGAATGGAATTGTATAAAATGAGAAAGAGAGAAATTATATACAATTTGAATTTGTATAAAATGAGAAAGAAAGAAAGACAAAAGAGACTTGGGCAGGGAAGTACTTTTATTGTATATTATAAGTGTATAAGACGGAGATATATGTATTTGCATGTGTATATACAATTTCTCTCGCTTTACACAATTAGAAACACAATTTATACAATTCTATTGTATAAAGCGAGAGCGGCGAGCGAAGGAAGCGAGCGAGAGAGGGAGAGTGGCGAGCAAGAATATGAGGGAGAGAGGGACTGACAAACAGTTTGCTATGAAACACAAATAAATCAAACAGTAGCTATTATATTTATTTTATATTATTAGTTTGTTATTCTATACAATTATCCCATCTTTATATTGCCACACAATCACTTTGTGTTTAATAGGTATATATTTTGAATAATTTAAGTGTTCAATAGGTACAAGTTCTAGTTAAGGTATCTAAGTGAATTATGCGGACAACTTTAAAGGGTTAGCTATGACTTAAACCTCTTGTTATATATTGAAAAAAAATAACATAAATTGTAGATGCTTATATAATAAAAATTACTTTAAGTTTTAAAATATTCAAGAAATGAAATGGAAACAGAAAAATTCTTACAATTTTATTTTTATATAATAATAATATTCTCTTTACAATTTTGTCCAGCATAAATATTGCTTTTAAAGTTAATAAATCGTAACTGTAAAACTATTTTAGATAACTGTTTTTTTATTTTTTTTAAAAAAACTGTTTTATATTGTTATTTTCTTTTTAAAAATTGAATTTATTATTTAAATTAAGTAAATATAATTAAGCTATTTAAATTAATTAAAGATAATGAAATTCAAGAAAAGTTGTAGTGATTTTTCCTTCTTCTATTATATGTGGATAGATTTTAAGATGAAATTTATATAGAATCAAAAATGTAAAAAGGTTAAAAATTTAGGAGTAATGAGAAAACATTTTTAACCTAAGTAATAAGTATTTGTCATTTCTACCCCCATATTTAAGACTTACTCCAATCACCTTCGTTCAGTTTATAGGATCTAGGGTTTGCTTTTGCAGTGTTGAGATTGATAATGGTAAAAAAAAAAGTAAGAGTGGGATTATTACCAATGATAGGAAGGATTATTAATTTTTTTTTTAATTTAATATATATTTAAAACATGTTTTTTATTTAGATTTTGAACGTGGAATTTTGGAGTGCTGACATGTGACCCTTTTTACCTCTCCTATTTCCTATATATATATATATATATGGATAGATAGATTTGTCATTTCTACCCCATATTTTATTTAAGACTTACTCCATTCACCTTTGTACAGTTTATAGATCTAGGGTTTTGTTTTGCACTGTTGAGATTGATAATGTGAAAAAAAGTTGCATCAAAAGTAAGATTGGGATTATTACCAGTGATAGGAAGGATCCTATTTGGTGGTTTCTTCATGTTCTACGGTTACCAATCGTACCCACCCGATTTCATCTTTATTATTAATTACTATTAATTAATGTCGGATCTTCATCCTAATTCATGTTGGAATTTAATTTAATTTTGTGTAGGTTTAAAGAAATTTTTACGGATGATTTAGTTGGGATGAAATATGCCAACATGATGGTTGATATCCTGAATATTAGGGAGTACACACCAGAGGATATGATACAGTTTGAAATGTAGGGTAATAATTTATTAATGTGTGGAGCAGCAAATCAACTTCAGATTTGGCAACTACTTACTTACTTCAACACTACTAACTAGTCGTCTAACTTGGCAACTACCTTACGCTTTTATCTTCACTTACACATTATTCTCATTTCCTTTTCTTATTCATAAACTTACCCAATAAATTCCAACGGATTGAATTTGAAGCTAATTCCTTCTCCAAATGGATTTATTTTCTTCACTTTTGGACAATGTTGCATAAGTTAGCAAATGGCAAATTTTCTCTTTCTAGAATTAAGTACTTTCTTATATATGCATGTGTTGTGAAAACTATTACTCCATCTTTTTCTGGTGGACATTCGGCAAACAGCTGGGCACTTGATAGAAATCAGTAAAAAGCCTTTCAATTTGAGTACATATATACAATCTGAAAATTTACATCCTTGCCCTCAGAAGGAAGATAGATGACCATGCAGAGAAGGAAACTGCTAAATTACAGAGTACGAAATGCAAAATATATAATACTAGCTACTACACATTCTAAATATATCTATCCATGGAAATTTGAATAATGAATGAGGTATGTATAAGATTGAATTTCAATTTTCAATCAACGTTACTTTGAGTCACGTTGTGCCTCACAATAACGAATTATAAGTTTTTATGTCTATTTAAGCTTGTGAGACTGTTGTCTTTTTGTTATTGAATTATTTTGAATAAAATATAATCTAAAACGTTACTGAAAACTATATTTATACTAGTTTTGTATTTATTTTTTTTAAAAAAAAAAAGCGTATTATTTTGGTGAATTGATTTTAATAATGGCCTACTTTGGTTATATACTCAAGTTAAAGACCACTTGCTGTCATGTGGTAGAAGGATATTTTTTAAGACTATTAATAATTTGGGAACAAAACTAAAAATTTGCACCAAGTTGATACAGGTGTTTTCAATATTTCTCTACGTCAAAATACAATAACAGTAACAACACATCCAACGTAACTGTATGAGTAGAATTTGAAAAGGGTGATGTATACGCAATCTTAATCATATTTTATGAAAGTAGAAAAACTATTTCTAAGAGACAGATACATTTATCAAATTAAGTTGTTAGCGTATACAAATTAAAGTGATAATGAAAGGGAAATGGTTGGTAAGGGGCACAAGTGATAGTATTATGGGAACAATAAGGTGAGAGGCTGGCTCGTGGATATCAATCATGTGCTTAGGTATAGAGAACAAAGACTCGTGGGGTCTCTCTTAAAACACCATTGTTTACACTCTATTTCTATTCCCATGTGATTTCCTTGCCTTTGTCATTTTTGGTCTTCCCCCACATTTGGTGGGATAAAGATTCACTAATTGCTTTCTCTTTATTCTTGTACATAAATACTGTTTGTTTATAAATTATCTATCAACAGTTCGTTGCTTTCCTCCGTAATATTAAAAGGGTTTGAAACTTGAATAGGGTAAAATCATATATATATATATATATATATATATATATATATATATATAGTTAACAAGGTTGAAAGAAAAACAAATACAGAGCACACAAACTTCAAATCTCTCTGACAAACTTTTAGGCAGTGAAATAAATATAAACCAGATTGACTCTCCCAACAGGAAAATCAAAGTTTTGATGTTTTTCTCTTCTTTCGTGTTGAATACAAACACATACTAGTAGTTAAGAGTCTCTTTCGTAGCAAAGGCACGGGGGAGGCGTAGGTGCATGATAAAGGACAGATTCATGCACCGTAACCATAAAAGTTGGGACTGGAAAATGCTCTGCTTATTTGTGGACAATAAATGACAATGTTAGGCAAAATAAGAAGATACGCCGCTAAATAATTCGCAAATGGAATAAAGGGTCAATCATGCTCTATCTGATCTGACCAACCTTTCTATGTCAAATTCCTAACTCAAAAATCATCTGATTCGATAGCCAACCCAGATAGAAATCAAAACCCAGGTATCAAATAAAAACACGGGTACAACCAATTCCTTACTATATTTTTGTATAGTCAACATTACATGTTTTTATTTGGGGGAAGAGTGCTAAAACCATAATAGGTACGCTTTATCAATAACATTGTGAATAATATGTAAGTAAGAATGCAACCAGTAGTGCTGCAATTTACTTCATCCTTTTCCGCACTTCATACCAATAACTCAACGCCACCACTGCAGCAGCCACAACAACACCTACAGCACTCTGTGCTAAAATAGTACCATCCCTCAACGTAGCCTTGGAACCAGAACTTGGAGTAAACCCTAGCTCAGATAGTTTCTTGTGTGATATGGCGTAATCCCTAAAGAAGGCATCTTCATCCTGCAATAGTTAATAAATATGACATTATTTTCATACCAACAAGCAAATTTATAAGGCTCGTACAGAGCAAACAGCATTGGTAATATCAAGCAAACAGCATGTGAAAAAGGGATTTCGAGGAAATGTATGTATGATCACATTGATTCAGAGACTTGCCTCACAAATAAAAATGGCCCAATTGCCCATTACACAATATATTTGCAAAATGTCCAGCCAATAATTCTGACACACAAAATATACCTTCAAATGTATAGAACAGATGTTATCTAGGTCATACTTTTTTTGAGAACTAGGTCATACTTAATGTCGAAGGTCCCTTTGAGAATGAAAAATCCAGTCTCAATGAAGCTGTCAATCCTATTCTATCCGTACTATTTCCCACACAATACAGCCTGTTAAAGACAAACTTGAAAATTAATAGATAACCTAAGAACAAGATCCTCCAACTTCCCATGTCTTGCAAAAGTTCCAATTCCAACTGTCATTGATAGGCTTGCAGACCTTTTGTATTCCACATATGTCCTTTGGTTCCTACTGCTAGAACCACTACTGTGAAGTCGTAATCATTCTCATAAAAATACAGAATAGTAGTCATCATAATTGGAATAGCACCCAAAGCAAGAATGCAGGAAACTAAAATCAGCACACAGTTTCTATAACAACAACTACAACAACATACCCAGTGAAATCCCACGAGGTGGGGTCCTACTTACCTTACCACAACCTCGTGGAGGTGGAGAGGGTGTTCCCAAAGGAAGTTTCTAACTAACACTGAAGGTCATAATTGTGGAACAAAGACTAATGACTCACATCTGTTTAAATGAATTTTCTCTCACGTACTCCCCTCTACAAATTGCAACTAGACTCACAAGATTAAAAACTAGAAAAACATCCTGTTTCATCTTGCGTTAATCTAATTATGAACTGTTAGCAAACTCAAAGTTGGCATAACTTGAACTAGAAATAACCATAATTTCGTTCATCCTTTAACTAACTTCTACCTTAGCATACAGCTCAACATAATGTCTGAACTCAGGATCATCCAATAAAGCAATGTCTGTGGGAAGTTTCAGTAATCCCTCGCTTTCCCCCTTAAGCAGCTCCCTGGATTCAAAAAATCAATAATAATTAGTGACCAACCTAGAAGATATACTTTATTACTGCCCTTCCTCAAAAAGAAAAAGGCTATGGAGTCCATTTCAAAGAAAAAGGCCATAAGTATCCAACAACTAGCTTATATGCCCATATTTCTTACACAAAATATGAATTGTCAAATTTCAGTGGCTCCTTTGTCCATGGACCATCAAAGCCTGATCTCTCTGGATGTGCCCTTCCCTGCAGACATATCCAATGAACTAATTGTCAAGTGCTCTGAATGTGTGTTTGGATTTCATCACTACAACATGTTACTTGTGGTTCTTAGTACAAGAGAAGAAGAACATAAAAATTGAGAACTAATCTACAATTATGGGAAGAGAAGGCAACTTACTAGTGTATGACCACCTGATAGAGCCACTATATCGTTGTCAGACAAACCCATCCTATAAAATACGTCTTTAAGATGCGGCACACCTACCATCAATCACAAAAGAATAGAGAAGATCAACCTTCTACAAGTTAAAAAACTGAATCTTGTTGACAAAACACTGCAAACAGAAGAATTGACTCTTTACAAACTATGAGCCAAAAGGTGAACCTCTAAGCTTGAATAATGATTTATTTAGATATGAACACTTACTTTTCAACATCAAAAATTTCAAGAGAAACATCATTGAAAGCTGAAATAACTACAGTCATCATAAGGTGATGACGGCTAAGCCAAAGCAGACTAATCATAGGAATCATGAATTGTTTTGCCAGCTCATACTCAACATCTCCAATTCCAATCTTATCAATAGAGCAGTACGATATTGTGACATCCTCATATCTTCAACCCAACAATTAACCGAACAGCAATGCATTAAGACCTTCAATATTGGACTTGTTAGAGATAAATTTTTCAGGAGTCATTAAAATGTTTATTATGCACACAAGTGTCAAATGTAGGGAGTATGTATAGACTGACAAGCACTAGGTAAAACAGGACTTGTCAGACAGGAATGCCACCTTCAACTTTTTTTTTTCTGATAAGATCAACAGAAATAAAAGTCCCTTATTTCAGGTTTAGCTAAATTCCAATTCGACACTGGGACTAATCAAACACACCACGCACAACGTCCATAACGAACTAAGCCATGTCATTCTTTCTGATATTCTTTTTTGTAGACTTGTATTAGTTGTTACCCCTTTAGAACACTACCGTTCAACTAGAAACCCCAACAAGGCACTAATTCTTTATTTTTCCACTCCTCAACACCTTACCCTTAGGATGCACTCCATGCCTTGTCTAGTTCATCTTCCACTTACGTTTGGTTGTGGATTTTATTATGTTGTCTCATCTGAAGATTTTGTGATTGCCAGCATGATTTACTAATACAAATATCCTAGAAAACACTTGCAGTTATATGCATGCTAATTAGTAGGTGTCATATTCCCACTGAGGAAAAAAGATTTTGCAGGCCACATGATAACCTATACAGAGAAGAAAATCAGTTCGTGAAACCTTGTTTAGCATCTGGTAACCGCCCTTCCTTTGGAGAAACACTGGAATCCTGAGGAAAAATACACAGGTATAAAAGCATTAGCACTTCACTATTAAGTGGTTGGTGAAGAAGTAACAAAAGGTAAAAGCTTTGTTACCTTCCTACCAGGGACAAATTCAATAGTCGGACCACCAGTCACCTCAACTGCAACAACACCTGCAAGCTAAACATGGAACAGATTTTTGATAAGAATACCGCTCCCCTCAACTAATGTGTGCATTAACAGATGATAATAAAAACATAGCACCAACAATTGAAATGTAACAGAATATAATAAATCTCAGTTATTAAGTAAAAGATCTAGGATCCTCATTCAGGATAATATCATCGCTACAACGTCTGACCCAAAAAAAAAAAATCAGCGCTTGCACAAATGAAAGGTGCATTTTCATCATTCCATATGAATTTGTCTTTGACTTTCATGTGCCATGTCAGCAAGACGTCACCTGTTGGGTGTCAGACTGTCATTTATATGTTATAACTTATAAACACTCGGTAAATTGTCATGGCCAACAGAACGGGAAGCAACACTATTAAAACTTCAATAGAATGTTTCATATTCAATTTTGTTCATTCTTTCTCCACATATTGGATAGGTTGAGGATAGGCAAGATCTGTAGTCCTTGTAGCATGGATTCCATTTATTCTAATTAAGTAGCTTCTGTAAAACGAAGAGAATCATCTAGAAAGAAACTTCTCCAACAAATCTCATTTGAAATCTGAACTTAAAGAAGAACAATTTCCACTCTATAATGATGATCTACTAAACTGGATTATCGCCTCAATCTTCATCAGATGAGCCACTCATTCACTTAAAGAGATGATCAAGTTGATGATCATCCTTTCTAAGCAATATGAAAACAAAGAAAAAGCATTTCTAGAAATATAACAATGGAGTCACCTGGTATAGATCTGCATACGTAATCTTTGGATGTTTAGACTTAACTGCTTCTGCAAGGAGAAACATAACATGTTAAAAATCGTAAGAATAATGTCATTCACAATTTTAAGGAGAAGTCTGCATCAAATAGTGCTTTCTGGGGACACTTGCACAAGTCAACAATCAAGTTTGCGACATTGCACGACACTCTGTTTAACGAAGGAATGGGAATACATTTTTTATTTTTAAAATAGTTAAAATTAAACAATTGACTGCTTTTCACTAGGGATAGTTTTGGTGAGACTCCCTGAAGCACATCACTTTATCAGTAACAACCCATAGATTTCATCAGTGCTTTTAGGGTGGGGTGACCGTCCAACTCTCATCCTTTAAACTCTAGCTAATCGAGTGAAATATTTGTACATATTCAACGTCATAGCATTTTCACCAAGTACAGAATCTAATAGTTTGAATTTTATGGCTATAATAGAAAGTAAATATCAACAGTTTTATTTGCAACACTGAGTTTTGATAACTTTTCACCTTGCTAAACTTCTTTTGAATTAAGAAATCTATAATTAAGCTACTACTAAGTGTAAATTCCACAAGTCAGTAAGTAATTATACTGGTACAGTCTATACGCAAAGGATTTCAAAACGTCATACAGATGAAATTGCAAACATATACAGCTAATACATTAGTCAACCAAATAAGCTTAAATCAATAACACCATGAGTGATAATAATACTATGAATGAAGCTGAACAATCAAAATCCGGGGGTTACCGCAAAAATCAAGAGCGATTTTCAAGCCATTATTAGCACCGTGAGTGAACTCTTCCTCATTTCTGATAGAACCATTAGGTCCACCAGTCTTAGATTTAGCATCATAGGTTCCTGCATCGTGCCATCTAGCGCAGAAGTATAAATGAATAAATCTATATATATAAAAACATATAGTATATGTGTGGAGAGTGAAAGAAAGAGAGATTACGCTAAGCGAAGCATGATCGGAGCACAGTTTTTGTTGGAGATGAGAGCGCGGAGGTCTCGACGAGCTTTCTCGATTTCTTTGATGTACTCGGTGTCAACGATTGGCTTCGCCATTGGAGAACCGATCGACAACGGACGTGAATGAGGATAAGATTTTTAGCAAAACTAGAAATGGACGAGTTTGTATTTGAGGTTTCAATTGGTTGTTGGAACTTGGAGCTAAAAGAGGCGGGTCAAACAAGTTTAGCCCATTTCGATATCCTTTTTTTTTTTCTTTTCTTTTATGGAACAAAACTATGTCCATAAATATAAATATATTTATTGTAGATAAGGAAGCAGGCTACAAAAATACATGTTTGATTACGTTTTTAATTTTTGGAAACGGTCTCAGTTTACCCTCTCGATCCCTACTTACTTGAAATTTCAATCATGAGCGAGCGGTTTAATATAATTGGGGGTCTAAAAAGAAATTTTAATTTAAAATTTAAAATATAAACAAATTTTATATATATATTTATTCAAATTTATTTCTATAAGTAATAAGTCGATAAATATTGAGTAAAGATAAGAGTTAGAACCATAGAATCTCAAGAAGTTGATGACTTGATATATCTCATTTTAATATGATTGTTGTAATGCTTGAAACTCAAATTTAAAAACAAATAAAAAGAATTTGTAATTCACTTTGTTCAACACTTTTCAATTCTTATTTTTAACAAAGTACAAAGAATGTTAAAGCAGGTAAAATAATACATTCTTAAAATATTATATTTTTAATCATAAATAATTAATTTTTTCTATAAAAAATTTAAAGCATAATTTATTCTTGATAAAAATTTGGGGATTGGAGGCCTAAGGCGTAAGCCTTATTTTACAAACTATAGTTTTCCGTTTACCATTTTTAACTCATAAATACTCTCTTCGTCCAATAATAGTTGTCTATTATACAAAAATATTGTCCAACAATTTTTGTGCAAGATAATTTACCTTTTATGTCTATTTTATTTTTTTTATTAAATAATATTTATCATCTAACACAATTTTCAAAGCATTAAATTTTATAATATCAAGGATAAAATAGTAATACTATCCCTATTATTTAATATTTTTTAAAAGATATATATAGTCAATAATAAATAACTATTACTGAACAAAGGGATAATGTGTGAACTTTCCTGTTATTAGTGGATATTTAGTGCTCCAATAGCATTACTAATACATTATTTTAGTACTCTTACTCGAGAAGTCCTTTGAATGATGAATACAATCATATTTTGTTTGAGCATTACGTAAACAAATCCAATAGAATATCAATTTAGTAATAGTACTATGTTACCTTCTATTTTAATTTTTTATTAAAAAGATAATTTTAACAAGTAACAACCATCCAACAAAACCCACAACAAGAAACCGAATCTTAATTTTTAAAGAATTGTATAATATTATACGTCATTTGGTAGAGTATATTTGATAGAATATATATGAATAATATAAAATAGAGTGTATTAATAATATTTATATTAGTAATGCTTGTATTAGTAGTGAATTCACAAGTTATACAAGTATTATTTCTTATACACTGTTTGATTTGATGTATCAGAAATAACAAATTTTGCATAATTTATATTAAGAAATATACAACAAATTTCTTTGTTATAATATCAAGAAAGATTTATTTGCTAAAATACCAACAACTCTTCTAATTTTCTTCTTTTTTAAAAATAATATTAAATAGTTGTACTATTGCGTCAAAAAGATTTTGTAAAAATTTAGCAAATAATTTTTTTTAATCAAAATTATTATCACAATCGTAATTCTTTTTTATTAAAATTAGATTATTCTTTTTGTTTAAAAAAGGTAGTTAAAGACTTGAGGCCATAAAACTTATTAAGACACCAACAAATTAAAAAACAACAAAAAGCAAATCAAAATAAAAATGAGAACTTATGACAACAAGGAAAATGAAAAGGCAGTTTTGTAATTATTTAATCTAATGCAAGTGTTAAAATGCTATGTATTACTAATACACACACCTAATGCATGCATTATATTTTCTAATACAACTACCAAACAACCCCATATACTCTATACACATCGGCACCGGCCACAAACATATACGATTAAGCGGTATTTCATGCTGCACCTTTATCCTGCGCGGGGGAACAGATTCTATGCCACAGCCCTTCTAAAACAAAATACAGATGAGCAACAACCAAAAAGAAAACATTTTCATCAAACAAGGTTGTTATGTACTAATGTACAAACAATTGCAGAGATTATTCCAGCTTAAGAACTGAAAAAAGAAATATTTATGTTTTCACTCCTCAAACATCCATCATGAAAAGAAGAATCAAGAGAACAAGAAAAAAAAACAGAAGAAAAAGAAAACAAGTTCAGGCATGGAAATTGCAATTAGCTCAAGAAGCGGTTCGCCATTGCAGCTCGACTTGAAGGCGACCGTTCTTTGAATCAATGAGGTGGTACTTCTCATTGATCCTTTTGTTGCTAACAACATCGGAAAGATTTATATCAACATAACCCAATGTCTCCTGCGTTAAGAAGTGTATACAAACAATTTAAGTCAATAGATAAAGCAATCTCTAACACTAACCAAGATTGTGAAAAGAAACACCCTTTCATCCCATCATCCTTCTTAGAAAACATAAAAGAACTAATCTAGCAAGAATGCATGTGATTTCATCCTTACAGACGTGACTGTAGAGTAACACAGTAAATGACAATTGTGGTTCACCTTTTGAAAAATGAGTTAGATAAGATGCGCCATTTCAATTCTCGATTATGTGGTGTTGTTACTATTGACTGCAATACACTTCAACATCATATTCGAAAAGGTAATCTCAAGTTTCCAGAGAACTACTAATTGCACCACTCACCGTTCCTCCCTTAGGCCTTAAGGCATAGAAACAACAGAAAATGTAACGTATGTACCTTAGGATGCAATAGGCCAATCCTTGTAGAAGTGCTGACAACTTCCATATGCAGCCTATCATTCACAGGAGGCTCCTCCAACACAAAAGTAAACTCCTCTTCCCATCTTGGATCCCTGTTCTTCTTGACTTGCTGTAATCAAGGTGGATAAAATCACGTCTAATGAAATGTGAGCAAGATAAGACATATATACCTACTGCAGACTCAGAAAACCTACATAAAAAAAGTTATTAAGTAAATGAACCTGCAGCAGTTTCTGTTGCTAGTCCTTCTGCATGTCTTATTTACCAAACACATCTAAGTATTTATTATCAATTTCAACACTTCTATCCAAACACATAAAAGTATTTCTTAAATTAGCTTCAACACTTAAATGTGCTTTTAACACGTGAAAATTATCAGTTGATTTAAATCAACTAAGGCTCTTAAAAATGCCATCTATATCCTCGTTTAAGTGGCATAACCTGATAAGCACAAGGGTAAAATTACTGTTTAGATAGGTTATCACATCAAGGTTATCAATTTCAGTTCTTTAGGAAGTGGTCAAGTAATCAAGTACTCTGGAAAGCAGGGAGTGAATTCTAGAGAACATGGATACCCCGAGGCTAGCAAGAAGACTAAACACGTGTGGGGTAGAGGTGCTGAGGTTGGAAGGTTCAAGATGAGTGAGAAAAGAGTCACATATATCCAACCAATTTGTATTGCCAGCCAACGAGCGACCAATGAAGGCTAGAAAAAATAGGCAACTTTGTACCTTAGTTTTTCTCTCCTCTCCTTTGAAAAGAATCTTGACATATGGATTAGTATGGTGCTTTCCTTCAACATCTTGAGCTTCGTGGACAATAATCATAAGGACGCCTCCCCCTGGTGGTGTTCCTTCTGGAACCTTATGTGCTGCATCATTATCTTCAAAATCTTTCGGCAACTCATCCTCCTTAAATGGTTTGTAGGTTAATTCCACCATGATCTGACCACGGTCCTTATCATTTTGAGGATCATTCGCATCCATGTTCTTTAGGAGACTCAGCGTCATCGTTTTTGTTTCATCAGGAGTCAAATCTTTCAGTGGAATAACGTTCATGCCCATCTTATCATGCTTGCCAATCTGAATAAAGAAGGGGGTGAAGTTTGAGATAGCACAAAGAGGGACCAAAAAATGAAATGTGTATCGCGGAACTAGAAAGTTTACCTGCTCCCAATCATAAACAGAGAGCTCCAATGCTTGCGATTCTGGATCTTTAACAACCATATTGAATTCCTCATTCCACTCTGGATTTAAGTTCTTATGCCTTACAGGGGTTTTCTTTGAAGGAAGTTTTGACTCAGTGAGCTTAAGTTTTACGTAAGGATCAGATGCACCCAGTAGATCTTTCTTTTTCAGATTCATTGCCCTCAGAATCTTCACATGCAGGACCCCAACAGGTTTTTTCATTGCTCTACATGTTCGGAAAGTGAGAACAAAGTTATTCAACTAACTGAACGTGGTAGCAAAACCTTGGATGAAGAATATGATAACAAAATCTAGAAGTTTAGAAGACATACTTGGATGGATCCAATATCTGCACTTCTAGAGATTTAGGCCAAAGATACATGTTAGCAACCTGATCTTTAATAGTCTCCTGCAAAAACAGTTCCCCGATATTAGTATTATACCTTTTGGCCATAGCTACAACAGAAGTGTTATCCCCTGCACATGCAGTTATAGCAGTTTCTTTGTGTCATTAAACTCATATCTCTACACTCAAAGTTTTGATAAGAAATTCCTAGTATTCTTAACCTTAGAGAAGCTAAGCAACATATATGCTTACAGTCTTCAGTAAAATACAGGAAAGATCTCAGAAAGGATCCAGGCTGTTTATTCCAAAATAGAGCAAATGAGAGGCATAAATTGTTTCAAAAAGAAATAGAAGATCATGGACATTAGAAACTGTAGTACCTGGACAAACCTGTACAAGCCAGGGATGGACATAAGATCAGCCCCCAAAAGCTTCAATCCAAAGTCAACATGTGGCTGCATACCAATAAGAATGTACAAAGATGATGTTTTCGTTTCATTTTTCACTTAAAGAAAATTAAACGGAAGATGCAGAATCTTTACTGGACATCATAGATTCCTTGTAAGAAGGACAAGGACATACATCTTTGCCTTTCAACTGTAAATATTGCTTAAGCACAGCCTTGATGCCGACATTGATATACTGTTACCTTTCTCAAAAAATAAGATTCTACTAAGATGAATGTCAACAAATGAATGTGCCTTAATAAATTGAAGTGAGTTCACAAATATATTATATTAATGCAAGACCAAAGAGGCTGTGGAATATCCAGGATATCTGGAGCAGCTTCCCCTATCAGCATATTTAGAATCATCTTAATTCTAATCAATGCCTCGATTATTCCCCTGACCAATGTATATTCAACCCAGAAACATGCCGTTCTCCCAGTCTTGGCAGTAGGGACACCAACGAAGGCTGTAGTCATGTGCTATCATCTTCATGCATCTGCATTGTTATGGAGCCATTTTGATACACTAACTTCAACCTAAGCAACCAATTCGCTCCAGGAAGCATTGCTGCATGCAACATTTTGTGGCAAGGGAAATGGCAACCATGGTGCGGAAAATTATTTTTTGAGAAGCTATTTTAGCCAACTATGTGGGTGGGTATATGCCGGAAGGATCACGTGGATAGTGGACTTCCGAAAGCCAATCGAAGATTGAAATTGGGAGTGAAATCAGAGATGAGGCAGAGGAATTTCTCAACAAAGATATCAATAGGAGAAGATGGCATGGCCAAGATGATATAGAGAGGGTCATGGGAAAAGTCAATCAGGGTCAAATCGGTTCAATTGAAGTTAACACAAAGAGATTGTTTAACAGAAAAGAAAAAGAAAAGAGGCAGGTGTGAAGGAATTTATGAAGTACCACGGCAACGCAAAAGTAGCAGTTTCCACTTGGTAAGCAACACAGACAATTTTAATGGGGGATAGTCGACGGAAGAGGGGTCAAACATAATGAGTTGGAGTTGGAGCTGATCGTAAAGGAATATGGAGAAGACAAATACCACCTCATGTTGCACTGCAGCTTTTCATCTATGTTATGCACAATATTATTCTCCTTGTTAACATTCCAAGGGAACTACCAAGATCAGGCTATAAAGCGAGGTTGAGATGGAAAAGATTGGGAGAGTGAAAACAGCTTGGAGAACAATTTCTTAAAACAGTATCATTATACTAATCTCTTTTGTATTATTCAGAATAAAACATATAGGAGATTAATCCATAACAGTGAGATGAATGAAAAAATATAGAAAGATCATTCTTCCTTACCAACATTCTTGGTGTAAAACAAGAACTCCTTTTTGTTTTACAAGAAAAAAGGGGATAGTTTCATAGATGATTGTACCATCAAATATGTTCTCGAGTAATCAGAGAGTGGAGAACATGCCAACGATATAACCACATGATCACACAAGGAAACAAGACATAATAGCTTTGCTTTACAAAAATCCCTTTGTTTATTTCTTTTCTCCCACACACAAAAATCCCTGTTTATTTCTTTTCTCCCACACACAAAAATCCCTGTTTATTTCTTTTCTCCCCACACGTACATCTACTCCCAAAAAAAAGTCTCAGATGCATAACCAACCTTTTCCATGAGGGACACAAAGATATTGGCAAAACATGGAAAGCTTGGAACCAGAGGCTTCAGAGTAATACGTGGAGCTGCAAAAACCTGCAAGTCCACAACCTGAAATATCCACTCAAGCAATTAAATGATGGCTTTTGTTGACACTCTTTTTTGAAATTGACTTTCGTTGGCATTCTGTTGGATCAAAATATAATCAAAATGTAAAACATATGGAAAAATGCAAACCTGAACAGTTGCTTTCAATCCGAATGCTTTGACCGCAACGGTAACATTAGGATTTCCAGCCCACTTTATTGATGGTTCCATGATCAATTCTTTTTCTTCAGTAACATAGACCTTCATCCCTGCCAAATAGAAGAATCGGATGAATTTAAGCAGAATGACAATAACTTCTCACTCAACTGCTTAACCCCTTAATATTAGATATGAGCATGAATTTCAACAAATAAATGGATCAACAAAAAAAGTGACACACGGCAGACTCAAAGAGAGAGAATAATCAGTTAATTAAATTTCCTCCAAAGACAAGTTTAAGTCATTTTAGGCAACACATAACTTATGCTACGTATTATTTTTCTATTGATCTCAGCACCATGTAAGAGGAAAAAAAGAGAAAATAAAATTTGTCACAACGTAGAAAAAGACTAACCCTGGAAAGTAGGGGGTAAGGACCCCAAAGTTAGTGTTTCAAATTCAACAGAATCAATTTTATACTTCGGTATTTGTTCAGCAATAATTGGTGCCGCAATATCTTTTGCAGTCCTGCAAATTGCCTGTTTACAAATAGTTGAGTACTAGTTAGTTTATTTCTCTTTAACAAATACATAGAGGAGATAGATAATCCAAAATGCTGTTCAGGCATGGAAGTACCTTGTCCAGGTAAGGCCACATATACTCAAGAAATTTGTTGAGCCAGTCCACCTTACGTTCAGAAAATATGAAGCAAATTAAAATATATTCACTGATGAGCTACTCTAAATGCAGGCTAAAGGGCTCAATATTCTTACACGGTCATAATCCGGACATTTGACCCAGAGAGGAATTTCAGACAGCAACTGCTGCAAGCTTTTAGAATCTCGCTCAACCAATGGACGAATAACAGGGTCCTGATAATTACAAGAAATCCATTAGCTGTTCAGCCAAAAAAGGGACAAAATACTTATTGGGTACAACTGAAAAGAAGTAGCTGTAAGTAAACAGATACAGGAAAAAAATGAAATACACTGAAGAACTAGTGAAAGTGTTTAAATAAGACAGAAGCAACCAACGAAGTTGTGACCTCTTTTTTTAATTTATTTGATTGGTAGTAAGTTATGACATTTACAATTAATTTTTTAAGCATCACATTAAAATTTAACAACGCCGGTTTAAATATTCATATTCTGCAATTTGTGAAAATTTTATAGTATAATATTAGTATTACTACTAATGAAATGGTATCAAATACTTTGAGCCATAGCTGTCCACGGGTTAGGATCATTCATCTTGATGTGGTAGCATTCTCCATGATTGAACAGTCCAAAAAGCATAAAGTAAGACATGATTCCACAAGAAAGTACTTACCAAGAAAGGTGATACTCGACTAAGAAAAATCTTTTTGCCCTTTTTAGCTTGCTAGTTGGATATTTAGGACGTTCATAGGATTGAATAAAAGCACCACACCTAAGATCCTTTTGATAAGTGTCTTACTTTTATTAAGTATAGCTTAATGAGATATACTTTCAACAAAATGAAAATAAGAGTTAATGTTTTCTTCGCAAAATGTTTCATCTATTTCTTTCTATTGTTATAGTATTTGTTTACTTCCTCACTTAGATACTCTCTTGGCTACTTTTTCATCTTTCGTTTTGATCTTTAGTATTTGTGAGGACTATCAAACATGGAAAGAATTTATACAAAGAAGGATAGGAGTATAAAATTACTCATTCATGTCTTACTCTACCAATGACCTGACAGAGTGATTTCCCAACTTAACATGCCTGATGATTCTGTGAAACTGATGTTCATTTACAAACATCGATAAGTATTATCAAGTAGAAGTCAAATTATCTACAAACATAATGCTGAAATTACAAAATATTTTGGAAATATGTACTTCCTATTTGTCAAAAAAGAAACAAAATTTGAAAAATGGAAATTTTTAAGCTTTTTTTCTGAAAGCGTATAACCTTTCACATGATCGAACGATGTATGATTTGGTAATAAGCCAACCATTGTCACACTCTACAGGCCCATGTCAAGTTTTGTGTTCTCCTTATTGAATTGTGTGAATGTCTCTATCTAAAAATTTGAAGATATGGAGGTGGCACACTTCTAGTTACTTAACTAATAATAATATGTTCAAGGCATCCCCTCACGTTCAGACTCTCTTTTACCTGGGTGAAAATCCAAATACGTACTCTAATATAATATTGAATTGTGTGATTGTCACATCTAAAAATTTGAACTATTGAAGAGCACAATTGTTAATTTTACTTAATTATGTCTTTAGCAAGGCCTCCTAATGTGAAGGCTTGATTCTTTCATGGGTCAAACACGTGGGATCTTTCTTTTATGAAGGGTTGTGGTTAGATTTGAACCGAAGACTTTTGCTTGCTCTAATAGCATGTTGAATTGCGTGACATCTCGTTAAGAAACTAATCCAAAAATATCATATTATCAAGTGGATGAATCAAACAGCCAAGTGAGTATTGGCCAACCCATCTAATAAAAAGGTCTCGAGAAAAACATAAATAAGTCCGGTTTATTTGACATGCTAACTTTTAGGTTTCACCTATTTTCTACACAACTTTGGATAAACCTATTGCTAGGCTGTTATAGTTTTGCAAGCACTTGTAGGTTCACCTTATATTTGACTGAATCTAATCGAAACAAATTGTGCAAGTAAGTTACCTTTACTTTACAAATAAACAAGATGTAAGTAAAACATTGACCAATCCAACAAAACACAACTAGTGATGTCCGGTAAAGCATGCAGGTATTATTCTGAAGAGACATCGGAATCTTTAGAGCAAAAATATACTTAGTCAGTTCACGTTTTCTCGCTTGATAGTTGATATATAACTTACTAAACAGGTGTTACCAGATCCATTGTAAATGTCTCGCAAATTTTTCAAATGGTTCTAGTTAGACACTGCTATTCCTAGTTAGTGGTTCTAGTTAGTGGTTGTACAACAAATGCTTATAACATCTGCATCCATATCCATGTGATTTATTAATTCCAAATTGAACTACTCTATTTCCTACAAAGACAACGCCTGACCTCTATAAAAACGTTTTAAGTACAGTGTGTGTATTGTCTTCTAAATTTCCAATTGAAAAAAAAATAGGATGTCCATTTTACAACTCTAGATTTATAAACCTAAAATATGTGTCTTTGTGAAATGAAAATTTGCAGTACACCAAATTAGGGTTATTAGAACATTGCCCACTTTGAACTTCTAAACATCTTTTTTCTGCTATTAATGAAGTCCTAGAAGTCAGAAACGATACTGACCCCTGCATACTCCCTTCCTAGTACATTAATTAGTGAACATTTTCAAAACTTCAATTGATTCATACACCAGGCTACAGTGAGACATCCAATTTAGTAGCAATGGTGCATCGTACACTTCTCGCTAAACCAAACAATTGAACCCAGAAGTTCAAAAAGGGCAAATGTGTTGCCTCTAGTAAATTAGGTCAACTATGTTTGACTTAGACAACTATACTAGCCCAAGTCCCTACAACATCGGAAAATTGTATGCAGTTTATACTATCCACATTCCATTTCCAATTAACTGGAATCCGAATACATTATTAACTTAAATTTTTCCTTCAACTGTTAGCCCACAAAATCAAGTAACTCTTTCCTCATTTTCCGATCGGCACAACGCAAATAGTAACGGAAAACACATGAAATACAGCATAGACCCATAGACCATAGGGAAGGTAGCAATTGAAACAAAAACAGAAAAATAGAACAGAAGAATGTAAAACCTTAACATCACAGGGCTGGAAATAGATGAAGAGATAGTAACCGATCGTCAATCCACATGAAACCCCAACTCCAAATCCACAAAAACCCAAAATCGTACTCACAAAACCCATCTCAGAAAACCTTTACTCTCCTTGAACTCTTCAACTCAAGAAAATCAAGAAAAGCATATTTGTGAATCTGATATTCCTTTTCTCGTAATCTTAACCATATATGTAAACGCCATTATGATTAGAACAAGCTATTCGACTTAAAGGAAAAAGGACGAATGTGTCCTCGCATGTTCTACTTCTTTTGGCACATTCAATGCCATTGTAACCGTGTCCTTTCAAGTCTTTTCAACTATTTAGATATAGATATTTCGGACAAGCTTTAGCGCAAAGGACGCTCCGGGTTAAAGGAATAGTGTCTAAATTAACTGACACGTTAAACTTCTTGAGACGGCGATCCATATTAGGGGTACGCGTTTTTTTTATTTTCATTTTAATTAACCGTTTGGTTTGCCGACGTTATTTGCAAACTAGCAGGGCCCCACTAATTAGAGTCACCTAAATTTCATTACTATGGTCAATTTGGTTACATAATATCGAGTAATATATTTTTTTAATTTATCCCCTTTAAAATAGAGCAATCTAATAATATAGTACAACTCAAACAATTTTGAATTAATTGAAAAGTCTAATTTTACGAAAAATAACTTTCTTCAATATATACATATACTATTTTGTGTAGTAAATATAGTTGAAAACTTATAATAGTTTCTCTATCTCAACTCTCTCTTTCATTGCACTTAGGGATCATTTGGTATAAAAATTAATAATGTAGGAATTAGTAATGTTGAGGTTAGTAATACAGGGATTAGTAATATATGCAGGTCGTCTTACTCCCTAGGTCACTAAAATCATCGCTTTGGGTCCCATATTTTTTTGGAGGGCACATTTTTTTTTTAAAACTAGAAGCTTGTTATTTAAATGGGGGCCACATTTTTAAAAAACAACGTATGTATTTTATTTTTCTTTAAAAAAATAATATGTTTTATGAGTGCTATGATTTATATTAAAGAAATTGCATATGACATGAATATAAATTTGACTTTCGTAAGAAACAATTTGATGAAAATATGGATAACGAGTCCCTTGAAGAATTTTTAGAGTTAATTCCTTTATATATGACGAGTATATCAAACTATTTTTTCACTTCAAAATAAATTTGAACCAATTGAAGCATGTAAACGTATTTTTGATTTCTTATTTAGTATTAAAATACTGAGATTACTATATGATGATTTTTTTAAAAAAAAAAAAAAAAACTCTTAACCTTGAACTTTCTTTAATACATAATAGTTATTCTGATATTGATGATTTAAATTTATTTTTTGAATTAAAAGCGTTAAAAAAATAATACAGGGAGAAGATAATGATGTAATGAAAGTACTCAATCAAATAAAAAGACATGATTATTCTCCAAATACACATATTATTTATACGATAGTGTTAACAGGGAACTCTAACCGTTGCCTCAATCGATTTTTTTTTAAAACTAAAAATCATTAGATCTTCTTTAAGATCAACAGTGCCTCAAAAATAGATTGAATGAATTAGCTATATTATAATTTGAAAAAGAATTATTAAAACAAATTGATAATAAAACTGTACTTAATGATTTTGCATCTAAAATAGTTAGAAAATATATTTTAAATAAAAGTACATATGATGAAAGATAAATTTGGGTCCCTCTTATAAATTTCATTTTAGGCCTCCAATTTTGTTGAATTGGCCCTGAATATATGATTTATTTTTATCAAGTATTTGATTCATTATTTTGCACCTCATCTTGTGTTTGGTTTAAGACTTTATAAAAAAAATGTCTTTCCAACTATACTTTTGAATTAGGGAAAAGGATCAAAAATACCTTTCAACTTTAATTTATTAGTTAACTATACCCCTGCCGTTAAAACAAAGTTATACATACCCTCGTCGTTACTAATTTCAGTATTTATACCCCTCAATTGGATGAAAAGCCCCAAATCAATTAAAATGACCAATTTTACTTAAAGTATTTAATTTAACCCGACCCGACCTGCTTAATAATATAACTCATTTTTGTTCATCTTTTAAATTATCAACTTTTAAAATGTCAATTTTCAATTCTAAATTTGTACAAAAAATTTAAGTTGTAGTATTAATATGTATGCAATTTTATAAATTGTTCAAAACACAAATAGTTATAACAAACAATTAATTAATGTTAAACAACTCACATTTCAATTAACGTATTAATTTGTGTTGGGTTTATTTGGTGACACACAACTCTCTCTGATTAACTTGTAAGTTAATTTATTTAGATAAATTATTGGTACAAATACAAAACATAAATTCAAGAGAGAGAAAATAAAATAAGTGAAATGATTTGAAAGATATTTTTGTCTTTACAAAAACTTATGGCATGGTATTATTTTCTATGTATTACTAATACCTTCAAATGGAAGGTATTAGTAATACATCTTATAATACCATGTATGGGGTATATCTAATCCAATCCATGAATTAATTATACATAGCTCAAAATTATATCAAACATAGTACTAAATAATACTACCATACATGGATTATTTTTTCTAATGCGGCCTATCAAAATGACCTCTTACTGCACTACACACTACAATATTTTTCATACATGTCATCTTTTTTTGACATTATTTCTCTTCTTCCTAGTACAAAGTAAGATCACACTATTTATAGGTGATTTTTTTTTCCTTACCATGAATAGGGAGTGTTGACACCAATTTTGACTCTCTTCGACAGTAATTAACTAACGAGCTTCTCGAGTTTAAACAGCTTAAAATAATTAATTTTATAACTTAAGGCATATATATATATATATATATATATATATATATATATATATATATATATATATATAAAATAATAATAAATAAATTTAGCTTGCAAGTTATTTTACATAAAGTTCTAACACTTTTTATAATTTTTAGCTAATGTATGTTTACAATTTTTAGCTAATGTATGTGTTTACATAATTATTCATATAATTATCGTATTTTTATCATAAGGCAAAATCAAAAATAGTAATAAGAAATAAAATAAATAATATATATTTTGTTTATATAAATATTGGTTAGCTATTTAGTTATATGATAGTTTTCGTTTTAATTAATTATTTCGTAACCAAATTAATTATTTTGTTTTGTTAATCTTGAGAAGCCTGTTAATTAATTATATTAATTCGTCTTATTTAAATTTTAATCAAATTTTATAATTTAATTTGACTATTTCCTTAGAGTTCAAAACATAACCCATCTTCTGATCATATGCCAATTTGGGTTATTTGCAGCCCAATATATCTTTAGCCCTTTTCTTGTTTTTAGACCAAATCAGGCCCATTCCCCCCTTACCCATTTCACTCAGTCCATTCTGAAATTTCTGTCCCAGCCCAAAATAAAAAATACCCATCAAAAGCCCCAATCCCTATCCCCTTTTACTAAATCAGCAATCCCAGCCCGATATTAAAATCAACCCACTACATATCAATTTCAATCACAAAAGACAGCCCACCATGCAAAAGACAGCCCACCATCAAAGTACTAGCAGCAAGACCCAACCCGTTTCTTTTCTCCGTTTCCAAGGCACGCGCAGCCGCGAAGAGTGACCTCTGCCCGCGTCGTGTTTCCCTTTCACGAAAGAGACGCGCAGAGTCGAATCGTACGAGCTTCATGCGAAGAGGGCGATAGAAGAAAGGTACGATATCCCTTTGTCGTTTTTCTTAACGTCCCTTTCTCGCCTGATATCGTAGCAACAAGAGCATAAACGAATCGTCCTTGCCGAGCGAGATGAGGAAACGTCGCCCGCCCAGTACAAGGGATCGATCTCGTCCCTCCACCTAGCTTCGGATTCATACAAAGTTTGTAAGGATTAAGGGAATATTCGATTTCGAAGAGAATTTCGGGTTTTTGAATTCAAAATGGGCCTGAAGGGCTGATCCATTTTTCATCCATCTTTTCTTAAGTTGGAACCTTAATTTTCCCTCTATATATATTATTCTCGTTCACTGTGTTGAGGAGTTTTTTTTTTTTGAGTTAACTTATAGAAAGTTGGAAAACAAGGGAAATTTTACCACTACGGGCAGAAAGTTTTGAAGGAAAATGGGAGAATTTTTTTTTAGTTGGAATTTTATTTGAGTGAAAATACAAAGGGAGTTTGAGATAAATACTTTGGATACGTATTCAACGTACTTCGAAAGAAGAAGGAGATAGTGTCGGTGTTGGTACCAAATTCTGTCCGGATTTTCTTTTGGTCGTTTGTGTCCAAGTCTCTTGTGGTGAAGATTGCTGCCTCAGCTCGTCTCGTCCCTGTTCATCGCACATAAGAAGGTAACACTTTCTCCTTTGAAATATATTCCTCATCTCTTCCGTTCCGGCATTGTGTCTAAGGCCATGTTTTTTATTTTTTATTTTGTCCTTGTTTGTTAACATCTGTTATCAAATACCGGGGTTGTCTGTGATAGTATGATTTCTTTAAGCGATTTTATTGCTTTAAGAGATCCTTCTTTGCCTCAAATTGATTTCCCCCTTGCTAATATGTGTTTACGTCGTTTTTTTTTATTTTTTCTCGAAGCTGGGCATGTAAACCGTGATAGTTATTTTTTATTTTTTTATTTTTTCAGTCTTAATGTCCAGACTGTTTAGGACGAGTTTGATTGGTTTGAAATGAGTAAAATAGTTATGTTAACTGATTATTCTAAACTGTCGCAGCATTCGCCCATATTGGCATGATTTGTTTCCTCTCTTTCTGGGATCCCTGTTAGTTTTTTATTTTACTGCAAGTATGTTGAGGAAGGATATTAGTGTGTGTCCGAATTATCCTCGTTGAAATGGTAGTTGGTTGCTTCATCCTTCCTCTTTCTATGTTGTTTTGGGGTTTATTTTCTCACTATCTATCTAGAGTAGTTTGTTCACCCCTATCCCCTTTGATCGATATCCAAGTGGTTTGAGCTTGTAAGTGGAGTCAATATATAAGCTTGATTTTCTTCGTTCATCCTCCCTGTCTTAGCTTTGCGAAGGTTTGGATTTTACCTTAAGAATTGCCTGAAGTTTTATATATATATATATATATTGTTATGTGCAACATGCTTATTGTTGGTGTAAAATTAGTTGCCAGTAGTTTAGTTACCGGCAGTAAAGTCTTTGTATCGATAAGCCTCTGTCTTAATTTTATAATAAATGGTAATCATTATTAGTTCTATTGTGAATCTCCTTAAGCATTTGAGTTTAGGAGGTTAGGCTTACGCTTAGCTTATGTTTGTCGTTGTGTTTATTTTAATATCGATTCGGTAGATTTAATTCGGTCAAAAGACAAGCCTGCTATTACTTATTTGCCTCAGTATTAATCCAGCTATGTGTTTGTTAATTCCCCGTATATTTTCTATTACTCTACTGGGTGGATCCAGTCATGCCTGATATTAATGTTCCGATAATGCGCCTAACGTTTGTAAAATTTGGAATTTTGTTTGGCGCATCACTTACAGAACATGGTTTGATTGGATAATTCAGGTCCAAATAAATATGACTTCTCCTTTGTCCAGAATCTTTCATTTCTTTAGCATCGACAGCTAAATCCATTAAATTATCTCCTTTAGTCTAAGGCGCTAATTTTCTGTGTCCCATTGATGTCATCATGTGTTGCTTATTCCTTTGCTTATTTATTCATTGTTGTCATTAAGTTATGATCTCAGAATGATTTTTTTTTTTTGGTGTACTAATTTTGTTCTCTTTATCCGCATGTGAAATTCGCGCCGAGTTCACCATGACTCTCACTTTTCACCCTCGCATTTCGAGCGAGTCGCAAAGATTCGGTATCCTTCACTTGGTCGCTAGTCTTAAAAGCCGGCGAACAGATTTTTTAAAGACAAAATAGCGTGAAGAATTGAAGAATTAGGCCAAAGAGTTCAATTGTTTTATTTTTAAAAATGTCGTATTTTGTTATTTTAGGCCTAAGCCTTGTAAAATTTACTTATCATTATTTTGTTAGATTAGGACAGGGGGAAACAGGTCAAAACCCGAAAGCAGGTGGGTCCAAAATCCGGTCCAGCTGAACAGAACCCGGCTTTGGACCCAATCCGACTCTCTTTCTCTCTCTCATATGTTGTTCCTTATTTGCTTATTTGTCTTTAGTTTTAAAATTGGAAACTCCAAATCCCCGCAAAAAGCCGTAAATGTTTTATCAATTTAAACTTAATTTCAAACGGATTCTAAAAGAATAAATAAATTTTGCAAACCATTTCTTACTTAGATAGTAAAAATAAACTACATCTCTTTTTCAAACAACTAATTTTATCTTAGACATAAGCTAAATTTCAAATGAACTCTAAATCAATTTTATTTGAGTTAGATCATTTAGCCAAATATATTAGTTGTCGGATAACCGCAAGTAGGCGAATATTTTAGGTGCTTAACACCTTCTTAAATACTAATATGAATTCCCGAACCCCCTTAAATATTTTCAAATGATTTTATCTGTTTAAGTCTTTTGGAAACGTTAGTTTTCTTGATTTTTCTTAAAAAATTAAGTGGCGACTCTCAAAAGTCGAAAATTCTCGAAACAAATATATTTTCCTTTTTCGATAAAACAGGGAGATAATTGATAGTTATTTGGATAAATGAACAACCCAAAAGTTACATAAGTTACAAAGAATAATAAGATAGAATAATAGGTGGAATTAGTGGTAGATCGTGACAATATTAGTTACAACTTACAAGATTTAAACCAAAACAATGACTACATTTTTGTCAACTTATACCCACTAGCATATGCATTTAATATTTTAATTTTAATATTAAAATGCATAAACACCAACGTCCCCCCTATTCGTTTCAATATTTAAATAAGAGAGTGTTTCACAATTTAGTTGAAGATAGACGGTTGTGCATATTGAAGGCGTGCTTGAATTAACTCGTTAGCTCCGCGTCCACTGAAAATCGATACGACTATCCAGGAGAAATAAAGTACCATTGCTTACCCACAATAATCAACGTGTTGACACAAGCATTAATAGCCAACACATTACGATATTGTGCTATCTCAATTTTCATGAGCGTTTCTTAAAACAAGTCCATTCTCATTGAAAACGGCCTACTTTCATACTCACATAGATGAAATGTCGATAGTTGCCCTTTAATTTTGCTCATACGAAGTACAAACTTTCACTAGGAATTCAAAGACTGAACCTCCACAAATCATTACAGGATAGATGCACTCACATTATGTATTTGATTTTTCCACACATAAATAATTTTTAATAATTTGAAATTAAAAATTGATAAAATTAATTTTTTATTTTATTTTAAAAAATCATATATTTGATTATTTTTTCCACATATAAACTATTTTTGACTTTTTTTTAATTTATTATTCAAGTTTCTTTTTTTTTTCATTCTTTAGTGTAAAATAAGAGAATAAAAAGAAAGAAGTGTGAAGGAAAAAAAAATCCATGATTCGGTACTCCGATTTGCCCTTGCGATTATCAGCTGTAATTTATTTCCCACCCGAAGCAGAGCACACCAATAGTAAAAACCCACAGTAATCGAAACAATAATGAGAACTACAATGATTATTTTCCATGTGAAACTCAGAGTTATAGTCATAAAAGATGCAACCCATATTTTATACAAATAGTAAAGCGATTGACAGTGCCGGCTCTTCCATATAATTTTTTAGGCCACTGCCTTTGGGGGCCTCAAATTTCTACAAAATAAAAAATTATGTTTAGTTTTTTAATGAAATAGAATTAATTATTCATAATTTATATTTTTTTTTTGCTACACTCACATTTTTTAAAAATCTTTTTAACTCCTTATGCACTCTATTTCTTTAAATCTTTGATAATTAGAGTAATAATCTGTCAAAAATATGAATCAATAGTTGAAAATTGTTGAAAAAAGTAAATTATAAATATTCTTTAATTTTTTCGTAATTTTTATATTAAAGTAGGATATATCAAGTTATCAACTTTTTTAATTAGATTCTATAATTCTAACTCTTATCTTTATTTAAAATTTATCAACTTATTACTTATAGAACCATATTTTCGATTAATATGATAATTTTCTCAATAAAATGATGTTTTCAATGTTGAATTGATCAAATTTTGCTTAAAAAATAATATTTTGAAAAAGTATTTTTAAAAAGTATTTGAAAAAATAATTTATAAAAAATAGATTAAGTAATAATTTACATCTAAAAATTTTAAAAAATAAATAAATATAAATATTTTTTTTAAAAAAAAATTAGGCCTCTAATTAAAATTTCGCTTTAGGCCTCGAATTATATTGAGCCGCCCCTGGCAATTGATAGAAAAACAAACAAATCAGCAAGTACAAGGCAATGAACTCAGTGGTTGCTCTAGCCATGGCTGGTTTTTAGGGGATGTGATTATAGGAGAGCGAGCTTTTTCAGAAATATCTGAGAAAGAATGGGATAAATAGACCCTTAGTAGTCATTCGTTTTTCAAGGACTGAGATATTGAACTGAGCTACTGTAGTGTGCAGGACTGAGACACTGAACTGAGCTACTGTAGTGTGTAGGACTGAGATACTGGACTTAGATACTGGACTGAGATACTGGACTGTTAGTATGCGCTTTTTCTTTTTTGAAATGTAAAAAAATGAAATAAAGGGTGTGTTTGGTACCAAGGAAAATGTTTTTCTAGAAAACAAGTAGATTTTAGACTTATTTTTTTATATTTGGTTGGTGAGTAGAAAATATTTTACGAAAATAATTTTTAGTATTTGATTTATGAATGAAAAATGTCTCTGAGAGACATCTTTTATTATTATTAGAGTAGAAAATAATTTATGAAATTGAAAATATTTTTTAAAAATAAATTATTATTTTATGGAAAAATGACAAAAATCTCTCCCTTAAGTTCACTTATTACTCTTATCCCCTATTAGTTTTAAAAATACCTAAATTTCCTCATTTTTAAGTCAAATGAGACGGATACAAAAATGTGACAAAAAATGAGGCGGAAAAATGTGACAAAAATGAGGCGGATACAAAAATGTGACAAAAAATATATAATGTATCCGCCACCTTTTTATTGTATCAGCCCTATTATGTCAGTGTTTTTGTATATTTTTTAGGGATTTTGATCATTAGAAACTTATAAGGGATAAATGGTCATTTAGCCCTAAAAGTATGTTGTTTATGTCATTTGCCCATTTATTTTGTCTTTTAAAACAAATATAAATTTCTATATCAAAATTATAATAAAAGAGGACTATATGCAAAAAAAAATCTTCAAGTAAACTATACACTAAAAACATTTTTTTTTAAAGTTAAATCGCGCATTGCCATTTTATTAATAAGTTTATACACTAAAAACATTTATTATTTTACTTTTCATATTTTTATTGTATCTCAAATACTATTTTTAAAAAAATTATGTTATTTTTTAATAGTTTATATTCATCGTTATGAAGTAAGGTGCAACGCACGTGCCCATATACTAGTATATATATATATATATATATATATATATATATATATATATGTATGTATATATATGTATGTATGTATATATCATCATCATACATTATTATAAGAGGGAAAAAAAGTTAAAAGTTGAATTACAATTTTACCACTATTATAAATTAAAATGTTATAGAAGCATTTAATTATTTAATTTAAATGTTAAATTGTATCATATTGATAAAAATGTGGATGACTTTTGCATTTCCTTAGATTAACTCTATGGCAAAATTGAACAAAACATCATATCTTTTCTACCCTAAATTAAATATCCTTACTTAATTGAACGAATTAATGAAATATTATGTCGACGCATATATTAACCAAAAAATTACTTTAAAACAAAGGGAAAAGGGTCAAATATGCCCCTAAACTATTCGAAAAGGTATATATATACCGTCCGTTTAAAGTTTGGTTCACTCATGCCCTCGCCGTCCAATTTTTGGTCCAAATATGCCCTTATAGGCGTTAATTGCCATGTTGGACATATCCAACTCATTTTTTTATTTCTTTAAATGCCACATGAAATTGTCATGTCATTTTGATCTTACCACATGACATTTATATGAAAATGGAAAGATATTCAGACTATAAACACCTATAAATCAACCCCCTTTTAAATAAATTATCCGACCCATTTTTAACAATTTTATTTATTTTTCTTTTTTCGATAAATCCCGAAAATGAGTAATGTTTAATAAAAAATAAGAAAAATAGGGAAAAAATATAAAATTAACACAAAAAATTCACAAATACATATAGTAATCTTAAATCTAACAATTCAATATTTTTTTAAAGTTTTTCTTTTTTCGGTAAATCTCAAAAATGAGTAATTGATTAATAAAAATATGAAAAGTATGAAAAAAATATAAATTAACGCCAAAAGTTCACAAATAAATAAAGTAACATTTCATTTTACAATTTTTTTAAAAATTTATATTTTTTTCGACAAATCCCGAAAATGAGTAATTTATTAATAAAAAAGGGAAAAATATGAAAACAAAATAAAAAATTTACGTCAAAATTCACAAATAAATACAGAAACCTTAAATTCAATAATTTCAACATTTTTTTATTTTATATTTTTTTTCTTCATATTTTCCTATTTTTTATTTGTGAATTTTTTGCGTAATTTTTATATTTTTTCATATTTTTTGTTAATAAACTCATTTTTGGGATTTTCCAAAAAAATAAAAATTTAAAAATGTTGAAATTGTTGAATTTAAGCTTACTGTATTTATTTTTTAATTTTTGGCGTTAATTTTATATTTTTTTCATATTTTTTATCAATCAATTACTCATTTTTGGGATTATAAAAAAAATAAAAATATTAAAAAAATTGTTTAAATTGAATTTAATGTTACTATAATTATTTGTAAATTTTTTGCGTTAATTTTGTATTTTTTTTTTCATATTCTTCATATTTTTTTATTAATCAATTACTCATTTTAGAATTTTATCGAAAAATTAAAAATTAAATAAAATTGTTGAAAATCGATTGGATAATTTATTTAAAAGGGGGTTGATTTATGGGTCGGATTAGGTGTTTATGAGTCCGAATATCTTTCTATTTTCATATAAATATCATGTGGTAAGGTCAAAATGAAATGACAATTCAATGTGACATTTAAATAAATGAAAAATGAGTTGGATATGTTCAACATGACAACTAACGCCTATAAGGGCATATTTGGACCAAAAGTTGAACGGCGAGGGCATGAGTGAACCAAACTTTAAACGGAGGGTATATCTACACCTTTTTGAATAGTTTAGGGGCATATTTAACCCTTTTCCCTAAAACAAAATATCTCAAAAAAAATAATCACTAGTATTTTTACTTGAATAAAAGTGATTAATGTGAAAAACTGAATTACACTTTTATCCTCGTTATTATTTTTATTTTATGGACATTATGTGTGTATAATTAATTATACAAATATTTTATCATCAATTGTATTAAAAATTAAAAAACATATCACTAAAAATACAAATTTAACAAAAAATATTTTATCTATCAAATTATTATCAACTTAATATACTGAAAAATTAAAATCAATTAATCAATTTGATAATATATGAAATCATACATAATCAATGGACGCACAAACTCATTAAAGGGACTACAAGTCTAAGACATACTCACATACGTAATAAAAAACAAAAACAAAAAAAGGCAAAGGAAAAGTAAAGGAAAAAGTTTTGGAAGTATAAGATGAACCGAAGCCTTTTTTTTTTAATTTAAAAAAGCATCTTATTCGATCTTTTCAGGGACGGAAAAATAAATAATTCAGCAGACCCAAAATTATTTATAGAATTAGGGTTTTCTTTTTAGTTCTCTACATCTTTGCCTTTCCTCAGTTATATTCCTCTTTCTCTCGAAGTCCGTATATCGCTCTGTAATCGTGTTGATTGCTCAAAGCATTTCAATGATTTGGGACTTTTAATCGATTGTGATTGGTGGATTTAGCTGAATCAATAAAGATCCTCTCTTTTGGTTAAAATTCTTTAATTTTTATGAATTAGGGTTTCTGATATATGATTATGATTTCCGATACATCGGCGAGCTGATTCACGGTTCTGAAGGGGTTTTGGGTTTTGTATGGAAACTCGGAGCCGGAAGCGGGCGGAGGCCACCTCATCAGCGCCTTCTTCTTCTTCCTCTGGGCCAACCACTCGCGCCGCTAAGAGAGCCCGTGTCACCGCCGTTTCTACTTCTACTTCCACCGTCAATTCCACTCCGGTTGCCCCAACTGCATCGATCTCTACTCGTTCCCGCATCACAACTCGTTCTCAGGACTCACTAGCATCTTCTACACCCATGGACTCGACCAATGAATCTTCTGGGTCAGCTAGCCGAAACCGCCGTGGTAAGAACCCTAGTCATGGTTCCGATAAGGATAATTTGGATAAAGGTAAGGAGAAAGAACATGAGGTTAGAGTTAGGGATAAAGAAAGGGATAGGGATGCCGAGCGGATTCTTGGATTGAACATAGATTCTGGTGGTGCTGGTGAGGACGATGATAATGATAGCGAGGGCGGTGTTGGGATTTTGCACCAAAATTTAAATTCAGCAAGTAGTGCTCTTCAGGGACTACTTAGGAAATTGGGTGCTGGATTGGATGATTTACTCCCTAGCTCTGGCATGGGGTCGGCATCATCATCCCACCAAAGTGGCCGGCTCAAGAAGATATTAGCTGGTTTAAGGGCGGATGGGGAGGAAGGAAAACAGGTTGAAGCTTTAACTCAGCTGTGTGAGATGCTATCCATTGGAACAGAAGACTCCCTGTCCACATTTTCTGTGGACTCATTTGTACCGGTACTTGTAGGACTGCTCAATCACGAGAACAATCCTGACATTATGCTTCTTGCAGCCCGTGCTCTTACCCATTTGGTTGACGTTCTACCTTCTTCCTGTGCTGCTGTTGTCCATTATGGAGCTGTTTCATGCTTTGTAGCTCGCCTGCTTACAATTGAATACATGGACTTGGCTGAACAGGTGAGTGAATTAACTTGTGTGGAACATGTACACGTTAAGGATTGTTTTTTTTTCAACTCTGATGCTAATGTTTGCGTTTAACAGTCTTTGCAAGCTCTAAAGAAGATATCTCAGGAACACCCAACTGCTTGTTTGAGGGCTGGTGCGCTGATGGCTGTGCTTTCTTATCTCGATTTCTTTTCTACTGGTGTTCAGGTAGAAGAATTCCTTTCATGATTAACTGTATGATGGTTTTGTATAATCTTTGATTAACTCTATCCTGATTTTATGGAATTCAGTTTTAGAGAAACAAGCAACCTTCCTCCTTACAGTACCTATATAATTATTTCTAACTGTTTATCCTTCCATAGAGAGTAGCATTGTCCACTGCTGCTAATATGTGCAAGAAGCTTCCTTCAGATGCGTCCGACTTTGTCATGGAAGCTGTTCCTCTCTTAACGAATCTCCTCCAATATCATGATGCAAAGGTAAATCATCATCATGTTATCTTCCCATATACCCTCTTCCCGAGCCCCTCCTAGTTTGGTCAAACAACACTTTTGTTTCTTTAGTGTCATCTTTTGGTGCTTGTGTCTACAGGTATTAGAGCATGCTTCCATCTGCTTGACCCGTATTGCTGAAGCATTTGCGTCATACCCAGAAAAGCTTGATGAACTTTGCAATCACGGACTTGTTACCCAAGCTGCCTCCCTCATCTCAACCAGCAACTCTGGAGGTGGACAGGCTTCACTCAGCACGTCAACCTACACAGTACGTTTAAATCCTCCATATGTTGGTTATTTATGACCTTGATGGCTGTATTCTGACTTGACGAGTGTTGCAGGGTTTAATTAGGCTACTTTCGACATGTGCTAGTGGCTCTCCGCTTGGAGCTAAAACCTTACTGCTGCTTGGAATAAGTGGAATACTCAAGGATATTCTATCAGGTTCTGATCTTGTGGCCACTGTGTCTATTTCACCTGCCTTGAGCAAACCTCCGGAACAGGTGTGCATCACTAGTTTTAGTGTAAATTCATGCTACAATTGTTATTGTTTCGTGTAAACAATTGAAACTAGTAGTGCATATTATAGTATAGATTTTCTATAGCATTGAAAGATAGTTGACTAAGCATATGTCAGTTTGCTAGGCAGATGTGTGCCATATTTCAATTTTACATCCGTTCTTTGTTGAAGTTCAAGCACTACATGTTTATAAGCCACTTGGATGTCAAATAAGTAACAAAATGAGTAAAGTGCCTGGTAGATAAAACCTGTTATGATCAAATGTAGTACTCCATGGTCCCCACATGGAGTAAAATAATTATCATTTAAGTTATTTTTTGGAGAAAGTTGTTTTTGAGTTGGGTTTTTCGTCAGTATATTGGAAACAACCTCTCTGCATTGCAAAGGTAGAGGTAAGGGTACATCCTGCCCTCCCCTGACCTCACTTGTTGAATTACACTGGGTGTGTTGTAATTTATTCTTGGTAGTTGAAATCAATTAATATTCAATAAATTGTTTTAATGTCCCCAAAACAAATACTTATAGTGATCTGAAATCTTGAACTGAGAGAAAGAGAATTACCAAAGTAAGGAAGTGAAGACCTTGACAGCTTGACTTGTGACCGTTGGTTTAGATTTTTCTGTTTGATATGCCTAATTTCCTATTCTTAGACATAACTATGCATTTCTTCTCACTATCACTATTATTCTTAATTCTTCATAGAAAAACTAACATTTCTAGATTATCTTTCAAATAACTATATCATTAAAATACTTGAATCATTTTAGGCATTCAATAGATAACAATGTGTTTCTCTCCTCCTACTCCGATAGCACTCTCCGGTCAATTCTTCTCTCGGATTGACAGGTTATCGGAGAACCACCACCGAGAACAATTCAAAGAGAAGAGTTCCTCTTATTTCCTGTCTGGAGTAAATTTAGATTTCATCCTGAAGGATTAACCGCCAAACTTGTACTGTAGGTAGGTATTTATTCAAGAAATTAAAGTTCAAACTAGTACATCAATCATCAAATTCTGATAATAAAGAAAATGACTTCATGAAGGCATTCTTATCATAAATCATAGGAAATTGTAATCAGGAGCAGTGTTATCAAAGGCGAAAAACGCAAAAAAGCTGTAAGGTCCGTGGGGGCTTTAAGTGCTAAGTGCAAATAAAGTGTGTACGGCTCCAAATACCTTAGCTTATGGGACAATCATACCCTTTTTATTATAGGGTTGGGGGAATGTAAAGAAGACAAAATATCATTACAGAACAAATTCTGTTGTCCATATGCATAATATTATGTACTATAGTGCAGATATCGTGTTCCTTCCGCCATCACATGATTGTGCTGTGTTAGGTAGTATCTTGACTGCCTTTTTGAGCGGCTGTGCAAAGCCCTCTGCAGATCCAACCTCAATAATTGACCTTCTTGGTACTTCCCTTCCCGCTTGAACATGGATTATCCGGGTTATGCACCTTTGAATATACATATACCAAATTTGTCTAAAGTTAGTACATTAACCATCCAAATTAAATAAAATTAAATTAAAAGTCACCTATAACACGTCCAAAAATATCACATTCCTCATGTTTAACGATTATGTCTAAACTAATCATTTGACTCATTACCTTCTGAAAACAAGGTAGTATCATTACAATGTGTTAGTGGTCCAGATACTTGTTTTCAACTTCCAACTTGAAAATACTTTTTTGCCACTTCAAACTATAACTGTCCAAATCCCTACTTGGTGTCCTAGTGGAAAACTGGAGATCATTACCGTTATTGAGAAATCCATAGTTTTAGCTTCAAAACTTGGTGGATATTGAATATTCAAATGTAGTATTCTAGAATGTCAATCAAGTATTATGAATAATTGGTAAAACAACCTTCGAATATAAGTTTTGGAACACTTCATGGGTTTCTGGTTAATTTTTTTTGTTAGTATTTGAAGACTCAAATTGTTTGCACTGATGTCAATTGAACATTAATAGTGTCAAATATGACTTTGTGATTAAGCTTGTCATGGGCAGACAGAACTATCTAAAAATAATTTAACAGCTTCCATGTCTGGAGTATGTTATGAAGAACCTTACAACAACATACGTAGTATCACACAAGTGAGGCCTGGGAAAGGTAGGATTTACCTTTCTTGGGCATTATAATTTTTTTTTGTGTTATTCTGCTAGTTGACTCGATTTTCTTGTGAATTTAGAAGGCAATCTAAGACTTATTAAATTTACTCTTGTTGCATAATCATCTGGTTTCGTGGAGCTAGTCCTTGAGCAAATGGCCATGAAATGACGCCCTCTCTCTGCTGTGTACAAACTATTTCTTCTGAAAGCTGCTTGTATTTCTTATAATGACATTAAATGAATTTACGCTCTGTTAGATTTTTGAGATCGTGAATCTGGCAAATGAGCTCCTTCCTCCGCTGCCTCAAGGAACCATCTCTCTTCCAACCGGCACTAATCTGCTCATTAAAGGTTCTGCTATAAAGAAATCTTCTGCTAGTGGTTCTACCAAACAGGAGGATATGAATCCATCTTCCCAGGAGGTTTCAGCTCGAGAAAAATTGTTGAATGATCAGCCTGAACTTCTGCAACAATTTGGAATGGATCTTCTTCCTGTTCTAATCCAGGTTAGTATTATAATTACAATCCATTGTAAATTGCTGCCACCATCTTACAACTGCGATGGTGGAGATTTACCAGACAAAACCCTGTTGTTTTACTCGTCAGGTATACGGATCCAGTGTGAATAGTCCAGTTCGCCACAAGTGCCTCTCAGCTATCGGAAAGCTTATGTATTTCAGCGGTGCAAATATGATTCAATCTCTAAATAACGTCACTAACATATCAAGGTATGAATATAAACAATACAAGCTTGCAATTTTTCTTCGGGAGTTGATCTGGGATGGAATGGTTATCCAAGTGACAATTTTTATATGCGTCATATTTCTTTGGTAGTGAAAGTAGTGCTTCGTTTATGATTCCTATGTAGTTTCTTGTCTGGAGTATTGGCTTGGAAGGATCCTCAAGTGCTGGTGCCTGCTCTTCAAGTAGCAGAAATACTAATGGAAAAGCTTCCTGGAATTTTTGCCAAGATGTTTGTGCGAGAAGGTGTTGTTCATGCCGTAGATGCTCTGATATTGTCTCCCTCCCATGGTTCTTCTACTTCCCAGCCATCTTCTGCTGAGAAGGAAAACGATTGTATACCCGGGTCATCTCGTTCTAGACGTAACCGACGCCGTGGCAGTAATTCAAATGCAGATGCAAGTTCCATTGAGGATCCTAAAAGTCCAGTTCCAGGGAGTGGATCACCACCAAATTCACTGGAAATACCAAAGACCAGTTCTAACCTTCGGATTGCAGTCAGTGCAGGTGCCAAATCTTTCAAAGATAAATACTTCCCTTCAGATTCTGGGGCTACGGAGGTTGGTGTTACAGATGATCTTTTACGATTGAAGAATCTCTGTATGAAGTTGAACACTGGTGTTGATGAACAAATATCTAAACCTAAAGGAAAATCAAAAGCTTCTGTTCCTCGGCTTGGGGATATTTCTGCCAGTAAGGAAGACACCTTGGCCGAACTGGTAGCTTCCATGCTGGGGGAGCTCAGCAAAGGGGATGGTGTATCAACTTTTGAGTTCATTGGAAGTGGAGTTGTTGCAGCTTTGCTGAACTATTTTACATGTGGATATTTTTCAAAGGAAAGAATCTCAGATGCTAACTTGTCTAGGCTTCGACAACAAGCACTCAGAAGATACAAGTCTTTTATTTCAGTTGCCCTTCCTTCCAGTGTAGGTGGGAATATGGTTCCTATGACTGTTTTGGTTCAAAAGCTTCAAAATGCTTTGTCTTCCTTGGAGCGGTTCCCTGTTGTGCTGAGTCATTCTTCAAGATCATCTACTGGAAATGCACGACTTTCTTCAGGTTTAAGTGCTTTGTCACAACCATTCAAGCTACGCCTTTGCAGAGCTCAAGGAGACAAGACCCTTCGTGACTACTCTTCAAATGTTGTGTTGATCGATCCTTTAGCAAGTCTAGCGGCTATTGAAGACTTTCTGTGGCCTCGAGTTCAGAGAGTTGAGTCTGGTCAAAAGGCCTTGGCATCAGTAGGCAACTCTGTTTCTGGGACCACCGCTGCAGGGGTTGGTGCTTCATGCCCATCGACCTCTACTCCCGCTTCGGGATCTCGTCGTACACGATCTAGGTCAGCGGTTAATATAAATGATGGTGCAAAGAAAGACCCACCACAGGAAAAAAATGGAAGTTCGTCCAAGGGCAAAGGGAAGGCTGTTCTGAAGCCTGCTCAAGAAGATGGCAAGGGACCCCAGACAAGAAATGCTGTTCGAAGACGAGCTGCATTGGATAAAGAAGCAGAAGTTAAATCTGTGAATGGGGAATCTAGTTCGGAGGTATATTTCTTCATACCTTCTTTCTTTGTTGAAGATCGCTGTTTAAATAGTAAGTTATGTAATAATAAATAAATGAGAAGATGTTAAGAAAAAAACAAATGAATGAGGAAAATATGATTAAAATTTGTATTTGGCGCATCTTCATCTTCATCAATATTACAGCAGAAGAGTAATTTCTATTATATCCTTCAAAATGAAGGAGATAATCTTGATATAAGGGATGTCATTCAGAAATAGCATAAAAGAGAAATAGGATACAGGGGGAAAAAAAAATTGTATGTTTGCACTGAATAATAACAAAAGCACAGAATAGTCTGGTCTTGCCCAATATAAAGTAGGGGAAAATAGTATTTTCTGACCTAGTCACATGTTTCTATAACCTAAGAGTGTAGCGTAGTGGTCACATGATTTAGCTTTTGAATCTTAGAGTTAAATTTGAATTAGTTATGTCTCTCTTTTGAACATTTTTTTGATAAGGCTCTCTCTTGACCATCAGGTTTCATTTGCTGAAATGAAACAGACATACTTATTTAAAACTTTGATGTTCCTCCGAATCTTTTTGCTTCCATTTTCATCTCCGGAGTAGTTGCTGGTTTACATGACTAGATTAACTTTTTCATCCCACTGCTTGTTGTGATGTTTAGGATGATGAATTGGAAATGTCACCTGTTGAAATTGACGACGCTTTGGTTATTGAGGATGAAGATATATCTGATGATGATGAAGAGGACCACGATGATGTAAGCTATTGAACTTCTCCTTGCTTTTTTAAAAGCTTGTATCAAGATCCTTGTTTTTTAAATTTCAGATTCTGGCATTTTTAATTAACTTAGGTAACAGATAGTCGTGTTGCTTGGGCTCTTCAAAATGTCCATGCATGTGTTGACACGGGGCGCGTCAACATTTTGCTAGAGTTCGAGCAACATGGTTGAGAGCAGATTTGCATTCTCAATTTGCATTTTTTCAGCTCATCTCCCCAGATCAACTTGAGCAGCTCTTTTAATTTTATACGCAGTTGTATTAAAGATGCTTTTCTGAAATTGTTGCTGATGCTTTAGGTGTTGGGTGATGATTCTCTTCCTGTTTGCATGCCGGACAAAGTTCATGATGTCAAATTGGGCGATTCTTCGGAAGATAGTCCTGCCACACAGACTCCAAATGATAATCAGACAAATGCTGCTGGTGGTTCAAGCAGCAGAGCTGCTTCTGCTCAGGGATCTGATTCTGTTGAGTTCAGGAGTGGGAGTTCTTATGGTTCAAGGGGTGCAATGTCATTTGCTGCAGCTGCCATGGCTGGACTTGCATCTGCGAACGGTAGAGGTTTGAGAGGAGCTAGAGATCGTCATGGTCGCCCTCTATTTAGCACTAGTGATCCACCCAGACTTGTATTTTCTGCTGGTGGAAAGCAGCTTAATAGACACTTGACTATCTACCAGGCCATCCAGCGCCAACTTGTCCTTGACGAGGATGACGAAGAGAGGTACGGTGGCACTGATTTTCCGGCTAGTGACGGAAGCAGACTTTGGGGTGATATTTACACTATCACATACCAAAGAGTTGACAGCCAAGCAGAAAGGTCTACGAAAGGGGATGGGAGCTCAACTTCCACCAAGTCTAATAAAGCTAGTTCTTCAGCAAGTGCCAGCGCTGATCCCTCGTTGCATCGAGCATCATTGTTAGATAGTATATTACAGGGAGAACTTTCTTCTGATATGGAGAAAAGCAATTCTACTTACAACATTTTGGCCCTTTTACGTGTAGTAGAGGGATTAAACCAGCTGGCCCCACGATTACGTGTGCAGTCAGTTATTGATGATTTTTCTGAAGGCAAAATATTGAGTTTAGATGAGCTCAATACTACTGGTGTCAAAATTCCCTCGGAGGAATTTGTAAACAGCAAGCTCACTCCAAAGTTGGCCCGACAGATACAGGATGCTCTAGCCCTTTGTAGTGGGTCTCTTCCATCATGGTGTTCCCAGTTGACAAGGTCCTGTCCGTTTCTTTTTCCATTTGAGACTCGGCGCCAGTACTTTTATTCAACGGCCTTTGGATTATCTAGGGCTTTATATCGGCTTCAACAGCAGCAAGGTGCAGATGGAAATGGATCTACCAATGAGAGAGAAGTCAGGGTTGGGAGGCTACAGCGCCAGAAAGTCCGTGTCTCTAGGAATCGTATTCTGGATTCTGCTGCAAAGGTAATGGAGATGTACTCTAGTCAAAAAGCTGTTCTTGAGGTCGAATATTTTGGTGAAGTTGGCACTGGTTTGGGCCCAACTCTGGAATTCTATACCCTGTTAAGTCGCGATCTGCAGAAAGTTGGACTGAGAATGTGGAGAACAAGTTCCTCATTAAGTGAACATTCAATGGAAGTGGGTGTGGATGAAAAATTTAGTGGGGGTGATAAAGAGCTTGTCCAAGCACCCCTTGGATTATTCCCACGTCCCTGGTCAGCAACTGTTGAAACTGCAGATGGCAACCACTTCCCGAAGGTGATTGAATATTTCAGATTGCTAGGGCGTGTGATGGCGAAAGCACTTCAAGATGGACGGCTATTGGATCTCCCTCTGTCAACTGCATTTTACAAGCTTGTTCTTGGCCAAGTAAGGGCTTCTTTCTTTTTTTTTGTTTTGCATGTGATTGCCATATGTGATTTAATTGTTGCATTTGTCTTTCTATTTTAATGTTTTTCTTTGCTAACATTTCTTTGCTTCAACATTGTAGGAGCTTGATCTGTATGATATTCTTTCTTTTGATGCTGAGTTAGGGAAGACTTTGCAAGAGTTGCAAGCTCTTGTTAGCCGTAAACAAAATCTAGAATCAATTGGAGGCCAGGGCCAAGAGAACATTAATGATCTGCATTTTCGTGGGATCCCAGTTGAGGATCTTTGTTTAGATTTCACACTCCCAGGCTATCCTGAATATGTTCTGAAAGCAGGCAATGAGAATGTATGCTGCTTTTCTTGGATGCCATTTCATCTTTTTGTCCTCTTCATCATTTTGTTTGATTTGTATACTTCAATTGGAACTTGCAGGTGGATCTCTGTAACTTGGAAGAATATGTTACTTTGGTGGTTGATGCCACTGTGAGGACTGGAATTGGGCGGCAGATGGAAGCATTTAGATCTGGATTCAATCAGGTTTGTTGCTATCATGGGATTTTAGCTAATTAGAGGTGCATCTAGAGACTATATTTAAATGATAATTTTGGTGCAACTTCCACTTAATTAATTCATCAGTTACCTGATACTTCCTTGATATCATCCTTCATCTTACGATAGTGAAATAACCTTTCGGCTCCACAACTTTCAGGTTTTCGAGATTTCAGCTCTGCAAATATTCTCTTCTACTGAGTTGGACTACCTGCTTTGTGGCCGTAAAGAGTTATGGAAGGTAATGTTTTGTTTCTCATGAACCCAGTATAGCACAGTGTGATCTTGTATGCGTCCAGCTCTTATTGAATTTCACTTCTTTTGCTTATCCAGGCTGAGACGCTTGTAGATCATATCAAGTTTGATCATGGATATACAGCCAAGAGTCCCGCCATCGTATATGTAAGTTTGTTCTTCAGCTATCAGTGGAAGTGTACTGCCTGAGACAGTTATGTTGTCAAGGTAGCCTTCGTCTGTCTATTATATTGGCTTCAAACTGATGTTAACTTTTAAATTTGATTCTGATCAGTTATTAGAGATTATGGGAGAGTTCACTCCTGAGCAGCAACGAGCATTCTGTCAGTTTGTGACTGGTGCTCCCCGGCTTCCTCCAGGTGGTCTGGCCGTGCTCAATCCTAAGTTGACAATAGTGAGAAAGGTATGCTCTAGTTGGCTAAAATATTAGTCCTATCTGTTAATTTTCTCTGCAGAGGCTGACTGTCATATCTTCTGAGCAGCATTCATCTAGTGCTAGCAATACAGCACCAAATGGTAATATGCCATCAGAATCTGCAGACGACGACTTACCTAGTGTGATGACATGTGCTAACTACCTGAAGCTGCCTCCCTATTCTACTAAGGTATGATTTCTCCCCAATTTGTCGGCTGTTGGTATGGCTTTACTTTTCCTCTCATCTGCTTTCCTATCACAGTTGTAGAATTTTTCCTACTCTTGTCTGTCTCGTCTCCATCTATGTCTTGGGAGTTGGGAGGGTCAAATGATATTGTTAATCCTTACACATCTCTCTGCAGGATATAATGTACAAAAAGTTGATCTATGCTATCAATGAAGGTCAAGGATCATTTGATTTGTCATAAGTTACATGACAAATGGACTTGTGCATACAACTTGGAAATTATTGGTGTCTGGTCCTAAATAATGGCGGCTCTGGGCCATCCTCAACTAACACCACCTAGGTTTGTATTCATCAGAATCTGCTGTTGTATATCTTTATATAGTTATATTCCTTTTCAACAGCTTTTCCTCTATTCTGATTGCTAGTTTCATTACTGCAGCGTTGTTGTGGAGATTGTAAAATGAACAATTTGTTTGTTTGTTTTTGAGCCATGCATTTAGTCCCCGCTGATTTAACTGCTGCCTTAAAGCATTTTGGCATTTTCAGATTATTTAACTCTAGCATTTGTGTTTTGTCTGCTTTGTTTCACAGCTTACATTGGCACCTTGCTTTGATCGAATGATGAAGACAGGATTTTTTTTTTCTTTTGCGGGTGTTCTTTTGCTACAAACAGTTGTAAATATGTAGGAAGATTATCTTCTTTCAATTTTGACTTTTTAAGGTCGTGCAGCACATACATGTAAGGGCACCGATGTTGCCGCCTTCTTAGCTTCTTGCAGATATGAGGAACGTTGTCTCTCTGATATTTCAGTTATTAGTTAATTAAAATCATCCAATAAATTGGCCATCTTAGCTGAGGGCTACAAAGATGCATGATTTTGGGATTTCAAGTGTTTGTATAAATCACAAGTTACAGGTCTGTTATCCAAGAACAAAATTCTACTTTGAAGTCGCACAAAGTGTGATAATTTAGGGATAGAATGTGATCGCTGTCTTTTACTGTTATGGGACACCTGTTTAATGCGAGATGTTAAGACTTAAATCTTAATAAAAGGAAATAACAAAAAAAATGAAAAATAACATACCATATAGGATGTAATTATATTTGCATTGAAGGTTTATATTAAGTCAATGCAATTTTCATTAGGGAAAAGGGTCAAAAATACTGTTCAACTTTGATTTTGTTGTTTAATTTTACTCTCACCGTTAAAATAAAGTTAAATTTACACCTTCCGTTACTAATTTCACCGAAATTATCTGTCATTAGAAAGAATTCCCAAAATCGATCCGAATTGATCCAATTATCCGTTTATTTTAAAGAAAAATTTATTCCTTATTTTTAACATAATGATCCGATCCATCTAGGATAACCCGGTATCAATACCCGATTAACCCAACATCCTATTATCCATCCCATTACTTTCAGTGTAACAAATGGTAGATAGAGCAAAAACATAATAAAGAAATAGGCACAAGAGTTTTGCATAATCTAGAGACTAACACGATATCACAACCATTTATTTGCTTACTGCTTCTTCAATAGCAGGGGTCCAACGTTATCTTCGATTTCCTTATTGTGCTTCACGTGACTTCCATCACATAGAGTGAAAGTCCTAGACCTCCAACACTTGCACACAAAAATCTCCACTTACTAAAATTACCAACTAAATTCAGTTTGAAATGTTATTCTAGCAAGAGTTCCAGAATCAAAAAAGAATTACAATCAATAATAAGTAGGGAGATATCAATGACTCTGTTCTCCAATTCAATGATTAGTAAAAGTAGATAACATATGGTCCTCTTCCCAACCAATTAAAGAGCGGGGAAGGAAGGTCTTCGTTCAACATCGAGCCCCTCAAGTCACTCCCTTGATACTCTTCAACTTACAGTCCTCAATTTTGATGTCAATGGAGAAAAGGAGATTCGAGAGAGAATGGGTGAAATGGGATGGGTAGTAGGACATTGGGTTAATGGGTTAATTGGTACTGGGTATCCTAAATGGGTCGGGTTATTGGCTAAAAATAAGGAATAGAATTTTTTTTTTAAAAAAAAAAATCGGGTAATTGGATCAATTTGGGTCGATTTGGGAATTCCGTCTAATGAAGGGTAATTTTGGTGAAATTAATAACGGGAGGGGTAAATTTAACTTTATTTTAACGGCGATGGTAAAATCAAACAATAAACCAAAGTTGAAGGGTATTTTTGATCCTTTTCCCTTTTCATTATTATGTGATTTAATGAAGTAAAATAAACTATAAATTTAAACGCATGACATATATATATTGACTTGATATAAACACTCGAAGTTGATTTTAACATCACTCGGAGATAACACTCACCTAACTAGCCTAAGTAACTTTTAAAGGGATCATATATTTTGACTTTTATTAATTTAATTCATTTTGATTCATCAAATTCAATCCAATTTGTTCATATTACCGATTTAGCAGTGTACCTGAAAATTTCCTATTTACATACTGGAAACTCTCGATTCAATTAGTCGATTGAAAGAAGAAAAAAGACTCAAAATTTCCTATATCATTCCTTCGGAAAAAAAAAATCAATTGAAAACTCTCTATTTCATTCGTCGACTTTATATTCCATTCTTTGGAAAAAAGAAATCGATCAAAAATAAGAAAAACGACTAGAATTTCCTTATTTCATTCTTCCGGAAAAATAACAAAAACTCTCCATTACATTCGTCCATTGAGAGAAGGAAAAAACTAAATTTTTCTGTTTCATTTTTTTTAGAAAAAAATAAATTCAACTGAAAACTCTTTATTCCATTCATCGACTGAAAAAGAAAAAGAAAGGAGCTCCGTTGAAAATTTTGAAATCTTAGCAGGCGCTTGCTTCGTTGCTCTTAAACTGCACATTTAGGTTTATTTTCATCTAAAAATTGGGCGATATCATTAGTCAAGCACCATTTGTTTTCATTTTCTTTTCTTGTACTTGTTGGTTTCATTTTTCTCGTTAGAAATTTTTTGTTGCTCTATTTAACTATATTTAAATGAAACTTGATGTTGAGATTATCAATACTTTTCTTGTTATTACAAGAATCCTAAATATAATATTAACACGAAAGATTTATAGGTGTGAGAGACACAACCTGGTGAGCTAAACGATTTTCTATCTACCATATATGATCCCATCTTCCTTTCTTTCTGTGTATTCGTTTCTTTGCTGATAGCCCTTTTGTGTCCCAAAACTTTAATGAAAAGAGAAAGATCACCAACAACATTTTCCTGTGGATTCAATTCAAATATAGTAAACGATAACCAAAAGCCATAGAGATAACCATAATGCAGCGGGCAATTACAGTGTCTTAAATCATCTAATTATATTAAAGGAAACACAAAATTATACCATAATGTCAATTAGAAACTAATAATGAAGACAATACATGAAACATCAGATTATTTTTCTGACCAAGCAGAGCATCAAATTCATCGCCATTTGCTGTTGTAGTTCCCCTAACGTCGATTCCTCTGTCCTAAAACTTCAAAAGATGTAAAATCCCCTAACCCATCAACCAGGGGGGGTAAAATTACAAAAAAATCTCCCTTTTTTCCTGCAAATTACATTTCACACTCATCATATACACACATTCCTCATGAACTACTTTAACCACTCCTTTGTTACAACTCTCGAGTTCATTAGCTCGCACAATGTTGATATGGCCGTACAAATGGAGAGATTTATTATTTATATAATAATCATCGATATAACTAAATATCATATCAGGTTGCACGAAAATTAAATGGTTTGGTTTTCAATTGATAATAATGATTTGTTTTGCTTTTGGGTTACTTAGAAAACAATTCTTGTGTCAACAAAATCTACCACTTTGTTAGAACTGTTTTGCTCTATTTGTTTTTTCCACTAGTAGTGCAAAGATTCAAATTTTATCAGTGTTTTTCTGATATCTTTGTTCACCTTTTTTTTTATAACCCTCTGTATCCTCTAGAAAATATGGCTTTTTGACATTTGTGTCCAGTAACTTTTCCCCTTAGTTACCTTTTTTCAAATATTTATGCTACAAATCTAGCCATAAAATATTTACGCATAAGATGTATTAGTCTAAGAAAAAGTTAGTGCCAAGTTTAAGGTTAGATCAAACCAATCAGTGGCCTTTAAACTTGGCATCAATTTTCACTTAGACACCTTAATTAGGCGATGTTTATTTTAGACACCTCATGTAGGGTTCTGTTGTATCATTTTGATACTTTTTGCTGACATGTCAAAGTGAGTGTGATACACTCAACAATTGCGCGTGAAAGGCTAAATTTAGCCATTTTTAATTTTATTTTCTCATCTTCTTCTCCATTTTTCAAGCCACCACCTCCTCTTTTTTTTCAAGCTTAAAACCTTCAATGGAGGTCAATTTTTTTGTTCAAATTCGTTTTCAAGTCGTTTTCTTCTTCTTAATTGTATTACTTATCTAAATCTACCATCGCCTTCCTCCATTTTTTGCCGGAAAAATGAATACCGACACCCATATTTCATATTTATTCTCTCCTTCTTTCTTCCTCTCCCTCTTTTCTTTTCAAAAAACAATACTAAAAGGAAAGAAGATGAATAAATATGAAAAATAGTAAAAGAAAAGAATATTTTTTTTGAAAAAGCACAAAAGAGATTTGGCCTAATGAGGTGTCTAAAATGAACATCGCCTAATTAAGGTATCTAAGTAAAAATTGATGCCAAATTTAGGGGGTCACCGATTGATTTGGCCTTAAGGTTATGCTACAAATCTAGCCATAAAATCTTTATTGATAAGATGTATTAGTCTAAGTGAAAGTTAGTGTCAAGTTTAAGGGGCTACCAATAGATTCAGCCTAAATATAGACAACATATTTTTATTTTAATGATATAAATATTAAGTTGTGTATTAATAATAAAATATTACAATATACACAAATAAATAAGTTAATTGATTTGTATCATTGTTTTAAAAGTATACATAACAAAGTGCATAATAAATCTTATAAGTTGATTTTAATTTTAAAATTCGCGCAACGCGCGGATAAATATACTAATAATATATAATTATTGTTGTAGTACAGACACATCCTTTTTCTATTTATTGTACTAGAGAGTACACACCACATTAACATTTTGTTTCTATTATTACCGCAACCTATTTTGATACCTAATTTTGATATATGTATCACTCAATTTTAAAATATCTTAAATTTTGTTTCATAATATGAAATTTTTAGCATTACCTTTTTCTTATTTTTCATAATTTTTTATTTTTAGTACAACATTATATGTGGTAATATTATTATTTATAATAAATTAAATCAATAAGATATTAACCATGTGATTTCAATACAATATTATAGATGTTATTATAAAAATAATATTTATTGCTATGGAAATTCCACTACTTTAAGTTCAAAATTTTAAAATATTTTTGTTAAAAATAAAATAGTTTTTTCTTTCTTCCTTTTTATATATATTTTTTTGTTTTATCTTTTTATAATCTTCAATACAATGATAGAGAAATTAAACTCATAAATTTCACCATTAAAATTTTTTGTGGTCTCAAAATGGTGCATCAAGGATAGTTGCCCTATCAATGTCTTATAAAATTATTATTTTTTGTGGCCTCAAAATAAGTGCATCGAGAATTCTCGTCTTACTTAGATTTTCTTCTCAGTTATTATTTTATTTTCGTAGTATTATTTTTTCAACTTGGTCACCAAATTCAAATTGAAAATTGATTTGAAAAGCATTCTACATATTTTGGCAAAATGACGTCATCCTTCATTCTATTTTGTTTTTAAATTTTCGGAAAAGGGCCTAAAATACCCTTAAAGTATTGGAAATGGTACAAAATTACCCTCCATCCACCTATTGGCTCCAAAATACCCTTCTCACCCACCTATTGGGTCCAAAATACCCTTGTCATCCACCTTTTGGTTCAAAATTGACCACTTATTTAACGGTTTTATATTTAAACTATTTAAATATTTTTTTAAATACGTGGCACGCAACTATATGTTATAATTTAACTTATTAGTATAATTTATAAATCAATCCACTACCCACCCATTACTAATTAAACCCCTCCAAATTAATACACCCGTCACATTATTAATGCAACAAGAAAAAAGCTACTGCCAATTGAGTGTTTTTAAAAATTTGAGGCGAAAATATCTATAGAAGTAAATTATCATATGTTAAGTGTCTAAATAAAAATTACCGATAAACTTAAAAGTCTGACTTACGTCTCAATTATGTGATGTTACTTCATAGTTAACTTTTTTTCAAAATAATATATTAAAGGTTTTAAAACAAATCATAAATATTTATAAAATTATATTTTTAAAAAGTGCATGAATTAATTTGAAATGTATTACTTCTTTACCTTTAATCATAAATTTTTAATTCAATCTTGAAAGAGAATCATATTGAAAGTGTCCTCCTAAATAAGCGGCTCAACCTATATTTCATTGGGGCTTCGATTCGGACTCAAATAATTTTGAATGTCATTTTCAGGAATCTATAATTTCATCGTGTTTTAGTAGTGTTTATGACAATTTTGATATTATAATTGGATTATTAATTGGGTGGGGTTTAGTTAGTAATGAGTGGGTAGTGGGTTGATTTATAAATTATATTAATAAATTAAATTATAACCAATAGTTGAACGCCAAGTATTTTAAAAAATATTTAAAGAGTTTAATTTTAAAATAATTAAAAAAGTGGTCAATTTTGAACCCAAAGGTGGATGACAAGGGTATTTTGGAGCCAATAGGTGGATGAAAAGGGCATTTTGGAGCCAATAGGTGGATGGAGGGTAATTTTGTACCATTTTTAATACTTCAAGGGTATTTTAGGCCCTTTTCCGTTAAATTTTTTATGTACCCAACTGTATCATATCTGTATCCATTCAGCCTTGGCTGATTGACATATTAGTATGTATGTTTTTTAATCTATAATAGGTTAAATTTATCGGTAGCCTCCTAAAGTTGGCATCAATTTCCATTTACACACTTTAATTAGATGATGTTCATTTTAGACACCTCAAGTAGAATTTTGATGTGTTATTTTGATATTTTTTTTATATTCTTAGGACTAGCTTAAGCCTGTGTATCCAAACGCCTCCTACGTGAATAAATAAATGAATGAACATGTGACATGTAAAATTTTATCTTTATTTTTTAAAAAGCTCACTTTTACTTTCTTTTTTTCCCTTCAAATTATGTAACCCTAGTCCTCACCCCCACTTCTTCTTCTTCTTCTTCTTCTATGCGTCTTTGTTACGTTCTTTCTCTTTGTTCTTTTTCAAATCTATTAAAATTCACGTGTTCTTCTTGTGCTATACAAAATTGTAATTTCTTGTGTTACAATTATTGATTCAAAATTTCATCTTAAACAAAAATAACAATATTATATAATGGTGAAGATGCAACGGAGGGAAAAAATTGGGAATTTAGTTATGAATGCTATGAAAAAATGTTGGGGATTAAGTTATTTGAATGTTGAAGATGCAGATGACGTAATAGCTTGTTCCTCCAATTTTCGTTGTTACAGACACATAAAATTAGGATAAATTTCAGTAAGAAAACTGAAAATCAAGAGAACTTTCCATTATTATTGAGGCCGTGAGTTTTTTAGTTGTAGTAACAGACAACATTAATGTAGAAAAATTTAAACTTTATGTGATTTGATTTTAAAAGAAAAACAAATTCTTAGAAAATGATGATGATCTTATTTTTTTCTGGTGAGATTGCTAAATAAATTGACTCTTTTGTTGAAGAAATTGGATTCTAATATAACCCAACAATTTACAGAACTTTTTTGAAAAGTTGTGTGGTGATTTTGGGTTGATGGAAGGTAGAGAAGTTACAGGAAGAGAAAGTGAGGAAGAAGAAGAGAGCAAAAATATTTTCCAACAAAAAAAAAGTGTTTCACGCGCATAAAATTCGTGTAACACACATGTTATGCTGAGTCAGCGAAAAGTGTTAAAATAACATAGCAAAACTCTATATGAGGTGTCTAAAATGAACGTCGCATAGTTCAGATGTCTAAGTAAAACTTGGTGTCAAGTTTAAGAGCTAGCGATGGTTTCCCCTCTATAATATAATGGAACTTGTGATCATTATTCATGGGTTTTGTGGCAGATGATGATACATTTTTACGATTTATTTTCTACTTTCATTAAATGAGATTATTTTTTTATTGCAATATATATATACACACTTGATTGTCTATATTTTAATTATTTTGTCTCATATTGTGTTATTTTTCGATCTGTTTGTGTGCCGGTGGATTATCACTGTCTTAGCTTGTAAGATTACAAATTTTTGGTGATTATATCAATAATTAATGTTGAATTGAACGTGAACACAATTATAATAAATTTAATGGAAATATAAGAATCAAAATGCAAATTAAGTAAACCTTGTGGAACAATGAGTTATTATTATTATTATTTTATCTGAATTGATAGCGGAAGGCAATTCAAAGGAATGAACTTCATTTGTGCCGTGGTTGTTAGCTGTCAGATTTTAAATAGATTGTTTAATAAGAACTAAGAATTTGGAGTTTGATCGCTCTTACATCTAATTTATTATTTTATGTAAAAATAAACACCAATTTATTGGCTAGTTGAAATTTGTAAATTTTATAAACCCTTTAATTTATAATTTTTTTATTTTGATATTAAAAAGGATTGAGCAGTCCCAAGCTTCACGGGCCCTAATGGGCCCATCAAACCTTCTATGTAGATTGAAAATTGGACGGACCAGTAAGTTCTAGTAATGCCTTTAAACAAGAGTTTTCTTGGGCAAATAACATAAGCAACATATAGGACTAAATCACCATTTGTCCATTATAAGTTTTTAATGATCAAAATTTTTTAAAAAAAATATACAAAAATACATATACATTATAGGGCTGATACAATAAAAAGGTGGAGGATACATTATATATTTTTTGTCCTATTTTTGTATCCGCCTCATTTTCTGTCATATTTTTGTATCCGCCTCATTTTTACATTTTTTTATCCGTCTCATTTTTTATCACATTTTTGTATCCGCCTCATTTTTTGTTATATTTTTGTGACCGCCTCATTTTTTGTCACATTTTTGTATCCGCCTCATTTGACTTAAAATGAGAAATGTTAGGTATTTTTAAAACTAATGGGGGATAAGAGTAATAAGTGAACTTAAGGGAGGGATTTTTGTCATTTTTGCTTTATTATTTTACTAATATACAAATTAATATTAGGGGATGATTACGAATTTGAATCGTCCGTTTATATAGGTTACACAAAATGTATATTTTATGCTAAATATAAATATATTAATAATATACATTCATATACACAAGGTAATATTAATAAATTAGGTGGTCAAATGTATATATTGACAACTATTGTAATACATGTGAGATTAATTAGCATTTCATCATATATTTTTTTGCCTTGGATAGTTTTGTTTATGAAAAAAATTGAGGACGTGAACTTCATTTATGCCATGATAGATAGCGGTTATTTAGTTTGTCCCAGATTTTGAATAAATTGATTAGTAATTCTTCTCTTTGTTTAATAAGAATCAAGAATTTGGAATTTGAAATCTTATTTATCGAATTTATTCTTTTATGTAAATCAGAACTATGTAAGCATCAATTTATTGGTTAATAATTATTTGAAGTTTGTATACTTAAAAAAAAAAAAAAAAAAAGACATTTTAAATCACAATTTTTTTTTTTTTAAAAGATTGTTTGAGAAATTAAAGAAACCACAAGCAAATAACAAAAACACAAAAGAATAGATCGTGAATAATACGAGAAATTCTACAAGCCTCATATTGTATTCACTGATGGAGGCTTCTTAGCTAAAACAGTAAAACTCGAATTACATACATAGATAGCTCTTGCATTTGTACTAATAACTAAAACAAAATACACTCTTCATAAAAACACAAAAACATAAAAAGAAAAATGTTTCAAATATTAACGTTAGCTCTCTTGATTTCCTTGTTGGTTACATCGGTGAATGGTCAAGAAAAGCCACGTGGCGTAGCTTACGATGGTCGTTCCTTGATCGTAAATGGAAATAGGGAACTCTTCTTTTCTGGTTCTATTCATTATACTCGTAGCCCTCCTGAGGTGACTTTAAATTGTATTTCTAACTATTTCGACCTATAATTAATAATTTATTACTTAATTATGTCTCGAATATTTTCCCCACAGATGTGGCCAGAGATTATTAGAAAGGCTAAAGAAGGAGGTATTAATCTCATCCAGACTTATGTGTTCTGGAACATTCACGAGCCCGTTCAAGGCCAGGTAATTAAAAGAGACAAATCTAGAATTTATTATCAATATATATAAATTATTGAATCTCTTCTAGCTAGTGTTTAACAAATTGTACAAATTCGGATTAATGTTGGTTGATTTACAGTTCAACTTTGAAGGAAATTTTGACATTGTCAAATTCATCAAGGAGATAGCTGAACAGGGATTGTATGTAACTCTCAGAATTGGACCTTATATTGAAGCAGAATGGAGTTCAGGGTATTTTACACAATTTTATTTTATGCAATGTTAATTAATTTATTTCTTATTTTTATGGTCCGATCTATTTATTAATCAATATTTTGTTCATGGAAACAGAGGGTTTCCATACTGGTTAAGAGAGGTTAAAAATATCACATTCCGTTCTTATAACGAGCCATTTGTGGTATGTAATCAAAATTTTGCATACTTTTAATAAATTAAATATTTTTTAATGATTTATTTAATTGATTTATTCTCTTCTTTGAAGTATCACATGAAAAAATATTCAGAAATGGTTATTGATTTGATGAAAAAAGAGAAATTATTCGCACCCCAAGGAGGTCCCATTATCTTGGCTCAGGTTTATTATATTAATTAACGTTTCAATGTATAAGTAATAACATATCTTTACATAGTTAAAATGTTAATATTAAGTTTACTTAACAGATAGAAAATGAGTACAACAATGTCCAAGCTGCTTATAAAGAGAATGGAAAGAAATATATTGAGTGGGCAGCAAATATGGCTGTTGCATTATACGATGGTGTCCCCTGGATTATGTGCAAGCAAAAAGAGGCCCCTCCTACAGTAGTACGTTCATTTTTATTTATTCTTTATGAAATCATCATTATTATTATACTTTAGAAAGTAAAACACACAATATTTTGTTGGAAAAAATACATGAATTGGTACAATTTAATAAAAAAATACTGATTTTAGAAATACTTTTTATTTATTATCATTTATAGCTATAATATGTTAAATCTGCAATATGTATTAAAAATGAATTATGTATGCAATATATATGAATTATAATTGTTTTTCAAAATATATTATGTTTGTTTGGTAAAAATTTGACACATTGTGTTATAAGTGTATTAAAATGTGTGATAAATGCATTAAAATTTGTATTATAAGTAAATAAAAAATTATTCTTTGTAATATGAATTAAACTTATATTATAAATAAATTAAAAGTAATCAAATAAAAAAAGATAATTATTATTATAAATGATAAATATTTTTTTTTGTTATAGTATACTTATGTAAGTTTTCCTATTTTGTTTCCATCAGATAAACACGTGCAATGGAAGGCATTGTGCGGATACTTTCACGGGCCCTAATGGACCCAACAAGCCTTCTCTGTGGACTGAAAATTGGACTGCCCAGTAAGTTCGTTTAATTTCACTAACTAATGGTTCACTTCACTCCATATTAATGAATAATTATGATTATAGATAATTTATACACAAACACATACACTTGGACCATGGTATATGTTGATAACTACTACTACTATAATTTTTAATTTAATGATATTTTAAGTTGTTAACAAAAATGAAATACAGGTATAGAACATTTGGAGACCCTCCATCACAAAGATCAGCAGAAGATCTTGCTTTTTCTGTGGCTCGTTTCTTTGCCAAAAATGGAACTCTTACAAACTATTACATGGTAAATCACTAATTAATTAACATGTGCGTTTTCATCATTCTTAACTAATTATTATAATTTCAGTACCACGGTGGAACAAACTTTGGAAGATCAAGTTCTTCTTTCGTGACTACTCGTTATTATGATGAGGCTCCTCTTGATGAATTTGGTAACTAACTACTTAATTAATTAATTAAACGATTATTGAAGCAATTTGATTTAATAAATTAAATGTTGATGGATTAGGTTTAATGAGGGACCCGAAATGGAGTCACTTGAGAGACTTGCACAGAGCTTTGAGATTATCAAGAAGGGCTCTTCTTTGGGGTAATCCCACAGTACAAAAGATTAACCAGGACCTTGAGGTACATACGTCATTATTATTAGTATAAATTGACTTGGATTATGATATGTAACTTAATTTGATACATAAAAAAAAATATATAATGTAGATCACTGTGTATGAGAACACTGGTGAACATATGTGTGCTGCCTTTTTGACCAACAATCACACCACTCAACCTTCCAACATTACATTTAGAGGAGCTAATTATTACTTGCCTGAAAAATCAGTTAGCATTCTAGCTGATTGTAAGACTGTCGTTTACAACACTCAAACGGTAAACAAATTCACCTTTTATATTTATTCCCCAACTGTTATATGTGTTGTGTATAACTGGAATGAAATGAATGAAAGTAAACAGGTAGTCTCCCAACACAATTCAAGAAACTTTGTACCATCAGAAAAAGCAAAGAATCTTAAATGGGAAATGTATCAAGAAAAAGTACCCACTATCAATGAATTGGCACTTAAGAATAGGGAACCCATGGAGCTCTACAGTTTAACTAAAGATAAATCAGACTACGCTTGGTATTCCACAAGGTACGATTATTTAATTATATTGTACGTATATAATTTAAAGGCACTCAGACTTGACTATATATTCTTTTTTAAAAACACAGCATCGATGTTAATCGACATGACTTGCCCATGAGATCTGATATTCTCACTGTGTTGCAAGTTGCGAGTATGGGCCATGCATTGGCTGCGTTTGTCAATGGACAATATATTGGTATGTTCTCTAATAAAAATATCATGTCATATTTTCTTAATGAAGTTATTTTCTGATAGTATTTAATTATCATTTTTAGGATTTGGGCATGGGAACAATATTGATAAAAGTTTCGTTTTTCGGCAACCCATCGTGTTGAAACCAGGAGTTAATGACATCACCCTTTTGGGTGAGCTAGTTGGATACCCGGTATTTATCTTTTTGTATAATTCTCTATTCGGTTTTAAGTTTAGTTTGAGCGTTGAATTAATGAAATACTATTACAGAATAGTGGAGCTTATATGGAAAAGAGGTTTGCTGGACCTCGTGCTGTGACAATTCAAGGTTTAATGGCTGGAACTCTTGATATCACCATGAATGTTTGGGGACATGAGGTATGCATAGTATTTAACGATTCAAATATTAAATCAACTAGTAAAATTCAAAATCATTCTTTCAGGTTGGTGTATCTGGCGAAAAAGAACAAGTATTCACTGAAGAGGGTGCAAAGAAAGTAAAATGGACTCCCGTAACTGCTACTTCACAAGGACCTGTTACTTGGTATAAGGTAAGTTGGAGTCTCAAATATATATATATATATAGAGAGAGAGAGAGATAAAGTTCATTGATTGATTTTTGGGATGTTACAGACATATTTCGATGCCCCTGAAGGCACTGATCCAGTGGCCTTGAAAATGGACAAAATGCAAAAAGGTATGCTCTGGGTTAATGGTAACAGCCTCGGTCGTTACTGGGTATCTTTCCTCTCTCCTCTTGGACAGCCTACACAATCTGAGTAAGTATTACGCGAATTCAAAAAGCTTCATACATAAAAAAAAATTGAAAGGTATAAAAATTGATACAATATATATTAAACTGATTTGCTTCAGGTATCATGTTCCAAGAGCATTTTTGAAGCCAAATAATAATCTCCTAATTGTTTTCGAAGAAACAGGAGGTCATCCAGAAAAAATAGAGATTGTTACAGTGAATCGAGACACAATTTGCAGTATGATCACAGAATATCATCCTCCAAATGTTAAAAATTTTGAGAGTTCTGGCAGTAAATTCTGCCCGGTTGTTGAAGATCTTAAAGCAGGAGCTCATTTAACTTGTCCCGATGATAATGTGATCGAAAAAGTTGAATTTGCTAGTTATGGTGATCCAGATGGTGCATGTGGAAATTTTACCATGGGTACTTGCACTTCACAAAACAGTATTAAAGTTGCAGAAAAATATTGTTTGGGAAAACACACTTGTACTATCCCAATTGAGAGAGTAACATTTGATGAACCAAACAAGGATCCATGTCCTAACACCTTTAAGACTTTAGCTGTCCAAGTCAAGTGTGTTGTACCAAAAAAGAATTAATTATGGATGGGTTGAACCACATCATATCATACGTAGGTTAGGCCATTGAATCCAGTATTATTGTGATTTAGTATTAGACTTGTATAAGTGATAAAAATCGTTGTTCTAAACGATGCGTATACTGAAAATTTATTTGATTTTAATCATTAATTACGTACTTGTATTAATTTTTTTTCTTTATTTTTTGTATGATATAATTATCCATATTAACATATCATTGCATATAGGTGCAATATTAAAAATTGACAGACAATCAAGTAAATGAGTTAGTGGTATGTCATACAAATGTTATAACCACTATTATTTCAAACTTAAATCCTAATGAATCTGGTTTATAATTTTATATATGAATATAAATTATAAATGTGATACATAACTTATGTGTTGTATGTTATGTATCGGATGCAGGAGCAGCGTATATGCGAATTTTGAAAAATCTAAAATTATTGTAACTTGAAAAATTCTCGAGATAGAACGTAATTAATGCCCAAATTGTTGGTTTATGTACTTGATACATATATAATGTAACTCAAATTATTGGATACCATCTATTGTGTGAAAGAAAAGTGACCGGAGCCCAATTTATAAAAGAGGAACTTTCACATATAACCGATCAAAAACAACATAATTACTCTCCGTAGCTATAGTTTGATAATTATAATTTGTAGCTACATGTTATAGGGAGAAGAGAGGCGAGCGAGACAGGGAGAGAGCGGAGAGAGGCGAGCGAGACAGGGAGAGAGTGGAGAGAGGCTAGCGAGAGAGGGGAAAGAGTGGGAGAGAGATGAATTGTATATGTATATCGGTTAGAAGTTGGATATTATACATATGCATTTGTATATATGGCAAGCGAGATTGGGTAAGATCGGAGAGAGGCGAGCGATATTGGTAGAGGAGGAGAGAGATGAGCAAGAGAGGTCAAAGAGTGGGAGAGAGGTGAATTGTATATATACATAAATTAGATTATTGTATATATTATACATATGTACTTGTATATTCTAGCAATTTATACATCTACAAACATGACTAATTATATAAAATCGAATTCAGTTCACATAATTAATATATTATATTAGTTGTGAATGACAATTATAACAAATTATAACTACGATAAATAATTAAGTAGTATAAATTTGTTTAACCGCGCAAATTTCCATTTATAAAAGTAATCAAGACCCAATCTATCTAAAATGAAAGCCCAGCCCATTTCCATCCGCTTGCAGAAGATTACTCCGCCCACAAAACATAAAGCTTCCCGCCATATAGTTTCAATTTCCCTCCAACTCTAAATACTACTAATAAGGAAACAAAACCCTATCTTAGTTTTGAATCATCAATTTCTCAGAAGAAAAAAAAAATGTCGAAATCGAATCACCAAGAAGACCTGGATCTCCTTCTTTCACTTCCAGATAGGGTTTTGGAAACCCCTCCAGCTTCTCCTTCATCTCGTTTCCCTGGTAAGAAACTAAATCCATGATTTCTTTTACTGAATTAGTTTCTTGGATTATTTTTATAGGATTCCTTTGGCCTGTTTTGATTAGTTTATCGCGAAATCATGTTTGGGATTTATCACAACTTATGGATTGAAGACATAAGAAATCTATTTGTTGTATAGGGCTAGATGTTTCTTGATATGAATATTTGGATTATGATATATTATTTTTATGGGATTTCTGTGGGTTGTTCTATTTTACAGATTATTTGTCAGATGATGGATCGTCAAAGCGAATGGGGGAGGCAGATATGTCTGTGTTTAGGGATGCTGTTCAGGATTGTCTTGATTATGATACTGAAATTGCCAAGAAAGCTGCCAAATCAAAGCATACAAAGGGGTCAACTGATGCCGAGGTTGAAAAGTTTTCAGGTTTGCGAATTAGGTATGTATGTACTTTGACATAGTTTATGGATGGCCTTTATGGGTGCATATCCAATGGGTCCTTGTTCATGATGCATTTTCCTGTCAAACTCATTATGCTGTTGGAATTTCAATTTTGCTAGCATAATTTTGTTTTCATATTTTCTGTAGTACTTCCAATTTTTCAAGATGTCAGTAAATTAATTGCCTGCGTTTCAAATTTTGAGGAAAGGAAGTCTCAACTGAGAATGTACTATTTTGGCTTCTAAAAAAGCTCATCAGATGCTTTTTGGCTTGCGGTTACTATTGATAGAAATGCCACATAGGTGCGTGTATGTTAGTTCCATTAATTTAAAATGGTGGCCTACTTAGATTGTTATTGGTGAAGTTGCAGTTGTGTTAATGCTTATTAGATTGGTTTGAGATAGCTGGTTGCTTCAGTTCTAATGTTGTGCCAAGAAAACTACATATGAATGCTCTATTTAGATACTGAACATCCAACTAATATTTTACATTTCATCCTTTCACTCAGAAATCAAGTAGTTTCACCTGTTGAACTGAGCAACCATTTTGCTGATATTAGGTTCATCCGGTTATCCGCAATAAGGTATGTTAAGAAGCCGACTGAGTTACCTGAATAGTTTTGTTGGACTATATAACAATATATATTTCCTATCTGGTAGGAATTCGCTTCTTGGCGACACCCTTTCTGGTTGTTGGGCGACCGTTGGTGTTTTAACTGAGAAGGGGCAACCAAGAACAAGTTCAACAGGGAAGACATATGCAATCTGGAAAATTGGATCTTTGGATGAAAAAACTCTTTCTCTTTTTGTTTTTGGTGATGCTTATCAGAAGAACTGCAATGAAAAGGCCGGTGCAGTTTTTGCGCTGTTTAATTGCAGCGTACGCAAGGACAAATCGGTATTGTTATCATGTCTATCACTAAGTTCATTTTCTTAAGATTTATGGTGGGTTACTAATGCCTCTTCAATGCCCTTTATCCAGGAACATGGATTTTCATTGAGTCTTTATTCATCCAGTCACATATTAAAGATAGGCACATCTGTGGATTATGGAGTTTGCAAGGGGAAAAGGAAAGATGGGATGGCTTGCACTGTAATCATTAATAAGTATGACCTCTGATTTTGTTTATTGTTATTTGTTACATGCATATAGTCATGAATGAACTGAATACTTTCAGGCAAAGTACTAAAGAAATGGTCGTCAGATACAATATGATGCTCATGAAATATGCATAAAATGCTCTTCCGTTTACTTGTTTTTTCTCAATTTTGTGCTAAGTACACTGTTTCTCACCAACTACAAGGTGACCAGATGTCTCATCTTTGTTCTAGAGGTGTTTCTCACCAACTTACAAGGTGACCAGATGTCTCATCTTTGTTCTAGAGGCATGCTCTTGATTTGGTATTTGGTTTGGGCAAACTAAAGTAAAATTCTTCTTCCCTTTTATAAAAACACCTGGATTATCGCTTTAGAGGGTTCATGGCCTTAGGCGGTGAAAGTGATCTTGCCTGGTCCTTACATGAGAGGGATCCATTGTTTACATAAGAAGAATGAAGTACTTCTGCTCATCACAATTCTCAGTTTGATAGCATTCATGTTGTTTGGTTTTGATTTGCTTTAACGATGATAATGTACTCATACAGTCATTAATGTGGCTTTTATCAGTTAGTTTTGATTTGGAACAGAGTGTTCAGTTTAACAATATGAAATCTGTGTCTCAAATTTACATTGTAGTCCTCCTTATGGCAAGAGTGGAAGAATCAAAATCGTAATCTTGTAAACTAGCTAGCCATCCATATATAGTAGCTACTGCAATTGCTTGGTCAAATTGTGTACAAAAGTAATAGGCTTGCCCTTAACAAGAGTGATACGGAGATGTTTACATACTATAGTTGTTTATGCAGATTATCATAAACTATGGTTGTTTCTTACCAAATAATATTGAGCTTATGGAAACTCGTTTTTGTTGTTGTACTCCTTGTGATAAAACTTATGGATTGAGAACATTTGCAGGCGGCGTGGAACATATTGCAGCTACCATAAGCAGGTAACCAATTTACTGCATACACTTGTATATTAAGTCTGCTTGGTTGCTTGCTCCGCCCTCTCCATGTGCTCTTTAACTGAAACTTGATATACTTGCGAAAGAAAATAATGAACTGATTGTGTTTCTGTTATTTGTTCCTTCAGAAAACATCTGAGAAATACTCCTCCAGCATGAGGGCTGAACTCAAAGGCGGGTGAGTGATCACCTTCTCAACCTCTCAATATTGCATTTACTTGAAGAACTGAAAACTTATTTCTCATTACTTCTTTAGCTCTCTAATTGCTGTTGGTCTATCAAATTCAGGAACCTTAGAACGGGTTTCAGAGATCATCTCAAGTCTGAAGGAATTTACGTCGTTAATCCTTTAGCTGACAAGACAAACTTCACAAAGTCTAAAGCACCATTGAAGTTACTGTCGGTAGATGGATTGAAAAAGGCATTAAGGTTTGTTCAAGATACTTAGTGCCATCGCTTTAAACTTGAAAAGGTGCTGACTCGCATATTGTTTACTGACTCGAAGACACTTATTTATGAACAGCAATGCAGGGAAAGTGACTACCAATGTACATTCTCAAGGAATAAGGTTTCTTAGTCAAGTTACAGGTTAAAACTTTAGTTCTTAGAACCTGTTCTAGAACTCCCAACATCTGTGACATTCTGAATTCTAGTTTTGCTCATTGCATTTCTATCTGTGTTACAGGAAAATTGAACTCAAACAATACCAAAGAATCTATTACTGGTCGAGATCAAACAAGAAATATGACAACAAACGAAAGGTGACAGAGATGGCATAAAGAAAAGTTGCACTTTTTGACCTTATATTATGTTGTCTGTTTGGTCACAGTGTAATCTACTTTTTTTTTCCTCCAGGGCATCCTCCACCAAGAGAAAAAATCCAAGTGAAACAAGACCAAGTGACAGATGTGATCAAAAGAAGCCAAAAATGGGGCAACAAAATTCAGGACAAAAACCTCAACAGGTTAAAGAAAAAATGATAGAACTAGACCTTGTCAGTTCAGATGATGAATTTTAGATTTATAATCATCTCATGTAATGTATTCGTATTCTTTTTAAGATAGTAAATTCTTAGCTTGTTGTAGAACTTTTTCTAAAATGGAAAAAAAGAACTTTTAAACTTGTTGTGAGTGACTGTAACTTTTATATATTTGATGTATAAAAGCTAAAGCAGTGAAATCTGTAACATAAAAAGTAAGGTAGATTATTATAGACGGTGGTGGAGTTATTAATTGAGTTCATCAAAACTCAATGACTTTAGTGGTAAACTTATATTTGTGCCACTTGATATGCATAAGTTATTTTATTTGAAATCTATATATTTCAAATTTCAAAATTTGTTTCACATATATTTGGAAATGGTCCATACGATTGGTAGGTCATGTATGCACATGGGAGTTGATTTGTCTCTAGGCCATGTGCACCCAAAATTCCTGCCCTTGCCAAATATGTGTACGTTTTGCAACTAAGATAAAGTTTTAATTACTATAATATAGAATAATTAGGTGAGTGACTAAAAAGTCATAGATTCTTTTTCCTAAAAAAGAGTTAGTAGGCAACATCACCTTGTCTTATTAGTGTAGGGAATCATAATAATACGAAATATATGATCATAATAAATCACCCATTAGGTAGTGGTGTTGACACTTTTCTCCAATCTTTACTCAAAATCCCAGTGGATACACACAGTTCTATATTTATCTATGGCTTTTCTTTAGTTATACTTTCGTATAATGAGATGTTTTTAGAAAACCATTAGTGATGGTTTAATCATTTTAATTTCTTTATACTTGAGGTTTAAGACACAATTGACAAACAACTACTCACTTGTAGCACATTATTACTAGCATTATTGATATATTATGGTAAAAGACAAATACTAACACTATATTTTTTATTTATTTTTGTAAATCATATTATATGTGATAGTAAAATTTGAATTCAAAACATCTATCTATTATAATACCATATTAAATTATAGCATAGAAACGGTATCATTATATTTGAGCGGACAAGGAGGATCTAATGCTGGCCTACTAAATAATATTTGTAGTGCATGCACGGATCAATGGTGTGGGTTCATTTTTGTAAACACCCATATGCTATGTATTATCACTAGAAAAGAAATAAATTTATTAATTCATCAAGTAGATATAATATGTGGCCTCTCATTTTCACTCAACACCAACTTCTCATCTACCATGATTATTACATATTGTACCATGGTTGTTCATAAGTCACTACCTTAATGGACACATGTTTTGGCACCATGCATCTAGACCAATAGTATAATATTCTTTCGTCACAAAATAAATGTTATCGCACAAATTTAAGACAAAAGATAATATGTTACTATGATTTTTAACTATACTTTTATTATTCCATCTTTTTAATAATGTTCAATTTGTAAGAGATATTTATTAAATAGGGATAGTTTAGTAAACTACATATTATATTTATTGAATTTTTAAAAGATCGTAATTTCTGCTAAGATTAATCCTTATTTCGACACAGAAAAAGTATCATATTAAAATTATTTGTTGTGTTCTTTTCACGATTCTAAAAAATCATTAATTAGGAGTTTTTTTTTTTGGTTGCCATTTTTACCTTTATTTACATCTTAATTAAGATATAATCTGATCAATTCATTGAGTATTACATACTCGATTTATGCCTCATCTTGTCATCTCCCCGTAATTGGGACCTAGTGGGTGTTTAGATAGACTTAATTTTTTGTGATTTTTGACTGTTAACACAAAAAGTATTTTTAAGAAGTCAAAAGACAAGAGTTGAATATATTTTTCATCATATTGACATGCAAAAAGCGCAACATGATAAATAAAAGTAAACCGAAAGAGTATGTCACTTGAAAAATCAATCCAAACACCTCCGTAGTCTTCAAAAACAATTTTAGAGAAAAAAAACAATGATTTATTTTGAACTTGTAAAATGACATATTAATTTGATACATCTATTTTCAGAAACTGGGACAAATAATTTTGAGACGTATGAGTAGGAAATTACGTACTTAAAAAAGGAGTTGTCAATTTTCTTCATCTTTAATTTGCTTTGGAAAGAAGGCAAAGGTGAACCTCTTTCTAGTGATTCTTTAATTCTCAGTTATAATATTGTATAAAATATAATATTATATTATAATATATATATATAGTTTGCCCCAGTCTCCATGCAAAACTTTTGTGGCCTTCATTCAAATACTAATAAATATACAGTACTAACGATCATCAACTGTTTTTATGTAAATATTATGTCTACCATTTTGAATATACTAATTTATTAAAATGTTGTTTATGTATATTTAATAATCAACATATTAATTAACTCCGCTAGAGTTATAGATATAAGTAACTTATAATGAAGGGGCATGCTTAAATGTGATGACATTAAGTAAAATACTTTTTTCGTCCGATTTTACTTGTATTCATAAGAAACACTAAATTTAATATTTTGAAAAATAATTTTATATTAAATAACAGAATAATTAAAAATAAATATTTATCTTTAATATAGTGAACAAGTAAAATTGATAAACGGAAGGAATATTAATTTATTGTCATAAAGAATATTGTCAATCACACAAGCTAAATAACTTTTCCATCTAACCAATCATCATAAGTTCAAATTGTGCCCAACAAAATCATCATAAGTTTAAATGAAATTGCTACTCTATTAATGAGAAATAGTAGGACACTGTTGGAATGTAAAACTTTAAAAGCTGCTGTATTTTTGTTTGTAAAATTTATGAAGTTTGATTATTTGATTTGCTTAAAACTTTTCCATAGGAAGGTTGAATATTTATGCCGTCACGTTACAAAATATAAATGAGATATTGTGCATTAATTATTGCTACTATTTTGCACTTCACATAAATGTTTTAATAAGTGAATAATTAAATGTGCTAACCTTATTTTGAGAGGCTACTTTTACATTTTGAGCGTTATTTTATTAAGAGAAAAAATGCACAGAGTTTATTTTACATCTTGCTCAGAATTATATACATTGATATAGAAGTAAATTTGAAATTTCACTTTTACATGAGCAAACAAAATTCTTTAGTCCTCCTTTCCTTTTGATTAGGAGAAGTGAGTTGGTTTATTTAATCTTTCTATTTACTTATTTTTTTATTTTTATTGATGATTATGTTGGGCTAAAGAAAACTATTTGATTGAAAAGAGAGGAGCGACTGTTAACTGGTGATTTTCAACACACAAATTTTAATTTAACTATATAAATTGAAAGTGCAAAAAAGATTCTATACGTAGATATAAAAACTCTATCAATAGAAAAGATTCTAACTTCTTTAAAAAAATTGTAAAGAGGAATAATTTCCTAGTCTAAGAACCACCATTCACATTGTATTCTTTCCTTTCTTAAAAAAAGAAAAGAAATATTGGTCATATATATCATTTTACTAACTATAGTTAATTGCCCCCAAATCTCAATTAATCTATATGTATATATTTATTTATTTATTGACAAAAATACTCTCTTACATACCAGAAAAGAGAATATATACACTGAAAATCGTCTAAAAACCAATTGTGTGAAAAAAATTTACTTAGAACAAGTGACAAAATTAGAAGTTTTACTAAAATAAAAATATAAAAGAAAAAACACACCAAAATTTCAAAGGACTCTAACATAAATAAACCCTTTATGTTTGTAGCTCGACCAACCCTTGTCCAATAGTACATATGGGGTTAGTAATTTAATTTGAATCAATTATTCATTAAAATAAAAATCAATTAATCTAGTTGATTTTAAAATTTTTTAAAACAAAATCAAATTAAACAAAAAAAAAATAATGGTCGATTTGGTTATTATTGAGTTGGCTTGATTTTTCTGACTTTTTAGTTTGAAAGTAATAAATTTTGTAAGGACATATGTATCTCAATAGACACAAACACTTAATACACAAACAAGCCACATGAAAATTATTGTCGGTTCAATTAAGCAATACTAGAGGTATTATTACACGAACAAAATATTTTAATTGAGAGAAATGTTGGCTATCTTATGTGTGGTAAGATAGAGAAAGACTAAAGTAATAAATTTTGATGGACTTGAACTCAAGATTATAATAGTTGGGCTAAAATATAAGCGATGTGCTTGAGAAAATGAAAAAGTTAAAAACTTAAGTTAATTAAAATTTAACAAACTATTTATATTTTATTTCTGAATACTATATAAATAATTATAAAATTTATATATCTAATTTATTGATTTGATTTGGTTATTTTTTAAATTATTTTTAGTAAAAACAAAATCAAACCAAATAATATTGAGTTTCAAAATTTAAAATCAAATATAACCAAACTAAATATCAGTTTAGTTCAAATTGTAATTCAATTTAATTTTTTAATCATAACCATAACCTAATAAGTACATCTATAAAAGCATAAACTTAGTAGTTATAACTAATTATAATTAACCTATTGTATCTTCGTACCTAATGAGTCTAGTTAAATAGGGAAATATTTCAAATAAATTTTGGTTCGAAAAAATTGAAAAATAAAACTAATTGACAAAAAAAAAAGAAAAAGGGATGTTTGGTTATGTGGCAATAAAAGATAGGTTAATATAAGTGGCATCTCAAAGCGAAAAATAGCTGGCTCGAAGCTGTCTTTTTTATTTACACAAACAAAAAAAAAAAAAAATTCAGCCTTTTCTTCATTTTCCATTTCTGCTATCTTTCTCTGCTTCATATCCATTAAACTTTACTCCATTCATCATTTGTATGTGATAAAGGTGGGTCTTTTAATTTCAGTGAATGTGGCTGTTGAGTTAGGTCTTGTGTTGTTTTCATCATTATATGTTTATAGGGTTTACATTAACAAATTAGGGGTTTTGGGTTCTTGAAATTGCTACTATTTTAAGTTTAACTGACTGTATTCTTTTAACTAACAACTTTTGGGTTGAAGAGTAGGTGGAGGAAAGAGTACAGATAGAGAAAGATTTTGAGCAAATAAAAGAACCAAGTTGAGGGAGTTGCTGAGAAGGGCGAATTGGGTTTTGAAGAATGAGTGCTTCTAGGTTTATAAAGTGTGTTACTGTGGGCGATGGAGCTGTGGGTAAAACTTGTCTTCTCATTTCGTATACCAGCAACACTTTTCCCACTGTGAGTACTTCATAACTCTTTCTGTATCTCTCTTATGAATTTTGTCAAACAGTTGTTGGGCATTTTGTTTTAAGTCTATTCGATTGGGATACATGCTTCTCTACCCAGTTGAGTTTTGCTTGAATTAGACCAAATGGGGCTCTTGCTTGTGAATTTGGTATCCGGTTTAATAGTGGGGTTGATTTAGTTTTACTTCATATTACCACAAAGATGGACCTTTTGGGTATTTTTAAGGGGAAAAGAAATGATTTTTCTGGGATGTAGATAAGAGTTCATTGTTCTTTTTGCTGATTAATCATTTTCATTTCTCATCTAGCTTGTCTTGTCTTGTCTTGAGTAGTCTTTTAAGTTTTGAGAGGATTTGAACGTGAGAATCGTTCTCCACTTTCTCTATTTGTGGATAGACATTTTTGTTCTAGGACGTTGGTGATAACTGATAACTAAAACAACAAATATGTTCTTTTAGTCTTTCTAGTGGGCCTTCCCCGGTTCTAGTTTGAATCAGCAATGGCTGTGGCGTAGGCAGGATTTTTCGAAAGTGGTGTCATTTTTAAGAATGAAAAAGAATTGAAAAACAATGTATCATATTAAAAAGGAACAACACGTTAAGAAAACACAATTCATGTTTATTATTACTGGCTCTTCTCGATGAGTTATCGTTTTTTAAAATGTATTCAATTAAATAACCATTAAAATATGATACTATACACTTTATTTTAAGGAATCAAACAATCACTAAACAAGTCACTATTCATTTCATTCAGAAAATTGCTGTTAATCAATATCATCGGCGAGAAAGAAGATGAAAGGAAAGAAAACAAGGAAAAAAACATAGCACAACAACTAATTAGGGAAGAAGCAACATCCTTTTCAATACATACAAATAGGTTTTGTCACCAAATTTTACTAATACCATTTTGGAGTAATTGGTTCGACGTATTGTTAACTACCAATAGGCAATGGTTTGAACCTAGACACATACCATTCTGTAGATTGAAGCGCAAAAACTTTAAAACTCTTGAAAATGAGGCCACGGCGATTAGAACATGTGATATTTGTGTTGAAAACTGAGGCATCTGACCAGATGAGCCGCGTGGCTCTGTGGCAAGTGGTGTCATTTACTCTATTTGTCCTTCAATTTTGTTCTTTCTCTTAATTATATTATATATACATAAAATTTTCTGATGAAGTGGTGTCACGTGACAACTCTTTGCTAACTTAATTCCACCCCTGGGCAAAGGAACTCCCGAATATTTTCTAACTTAATGACACATTTTTACAGTGAGTAGAACTTTGAATGACTGCAAATGGCTGTCCCTAGTTGTGTCAGATAATTAGTGATGTATTACCGTCTTTCACTTAAGAAAACTATGAGTGGTGTAGCCAAGGTAAGATGAAAGGAAACTACCTCGGGACTATTATTGGTGAACTCAGGCTTTATAGGCGTAATGTCAAGTTGGTTGAAAAACCAATAAAATGTTGTCTTCCATGTATTTGTGTGCATCATGGATTGCATGTATAAATGAACTCTCTCTTTTCCTTAAAGGTAAAAGGGTATGGGAACAAAATATGGACTGGAAAAAAGAAGTCTTTAGAACTCTCAGGGAAGATGGTATACAAGCTCATCTGAGCTATCCGTATACATGCTCTTTGTTGAATAGCTCTGGTTCTAAGTTAGATATTGTTTTCTTTTTTGATTGAAATTATCACTTTCATAAGTTCTAATTAATTTTATTTAGACTATTGGTGCGTTTTTCACATTTGGTAACTGTCTGCTGTGTTCCAAACAGGATTATGTCCCAACTGTATTTGACAATTTTAGTGCAAATGTGGTCGTCGATGGGAGCACTGTTAATCTGGGGCTCTGGGATACTGCAGGTAAAAGTTTTACCACATCGGTAGTTCTATTTTCCTTTTTGTACCATTGTTGTGTGGAACATATTGATTCCACTACTTTATAATTGTACAGGTCAGGAGGATTACAATAGATTAAGACCTTTGAGCTATCGTGGGGCAGATGTATTTATACTGGCATTTTCTCTCATTAGCAAGGCGAGCTATGAAAATGTCTCCAAAAAGGTGAGTTCCTTCTCTTGTATTCTCTGTCTCACTTTTTCTTGGGTTGCACTACGTCAGGGAAAAGGTGATACGGATACCTATAGTTGTAAATTTGTTTTAGTCATATTCGACATTTACTTTAGGTCTTATATTGGTAGAAAATATAGAGAACTTCTAAAAGTTATTATTTTTTATGTTGTACATTATTGGGCATGAGATGAACTTAAATGGAGATAGATGGTCAATGAGGATTCATGTTGAAAGCTTCAACTTATTAGGGACTGAGGCGTAATTGTCGTAGAACTTAGTCAGGTAAAAGAACTAGAACGTGGGAAGATTAATGAGACCGACACTCATTAAGTTGAAGTGAATGTGGCAGGATTAATGATTCCTGTCAGTCTCATTAATTTGAACAAGTTCGTGAAACATTGGCTTGCTGGTATTTACTTTAAATACTTGTACTAGATGCATGGTAAAATACCAACTAACCAGTATATCCACTGTTGTCTATATGGGATTTCTTAGCCAAAATTAGTAAAAGTTGAAATGAGTAAAATATATGGTTTGGTGATATTCCACAATTGCTAATACTTATTTCATTTTCTTGCTATGAATTTCAGTGGATTCCTGAATTGAGGCATTATGCTCCTGGAGTTCCAATTATTCTTGTTGGAACTAAGCTCGGTTAGCATCTCCTATTTAATCTTGTTTGATTGTTTGGTTAATCTTTCTTATTATTGCTAGTTTCTTCCAGTGATCTGTCATAGTGTCTTAACAGCTGAGAAGTATTATTATGTGATTTCATATCAACTACTTTAGCTCAGCTTGTTCTTATGGATAAGACCATTCCAAAAGTTATGACGCAGTTTATTCATGTACGGGAAGGCATAACCGAAGTGATAAATGCTGCTATTTACCGGCTGAACCATGAAACTAAATCATCTCAATCAATAGAGCGCTGATTTAATGAACTTATTCGACACCAAAACCTTGAATTTTAGCAACAACATACCCAGTGCTGTCGCACACAGTGGGGTTTGGGGACGGTAGTGTGAACGCAAACCTTATGTCTACCTTAAAGGTGGTGTAGTGAGGCTGTTTCCAATAGACCCCCAGCTCAAGACAGAGTAGGAAAACGCATAATGGAAGTACAAAAGACAATAGATATTAAGTAACTTGTAGCCCATCACAACCTTGAATTTCTGATGCCTTTTAAACTGGAACCAACTCTCTGAAGAAGTACTTATGTTGTCGCAGAGAAAAATGTGAGTTAGGTATGGTTAGGCAGAGAGGAAATTTGGTTCATACAACTAGAAGTCTTGGATCTCAGCTATAATCACTCTCAATAACTATAATTGTTATGTCGTCCAACTGCCAGAAAGTCTCTTTGAGAAGTGACCTATTGCAGATTGAGATTTGAGATAGATGGAAAAGTTAAGTTTTGGTTAAAAGTTTCGTGTCTCATTTAAATAAATGCAGCAAACGCAAAATTTATGCAGTTTTACATGGCCTAGCTAGCCTAACTTTTGAAAAGAGTCATCTAGGGAAGTCACTAATCACATTACTTTGTGTCTAAATTAGAATTGAAATGTGTATCTTCAAATTTTAAGGCCAAAAACTACTCTAAATAGTAGAAAACACATTGCCTGGATTTTGAAATTGGAAGTTATTAATGAACTTAAAACAGATTAGTTTACTGTAATCTATCGCTGAAATTCAAATGTACTACTGTTGAACTTAAAAGTTCACAATATATACTAAACCTAAACGTGAAGGATAAATCTTCTTGACGTTACATCCAAGGACAATTTTTCTTACATCCAAATACATAAAGAACTTTGTGTGGCTTCTATCCTTCTAATTTGCAGCTAAAATGTACGCTCCTTTTCTGGCAATTTTTAATTTAATTCTCTTTCCTCGAAGTTCAGTTTACATGAATCTAATTCCTTTTTTCCACTGCCTCCCTTTAACTTTCTTCTCATCTATTTTCATGTTCTTTAGTCTAAATGTCTAATAGTGTTGATGTGTTTCCATTAGATCTCCGAGAGGATAAACAATTCTTTGTGGACCATCCAGGTGCTGTTCCACTTAGCGCAGCTCAGGTATACTACCTTCAATGTGGTTTGAATAACAACTGTGCATTCAATGTTTTCAGTTTCTGGATTAAAATTTTTATGTGGCCCCTTAGCCCTCTAACACAACCTTAAATTCCTGCTTATCTTTAAGGGTGAGGAACTGAGAAAGTCGATTGGTGCTGCTGCTTACATTGAATGTAGTGCAAAAACACAACAGGTGCTTTTCTGACTCAAAGATGACTATATGCATGAGTTTTCAAGATATCTTGTAACATATTTCAATTGCCAAAATTGCAGAACATTAAGGCTGTTTTTGATGCCGCCATTAAGGTGGTCCTTCAACCACCCAAGCAAAAGAAGAAGAAGAAGAGAAAGGGTCAGAAAGCCTGCTCTATCTTGTGATTTCTAGAAACATTAGCTGAACGAAGGAGACGTAGATTGTTTATCAACGTCTTCCAAGTTCAAAAAATGCAACAATAAGGTTCAATATTGTTAGTCTTGACTGACTATAACTGGAAAGCATCAAACCTGCAGTTGTCCGTTTGATTATAGGCCGAGATGTATATTTGTGATCCGAAGTATGGTTTAGGGGTACGAATGTGCAAAAATCATCTCAGTTCGTTTTAAATATGTATAATCTATTATGTAACACTAGTATGATGATTTCTTGTCTTTGCGTCTGCGAAATGTTGTGTAATGTACCTGAACATACTGATTTAGATTGTCCAACAAGTTGATTTGCTATTGTCATTGTTTTGAAACATAAAGATGGTGGTGGTGCATTTTATAATTTTCTGGTGGAAATTATTAGGTCACATTGGCTTGTATTAGTTAGAAGTTGGAAATGCATGTCATAGTTGCAGGGTTGGTCAACTTATACTGATCATTTTTCAAAGAATTGATTTTGATTTTCATATAACTGAACAACTAGAAGTAATTTGATTACTATACTTAGTTGATATTCTCGGAAAGTATCAAATGAATTATGAGCTCAATATTTTCTGTATATCATAAAGATGTTCATATCCAAATATAACTTATGAGATATTATGAGACGGAAAATATAAATTTATGACCTGTGAAAAATCATCTGTTATGAGAGGGCTTATAGTATTTTTGAAACAATTTTTTTTACCAGATAGGATAATGTGTGTGTTTGTTGTTGCTGACACAAGACAGATGTGTTAAATCCGTGCGAGACTTTAGTTAATTAAAGCTGAAAGTAAAACAATCGTTAATATATATATAATACAAATTATAGAGATTAGGTAAGATCTTTAAGTATAATTAGGTAAATAAATAGACAGATACGCTCCTCAGTCCTCACATCATAAAAATTGGGTCAAAATTTGAAAAAAAATCTGCCAATAATACATATGTATGTCCCCTGTAAAAAAATCTAATATGAAAGTGATTGCTGCTTTTTAAAATTTGTGGGCCTGTATACTAATGGGCCACTCGTTGTGGGCCTTTACCCAAATCTTTTTCATTCATGTTAGAAGCCCTATGGATCCCTTCAATTTAAATTTTCTCCAATAACAGGTAATGGGGTGGGGAATATATGTTCTAATTTAATAGGAGAATTGAATTTTGTACATATGAAACAAAGATATTATTTTTATTCGATGTTAAAAAGATTATGCAAAGAAGACACGTGTCATACTTCATCAGCTTAATATAAAACATTGAATGTAAGTAAGTTTTTACTGTTAAGTTGTTGATCAGATGCTAAAAACGACGACGTAGTTATTTTTCCTTCAATTGATATAGAACAAATTCAATCAATAATATTCTCAAGCAATGCTTTGTTAATAATTCATATTTCTGAATGAAAGATTTGTCATATAGAAGATAAATGGATGGTTAATCTTTGAGTTGGATCTCTTTATATTCTTTCCATATTTCTATAGTTTTAGCATAAAATGAATAAATAGTATTTTAGATATTATTCCATTGGCCTTTCTAATTTTAAGGGTTGTTGGGGATATTGATGGGAAAAGTTACAAACATGTGGTAATGCTCATACTGTGCGATCGTCGGTGGCACTATTATTGTGCATTTATTTTTGTGATACGATTTGGGACAGAATAGACATATCACCAAAGCATTTCTTTTGTAAGTAACTCCTTACTCTTTTATTTTTTTTATTTGGTGTCCGGAGCATATATTAGAGCTCCAACTCAATTTGAATTGCGCTCTATATGGCTTATTTGGGGTAACGCTTCTAGCAAGATTTTTTCCATACCCAAATATCAAACTCGAGACCTCTGATTAAGGGCGAAGCAGTTCTACCGCTGCACCAGATCTAATCTTGGTAAATGATTCCGTACTACTCTAATGTTTTCTATAAAATGTTCGATGTCTATTTCATAGCCTAACAAATTGACTTGTGTCGAGAAGTGCTATTTAGGCAGATGTAGCGCTTTTAAGTTATGAGTTCAATAGGTTAAATAATTTTAGCTTACATATTTCTAAATGTGTTAGTAATAATTTAATATATATATATATATATATATATATATATAATTATTAACATTTAATATCACTATCCTACTGTCAAAAGTTCATAAAATTTAAATTTATATAAGCTTCGGAGGTAAAAGGCTCCCTTTTCAAAGGCAACTCCACTTTTATATTTGAAATTCAAAATTATTGATTAAAAATTAAAGAGGTTCCTCTCTATGTAAGCTTACTTTTTATATATTAAGACACTTTAAAATTAAAAATTCTTGAATTTTCCACTATCACACTACAACTCTTTGGCGGTATGTTTCCTGAATTATGACCTTAATACTTTTTGTCTAACGTGAAATAATTACCATTTATTATTTGAAAATAAAGTCATATATTTAAGTTATACGTCATATATTTAAGTTATACTAGAAATAGTGAATCATCAATATTTGAACTAACCATGAATAGATAAACAATTAATACATACTGATGAAAGGAGGAGATACGCCATGTGTAAATTAAGTTACGTGAAGGAAGTTCTTAGTTCTAGTAGACGTAAAAAGCAATCCTACCTTTTTTTATTTTATTAATAATCGGAAGTTTATTAATAAACATATGAAAAAGTCTAAAGGTATTTAATATTTAGTGTATATATATAAAAAATATTTTTAATGATATATAAATAATTTATTTTTTTTATCAAAAAAGAATTGAGATTAATGGTGAATTTGATAGGAAGAAAAATATTTTCCTCCAAACTAAACACACCCTAAGCCCTCAACCTTATCTAATTCCGCCCATAAAAGAATTACAAAATATTTTCGTTCTCTCATTTTTTATGGAGAAAGATGATTTAAACATTAAAATAGATAATACTCCAAACATTTCTTGCCACGTTCTGGCTATGAGTATTTTGCTTTATTTCTTTTTACTTCCTTTTTTTGATAATTAATGGAAGCTTGCACATGTAAGATATAAGATATTTTAGTAGCAGTGACCATGACATATTGAAACCTGTCCTTTTTTTAAAAGATGATTTTAAGCGTTAAGCGATATTTCTTTACTAAACAATTTAATTTAGTGGTTAAGAGAATATAAATTTTTGTAGAAACTGCGTGTTTTAGCCCGGCTGACTAAGAACACCCATGGCTCATAAGTACGAGTCAAGAGAATCGAACCTTGATTGTCCATCTATAAAACACTGCAAACGTAAATATCTTTTTAGTTTTTACTCTAATATTAAATATATTTTTATGAAAAAATCCAGAGGAATATGCAATGACCTTGATAAAAAAATCTTAACAATAGATTATTTCTTTCTTTTTTATCGTATGATGAGATATTTCTCTTTAATTTAACTTAAAAATGGAGAAATTCTTGATATAAGTCGAATGATGAAAGGAAAGAAATCTGAAGAAGTCAACTGGTAATTGTAACTTGGTTACTACTCTCTTTGTTCCTTTCTACTTGATTTTCACTTGCTTTTTATTTGTCAGTTTTAATAAATTTAAAAAAAAAATCTTTTTTTTATCTATTATACATATTTTTAATTTATTTAAAGAGTTAATATTTTTAAAAAAATATAAAGTTTCTTTAACGAGTAAAATAATTTTGAAATTCTATTCATTAGGAAAAGTAAAATATAAACTCACACTATGTTAACTCTTATTTTCTTAATAGGTGCTAATAAAAAATGTACGAGTAACAGTGGGAGTATAATGAAAAGATATGGCTGTCAATTCATGGACAAAAATAGTTACACCTGTCCATTTCACACTGAGTTTCAATTTTCCTTTAAAAATTAAACTAAACCTTTCAAAAACTTTCTATTTATAGTTTGACATCTCATATTAACAATAAAATAGAAACAAACAATGATATGAGGTAGCCAGAGTTTGACGTTTTTGATGGCATATATGAAGCAATAATTTGTCATTATAGATTAATTATGCAAGTATTAAATTTCATTAAATCATTCATTATAATCATGCTCATCTTTTCAAGTAAGCAGCCTTTTGTTTTCTTTGAAGGGCTGCTAAAAAGGAAATGGGAATAAATTTCTTATTGGCGGTCAAATTTGATTTAGTCATAATTAAAGTAAAACATGATAACCTCCCAAAGTTGACCAAAATAATCCAATATTCCAAAGATTGTTTCTCTCCCTTTTACTTATTTTTGACCATTAAAAACTTACTTAAAATATCTCCAAATCATTCAATATTTTTTTAGTATTATCATATGATAAATACAAATAAGTTTTAATATAATTTATGTATATACAGATAAAAACAATTTTGAGTTGTCTATTGATTTAAAACGAGTTTAACTGTTTATTAACTTGAAAAAAAAAGTTCCAAGTCACCCATTTGAACCATCAAAGGATGACAAGTAGTGCTTTTTCTTTTAAAAGAAAAATGTAGTACGACATAAGGAACTTTGAACTATAAGAATATGATCGACTAGATTAGCCACGGACATTAATACTTTTATTTTTTTTATATTCTTTAACTTATACATTTAGTAAAAAATAAAAAGTTGATACACACAAATACTCCTATATATTATCAAATATCATATATATTCAATTGCTAAAGAGCAAAATTTAAAGATAATTCGTTTTAAGGACAATTCATTCAAATTTATCAAAACTACCTTAACCTCAAAATGAAATTTTAACTTTTTTATAAAGAATTCAACACCAAAATAACACTTGGATCAAACTCCATTTTTCATAGATTATTGTTCATTTTGAAACAATTTAAGATCGAAGAAAAGTACTACAATACAAATTATGATTTGTTATTTACAAGTTTAATTAGCACTTGTTAGTTATAGAAGTTCTTAGTCTTAATTTAATTTGATTTCTTACTCTAATAAATAAATAGATAAATAGGAATGTTGCTAGTTATTTTTAATTTACAAAAGAACCGAAACACAAAAGAATACAGGATACTGAAAAAGACTCAATAACTTTGAGTTCATAAATAAAATATATTCCATCACAAGTAATTTTTTTTTTAAAAAATAGTAATTAATAAGAAACTTTGGATTTGAACTAAAAGAATATGATCGACTAGATTAGCCACGAATTGATACTTTTATTTTTTGATATTCTTTAACTTAATAATAATTCCGTAAAAAAAAATAGTTGCGACACATAAATATATATTGTCATATTTTTAATATTCTTTAACTTAAACATTCCGTAAAAAAAAAAGTTGCGACATATAAATATATATTACCATAGTTATTGTGTGTAAATTCAATTGCTAAAGAGAAAAATTCAAAGATAATTCGTTTTAAGGACAATTCTACAAATTTATCAAAATTACCTTAACCTTAAAAATGAGATTTAATGTGTCTAACCGTGAAATATTTTTACTCTTTTTTTTTCTTTTCAGAATTCAACACCAAAATAACACTTAGATCAAACTCCATTTTTCATAAATTATTGTTCATCTCGAAAACAATTTTCAAATTTCAAAATGAAATATGACCAATTACCTGTTAAATTATTTGAACTTTAAAACAAATACTGTGAAATTTGAAATCTCATCACAAATGAAACAGTTTCAGTATGTTTTGAAAATACGATCGTTGTCGTAACGTTGCGGCAAGCTATTAACTCACCCAACAATATAGTAAGGCCGCTGGAGTTTTCTCAGCCCTATTTGTCGGTGGTTAGCAGAATATCACGGTTTCTCAGTATTTTCACCGCGACTTACCTGCATGTTTTTATGAACAGAACCCAACAATATATATATATATATATAAAAAAAAAATACAATCTTAATTTTTTAACCTCTGTTTTTTCACATACGTTGTTTAATGTTCATCTCTGTTTTTATCCCTCTTTCCCGGCAACTCTTTATTCCTTACCCTTCCTTCCGTCTTCACTATACCACATAGGATTTTAGGAATCAAATTCCAAAAATAAATTCTGTTTTTTTTTTACTAAAATATAATATTTTTAAAAAATTATTGAATTTCAAGAATGCCCATTTGCTGAAGTAAGCTTTATTGTCAGCAAAGCACCTACCTTTGGCATGTATTTGTTTGTTTGTTAGTTCATACAAGTTTGTATATAATCTTGGAGGCTTTTCTTTCTTTTTTCCAATGGCTTTTGGTAATTCCCTTTTTTCCAATGGATTGATATAATATAGTTTATTGGTCATTGTGGGTGTTCATGAAAATCTCCATTTTTTATTCTTTAGAATTCAAGATTTGGATTTTCTTGTTGTCCCTGTTAATTGTTTTTTCTTTTCTTGTTTTTGACTATTCAGATCAAGGCTTAAATTCTGGACTAGTGTTTTGTAAAGCACTTCATTTGTCTTGTCAGCTGGAGCATTACCTTTTTGCAGAATGAAAAAACATTAAATTCATATGATTGCATCAACAAGAGAAAAGAAAAAAAAAAGGATTTTTTTTGGTTGTTAATTAGGAAGATAAGATGATTTTTGCAAAGATATTAGATTCAGAACAGAGAAATGTTATTGTGGGAATCCGATTTGATGGCCATATTAGAGAGTTGTTGAATTGGGCTATTGTAAAAGTTGCGGAACCTGGAGATAGAGTAATTGCTCTACATGTTTGTCGAAATGCCGGTATGAAAATGAAATTGAATTTTGCTCTGTTTTTTAAAAACTAATTGTGTTGTTTTTGTCTTGACATTGTAACTTTTAATCATTATTCAGAATCAATTGCAAACGTTAAATCGTCGTTGGACACTTATCTTTATGATTACGATGGCTTGTGTAATAAAAAGCAGGTTCTTTTTTCTTTCTCATTGACAGATACAATTCTAACTTTCTTTAAATTGTTTGTTGTCTTTTTGGAAAATAAAGAAAAAGGGCCGATTTTGATTGACGTATGTTGTTTTTGTTTGGGAATTTCAGGTTGATCTTATTTCTTTGGTGACAGAAGGAAGTTCTATTAGAAGAGTTTTGGTGAGGGAAGCAAAGAACCATGCTGCATTAGCTGTAATAGTAGGAAATTGCAAGCATAGTACTCTTGGGTAAGTAAAAGCTATATACTAGCCCGACTAATCCAGATTTTCGATTCATATATATCTAGCTAATTATATTTGAAAGCGGACTTGTATAGGGGCTGGACCTCAATTGCTAAATATTGTGCGAAGAAGCTGCCTACCACTACTGATGTTATGGCAATTGACAATGGGAAAGTTTTGTTTAGAAGAACCTCTACTTCCCAACTCAAAGGTTTGATGATACTTCAAGATTGCTTGCACATTTGAGCTAAAACAATAATAGTCCTAAGAAAATTGAATTTGTTCTGTTCTTGATGACAGGTTCTTTTAGTGATCCAAAACCAAGTCTTTATCTAGAAAGAATTTCTACTTTAAAGGATTGGGAATCTGAGTTTGGTGAATCTGAGATATCGGAATTTGGAAGGTTCAGTTGTGAAGTGACTAGAACTTTAGAGAGATGGACAAATGGTACACAGAACATAAAAGAGGAAAATACAAGTAGTACTTCAGGAAAACACCAGAAAGGTTCTCTTTCACTAGGTTCGATTTCTCTTCCTACCGAAGATTGTGCTGCTGTTACTACTACTCCTGGTTGGCCCCTTTTACATAAAACTACGAGTTCGTTGAATGAACCTGCTAAAGTAAAAAGAAAGATGTCGGTAGTGCAGTGGGTGATGACCTTGCCAAACAGATCTATGTTAGATAGTCCTAAATCAAATTCTTCTCCGAAAGAGAACCAAAATGCTTTTGGAATGGAAAATAGTTACTCCCTCATGGATTTTATCGAAAACGAAAGTGCATCAGTTGGTAGCCAGCTGATCAAAGATTATTTTGGCTGCAAATGGTTTAGCTATGATGTTATAAGATCATCGACTTCTAACTTCGCCTCGGGTTGGTTTCTCTAGCTTTTTGTCTACAACCTATTCTCTTTTCAGCCTTGCTTCTTTAACATTGAAAATTTGTGCAGAGAAGTTGATCGGTAAAGGTGGGGAAAACAGTGTATACAAAGCGGTTCTTCCTGATGGAAAATCAGTGGCGGTGAAGGTTTTGAATTCATCAGATGAAGCAAGGAAGAATTTCAGGCAGGAAATGGACATTATGACCAGAGTGGAGCACAAGAATATTGCTCATCTACTTGGAATTTGCATAGAGGATTCTGATCTGATATCTGTTTACGATTTTCATTCCAAAGGGAATTTAGAAGAAAACATACATGGTAAGCTGCAAACCAAAGAATATATTCTGTACATAAAACCACGAGTTAATTCGTTAATTTGGAATGCAGGAAGAACTAAATCAGTATTGCCATGGGAAAGAAGATTCAGAATAGCGGTTGGAATCGCAGAAGCTTTAAATTACCTACACAATGAATGTCGAAGGCCTGTTATTCACAGAGATGTCAAGTCATCAAACATTCTTCTCAATGATGATTTTGAACCACAGGTGTGCTTTTAGATAAATCCGTGATTATCTTATGGTTGATTTGATAATAAGAATATATTTTAGAACTTAAACTGGTTGGATAATTCTTGTTTGCAGCTATCCGATTTTGGGTTAGCGATATGGGGACCCACAAAGGCGTCGTTCTTGACTCATAGTGATGTGGTAGGAACATTTGGTTATCTAGCACCAGAGTATTTTATGTATGGGAAAGTTAGCGATAAGATTGATGTCTACTCCTTTGGAGTGGTGTTGCTGGAACTATTATCAGGGAGAAAAGCTATTGGCTTTGAGACTCCCAGTGGTCAAGAAAGTTTGGTTATGTGGGTAAGCATCATCTCTACTTTCATTAGTCGCTTCATTCGAATTTTTTTATAATTTAATTATTACTTTCCAGGCAAAACCTAAGTTAGAAAGCAGGAATTTCAATGCCATTCTGGATGAGAACTTGAATGTAAATATTGAAGATGATCAAGTCCAGAGAATGATTCTTGCAGCAAGACTCTGTCTTACACAGGCAGCACGACTACGTCCTAACATAAGCCAGGTAACTAACTACAACAACATTTTGTTTTCCGGTATAAAATCTTGTAATAATAACTAATATAATCTCAGTATAACGAATGTCTAATGCATCTCTTGGTTTTCGTATTTAACTCTGCATGAGATATACGATATTTGTGAAAATCAAACGTAATGAGAAGCTATGCACTTTTTATATGATATAGAATGTAGGATAAGAATACATTACGCCATCTATACATCTATGTTGCTTGGACCTTCCAAAAACACATCTGCACCTATGTCGGATCCTATATATTATTGCATTATAACTCAAGCATGTTTTGATTTACGTAGATCCTAAAGATGCTGAAGGGGGAGAAAGATGGGAATGAAGAAGTAATTGCTAGAAACAACAATGCGGAAGAATATAATGATGATGAAGTATATCCAGATTCAAGTGCAGAGTCTCATTTAAGTCTTGCATTTCTTGATGTTAATTATGATAATTCGACATGTTTCAGCAGTAGTCAAGACCAAAGCAGTCCTCTTTCTTCAGTAGATGAATATTTGAGAAAACGATGGAGTAGATCATCAAGCTCTGAATATTAGTAGCTTTTAATTAATTTACAATGTGATTGTACAGTTGAAAAAAAAAAGAAAAACACCCATTGTTGAGGTGATTAGATGTAGAAGGTACCAAAAAACTTTGTGATAATAGCAACAAAGTTTGTCAACCCCACAGAGATTTTGCAATTCTGTGGATCAGATTTGAAATTTGAGTGTGATAAAATATTGTGTTTGTAATAAAGTTCTTTGGTATTGTATTGTTTTGCTTTTTTAGATAGTTTTAACTTTACTGGAGGAGATTTTTTATGAGCTCTCAAACTTTCACAAGTTAATCGAACTTACATTGTATTATATTATAGTGTGTGTTGTATTGTATTATGCTATGTTGTATTTTGTTGTATTGTTTTAATAAATATAATATTTGATTATGTTTTTTTTTTTCGTCGTTGCATAATTATGAGGTAGAGCTATTATAGAGAGACAAATAAAAGATAAAATAAGATTAGTAGATAATAAACAAAGACAAATTAAATAGAGAAAAATGGTGCTGACAATTGACATACGATAAATTTTAAGTAACAATTAAAATACAATCATTATATCAATATAACAAGTAACTTTAAATTATTAGAAGACAACAACAACATACAATAAATTTTAAAGTAATAATTAGAATACTATTTCAACTTAACAAGTAACTTCCAATTATTAGAAGATGATCCGACAAATCTATTTTATTTTTTTTGTTAGTTGTGTAATTTCTCTTGATTCTATCCTTGGTATGGAGGACTTTTGTTTACTGTATATCCTCATAGCTTCTTTTGGATGGGTTCTAATTTGTAAATATAAAATTGCGGAGATGACTGCTTATAATTAAAAGAAAAATGGTTTAAACTATCTTTGAATTATTAGAAGTAGGTTAAATTTATGGTCGCTATATTTTAGTGATCGTTTCAAAAATAGGTAAAACAGCCCTAAAATCTAAATAAAGCACTAAGATAGACCCAATTCTATTTAGCTTTATGATCCATATATGATATAACGTTACTTAAAAGTAAAAATTAGTTCTATTAAATTTCTTGTGGAAACAATCCTAACTAGCCTACAAACTCTAATAAGTTAGTCCAACACAAATATTGAAAGCTTGCCCTAACTTAAAGCCCAAGTGAGAATCCAACTCAAATATTTAAAACATCATGCTATAAGTAGCTCTTTATCTTATGACAATATTAACGTACTAAGACTAATTTTGTTTCTCTTTTAATTTGTGTGTAGACTCAGGGATGGCTCGACAGTTTTAAAAAAAGACATGTTTTTTAGGCTTCCAAATTTAAGGGGTCTCATTTTAAATAATAATAGATTATACGTTATTATTATTTTTAACAAATATTGAATACTATTTGTAGAAAAAATAATTTTTTCATAAAAAAATAAAGGAATTATTAGAAGAAATTTGACATATTTGGAGTAGTATATCTCATGAAAAATAATTTAAAATAAGAATGGTTATATTATCAATTGAAAACTAGAGCAAATCAATTATACAAAAGTTATTAACAATTCAAATTTGAGTCCCCTTTTGATTTTTGTTTTAGGCCACTAATATGCTTGAGCCGCTCCTGTGTGTAGTTATAGATGCATTCCTCCTCTCTTTGATACATCTTTCCTTATGTATTTGGATGTTCTATTTCCTGTTTGATACATCTCTCTTCTCTCGAATACATCCCTTCCCTCCTCTATGTATTTGTTGATGTATTCGAAAGTCAAGTGATATATTCAAAATCCATAGAGATTTTTGTAATTTGAAAAAGAGAAGAAAAATAATGTAACGAGCTCATAACACCATGATATTTATCTAAATTAACTTTAAAATTTGGAATACTTTTGATACGATACCATCCCAATTTTGTTAAGTCTAACATTGTTTGTTCTCGTGAAATCTCTCATTGCCACCGAGATAAATTACGATAAGTTGGATGCTCATGATCAAAATGGAGTAAATAGTTTGGGATTTCGATAATTGGTAAAATCATAATTCTAGACCTTTAGTCTTGTTTCCAATTTAATCCTCTTTAGCTGATCATTTTTACTACTTTAATATTTATCAGTTAGGTAGTTTCATATAGAAATCTTAATTTAATAACTCCAAAAAATTGTTAAAATATTTATAGTAAATGTTAGTTTTCTATGTAATTCAAAGCTAATCTTAAAAATCGAATTATATTTGCAACGATTTAATCATTGAATTTAACCATAGCGGAGAAATGGCGTATTTGAATCACTTAAATAATAATATTGGTGGTATATTTCTGATTGTAAAAGTTTATGATTTTAGGTATAATTTTTACAATAGTTGTAGGGTCACCTGTGCAAAGACATGTGAGTTAGAAACTAATATATCTCAACTATAAGTATAAAAATCATTTGTATAAAAGACAAAAAAATTAAAATAAATTTATAAGAGGTCTACAAACAAAATTATAAAACTCAATTTTCTATTTTTAACATATATTATCAAGTTCAAGTTTTACGCAAGGTATCAGAGGTTAATTAATTAGTATTAGGAGATTTGATATTAAATTCTCAAAGAATCCAATGTTGATTCTATTCTTTCACTTATTAATATTCCAAAAAAAAAGAAGTGAACTTTATGTTTAGAAAATTTTCTTTCCTATTAGAAAATTTTCCTTTGCTAAAAATTTAACCTCGTATGTGAAGAAACTATATACTTAATTTTAAAATTACTCGATATTTGCCAAGTTTTGACCTACAAAGTAAGAAAAATTAATAATGTTAAAACTCTAATAGGTAATCCAAACACAAATATGGGAAACTTTTGCTCTAAATAAAGCCCTAGTTAGAATCCAACTATAATACTGAAAATATCTATAAATAAATTTTGGATTAATTACGAAAATTTCACCTTTTAGTTTACATATTATCATTATCCCTTGTAAGTTTAACAACAAAATCCCTCATTTTCACGCATCACATTAATATATAAATGTACCTCACGCATCAGATTAGTGTGTCATGTATAAAATGTACCTCACGCATCAGATTAGTGTATCTCGCGCATCAGATTAGTGTGTCATGTATAAAATGTACCTCACACATCAGATTAGTGTATCTCGCGCATAAGATTAATGTATAATGTATAAAATATACCTCGCGCATCAGATTAGTGTATCTCGCGCATTAGAATTAATGTATCAGCGCTTATATTATTGTATCCGTTTTGAGGGATTTTTGTAATTATAAACTTTTAATGGATAAATTATAATTTCACCTTAAAAATATGTGATTTTTGTAATTCTAATTATTAATATTTCAAGGATACTCAAGTTTACTTACTCATTGTCATCATAGGGGAGATAAAAGCTTTGTCATTTCGCTTTTGTGAATGATATGGATATCGCCCTTACGAGAAAATTATTTATACGTTTGTATAATTTGGAATCTGACGAAAGCGATTGGATATTCAATGATTTGAACAAAGAAAGCCTAGTTTAAGGAGGACGGAAGGTAGAGCGTGGAGCGTTTTTAAGAAATTTATCAATTATTTCACTTACAACAAGGAGAAGAAGATGATTGACTTTTCAATATCAGAACAGATTGACATGTCCAAGGAAATTCAGGTTTTAGGCATTATTAATGCCTCCTCTGCTTATAATTTGGTGTTCCCACGTGGATTTATATTATTAATCACTGTTAGTTCTTTTGTTGACAACATTATTCCTTTTATCATTTTTAGTCTGAAAATGATTTATTTAGCTTCTAGTACAAGTTTCCTTTTTTTCTTTTTATATAAAAAAATTGTAAACATTGTAGCTAGATACAAATATATTGTTTACCAATTTATGGATTAATTATGTGCATTTTTATTTAATTTCAGTCTCAACTACTTTTGTTCAGTCAGTCTTACTATTGCTATTATCTTTAACTCAGTAATTTACTTCATTATATTTAATACTAAAGTTATTTTTGAATTTTCTATTCAATAATTATACCGGGGCCCAGAAAACAAGTGGAATGGGCAATGTACTAAAATGTCAACCTCTATTCACAATAATAAGATTATATTCTTGTCGTCAATTGATTACCCCAAAAAAAACAGATTTAAATGGAGCTCATTTGATTTTGTCCAAATAAAAAACTGGTACCTTTTTCAACTAGCACATTAATATTTGTTTTAGTTCAAACTAATTTATAAATCTAAATAAAGCTGTCAGATAATTACTTATTGGGATTAACATGTGAAAGATGGAACACTTGTCATTTATTATATTTATAAAATATAAAATCCAAAAAATAGAAACATTAAAATCTAGACTTTGATGGGCAATTATTTTTATATAATTATACTATTGAAGTCAGCTTATATATAGATATTAGATAACTTTGTTGATGAAATTCAGATAAATTTAAAAAGTAAGATCAATTTTTAGCTATATAATTTCAAATAATAGAAAAAAGGAATATGCATAAAAGAAAAGGTCCGCAAAAATAATTATTTCACTTAAAGTACTTTTCAAACCTATTGAAATGGACAAAATTCATTAAAAAAAAAGAAATTTGTTATAAAAATAATATTTCATTATTTATTGATACTAATTTTTAAATAATATGGAAAAAAGAGAGAGTAAAACATAGGAAAGTGCCAAGTACGAATAGAAATCAATTGATTATGGTGTTGTTAATACTCTTTCTTTTATTAGAAATCTCAAATGTTATTTGTGAAATTAGGTTTTGGATCTAACTTATACCCAAAAAGCTAGCTCAAAGGGAGAAAGATTGTCTAAGCTTATAAGGAGTTCACTCATTTCATTGACTATGACTTTTGTCATTCTTTTAACATCCACCTCATGTCCAGTGCTTAGCATCTGGTGCGTGAACAATTTTAATTTTAAGGCTCAAACATCAGGTGAGACGAACACTATAATACCATGTGAAATGAGGTCTTATCATAGCATGAAAAAATTCTTAATAAATGAACCCTACTAAATACGAATATGAATTAATTAAACTCAAAATGGTACAAATGACCTTGATGAACCCGAAAAATAGAATGTAGTTGATTGTGCACCGCTAATTGAGTCCGTATAAAAAAATAATTAGGATCGGCCCCTCAAATAGGTATAAATAACAAATTGAGATTTGCAGGGAGCTCAATTTGCAGCAGCCAGCAGTCGTTTGTGTTTGTGTGTGTGCGCGCATGTGTATGTGTTGGAATCTTGACCAGTGGCCCCTTTGTTTTCCTCCATTCTTTTTCCGCCATTAAAACTATTTGACATCTTAACACCCCCTTTTAGCCTTTTCTAGGGTTCCTTCACTTTTCCTCACACCCCCATTTTCTCTCCTTTTTCACGCCTCAGACTCTGCTTCACTGTAAGTGCTTTCGTTTCCCATCTTTTTCAATTCAATTTTACTGTTTTGTTATTGATTTCGATGAATCGGAATCCATGGCCTAGCTTTGTTGTGATTTGGTGGGTTGTTTCTTCTAAATTATTTGAATTTGACCCAGATTGAAATTTTATATCAGAATTTCAATTTCAAGATTTGGGGTTTTCTCGGAAATTATAAATATCGTACCTTTTATGTTCAAGTTGAAAACTTTATGTCTTGGGTACTTGAATTTCCTTACTTGAGGGCTTGCTCTGTTTTTGACTGGACTAGTAGTTAGGTTTTTATTTTGAGGGTTTCTGAATTGCTAGTGTTTTACTGCAGATTTTGACATATTGGTTACTATTGAGGTTCCTATTATGGCTGACGGGGAGCTGGACATTTCTAACCAAGAAATGTTGTCAAGTTCGAATTTTGGTGAATTTAGTAGTTCAATGGACAGTTTTTTCAATGAGATTCTCAAGGATGCGCATGCCTGTACTCATGCCCACACTTGTAACCCGCCTGGTCCTGATAACTCTCATACTCACACTTGTTACCATGTTCACACCAAAATAGTGCCTACCACAGATGACGATAAGAATCCCAGTGATGATACTGCAGAGTCTGCAGAGAATAAAGGAAAGAAACGACCGGTGGGTAACAAGGAAGCTGTTCGCAAGTATCGTGAGAAAAAGAAGGCTCGGGCTGCTTCATTAGAGGATGAAGTGATCAGATTGAGGGCTATAAACCAGCAACTCTTGAAGAGGCTGCAGGGTCAGGCCGTATTGGAAGCGGAGGTTGCTAGGCTCAAGTGTTTGCTTGTGGATATACGTGGAAGGATTGAAGGGGAAATTGGCTCATTTCCATATCAGAAGCCCATGAAGAGTGGAAATACATATCAGCACATAGTTAATCCTAACTTTCCTGGAGCATATGTGGTGAACTCTTGCAACCTACAATGTGATGATCAGGTTTATTGCCTCCACCCAGGTGCAGAAGGTAAAAGCTCAGACGGCACTGTATTAAATGGACAAGGCTTCAACAACTGTGAATTTGAGACTCTCCAATGCTTGGGTAATCAAACCTCTGGACTGGAGGAGGTTCCTGGATGTGTTGTGGGTAATAGCACACCTACTGACAACACTTCTGGTCGAAGCAAGAGAAAAGGTGAATTGAAGTGCATTTTCTCTTCTTTTTTTTAAGCTGAAGATTTTGCATTTTCTCTTTAAGTTGATATTATCTGAAAATTGTACCATGTTAACTATTTTACAACTTAACTTAACTAAGCATTGTCCTTTAGTCACATGAGTGCAGTATCCATTTAAGACTAGGACTTAGTTTATTTACTTTCACAAAAGGGTATCTTTATTGTGTACAGTTAGTTACTCATCTAGTCGAACCACTACATTCATATTTTTCTAAACAGAAACTATTAACTGCTCCATATATTTCCTTATGCTATATTGCTAATATTTTATCATGGCCTCTTCACTTCCATTTTTCTTTTCCCAAACTGCTTTGATTTGCTTTTTCTTGAGGCAAGGGTCTATTGGAAACAACCACCCTACCTTCCAAGGTAGGGATAGGATTTGTGTACCCTACCCTCCCCAGACCCCACTTGTGGCACGGGATTACACTAGATATGTTGTTGTTCTTCTATTAACTAATATAATTCATAAGTCAAATCAACTTCTCGAACCTCTTAGTTGGTCAAATATCGTGATATAAAATGGATGGAGGGAATGCATGTATACATAAAAAGTCTTGTGTGTATATATATATATGGAAGAAATGTGTGAATACATAAAAAAAATGTACATCAACTGGCATGGTAATTCACACTAGACCCTCCAGTTTACACCTCCCCGGCAACCATATTCAACCAACACCAAAGCTATCACCATCTTCCTCGAGAACTCCGCCATCACCAATGACCAAATGCATTAAGCAATAGCAATTGAAACAACACATCGTTAGGAATGCCGTTTTAATTTTTACAATATTAGCCAAACCCTCTCCTCCCACTCGAAAGAAAAACACAATCATTGTAATCCAAAACTACTTATTCATCCAGCAGAAATGCCATCGTAATTTTGCTTCTACTCTCCTTAAAGCAGATCACTCTTGACTGTAAAATCTATCTCCATTGTCTTACACTTACAGCAGGTTGGGACTAAACCCAAACTTTGTTAGTAAATCGGAAAAGTGAAACTATATTTTTGAGGGTTGTACTTGTTTTTGTCCTGAATTATGAGTCTATTCTGGCTCTGTAGATAGTCTTTCCCTCTTTTCTTCCCTTGAATTTAACCTGGAAATTCTTAGAGTAGTAAGCCTTAATCTTCTGGACTTTGATGAAGTCATTGTTATCTAATGTTGGCGTGTGTATATATAAAATGTTATCTGATGTTGGCGTGTGTTTATATAAAATGTTATCTTATGTTGACGTGTGTATATATAAAATGATATATTATATTTGTATAAAGGGGATTTTTATGGTAATGGTGCTATATTGATTTCCAAATAAATGAAGAGAATAAACATTGACATGCTTAATAGTACTCCCTCGATTTCTGAACAAGTAACAGCAAAGAAAAGGCTGAAGGGGTTCCGAGTAACAAGTGTCCAAGCATCTAATTTTAGTCTAGTTCAGACAAATATTTCATAAAAATTTGGCATAATATAGTAGTCATTATAAAACAATTTATAAGTACATTTGAACTAAGATCATGTAAAACATTTTTTTCTTATTGATAATTATGGTGTTCAAGTACACCTGAACTTTAAATTATTGGCATTTAAGTTGGAATGAGGCAGATTCTGCTACCATTTCCCAAAGATCCAATATTATCTAAGCGTTCAGGGCCGTCCTTAAGTCCCTCGTACTTGTTTGTAACTAAAGATATGTATGGAAAGAAAAACTAGTTGTTATACTACCTGCTAATATGGAGTGAAAGCAAGGAAAATATTCAAGAAAGTCTGGACCCACAGAAAGAGTTGGAGGCGGCTGAGCACATCCCATCCCACAAGAGTCAAGCCCTTCAACGGGTTAAACGTGCCACCTATAGCCTTTATTATATTATAGAAACTATATGGTAATTGAAAGACTACAGAACAAAGTATGAACGTCCAGGAAGTCACATTTCTGTGGTGCAGAATCTGGTGCATTTGGAAAGAATAGAATCAAAGATGCTTTGAAGATAAACCACACCAGCACATCCTTGGGAGAACTGTATAAATCTTTTAGTTTTTGGTGTAAGTTGGATTTAGTAGACGATTTTGGAATATAATATATTGATTCCTTCCAGTCCCTGAGTTACTGAGTAGGTAAAAAGAATTGTTAGGTGACTGATATTTTGCTGCAAATAGAGCATATAATTGATGTCGTGTGAATAAAACTTTAGGCATACCTCATTACAAAATGAGAAAAATAACTTGCTCAGCTTGATTAGTATCCATACATAATTTTCTTTTGACTGAAATTCTATAATTACGATGACAAGAAGAATTTTAATGCTAACGTTTGCAACCTCTTGTACCCCTTTTATGTGGCTTGTAAACTTTGTTAATTCCATTAATGCCAAAAAAGGATCTCTATGTGTTGTTGATTTTACTTTGAAATTGGTGAACTGAAAGAGTTAGTGCAATCTTCTTGATCTGAAAGGAGTGTCAGAGATCTTGGGTGGCTTCTGGTATCTTTGCTAGAACTTTTGTCCCTTGAGATTTGTTTAGGAAAAAGTTTTTTTTTTTTTTTTTGGCAAAAGAAACATCCATGTATTTGCAATGTCATTCAAAATAACTGTTTCCAAGCTTGTATGCTATGCATTGGTTGATGACTTTTATGTTATTAATTAATGAATGTGAGTTATTATGTGTTTTAATTGGGTTGGTGGTGCAAAAGAACCAGTAGCTTCAAGTTTGACTTCTCTTTCATTGGGCTGAGTGATTAACGCATTGATGTACCAGTGTTGAATGACAACTTAGTTTTGTGTTTAACCCTCCTGTCTGTGCTCCTTTATTTTGATCTTTGCTTTGCTTTGCTTTTTCAGGAGGCACGCGTACAACAACAAGCTGATGAACTTCTTAGGAGAGTATCATTGTTCTTGAGAATAGGTATGTTTTGTTATGTGCTGTCTACCACGAAAAATTATGTGCCCTCTCTGGGGATTACTCCCAGTTTCTCTACTTTGCTGAGTTCAACTTGAGAATCTTCTTCTGGCTGTTGAGTTGGTGGTCTAGTAGGTGTCTGAGTGTCCGTTGTTTATCAACAGTCATGTAAAGCAGAAACAACCGAATGGATATAGCTAGCAGAACTCATGAAGAGGATACCAAGGGGATGCCAAGGGTTGTGGTTTTCTGTGAAGATCTGGAAGCTTTATTCCTCACTGTTGTATTTATTCATTCTTTGATCTTTGATGAATGTCGCCTCTTGCCGATGGATGTCTAAATTGATAGTTCTTGTTCTTAGATTATGTGAATTTAAAACCGCTAAATTTAAAATAGATGGTGGGTTTTTATGCTCGTGGTTCTGCTATAAAGAGTGGAAAATTGAAACACTCTTGACAAAGTATTGAAGTTCATTTGCTTGGTTTCTCAGTTTCTGTTCCCTTTGTATTTACTTGAGGCACCATATGGGTGATGTTTAGTTTGAGCTGCAGGAAGTAGGACGAATCTCATGAAGTAGAAACCATGATTGGTGAAATATGTGGTATTCCAACTGAGTTTTACATTGTTGGTTGTGTTTAAATTATTTTTGCTTTGATGGTTCAATCATGCTTAATATATTGATGTTTGAGATTAGTGTGATTGTTGTTGTATCAAACAACTGGATGAGTTATCAATGAGTTATGATGCACTGGTGGTGGGAGTGTTTCATCCTTAAACAAAGATTTCAGGGTTCGAACCCTGGATATGAATAAAATCTTGTTGGGAGCGTCATTCTCCAATGAAACATGCATAGCACACTCTGGATTTAGTCAAAATTCCAATGTGAGCTCCAGATGCCAACAAAAAAAAAACTGCATGAGCTCAGCAAGTTATTTGAAACTTGTCTCTTACAAGACTGACTTGTAGATGAAGCAAATTGGCCGAATTTGTGCCAAGCAGCGAGTACAAACCAGCATGCTCAATAGTATAGTGCATATGGATTGGATTCGGTTCTCAATGTATTTAAGCTAACGATGCAATCACACAAACAAGTACATATCAACGGTACTCTTCTATTTGATCATTCTGCACCTACTAAAGTTGATATTCGATGCCATATACGAGTATAAAACACTCTTCTAGTTCGCAATTGTAGCATACAATTAGAATACCCTCCACTAATGCCAATAAAATTGAACATCTCAGCAGTTGCCATTGTCATTGTCCTCACGGTAGATGCTCTCAGCCATCTGCCAGACTTGGACACAGTTGTCTTCTGCCACACTTGAAATGACCCATGGCTCATTCTTGTTCCATGAAAAATCAGATATCTTTGCTTTATGACCGCCATGAGAGAAGAGAAGTTCTGACGGTCCGTCTTCAGCTTCCCCTTCCAATTGCTCGTCACCAATCCTGAATACAACAATCTTCTTGTCAGACAAAAAATGTAAACCATACAATTCTTTCTTTGGTTATTATCACCGTTATCTCTTATTGAACTTTAGTGATAACTGATAATCCACCACCATTGTTTTCGTGTAGTGGAATTCATTTCATGCATGATGTACCTGTTAAGATCCCAGACCATCAACCTTCTATCACCACCTGAAGATGCCAGTACAGTCTCATGATTAGGATCCCATTCTACCTGGAACACCTCATCCCTGCAAAAAGGTTTAGTGACAAAAACCTTATCATTGGTAGAAACAAAAGGTAGAAGAGTTGTCACATTTTAGCAGAATGCATGAGAATTCCTACAGCAATGTCATCTAAAACCAGGAATTAGCTGAGTAAGAGCATTAGCAGGCTCAAAAGCAACAACAGATTTCACCAATTTCTGTGTGCATACACAGGCAAAATAATTCAACAATGATGAAAGAACTGCACCACAACAAGTAGACTTGACAGATACTTACAGTTTTCATATGTTTTTAGTTTCAAAAGGAGTTTTGTATTGCATGCTAAGGGATCCAACTATTAATAAGTCAATCATCACCCGAGCATCAGTAAACCGTGATTTGCATAGGTACCAAGCCAATAAAATAATGGAGTGACGTAAAAAATTGACTACAATAAATCTGAAGACTCGAAATAAGCTGAAGGACATACGTATGACTGCCAAACACGTGCAATGGAGAGCTAAGCTTTCGCATGTCGAACAGACCAACAGTACTATCTGACGATGCTGTAGCAAGAACCCATTCAGTATATGAGTTGAAAGATAAATAATTCACCTGCAGAGAGGAAGAGAAAACAAGATCAGCGAGACTGCATCAGGAAAACTATTGAGAAAAGTTTGTTCAGACAGTTCACATGCTATTCACTTTCTGATTTTGCATTTCATTGATGCATGTGAACCAGGTGACAGGATTAACCTCTCAAACAGATAAAAATAAAACCACTAAAATGTACCAAGGATAACCATTGTCAGAGGTCCCATTATTCCAATACTCATATGACATCTCAACAGTCCTATCCAATAGTTCCATATGAAGCTTTCATAACTAAAATTGAATATAATGCAGAGGCCCGAGACTACTTATCTAGTTTCTTAACAATTAGCATAGCACACGAGTCGGGGATAAAGTTCAGAATGTTTCTTCTGTACAATAAAGAGATTGTTTCCTTTCAGCTAATATGGTACACGAGTCATGAATAACAATCTACTTTTAGTTCCACGCCATAGTTTCATATGTTTTTCTTTAATACCATATTGGGTGCCTAGTGCATGATCTATGGGTTATCATTAAACGATTAGACAAACATAGTAGAATTAATCTCAATTCACAATGATACAGATAAAAAAGTGTGTGGTGAAATACTAAACAAGATGGAATTTGAAGACACTGACCTCTTTCTCATGCGCTAAAACCGAGTGCTGGGCTTTGTTTGTCCGTAAGTCCCAAATAATCAGACGACAATCATCTCCGACGGAACCAAATAGGTTCTCATTCTTTGGATGCCATGACACATCCTCAACTACATCTTCATGCCCCTATACAGAAATACCAGAATTAAATTCATATCTGCCATAGTGATATTCAACTCCAGAATCAAAAAAAGAAACTCAGTTGAATCAGCACATTGGGTGAAAGGACAGATCACATTACCTCATAAGTATGATGGGCCGTAAGAACTTTATCTTGAGGCAATGCAGATACATCCCACAAACAAATCTTCTGATCATTTGAACCACTCAAAAGAAAACCCTCTTTAAACGGGCTCCACGACAAGCCATAACCTTCTTTATCATGCCCACGAAGCCTAACATCAGGGTTACAAGACCCACCTTCATGATCAAGGGGCTGTTTAGCTGAGTCAAAGATATAAACTTCAGAGCTACTAGTCTTAGCTGCAACTACAGCTGGCTTCTGTGGCATACATCTCGCCCTATTCACTTCTCCATCAACATGAATCTTTTGTACTATCTCTACCTGTGAACACTAGAAAAACTTAATTGACCAATTTATTCACAGGTTTTAACACCAGGGAAAAATATAATTTCAGATAAAACTTCCTACATATAAACACCAATAGGCACCACATATGCATAAATTGATTCATTAACAAAGAACTTTCTTCATTTGGATATTTCATCAAACAGTTCATATATGTACACATATGGATCACTCAGCACGAATATAGAGAATCTGTAACTAATTTTTACACTTTTTTCAAATATTAGTGTAGTTTAACCGATTGTAAGGAGTTACAGACCTTAGGGATTTGAGGATTCATGAGATTATGTTCAAGTCCTGAAGCAGGATTCCGAGGGAGATGAACATTTGCGACCATGAGGAAGTTGGGGCAATCGTCGGAGGTGTGAGTTCCGAGAATGAGCTTGTGTACAGCAAAAGCACCGTCGTCGGTGGTTGGAGATGGAAGCCATTGAACGGTGAGAGAAGGCCATTCAAGGGCATGACAAACGACAAGATCGTAGAGCAACGGCGTGTTCTTCTTCCAAACGGCGAACTCCTCTTCTACATCTTGTTCGGTTTCTCCCGCCGCCTCCAATTCTTCTTCAGCCATTGTTAGAATGAGGGTTTTCTGTTTCCCGCCAAAAATGGAAAATGGAGTCTACGAAAGGCGTTTGGAAAGTTATCGATAAGTACTGTTGTTACTACTTACTACTACGTGTACTTGGGCCTGTTGTGGTAGTCCAAGGTCCTCCTTTGGAATTTCACTTATTTTGTGCATACAAACTAAGGGCCCGTTTGGCTATAGATCTGTCAAATTATAAAAAATTAGGGAAATATACGTTTCATATTTCTCTTATTTTTAATATTTTTTTCTATTTTTAAAAAAACTCTAAACACCCTTATTTCTTAATTTTAAGTACATTCTATTAGTTACGATCAAAGATGTACTACTTCACCTAACTTAAGGATTCAAATATGTTCAAGATTATATTTGACTTTGTTGGATCAGAGGTGTTCCACTTCAACAAACTTAAGGAACTACAGATATTCAAGATTATATTTGAACAATTAAAATAGATGCACTCCCCAACAAGGAAATGCTTTTTTTTTTAAAGCTAAAAAATCCATATTAGTCACCTTTATTTTTTCTTAATTTCTTAATAATTATGAATTATTTCTTCTTTAGCTAGAAATTCCATATTACTCCTAAAGAGTTTTTCCAAATAGTCCATCAATCGTTACTTTCCAACCTAAATTCCCACTAGACTTTTATAAAGAAACACAAAGTTTGGCATGCACTGATGCTTTACAAAAAGCAACAATCTGAATTACATCCAACTGTTATACATGCCCAACTCACATACAACTCAATTTATTTTTTTCATATCTAAATGTCAATACTGTTAACAATTTCTTTTGTGAATGGAAGCAACAATTGTAAACAGAGAAGTTCAATGACAAATAAATCACTTCACATGTACAGTTTCCTTGCTCCCTGCAATCTAAACAGCCAATTTAACGAGTTCCAGTACTCCATTTTATCTTACAAGAACAGAACACACGTACAATCATGATAAAATTTAAGCTTCAAAAGAAAATAGCACTATGATCAAAACCAACACCACAAAACCAATACAAATTTAACAATAACAGAGTACTAATGTACTATGGTACAAGATTCATTATATAGTAATTCATAGAAGCAGCAGTATTTTCGTTCACATGACCACACAGGCTGCAGGATTTTCGTCGCTAAAGGCAGTAGTATAGCGAACTTCAGTAGAACTGGCACGAGCAAGTTGGTTAGTTTGGAAATCATCTCTTCGCACGTATCCAGCAGGAGCCTTCTTATCATAAACACCCTGTGCATAAGGATGAGCAACGACATCGTATGGGACATAGGGCCAAATCTCTGCCTTCTTACCTGTGCGATGGGCTACACGAGACACAACTTTCTCTGGATCTACATAGCCTACGACTGTCAGCTTGTGCTGTTTAGGCTCTATTGTGACCGACGAAACTCCTTTCATTCCCTCAACAGACCTTCGCACTTTTCTCTCACAGCCTTCACAGTCCATCTTCACTTTTATCTCCACGGTCTGAAAATCCAAACTTTCTTAGTAACAACTCATAATCTACAACACTACATATCTACACTCCCATTTGGCCATAGATTTGGAAGTACATTTTCAAAACAATAACTGAACACACTGTTTGTTTATAAAATTTTGTACTAACTAGTTTTTGTGTGAAATTTCATTTTCACTCTCAAAACTTCAATTTTTTTTCAAAGAAAATGCATGTCGGAATACAACTTTAATTTCCAAAAACTATTTTTTCAACTTCAAACACTTATTATTTCAAGTTTCAACTAAATCTAGGGTCAAACGCTAGCCAAGAAAATGGAAAGATAAAGTGAGGTGGTAATATAGTCAATATGGACTAGAAATAATATGATGCCATTAAAAGTAAAATGTAACAATAGCAAAGATGAATTTGACACTCGATCAGTTCTAATTTATATTTTATGTAAAGCTCTTATCTTTTGAGTCTCTCCATAAAAAATCTCACATTTCTATAATCAAAACAATTCAACTTTAAGATTCGCTTCTTATCCTTAATTTTAAAAAAAAAATGATTTATAAAACATACAAATATGTTTAGGTCATTTTAAATCACAAACTTCAAAAGATTACTGTCTTTTTCTTTAAACATCGTGTTAAGTCAATCGATATAAGAAGTAGTAATATATTATTAAGGCTTATTAATGCATACAAGTTATTTCTTGGCAGGTTCATAAAGAAAAAGAGGATATGGCCCACCCAAGATATGTACATTTCAGTGGAGGCCCAAAAGGGATACTGAATCTGCAGTATCCTTTCTGCAACACATCACTCTTGATGGAAACTTTCTACTTTTGCTTTTGCTTTTGAAAAGCTATGAAATACTCAACTTTGGATATAAAGAAAGAAAAATAGGTAAAGATATAATTTTTAAGAAGAAAACAATAAATAAAGGCAGTAGAGTAGATCATGTGAGTGCAAAATAAGTAGACATAGTTATAGGAGAAATGCTATTAACGAGAAGAGAGCGTGCACATGGGAAGACCACCCAAAATCTATTATTAGCACGCATTTTGCTAAATATACATATTCATTTTTACTCCCTCCCACCCAATTTAGATGGACATTTACTATTTTACACTTTCTACTATTCCTTCTGTAAACTAATTACTTTTTTTATTTTTTTTAATTGTCCCTAATTATTTATCCATTTTGACAAATCAAGAAAAGACAATTTTTTTTATCTATTACAACCTCAATTAATTATTTTTAAAAAATGAAACTTTTTGAAAAGTTTAAACATTTAATTCACCAACTTCATAATTAATAAAGTTAAAAATAATACTATGTCAATTATTATTTTCTTAATAGGTGTATCAATACAAAAGCAAATAAGTTACGAATAAAGAAAGTAACATATCTTCACAATTATGAAATTTATTCATTTAATTAACCTATTAAAGAAAATCTTAAATCTTCAAAATTAAGGTCATATAAAACTGTAGGGAAAAAACAGTAGGGGCAAAATGAAAAAAAAAAGTAATTAATTGTATCATGATCAATTAATATGGAATAAATATTTATAGTAAGATATGGGACGAAGGGAGCACTTGTCCCATTTGGAAAATCAAGAGTCATTTATCATTTAGTTCATAATTTATCTTTATTGTTAAGTATAGTCATTTTCTAAAATATTGAATTTACTATATTTAAAGTGTGATATCATAAAATTATCATTTGAGTTCTCAAAAAATAGTGTTTGAGCTAACTTATATGGATCACATGTTAATAATTTTATTGATTTTTGTTAAGGTCTCTCTACAGCATAAATATGAATTCACTTATGGGATTACACCAAAGATATGTTAGTTGTTACATGTTACCTCCAAGAAGCATGTATATATTATTGATTAAGTGACACATCTACCAAAATAAAGTGGCCGGCAGGCGGCAGCAGATACATCGTAATTGGTATAAATTAGATCTACAAGACAGCTAGATTTTAGATGTCAGAAAACTAATAAACCAAATTGTATTTAAGAGAATAAACATAAACAGGACCTGGAGGAGCGCTTGGTCATAGAAATAACTTTTTTCTGGATTAATTTGAAATCGAATCTGAAAAATAGCTTGTAACCTGTTTTTACTTATAAAGTATATTGAAGCATAACCATTTATTCCAAATAAAGTGAAAAAATGCGTAGCAATAGTATAGGGATCAACAAAAATAAATGTGGGGAATAAGTTTCATTTGAGATCTGACTCCCCCCAAAATAAAGAAGTTGGGTATACAATACATACCTGTAATTGTTTGCGTCTTTTGTGCTTTGAGTGTTGAGAAGAGCAATCAAACATATCAGATATATGATCAAGAACACCCATTGTTTTCTGCTACTTGTGTTGTGTGAGTGTGTATTTTTGATGAGAAAGAAAAGGAAGAAGAAGAAGAAGTAATGATTAAAATGAGAGAAATATCCCACTTAATTTCTTGACGTTTTCTGGCACATGAGAACGACTCATGACCATCTCCTTTTTTTCCTTTGTCGCTTATATAGCCTACACTATATACACTATTTTCAATCCAACATCAAATTTTATATTTAATAAATATAAAATTTAAATATTTTAAGCTCCAATTCACACTAATTTTCATATACAATTTGAGATGATGAATAGTGTTTGATGTATACACTCTTCATTACATCCATTAACTTTTAAAATATTATAATATTATTTCATTATATAAATTTTTAATTAAATATTATATAAATTACATATTTTCATTAAAGCTCTTGTATTTTAATTATTTTTTATGTATAATTTTGAGACAAAATTTTGCTTTTCTATGAATTTATTTTTCTATATATCACTTTCTTAAAATTAAATGTATGTTAATTCTACTATAAATTATATAAACTAACCTTCACAAAATTGAAAATGCAAGCATATATATTTTCAAATAAATAATACGATTGAGGATGAGTGTGATCTTAATCTACCAATTCAAGATGCATTGGAAGGTCTAACTCATACCATAGCAATGACAGTAGATGAAAATGATCAATTTCAACAATTTCTAGCTCGATATAAAGATTAAGGACAAAAAAAATTATTTTGAACTACGTAATGTATTAATATAGCATTTATGGAAGCACTGTAGTGATCTTGAAAGTTGAATATTTATGTATAATTTTAAATAATTTTTTCAATAATGTAATGTTTATTTAATTATATTTCATTAATAATTTAACTTTTATTTCTATTATTCATTATTATGTATAATATTGTATATAATATTTGTTGGAAATTTATATTATTTAAAAAATTATGGTATAAAATAATTTTATATTAAACGATTATATAAGAAAATAATATGAATCACATATGGTTAATGTTTTCGCAAAAAAATTGTTTTATGAAATAAGAAAATATAAATAAAATAAAAAATAATAATATAATAATAAAAAGAAGAAAAAAAATTGATATAAATTTAGTGCAGTAATTTAAAATTGATTACATCAAATTTGATATAGGGGTTGAAGATGCCCTTATACCACTCATAATGCCAAGAATTATTTTAGCCATCATTCTAAAATATTATTTTGCGCTGATGATATATATAATCTTTTTACAATTTTTTTTAATACCAAATGGTATTTTTCATTGCATAACTTAATCATAGGGTGTTTGGTTATTATTTACATATTATTATTAAAATGATTACTCCAAAAACTAAAATGGACCAAAAATAATACTTGAGACGACCCACGTGAGCTTCAGTAGATTGACGTGCATGGATAAACGCTACACCGACCAAGGGGTAATTTGGACAATATCAAGGAAACCCAAGGCCCACAGGCCCAAACTAATTGGGAATATCAAACTTCAATAATCGAGACACTTTTTCATATTTTTTCAAGAAAATTCAAAAAAAAAAATACTAGTAATATCGCTTTATCACCTTTTTTTTTCTATTGATTTGCTAAGTTTAGGAAAGTAAATTGTTAGTTTACCTGAATAAATAATAATTATATATGTAGTGTAGCTAGGTTTAAAGTTGACATATAACGTACTGACAACATTTCACATGCAAGTATGAAAACATATTTATCGTATTGACGACTAGTCCACATCTTCTCCCATCCACATTTTATGCTAAAATTTAAAATTCACATATCTAAATCTAATATATATATAGATATATTGTAGGTAGTCCAGTAGGAAAGTTTTGGATCAATCTACTTATTATTTTACTTTCTTGTTTGGAATTATGCTACTACTTTCCCTAAAGTCTCTCATTCAAAACAAAATTATAGTATTTAGGATTAGTAAATAAAGCATTGCATTTGAAATGCTCTTTTTTAACAGTCCATTACGATTTCGACACAACAATTTAGAAGAACACTTCATATCATTAATCGTAAAAGTTGTATTTCATTAGATTATTGTATACATCTCTTTTTTAAAATTAAATTAGTTATCAGTCACAGTACATAATTGAAAATTTTTACTTTTAGTAATGACTTGTTGATGTTATATATATATATATTTTTTTTGAAAAACTTTCACATATAGCTACTTAAAAATAATTAATTATTCTCCATAGCAATAGTTTGATAATTACAATTTGTAGCTACATGTTATTTGGAGGAGAGAGGAGAGCGAGACTGGGAAAGAGAGGAGAGAGGCGAGAGAGAGGGGGAAAAGAGTGGGAGAAATGTGAATTGTATATGTATATTGGTTATATAATTGTATATTATACATATGTAATTGTATATATGGCAAGATAGATTGGGAGAGGGAGGAGAGAGGCAAGCGAGACTGGGAGAGAGAGGAGAGAGGCGAGCGAGATCGAGAGAGGAGGAGAGAGGCGAGCTAGAGAGGGCAGAGAGTGGGAGAGAGGTGAATTGTATATGTATATAATTGTATATTATACATATACATTTGTATAAATGGCAAGCGAGATTGAGAGAGAGAGGAGAGAGGCAAGCAAGAGAGGGAAGAGTGGGAGATAGATGAATTGCATATGTATATAGGCTAAAAAATTATATATTATACATATTTATTTGTATATTCTAGCGAATTATACATATACAAACATGACTAATTATACAAACTCGAAGTCAGTCCACGTAATTAATGTATAATGTTAGTCGCGAGTGATAATTATGCAAACTATAGCTATGATGAATAATTAAATAATATAAATTTGCTTATCCGCGTAATTTTCCCTTCTTTTTTTTTTTGGAGGGGGAGGGGGAGGGGGGGCTAAAGTGACCACTCATTTGATGAGTAACACAATTATAATCAAAATTGAATCGGGTGAGGCCCGTCCATCTGGACTCATATTCTTTTTTAGAAACTTTCACATATAGCCAATTAAAAACACACTAATTACTCTCCATAGCTATAATTTGAAAATTACAATTCATAGTTACATGTTTTATGGAATAGAGAGGCGAGCAAGACTGGGAGAGAGAGGCGAGAGAGAAGGGGGAAATAGCGGGAGAAAGGTAAATTATATATGTATATCGGTTAGATAATTGTATATTATACATATGTATTTCTATATACGGCAAGAGAGATTGGGAAAGTGAGGAGAGAGGCGAGAGGCGAGAGAGAGAGGGCAGTGAGTGGGAGAGAGGTGAATTATATATTATGCATATGTATTTGTATATTCTGGCGAATTATACCATGACTAATAAAAAAACTCGAATTCAGCCCAAGTAATTAATATATAAATTTAATCGCGAGTGATAATTAAAATAAACTATAGCTATAATGACTAATTAAATAGTATAAATTTGTTTAACCGCATAATTTTCCTACTTTTAATATTGGACTCTTAGTAACACTCTCGCATATCTTTAAGAAAGACTGATTGGGCCTTATACCCAACTTAGGAAGCCCATAACCTTTAAGAGAATCGAAAAACCCAAAGCACATCCTTATTCCTTGCTGTTTAAGTATAAATTTTTAGTAATATTATTCGCTTTTGTTTCTATTTTTTAAAAATATTAACTTTTTTTTTTGTATAACATGCTTAATATCATAAGATTAAACGACACTTTAATACATTCTATATATTTTTAGATTAAGATTATCAGATTAAAATTTTTAGAAATGAGATAGACAAATGGAGTATATCTTGTTTGCCGCCGCATTAAGGATGGAAAGAAATCACGGCAATTCTAGTTTATATTAATAGAGTAATTAAATTGTTTGTGCACAAGTGAGATTAAAATATTAATTTTCATAAAATTAATCTTTATATTTTATTAACCTTAATTTAAGTAGTGTTTTCCTTGACTAATTGTCTCATTGCCTTTTAAATTTCAATCAAAGACGCAACGTTCTTTTGCCATGTGTACGGAAAGGACAAATACATCTTTTGCTTCTATTCCTTTATTTATTATTTATAGTTTCTGGATAAGTTTTGAAAATAATATATTCAAAAATAAAATTATCATATAAGCTTCTTGTAAACTAGGAAAAAGAAAAGGCAGAAACTAAATTTGATTTTGATAAAGAAATAGAAATTGTGGGGCATTTTAATTTCTATATATTGGAATTTGGAAGAAAGCAAAAGCGTGTTAAATCGAAATAATAAAAATTCAACTTAGTAGTAAGAGATAATAAAAATTCAACTTAGACTGCTCCATATTCCCATAAAAACTTTAATACGTTTGGATTGAAAACGAAAAATTATTTATAAAATTTGGTCATTTTAGTATTTTGTTATATATTCTTACACCTAAAATAATAGTATCGTACACTGAATTTATATTTATGTGGAAATTAAATCTCCATAAACATAACCACACGAACAAAGGACCTAATTTATACTATTAGTTTTTCTTTGAAAAAAAGAAAGGATGAACGTCATTATCTCATTTTGAGGAAAAAAAGTGAATGCTAAGTCAAATAATGGGACCTCCCTCATGCTTTGTATTGTTAATTATTAGTAAGATTTACTTGTAAACACGTCAAATTTGAAATTGTATATCCGAACACTTTAATTTATTTTTATTATATTGAATTTATAAAATTAATTATATAGATATCTCCAAAGATATAACAAATTAAATTGACACATCAAATTGAGATATCAATCGGTGCATGCATGCACCGAAACATCTTTTTTTTTTTTTTTTGAATTGAATAAATAATTAAAGTTTATCTGTAGACTGAACAATTAAATCTACCTTCTAGACTGGTAAATTCAAAGTTAAGCTGCTTTACTGACATTTAAATTTTGAAAAATGAATCACATGTTTAGTCCTTTTATGGCTCACCGCAACAATAAATCCCACATATCGAAAAATCAACCCTAACTATTCTTAGTTACATATATAATATTTTTTTTAAAACATAAATATTCCAAAATAAGTAGACCATATATCTCAGCAAATATTGGAGTCTTTGAAACGTCAGTCTTCACATAAAAAAAATAAAATAAAGTATGGTCAAAATTAGGAAACTGCATGGACACGGTATTAATAAGTGACAAAGGCACGTCATAGGTGAAAGAAAAAATAAAAATAAGTAACGCTTTCATTTCAACTTTTTCTCGAAAATATTATATTATCAATTTCCAAAGAAAATGCATATATCACTACTTTAATTAAAACACATTAGCTTTCGTCAAACATTCAATTGGCTTTATTATGTGTTGTTTGAGCTTTAATTTTTATGGAGTTTTATTACTATTATTCTACACAATTGAATTGGTAGCTTGACACCTATAAAATTGATACATTAAGGTGACCGACAACTATCTATCCATACCCAATAATTTATATAATATAAAGAATATATACATGCATAATATAAAAAAAAACATATTATATGATGTACTGATTGACAAAATTTTTATATTGATGATTAATAAGATAATGAACTATTTAATAAGGTTTAAACAATCCTCTAATATACTCCTTTGAATTACAATTTCCTTAACGATAAAGTGTCAATTGACTTTTATCCAATAGGGACCGGTCCCGTTAAACTTTTCTTCATTGTCATAATAACAATAATAATTATGTCTCAGTCTTATTTATCATCATCTCTTAATTCGTGGAACGATATTTTTACAACAGAGTCAATTATATATTAAAAAAAAATAGATAATTTATTAATATTTAATTCAAATAAATCGTAATAAAATAATGGCATGAACAATTAAGCTCTTATTCATGGCTAGACTAGATCTAAAACTATAAATTCACCAATGCTAAGTTTGTTTCTTCCTCGAAAACAAAAATATATTAATTGAATAGCAGTCCAGTTGACTATACATTGCACTAATAGCATGTCTCTTTAGTCCAAAAAATGGACCACAACACCAAACTGATAATGGCCCATTCCCCATTTGAGAAAACATGTCTTTACCTCTTGACTTTTTTCAAAATTAAGCTCAATGGCCTTAACTAATCATATAGGACAATTTCATGAGATATTTATCACTTTCTATTATTAATAGATATTAACTTTACCCACAAAAGCTAAGACAGATTAAAAGAAATCACGTAAAAGTTTTTCTGTTTGTATTAAAATTTGAATATGAGACCCCTCAATTCTCTGTAGTTGTATAGTAAAAATAGGGGAGAGACACATCAATTGTATGTCTCTTAAACATAAATGAGTGTGTAAAATTACGACTTGCAATTTATAATGGAAATATGTAATTGTACCATCATGATCACGTAGTACATGTTTGTTTGAATATAAATGGTAGTAGTAAGTATTTTATTTTATTTTATTTTTTTGAAAAATGGTATCAACATTACTCGTGATATTAATATATACTAGCAAACATCAGTCATGTGATAAACTGATCTAACATTAGGTTAGACATGTTCAATTTATTTTTGTACTGTTGGGTATGGGAACAGTACACTTTCAATTGTTATATTTTCAAATAAATAGATAGATAGATGATGTGGAAGGATGTATTTTTTTTATATAATAGTCTCACACACTGCTTGAAAACATAATGCGCCATAAATATGAAGTTAGTTAACGAATTTATCGGTAATTCTTAGTTACTCAGTTGCTAATACAATCAGCAACTGAATAGAATTAGTATGAGAATTTTATTATTTGCCTATAAAATTTATCTCCTGGTAGTTTCTTATTTTAATTTAACATTAAAATTTATATTTGTCAGGGTGATAAAAGAAAGTGCTTAGTATGAAATATTATTCTCTCATTTCAATTTTTGACCTTTATGATGTTAAATTATTAGAATCAGTTTGTCCATGAGAACTATTTACTTTTTTGAAGAGATTTTTTCATTTTATTTGTAAAATCATTATTTTTCCATAAAAATTCTGCAACCCTATTTTCACTATTTTCTAATTTTATTTTTCTTAAATTGCCTCTATTTTCTTACTGTTATAAAATAACTCATTTAAATTATATTCTCTCCGTTTAAAAAAAAATAATATAGTTTGATTTGAAACGGAGTTTAAGAAAATAAAGAAGATTTGTGGTTTTAAATTAAAGTTATGTCAAATGTATCAAAATGTCCTTTAATCTCGTAGTTTTAAACATGTCATGTAGAATGTTAAAGTGAAACAGAGGAAGTATCTCTTTTTCTTTAAAAATTACATTCAAATTCTAGATATATTTTTTAAATATCATTTAATATTATAATTTTTAATATATGACAATTAAGATTAAAAAGTTGATATACATTATTTTGTAGTGTAAATAAGTTGTTGGAAGAGTTGCATCGATTGGTACTTGAGAGTGAGGAAATGAAATAGTAATTGCGACGCATGCACTTTTACTTTATTGCGCTCTTTCCTCCAAGTTGGACGGACATATAACCAGTACGTGATGCACAACAAACAACACGTTACCCATATATATCTACTCCAATTTCTCTAAATTTATTTATTCTACACAAAAATATAGAGTAATAATATTATTTTTGTAGTTCCCTAGATAGATGAGTGATTGGAACTATTTGGTTTGGTTAAACAAAATTTGAGTAGTGTTCACATGACATGTGATGGGAAGAGGTACGTATATAGTTGAAAAAGAAATATATGTCAGTGTAGTGAATGAGATTATTTTTTTCTTAATAAAATATTTTAAATTTAAGTTTTGAATATAAAAAAAATCTTTATGATAAAAAATCATTTAATTTTAAATAATGTGTGAATCTAAAATAGTCAAATTTTAATATGAATATCGAATATTGAATAAGAAAACAGAAAGAAGCGGTGAAAGGCATTTAGTAGGTGGGAAGCACATGGACCCCCTAATCAGCTATGCATTACTTATTTTTCCCTTACTTTCCTGACCATCTCACCGATCAACACGCCCTTTCACTCTACCATGGACCATTTCAACCTAAAATTATTTTCTAATGAGAAATATAATTATACAAATTTTATATCATATGATTAAAATAAAAAATTACTATTAACTTACTCTTAATTTATGCAATATGTAAGAATACAATTACTTCTTATTTGATGTTTTAAAGAAACCCCACTATTATTAAACTCAATATGCGATAGCTAAAATAATATATCTCTAATACGAACATTAAATATCGTCATGTAAAATGAAAAGAAACGAAGAAAGTAAAGCGTCCAAAATGGGGAATGGGTCCAGTGTGGTACATATACATTTAGTTAGGTGTTAGTTTGTGGATATATAATGGGACATGTGATGTGTGTCAAAAACAAAGAAAGATACGTTAGCTGATTTATTCAGTAGTCAGACTGAATTATTTTTTAAAAAAATAAAGAGTCTCAAAGGATGTAAACACACATCAAGATTTGAACTTATTATTATGACTATTGACAACTTCATCCACTTTTTTTGTTTTGCAGTTCTTTTCATACTATTTTTCTCACCTTTCACTATAATCCATGCCCCCACGCTATTACAAATTCACTTTTTCCCTTTATTTTATTAACTTCTTTATTATGTTAAAAAAAAATATAACTCGAATTCAAAAATTAGTTCGAAGAAATGAAAATTATCTAACAATTAATTTTATTCCGCCAACCAATGTGGGAAGCACAAGCTTGACTGATATGTAGAGTATGTTAAACATTATGTGGGGGTCTGATAACATACATAGTAACAAGATAAACATTAGCATACATATTAATAGTTTGATTATTTAGTTAAAATTTACTCATTAGGTAGTTAAGTATGTTGTATGAAATTACATATGAAAAACCTCCTTTGCACTTTGAAGTAAAATTCTCTATAAAATATGGAAAACTTATATAAATACGCATCTTATTTTATTATAATATTTAAAATTTCTTATCATTTAAACGAATGACAAAAATTTGCTCAACGATACACTCTATGTCCTTCTGGATACATTTCTATTCCTTTTCAGGTACATATCTTTATTCCCTCTCGGTTACAACCATATCATTAAGTAATATATTATTCACAATGTATGAGCTATGTATCCGTATATTTTATGATATATATTTGAATCCTATAAATTTAAGATTTTTTTTTATAATTTGTGAAAAAATAAAAAATATGATATAATTAATATGAGATAATAATACTTTCAATAGGCTAATAGGGCTTAGACTTTGAAGAGTTCGGAAGAAGTGTATTATATAGCTCAGATTCGTAAAGAGGTCTATTAGGTAGGAAAATGTACTTCTCCAAATAGATTAGCATGGGGATTTACACATAATTTATTAAGAAATAATACTCTTTTATTTTTTGTCAAAGACTGACTAAATATATATATAAAGTAAAACAGATTAAAAAAATCAAAACTTATTGATTATCGTCCCTACTAGATAACAACTTCTTGCATCTACTAGACTGCTACAATTCATCTTTGATATAATGTTTTTTTCTTTCTCATACTTGGTATTTTATGGGTGATACAATTAGTATGATGGGTCATTAATTTAGTGATTTATCACTCGACCTATATATACAGCTGGAAAATATATAATACAATGAAATGAAAAAAAATAATACTATGTTCTTAAAATTATAAAGGAACAAACTTTTTTTTTTTTGTTTTTGAAGGGATTGGATTATGACTTGTTTTTCTGGTCCAAACAATTTATGACCAGGTTGATAATATATTCAAATATTAATTCTGATCAAATTAAGTACAATTCGCCTATTTAATACCCTACTTGATATTGATAAGAAATTGATATATTTATAATTATATCAAGATCTTTATTTTCTTATGCGTTTATTATGATCTATAATGCTAATTTCCAAAAGTGACTGTTAGGAGATAATAACAATTTGAAAACGAAAGGATCTAGCTAGGTTAATCATATGAATATGCATTGACATATTTAATTGAAGGAGGGTAACAAGCAAGAAATTAATGATTTTTTTTTAAACATAAAAGGACACATCTATTCCTTGTTGCTTTATTCATGTGTTCTTGATGTCTCTCCAACTATATATATATCTCATCCTTTATTAGGGTGAATCTCTTAAACTTATTCCATACTTTATTTAGATGCTTAAATTGAGCTTTGTTTTTATTTAGCACATAATTTTTTTAATAAATATTTTCAATTTAAATTATGAATTTTTTATATGTATTTTTATTTATTTAGTAGGTAGTAAAGTTCTTCGGACAAAATATAACGTCTTCATTTATTATACATATTTACCTAAAAAATAATTCAGTATAATTAAAGAATTATGTGGTTAACTTAACTATATACTATATAGAGGTGACTTATTGCCTTTAAAATGAAGCATCACCCTTAGGCCTCCAAATTTAAAAGGTTTATTCTTTAAAAAAATAATAATATTATATCTTTTAATTTATTTATCTTTTTTTTAGTTCGTTTTGAAATATTAAAGAATATATTTTTATTCAATATTTAAATTAAATTTTCACATGCAATATTTAAGACGGCAAGATTAAAAAATGTTTTAGTATATATATATATATATATATATATATGTGTGTGTGGGGGGTCCATCCCTATGTATCAAACTTTGAATTGTTTTCTGCCAATTTCAAAGTTTGGCAGAGTTGGTAAAGAAAAAAAGATTGTTTTTTCTTCAATTTCAAAGTTTGGTAGAGTAGGTAAGCTATGAAGAAGAAAAAATTGTTTTTCTTCTGTAGCACATTTGGAGGGTAGTGTATTTGTTCTCTATAAAAGGGAGGACAATTCTTCATTCTAAATACACCAAAAGGAAATTACAAAGGAGAGAAAAGAAGAGTGAGGCATCACAGAAGAAAATAATCTGTGAGAAAAAATAGAGAGTGTGAGCGATATTATAGTGAGGTGGAAAAATCAAAAGAGGGTTATTTCTTTTGAGTGTGTAGTGATCTTTGGAGTTTTGCTCGGATCTACAAGTTTAAAATCCTTACTATAGTGATATTCGTTGCTCCTCTCGGGTCGTGGTTTTTTCCCTTATTTATTGCCTTTATTACCGCAAATATTATTTCTGTTACGGAATTATTCCCAACAATATATATATATATATATATATATATATATCTTTTTAATTTAAGAACATAGAAAAATAAAGTTCTTTAATAAAAAGAAAAATATAACTTTACATCTTAGAAATTCTAAAATTAAAATTAAATTTTGATTTATTTTTGAATTTTCGATACAGATTAGCTTGAACCGGCATTGATAATAGAGTTAAATAAGAATATGCACAATTTCCCTATGCATTTTAATGAATTCTCCTTCAGAGAAAAATGGCCAATTTAAGCCTATGGTGTATTCTTTTCATTTTCTAGAATTTTAAATGTTTAGCATTTGACTAAAGGATAAACATGCATATTTTAATTGTTACGTAATTTAATACATTAGAATAAAGTTAATGTACTCTGATAACAAATTTCGAAACTTTATATATTTAGAGTGAAGTTAATTTACTTGATAACAAATATTGAAATTTTAGTCAGAAATGTTGTGCCAAATAACAAAATAATAGCGACATGTAACAAAAAATGGTTTCATCATCAATTATGTCTAATTCCAGTACTTGCTGCCAAATTATGGGAAAGCAAAATTTCTACTTCCAACTAAAAGTCATCATATTTGGCACATAAAATAAAATAAAATTGAACCTTTCCTATAACAACGAAAATATTGTATTAAAAAAGATGGTGATAAATAAATAGAATTCTTCCCTCACTCGTTAAGAAACTCAAATTAGAAATATTAATATTAAACATTATCTTCTATTTAAATCGTTCTTAAATGACTCATATCTTAATTAATCGAGATATTAATATTAATGATGTAGGTATGCGCAGTAGCCTTGGTTAGCAGCCATAGGTGACGGGCCCTTATGGACCATGCCCACTGTTTGATAGTTAATTAGGAGAGTAATAATAATATTTAATTTGTAATTAAGAAATATGATAATTAAAGTTATACGAAAACTTATATATTGTTTTATGCATAGTAAAATATAAAATAACTAATATATAAATAAATAAATTTAAATTTTCTATGATTACGCTTTGCATGAAATAATATTAAAATTATTTATTTAATATACTATTAATAATGTGCATAATTCTAATCATTTTCGAAGGACCCTAAAGTGTCAACTAAGTAATTATACATATATATTTGATTTTGTAATTATTTACAAATTAATATTTTCTTACAAATTTTTTATTTCATTTTTACACTTTAAAATATGAAAATAACACGAGAGATATTTTTGTAAGGTCCATTTTTTTAAGGGGGTAATATGGAAGGTCCAAAATTAACTTATATTCTGAATGGCTAATCAGCATTATTAAGTACATAACTTCTGAATCTAAATATTAATTTACTTAATTAAACATTGTGGACTATAAGGAGGCATGAATCACCATTATGACTTATATGCATGAAATATTTAATGCAAATCACAACAATTACAACACGCGTTCACTTAAACACAATTGAGATTAGCTATATGAATTCTACTTATATTTAAGTTTTAGCGATGATTTTTTTTAATATAAAATTAGAAAAAATATTTAAGGAAAAGTGCATAATTAACTTATTAATTAAGTTGAAGAAAAGACATTCTTTTGAATTCCACTCCAATACGCTGGTGTGAATTCCTTAAATTTGGATTTTATCACTTCCTTGAAGATTTGTAGGTATTAACTTGCTAACAAATCACTAATTAATTTACCAGAAAAAAAGGTGTGAAAATAAAGTAAGTTCTTGATAAGATTATTACTTTTAAAATTCATCTATTCCAGTCAATTATCAATCTGATTTGGATTAGTATTATTAATATCAATTAACACAAATCACAAATTGTCTAAACCAGCTTTGATTAGATTAATTAGCACGAAATATAATAATGGACAAATTCAGATGTAACTCATATACGTAGAATTAATTGTACAAATATTTGGGTCCTTCCATTATTATTGAATTTAACTTCCTATCATTTGAAATATGTACTTTTAATCCATTTGATTATCAATATTTTTAAATTCATAATCATTAACTATTCCACCATTTAATAACTATTTTTTATTAAGAGACTAGAAATATTACACCAATTTTTTTTTTTTAAAGTTGAAATTTTATTAATAAAGTAATTTTTATAAAAGAATAAAGACAAATGGTGTGTTAATTAGTGGTAATTGTAGAGAGGAGTGAAGTCACCAAATGTGCATGTGTACGTACTCTTTAAATGCCATTTTTCACAAACAAAGAAAGAGAATCCCTTCACTGCCCCCTTTTTCAGGTTTTCTGTTTCTTTCAATAAAAACACAAATAAACACTTCTCTACCCAACCATTTTTATTAAAATACCCATTTTCTCTTCTCTTGCTTTGTTCCTATGGCTATTCAAGCGCAATTGTATACGGATAATATTGGCTTTTCGTTAGGTAGTTCCATGGAGAATGCTTGTGGATTTAATCAGTTTTGTTTTACTACTCAGCAACAGCAACAACAGCAACCCTTTCAACAGAATTTGCAGCATCAACAGATTTTTAACCAGAAATTCATCAATCAGAATTTGATGAATAACAACATTACTGAATCAATGCCTTTTTCACAGTTTCTTATGACTCAGATGGAGAAACAGAGGATTGAAATCGATCACTTCGTCAACTCACAGGTTTGCGATTTTTGAAATTTTATCCTTTTTTTTTTTTTGACTTCTCATATTCGATTTATTGATGGATTGATTGATTTTGGTGAAAACAGAATGAGAAATTGAGATGGATTTTAAACGAGCAGAAAAAGCAACAACTAGCATTGATTTGGAGAAAATACGAATCGAAACTTGAGTTTTTACTGAAACAAAAGGATGAAGAAATCGTTAAAGCAGGGAACAGGACAAAAGAGCTAGAAGAATACTTCAAAAAATTGGAGATGGAGAATGAAGCATGGCAGAGAATCGCGAATGAAAACGAAGCTATTGTCATGTCATTAAACAACACAATCGAACAACTAAGAGAAAGTGGGTATTGTTTGTCCACCAATGGAGAAGATGCAGAATCTTGCTGTGATGTTCATGATGAAGATGAACAAAAGATGATTTGCAAAAGCTGCAATTCTCGATCTTCGTGCATGATTTTCTTACCCTGTAGACATCTTTCTTCATGCAAAACTTGTGATTCTCTTCTCCATCAATGCCCTGTCTGTGGAATACCTAAGAAAGCTGCCATTGAAGCCATGTTTTGACCCCCCCCCCAAAAAAAAAATTACAGAAAAAAGCAAAAACTTTGGTAAATGGGTAGTTAAATTCATTAATTTCTTTTTTGTAAACTCTTTTGTCAGGGCGATTTACTGATCTTTTTTGGGGGTTGTTTTTTGTGTACTTTTTTTTGATGAAATCCCCTGCTGATGAAATGATGAATAGTTTACTAGTGTTTAGTGTACAGTGAAACAATGAGTATCTTTTTTTACTCTTTTTTGAAACACTTTACTTTTTTACCTTTTTTGGTGGCATTTTAATTCTTTAATTGTTGCAGTGATTTGATTATTTATATCTCACTTAGAATAGAAATTGTTTTTTTTTTCTAAGTATAATAAGTTACAACTGTGACAGGAAAAAAATAAAGTTAGATAGCAATATGTCGTCAGAATTTCAGTATGGCTACTCCTGTTTTCGTGATCTCGATATTTTACTCCATAAAAGTTCAATTAATTTTAAATTCGTATAATCATATGTAATGATTCGAAGATGAATTTAAGTTTTGGATTCAACTTTCATTTGATATGCTAAGGCGTTTTCAACATGATTTTTTTTATTGTTCGATGAGAAATCAATTTAGGTTAAAAAATTTATTTAGTCGGTCATAAATAATTATTATTGTTTTAGAATTGTAAACCCTTCCTTTTTTAAAACTCTTAATAAAATTATATTATTTATAAAAATAATTAACGTTAAGCTAAATAATATCTTATAAATTAAGATAGAATAATCATATTCTTAAAAACAATACTCTTAGAATTGTAATTATTATTATTTTGAGGTCTAGTAATATAATAAGTTGTATGAGTATTTTGGTTAGGGATGATTTGCTTGCCTATTATATGAGACTTGCGTAAATTTATGTGTTATTTTGTTTTAAGAATTGGTAAAAATATCACTGTCTAGAATCTAACCTAAGGTATACTATATTTAGTTGATCTGATCTCATTCTGCATAACACATTACATGATTAATAAATCATGGCTCATGATGTTTCCTTTTATGTATAATTAATATTTGTCTAAATTATGAGAAAATTATATATTATTTTATATAAATTAAAAAAAAAAAAAAAAACCAACTAAAAGTGCATTATTAATTAATACTTTTTTAATGCTAATACATACCCATAATTCTTATCACCTATTAAATAAACCCTTTAATGCTACTAAAGCAATGGCGTGAAGAAATGGAGGAAAATATGATATCTTTAGTTTTGAAAACTCGAAAATCTCATTAAATGATTGCTATTTTAGTTTTATCATGTTGCGTTACATTTACACAAAAAAAAAAAAAAAAAAAGTTTTTAGTTTATTGTAGTGAATGTACATTAGCATTGATTAATTGGGAAAAGGTTCTATTCAAACTTATGGTCCATCCGTCTCATATTATTAAAAAATATTTGTCCGGAACCATTATTAATTTACATAATTATAGTGTATTAATAAGAGTTACAAGGCAATTAGCGAATTTTCTTTTCTTATTTACAGTTTCCATAGTAAAGATGTGTATAATAAAAAAAGTTGATGAATAATATGAGACAAAAATATATTTTCAAATCCTCCTAGGAAGGGTGACCTTTGGTAGCTTGGCCCCATTATGCGACTTTACCCATATATTGTAAAGATAAACTTATTAAATATTTAATTCAAATAAAATTATAAAAATGAAAGTATAACGCTAACAAATTATAACAACAATTAACATAGCACGTAATAAGTGCGTGAAGTTGGTTAGAAAAATTAGTGAATTCAGTTTGTAACTATTCTTGTCCAGAATAGTAGTATTGATAGAAAAGATATGGGCAGTCAAAAAAAATAGTCAGCACAGTATTAAATTAAATTGAAGGTTACGTTACTAGAGAGAGTAGTAGTAGTTGGGTCAGTTTTGTGTGCATTACGTGTTGTACAGTACGCAGTGTACGGATAAAGAGAGTAGACTCAAATTGGGCTTCCAAAATAGGCCCACTTTTGTCCATTATTATGTAACGTATGACTCTATCTCTCCAACTTTCTTTCCCTCCACTATCTCCTCCCATCTATATCATATGTTCCAAATAAGTGTTATAAAAAGTTATTTCTTTCACCCCTTCCATAAGAGGGAGGGAATCGACTGAAGATCGAATCGCATTTGATCCCCAATTCTTGATCTCTTGGAAGATTGTTATAGGGATTTTGAAAATATATTTTTACTATCAATGGTTAACGATGGCTTTGTTATAGATCAACCAATCTCTAAGAATAAAAAGGGTAAAATGATTGTCAATACAAAATAAGAAAAAGCCTTTGGTTGTCTCAAAAAATATTTTAGTAACACTTTGATATTTCTCTTTTTTTTGGTTTCTACTATAAAGTTTACTAACCGCCCCAGCATCAACCCGACAATTATGAAAAAAATATTGACTTTGCAATAAAAATGCTGATAGTTCAGACCTGAAAAACCCTCAAATTTTCAAGTTTAAGCAACAAAACTCATATCTTTACTCAAACAAGTGGGCGGATAATCTTCAAATACTACTATATAAAATCAAATGTTACAGTCCACCAAAATACTACAAGCTTTCTCTTCAATCAAAACATATATCCTCTCATCAAAATGACATCCCCTAACACTGAACGTAAACTATTTTTTTATCGCCGGATCAGACCTAATATAGGCTAAAACCAAAAAACTGACTGACGATAATAGCAATTCCTAAGCCAATTGCTATCAGGGAAGAAGCCCAAGTGAGCTTCTCTGTTATTCTAGGAACTCTATCTTTCAGTGCCTGACTACACGAGCCAATAAAGACGGTATAGCTTCCCATTGCAATAACAGTACCAACCAAGAACATACCCAAGAAGGCTGCACCAGCCACGCGAGATGGCAGAGCAAGTGCAGGCAAGATCATCATCAGTGCATCCGGTTGCAGCCCATGGACAATACCAGTAGCAAAAGTTGCAAACCCTATCTTTTTCTTCTTCCCAATGACAGGGGTTTCAATGCCTTCGTACACACTAACATCACAGTCACCATTTTCAAGGGCAACACATGGTGTAGCAACTTCAGATGCTTCCTTGATTCCCATGGCTCCGATGACAAGAAGAGTCAATCCAACTACTCTTGTCCCCCATGTACGAATAACTTCAATATGGAGTCTGTCCTTTAACAGAAGAAACAATAGGCCAAAAATCAACTGTCCAGCATCATGGCCACAGCCCCAGAGAGCTCCTACTGCCGCACTCTCCATCGGTGTACGGCCTATCGACAGAGGAGCCAAAGCAGCAAGATGGTCAGGACCTGATAGGGTGTGAAGGCAACCAGCAAAGAAACCGGCCCATGCACTTGTTAGTAGTTCATTACGTACAAGTTGAGTCCCCACTGCTGCTGCAGCTGGACCCCCTGTCTTAGCTGCAGTTTGGAAACTAGCAAAAGCAGGTGAAACAATGACTGGGTGGAGCAGCATAACAAGCATGGCTGAGAGTAAGACTACTGTACTAGGCGAAACCACCTGAAAGGAATCAAAGTAATCAGAAGCCATATTGAGGAATATAGCACAAGTGCCTTCTCTTGATAGATGAAAATTTAATGCATACTGTAATGCCACAGATTTTTTTCTTCTTCTGATAATACACGTGCAAAAGAGATGAACATTAAGAGAGCAGAAGGCCTATTTCCTTATAAATAGCTCAGGGTTGTAGAAAATGAAAGATTACCATGTAAAAAATTGGATACTTCCAAATTAAAAGATTCAAGATTGTTTTTCTTTAGATTTCTGAGTTAAGTTCAATTTCTGTAGATATGAACATTGTATGATATTTTGAAAGGCTACAAAAAAAGGTGAGTTACTTTCTTGCCAGAATTCGACTTATACAGAATTCCAACTAAGCAGAAATGGTTTAGTTGGTACTCGGTACTTCCCAAACTTCTTTGTGATTCCAAAGTAATAAAAATGAAAAAACTAAGCACCAGTTGTTCTTATTTACTATTGTGAATTGTACGTTCACTTGCACTTGGAAGGGACATTTAGGACAACTTGTTCATTATAGATGTTAATCATCATTAGAAAGAGTTACCTCCTGCTTCATCAGATAATGATTTAGCATGGCTGCCTTTTAATTTTAACAATATAGCTCTACATATATAGGATTGTTGTTCCGACATTTCTAGAATATAGGGTACTCTCCATATTAAATTTGTAGAGAAGAACTAGGAGAAAGACGAAAGGATACTGCACCAGATGATTCAAGCACAAAATGCAAATCATATTAGTATTAGTAGCTCTAAGACATTTTCGTTTCTAATGCAAGTACTCATCATCCATCACCTTAAAAGGCTTCAACTATCATACTCACTCGAAACACTGCCCTAAAACCAGCCTCTCCATAATAAGCAATGTTATTATTAGTCCTACAATGGATAGCATAGGAATGGAAAAACCAAAGTTGAGTTCTCCATTGTCTCTAGTCTAGTCCTTATACCTGCCAATCCTAAGCATCAAATGAACAAAACAAGATTGGCAACTGCAATTCCTGTATTATTCCTACCCTGTTTCGATTTTATTTTTTTATTGTCTGTCCTTAGAAATGAGCAGTTGGTAGTGGCTGATTCGGACTGCAAGCTGTGTTGCTGCAAGCAGGCCACATTCACTTATCGAGTAGCATTATTAGTACTTGTAGTTTCATCCTATGTAAAGTAATAATTCCTTTACCTAAATCCCGTGCTAGCCCATCTGTCCATCCACTATAGCTCTACACTTCTGCTTTTCTCCTTATAACTAAGTGGTTACTCCCTTCAACAATACTACATTCAGTTGTAAGAATGTGAGAGATGTAACATCAAAAATCAAAACCACATTTTACATATAAAGATCACAAATGACAAACCTGTCTAAGTGAACCAATATTGGCTATGATTTACTAGCACAGCTTTTATAAGATCATCAGAATCAAGTCCCATGTTAAGTTTTAACTATTTGTTTCCTCCGAGTGAACTACATTTCAAATCATCTATGTCCTTTTTATCACACTTTTAAACACCAAAAGTTAAAGATATTGTTCAAACCTGTCATATTGATTTTTTTTTTGTTTGATCATGGTACTGAGAGTTAAGAAAAAGGTATGTCACCGTCAAAGTCAACGGACAGAAGCTTTGTTGTATTATTAGGACAAATATTTCCAGACCCTAACTGCAATTGCAAATGCTCAACAAGCCAAGCAAAAGGTTTCACTCATCTACTTATACTTGCATTGATGTCAGATGTCATACTCATTCTCTCCATAAAGCAAGCACAAATATTATCACATTAGCAAATTCAAGAAACTGGAATTATGTGCACTAATCATCACTCAGATACAATCCCAGCAAATACAAATCAGTAGCACTTATCAACCAGATACTAACATTATGTATACTAACCTGATCAATGGCCCTCCCGTGCAATTCACCATATTTAATAGTAGCATAACACACATATTGTATCAGCAAACACATCTATATCTAAATTGGTACTATACACGAACAAATATACCCTGAATCTCAACTACCGTAATCACCGAGAAAAAGCAAACAATTTACACCAGCAGCTCAATTTTATCCAATATGCATTGCCAAATTTCAGATTACAAACAAGGTTAAACCCACTTCAAACAAAAACATGTCCGATAATATAAAGTGATTCAAAAGCAAATACCTTGCGTTGTTGAGATAGAATTTCAGCAACCCAATTGAGCAAATGGGGCTTTGAACCCGACCCATCTTGCAAATCCTTAGATGCCGACGAATTACCCACATGCCCATAACCAAATCTGGAAGATGGGGTCGACCCAGAAGATGAAAAGTGGTGAAGACACTTGCAGGAAAGCGAATTGGGTCTACGAGACTCGACACGGAGAAGGGAGGAGAAGTGGGGTTTAGGGAGACGAGGAAAGGTCTTTAGATGGAGTTTAGAGGGAAGTGAGTTGGTATAGATAAGCCTCTCCATTTGAGTAAATTGTACAGTTTTTCCTCGAGTATGACCTATCTATCTTCTCAATTTGTCGGTTTGTTTCTTAGTTTGGATTATTATCCCTGAAAGAGATTTTCAGATTATGCATCAGAGAAGACAAGAGGTTGAAGAAGCAAAAGTATTTGGAGTAGTTGATGACATTTTTCCTTTTTCATCTATTCTTTATTTATGATTAGCATGTAATTTTTGGGTTAAGCGCCTAATGCAATTTTTTTAATCAAAATTAATATAATCTAATGCACCCTGTCTTTTTATGTGATAATTCTCTTAATATACGCTCAATTAATTTATATTGTATTACATAGGACGCATGTCTCTTACTAAATTTCATACAAAATTAAATATATATTTGTTATTCATCTAAAATTGAAGTACATCAATATCAATCGAGAGCAAATTAAAAGGACAAACATTAACACTTTTATCCACTATCAAAATTAATTTATTTTTCCTGTTACCTTTAGAATTTAGAAAGTGACTAAATATGATTCAAATTAGTTGTTAAAAGATGCCCAATAAGATACATCAAAGTTAAACTATAATGAAGTGATTCAGAAAAATGATATGAACAAGTCTATGAAGTACTAAAAGTCATAAAAGATACTAAAAATTATGCACTCGCACCATCACTTAGGAGAAAAGTAACTAGAAGAATGGGTCAAAGTCCCATTTAGGTATGCTAAAAGTGAGTAATTTTTTTGTTTTTTAAAAAATAATTAAAAATTTGAATATTTGATATCTATGTTGAAATATAAATTAAATTTAAATTTCTACATTGTACAATTTATTTAGGAAATTTTGAATATTATTTTTTTATTACTAAAATTTATTTATTTGTTTATTGATAAAAAATAAAAAGATCTCAAGTATTTCATGAAAAACAACTCGTATGGATGGACTAAATAAAATGTGGATAGTTGATGGAACTAATACCTAACTAGGTTGACTGATTAATGATTATTTTGATAAGAGATTAGTGAGAGGTGTGGCTTCTTTCTCACCACAATTATAACAAATTAAAAGAAGTACGTGACTTTCACTCCGTTTTTTTATAATTATTTTGACAAATCAACCAAAGCACAATGGAGTCCACACATGAACTCATATTTTTAGTGGATTTATAAGGAAGGATCGTGGATTATCATAACAGATGCATTTTGTATCAATTTATCTAGGTATATATGTTTTTTTTATACTGCAATAAATATATTTGATTATACATTTGTATCAATATGTTATATTAAGCGTGTGTTTGGTATGGAGAAAAATGTTTTCTATGGAAAATCTTTTCATAGAAAATATTTTTCTGGAAAATAAGTAGATTTTAGACGTATTTTCTTTGGTTGGTGAGTATAAAATATTTTCGGAAATGATTTTGTGTTTGTTTATGAATAAAAAATATTTTTGAGAGACATCTTTTATTTTTACTAGAGTAAAAATAATTTATGAAATTGAAAATATTTTTTAAAATCAAAGTTATTATTATTTTGGGGTGGTGGGGTGGGGGTGGTAGGTAGTGGGTGGGGGCGGGGGGAGGGGGGAGGGAGGAGGAGTGAAAAAAATAAATTGAAGTTGATAATATTTTTAAAAACAAAATTAATTCTTTTGGGGGTTTGGGGGGGGGGGGCTGATAGGTGGGTTGGCCGGGGGGAGGGGCCGGGGTTAGGAGTTTAAAAATAAAAATTTGAAATTGAAAATATTATTAAAAAGTAAAATTAATTTTTTTGGGGAGGAGGGGAGGGGGGCTGGCGGGAGTGTCAGGGATCAGGTGAAAAAATAAAATTTTGAAATTGAAAATATTTTTTTAAAATTGATGTTTTTTTTTTAAAAAAAAATGTAATTTGAAATTGGAGAAGAGTTTTGGAAAATGTTTTCCCCTTAATTTTGAGGAAAATGAGTTGATTTGAAAAACATTTTCCTAAACTTTTGTCCCAACCAAACATGGGAAAATGTTTTACTTCATACCAAACACACTCTAAGTATATTTATTCCTAATTATTAATTTTTTATTAATGTATTCAAAAAGATATATTCTTAATTTTTAACCATTCGGGGGTGGCGCTCCCAACAAGATTTTCTCCATATCCAGGGCTCGAACCCGAGACCTCTGGTTAAGGGTGAAACACTCCCACCAGTGCACCACAACCCATGTTGGTAACTTATCATTAACTATTAATTTAATTTTTTGTAAAAATCAGAAAAGATGGCCTGAATTATAAAAAAAATAGATAAATATCTTTCATGATTAATAAATCTAAATACATTTTTAATTAATTTATTAAAATGAATAAATAAAAATGACAAATGTTTTTATATAAAGTTCAAATGACTTCTTTTTAGCTAACTTTTAATCTCCATGTTATCTAATTTTTTAATCAATGAAAGCACCTTAAAAAAAATGACATCTTTTTAGCCAAAGGAAAAATATATAACTACTCGGGTATATTATAGTATATAAAAAGTAAAATAAGGGATATACCTACAATAAAGGTGTATGATAAATATTAACCGATTATCAATCTATCCGATAAGGAAATTGAATAATTTGATAAATTAATATGACATAAATTTTTAGTTGTGTGGCTGATTGTAAGTTTTCTATTTGATGTATTCCATGTAATGATTATTAATGGAAAAAAATGCAAAGTCCAGGTTATATCAAAGCAGACTACTTCATGTGGTTTGGTTAAGGGCTTAAAAATTATATATAATGACAAACTAATAATTCAAATTAAATGCTATAAATACGCTTTGATTTAATTGTGCACGGTAGCTAACTGTTTGTCAGTCGTCTCGTCTCTCTCCCTCAAACTCTTACTCCTTCTCTCGCTCGCTCCCTTTCGCTTTTATACAAACACAAATGTATAAAATATGTTTGTGTTTGTATAAAACGAGAGAAAATTGAATATATACATATATTTTCGTTCTCCTCTCTCTCCTCTCTCAAATCTCGCTCCCCGCCCTCCCCTCTCTCGCTTATACAAACAAAAACAAAATGTATAAATTATGTTTCTGTTTGTATAAAGAGAGAGAAAATTGTATATACACATGCAAATACATATATCTTTCGCCCTATACACTTATAATAATACAATATAAATATTGCCTTGCCCTATTTTCTTTTGTCTTTCTCTCTTACTCGTTTTATACATAAACGAATTATACAATTGACTTTTGTATGTATAGTGAATTATACAACTTGTTTCTTTGTATATGTATAGCGAATTATACAACTGTCTTTTTTTTTGTATATGTATAGCAAAATATACATATTTATATTTGCTATAAAGCGCAATTATGCAAAGTATAGCTATAACATAAAAATATAATTTTTATGTTTGCTGTATGTGAAAGTTACTCAATTTTATTCCATTCTCCAACTGTATGTTCGAAAACCCAATATTAATAAGCCAATAAACTATTTTTTGCAATTGTCTTATCAATTACGGAATTAAAATTCGATTTTGAACTCCCCGCTCTCAATAGATCTGCACATAACAATTCCAATTGGAAACTGAAGTAAGTTAAAGGATGGGAAATGATTAAATGAGTACTAATTAAGAATTATAAACAAGTAGCTGCAATGGCGCATAAAAAATTAATTATTATCTATATTCCGATTCATTAGTTTCAACTTATTTTAAATTGAAAAAGGTCTTGAATTCAATTTTACTTAAACACAATTTTATGCATAAGTATGATATATGCGTTGGTTGGAATTTGAAGCCCAACCTCAAATAACAAAATCATTTGTATCTACATATAAGATGACTATATATAGAAAGTAATTATATTCCTAATCTTTCAATATAAAGAGATTTTTAAAATTATAATTAAATCCCCTAAAATTATATTTAAATCTTTTAAAATTATCATGTGAATCTGATAAATGGCACCCACATTTCATTATTTACAACATAGTACACCTACTTTTTCAAATTAATTGGATTGTCATTAACAGCCACATGCAACATTTCAATACGCCAGAGAGTTGCACTATATAGTATATATATTGTTTACATCTTAGTTTGTTGTTTTGGTTCTAAACTTTCATGATTATGCTCTTAATTTTGTTAATAAAGCCCTCATTTGGCTTTTTAATAAGGAAAAATTACATAGCTAAGTAAACTTATACTACTTAATTATTTAATATAGCTAATGTTTGTTTATATTACCATTGGCAATAATCTAATTTCGGTAATTACGTTTTTTAATTCTCCTTATTTGTATAACCATGTATAGCAGTCTTTTCCTTATATACAAATGGGTCTATTCTATCTCTTCCGTAATTTTTCCTTATTTTCTCCTTTATTCTCTCAACCAAAATTGAATTCAAATTTTGAAATTTCACTCATTCCTTCTCAATTGTGATTCCAGATTTATAGGTAATTGTTTTATAGTTAAATTATCTTTATATTCTTTTTTTTTTTTGTAATTTCATCATTTTTTTATTTGTATTTGTATATCACGGAAATTTCTTTTGATTTAAGATTTTCAGATTTGTGTATCTAAAGATGAAGATGGTGAAACAGTTCATGTAATTTATATAAACTTTTGAAGTTCGGATCTACAATATATTGTATATTTCTATACAAATCCATTTTGTATATATGAATTCAATTGTATATTTATGAGGTAAAAGGAAATCTCATTTTAGTTTTTTAAATAAATTACATGTTACTGTATTTCTTTGTATTTGGGTTTGGTTTGGGTAATCTATACCCATAGTACGTTGTATAATAATATAATTGTATAATTGTTATTCAAATTGTATAATATTACTTGTAAAAACTTTTAAATCTCACATTTACTATTGTATATTTTATTGTTTTCACATCTACTCTTGAGGTTTGTTGTTCGTATAAATTTATATAATTGTAAGCACATTTTCTCTGAAAGGTATTCCTTCGATAACGTAGTCAATGTAACAGTTTGCATCATGTCATTTTTCAGAATGTATTATCAAAATACAGATTGAAGACATTCTTGTATACTTGTATACACATAAATAATTCATGTATACATATACAAACATGAATTCGAAAATATACAAACACACATTAAACATTTTCCACAAAATAAATAAAGTAAAATTATACATGTACAAAATATACAAGTCAATAATCAAATTATACAAGTTCACAAATCAAATTTATATCAATTATACAACTACAAATTAGTTAACTTATACAGATAACTTTTCCACATAATTTGCCCCCCCCCCCCCCAATTAATAATACACATACAAGCACTAATCACATCAAGTCTAATTATACACATAGAAACACTAACTTATGCTATTCTACAAATAATGTAAAATTATACATATACAATACATATAAGTCTATAAACAATCATTGATGAATATTTTTATACAATTACGGACGAATTCAATTGTATAATCTACTATACATTTACGTACTCAAATTGCAGATATCAAGTCGTCTCTCTCGATCAATTCACATACAACTTAAAACAACTTCTTTAATCAAAATCTAATTATCAATCGAGTAATACAATCACGAATAAAAATTACAAACAACTGTTAGAATGGACCTCCAATTATTAATGGAGAATTTATACAATTACATATACAAATCAGTTCTATTGTTATGTTTTTTCAAGTTCTTAATCTACATGAATGAACATAAAAAAATACGAATCAATGCAAATAAAATATATGTTACTAGTCAAGAAAAGTAAGTTATCGCCGAGATTGGATCGGATGTACAAAGATGAAATCAATTGGGTTGTACGAAGAAAATCTAACTTGTAGAAAATCTAACGAGCTAACATTCCGTTAGGTACAGATTTTATACCGTTTTCTAGTCAAGATCGCTGCCGTTAGCTTTCAAAAATTTTGAATTTAATTTTGTATAAAACTTTGAAAAAAAAAAAGAAATATACAATCGGATTTCGAGCACCGCTGTAGCATCTTTAAAATATAGTTACGGTCAATAATTATAAAAACTTTAGCTAATTAATTTAATTATGATAGCTATATGAAAATTTTTCCTTTTGATAAGTTAATTAATATAACATAGATTGTGAAGCCGGGGTGACCCTTAGATGAGAGTGTCGACACTGCATTATGGGTGCAGAATATATATGATGTTATTATGGTATAAAAGAGATTGGTAAAGGAAGAGTGAAAAGAATGTCCTGTGGGGCACTTACTTAAACTTGGTTCACAAATTTATTTGGGGTAAAGATAGGAGGGGTGTTACGTGGCATAAAATTGGAGTCTCATTATCCTCTACCAAAATGAGAGGTGGTCAGCCCAAAATGACAAATAAACAATTCAGAAACCACCATATGATATTATGATTTAAACAAGAGAGTTTAGAGTTTAGAGGAGAGAGCAAGAAATGGCAAAGCCAGTGCAAATTGAAGTGTGGAATCCAAATGGAAAATATAGAGTTGTCAGTACAAAATCTATGCCTGGGACTAGATGGATTAATCTTCTCATTCAACAAGATTGTCGTCTTGAAGTAATTAACATATATTATACTAGCTCTTCCATCAATTTTTTTTTGAAAAAACTTATTTAATTTATTTATTGAATTCATTTTGTAGATATGCACTGAGAAGAAAACTATTTTATCAGTTGATGACATTCTTGCTCTTATTGGCGATAGGTGCGATGGAGTCATTGGCCAGGTATGTGTTATCACTAATTTAAAACTTTGTTAACTCGAACTCATAACCTTACAGGATGATGTTTGCTACCCTTAATTGCTTTCAATTTTCTTCAAATTCAAGCGAATGATTAATAGTTGCCCATTAACTCTGCTGCCGTTAGAATTGAGCCACTTTGCCCTATTTTAGCTACCGTTTTCCCATGAAATTTCACTTCGTTTCCAAGTAAAATGCATGTACTTCAACTTCAAAATCTATGGCCAACATCTAGTGTAACAAGTAACCTGTCTCATCATTTTTAATTTAATTATATATGTATGGACATTCAATTTTTATGTGACCTCCTCATTTGTGTATCCAATGGAAGTTAAATTTCCTAATGTGATTTAATTTGTGTGGTTCAGTTGACAGAAGATTGGGGAGACACACTTTTCTCTGCATTAAGCAAGGCTGGAGGGAAAGCTTTTAGTAACATGGCTGTAGGATACAACAATGTTGATGTCGAAGCTGCTAACAAGTATGGTGTTGCTGTTGGAAATACACCTGTGAGTTTATACTACTTGTCGTGTTTTTCCATTTTCTAATAAATTTCATTTCTTAGCTACAACAATAACCAGTAATTTTGCATTATAGATTAGACATCTTAGCTAGTAATGTCTTAAATGCTTGACATGTCTAATCATATATGCTTCGAATAGTAGACAATTTGAGTTCAGTTGAGCCCACATAGCTCGATCCTGGACCCCCTCTGGATGAATGGAGGATGACTAGAAAGTCGAAGATGAAATTGTTTAAACATATCAAAACCACTGAATCTTTACCGACAACTATCCAACTGGCATTTAACCCAACACATAACAATGAATCAATAGTATAATATCAAAGTTAAAGTCAGTTATGTTTCCTCTTAATAGCAAGTTTTTTTATTTGTCATATAAGGTCTTGTACCTGGAATTTCTGTTATGAGGGAATGCCCCAATTCACTTAGAATTTGAAGTTGATAAAACATTTTTTTTTTTTAAAAACAAGGCACATTAGTTGTCCTGAAGTTGCTATATGTGTGTGAAATTAACCCTCAGCTTGTAGATGCAGTAGGAATGATTTTATTGGATCAAATAGATTTGATCGGTATGGTAAATGATGCAATAAAACTTATTTGAGTTCTGAATATGTGCATATCTGTAGAGACATCCTTTTATCTTCTGATGCAATGCTCTATGATCAGGGAGTACTGACAGAGACTACAGCAGAGTTAGCGGCTTCACTTTCTTTAGCTGCAGCGAGAAGAATTGTGGAGGCAGACGAGTTCATGAGAGCTGGCAAATATGAAGGATGGCTTCCACATTTGTATGAAAATCTTCGATTCTATTTATTGTGTCTTCTCAGGTCTATAACTGAATTCTTTAGGTCTAAAACTTCAACGGTTTCATTGCCAGGTTTGTGGGGAACTTACTTAAAGGACAAACGGTTGGCGTAATTGGGGCTGGTCGTATTGGATCTGCTTATGCTAGAATGATGGTAATCAGCGCTAGTATAATCCTCTAAGTTTTCTTTGAACTGTTTCAAAACTTCGTCATATCTGGAACTCATGATTAAGAAATTGTATGTAAATTTGCTATGTTAATTGGAGCAACTTTGGTGTTTTATTGCAACAGGTTGAAGGCTTCAAAATGAACTTGATTTACTACGACCTATATCAATCTACTCGTCTAGAAAAATTTGTGACAGGCATGTTTTAATCAATGTTACATCAACAAACTTCTCATTGCATGTACTCATATGTTTTCTCGCCTTTGCAGCCTATGGTCAGTTTCTGAAAGCCAATGGTGAACCACCTGTAACATGGAAAAGAGCTTCATCCATGGAGGAGGTCCTCCAAGAGGCTGATGTGGTAATTATGTACATCGAGAATGCACTATTAGATTTCTTATTCATTTATCTTTATACATATTTACTGGATTCTCATTCAAGTTCTTATTTTGATCAAAATGCTTCTCTAGATAAGTCTACATCCAATCCTTGATAAAACAACGTACCATCTTGTGAACAAAGAACGGCTGGCACTGATGAAGAAGGTAGTGAATATATCTATTTTGCTTGCTGATTTACAAAAAAAATGTGATATCATGATATTACTTAAACCAAACTTGTAGGAAGCAATACTTGTGAACTGTAGTAGGGGGCCTGTGATTGATGAAGTAGCTCTTGTTGAGCATCTGAGGGAAAATCCCATGTTCCGTGTTGGCCTTGATGTCTTTGAGGTAATAACAATAGTTTATCCTGTTCTGCCGTTGTGAACATATAAAATGCGCCATTCTACCAAGCAAAGAGCTCTCAAAATAATCTACACGAGTAGAGTGTAGGATGCTTTTTCCTTGTCTTATACATTCAAGTAATGCTCTTCTTTGATGATCTTGTTGTCTTAGGATGAGCCCTACATGAAACCCGGCCTTGCAGACATGAAGAATGCTGTTGTGGTACCCCACATAGCTTCTGCTTCTAAGGTACTTTTGCGCGTTTTATGTAGTTCTTAACTGTGTAAACTAAGAAGCAATTTTCTGCTATGATAGCTACTTTTCATCTAATTCGCCAATTCTCGTGATTTTTTTAAGTGTTGCCGTTTCCTAGGAAAAAAACTAAAAACCTCCTGAATCTTAATGCAGTGGACTCGCGAGGGAATGGCTACACTGGCTGCTCTGAATGTCCTGGTACGCAATTCTGAATCAAAATTAAGGACACTGTTGTGCTGAAAATCATAAAGACATTGTTGTGTGTTTGGATTCTGAATGTTACAGGGAAAAATTAAAGGCTACCCAATTTGGAGCAATCCAAACAGCGTGGAACCGTTCTTAAATGAGAATGCACCGCCCCCTGCTGCATGCCCTAGCATTGTGAATTCAAAAGCTTTAGGTAATTAAAGCAATTCGTAGGAACTGGAAATTTGTGTCAATTTGCTTGAGATATTTTGCTAAATACAAAATTATGGTTGATTATGCAGGCTTACCTGTTTCAAAGCTGTGAAGTTGAAATGTTTTAAGTGATTCAACATATGCCACATTACTGGAAATGTCTAGATATTTCAAGCTTGCTATACTATGTCTGTCATGTATCTCTCATTTGTCTATATTGGTATACATTATTTTGCTATAATTAGGACACAAATATTATACGTAATTTCTTGTTTAACACACAAATACACAAATCCATTAGGCTCCTTCCCCCCTGTTTGCGACATCAGGGGGTTGGCCTTATGGGATAAGCTCGTTTCACAAGGCTTTTCTAGTGCGGGGTTAAGTTTGAGACCAGTTTCTCTAAGTTGTTATCTACCCCACACTCTCGATGATAGGACGTTAACCTTTACAATGAATTCAAGAACAAAATACTCACGAATTTCCCCGCAATCATTCAAGAAATATTTTGTAAATTTCCAATACTTATAAAGGAGATAATAAGCTTGAAGAAATGACAAAACTTATACATATGGTTTCAATTTTCAACAAGAATGTATTTAATTGCCAGCCATGTTTGACGAGTCAATTTTCTAAAAAATATATACTTAGTTTATTAGGAAGAAATTTTCATACTTACGAATCAATTGATGTAATTTATGATCAATTGATGTAATTAGCATTGGTGAGTGATTTTATATCAATATTTTTTTCGAATATATGTATTTATAAGTATTCAAAATTAATGATATTATAGTACGTTTTAAAAATCTATTCTTTATAACGTAAAAAAATAAAAAGTTAAATTATGATAAAAGATTGTTTAGGTATGAAGTTTATTCTTAATAGTGTAATGTATTTTTAAAAAAAATAATATGATCATTATTTTTGTTAAATGGGTTTAATAAATTAAATTAGTTTATTAATAATTTTTTTTTTAATGACATGTCATACCAACTAGGAGAGAGAGACTTTTGAAATGTAATGTATATTTGAAGGAAAATAATGATAATAGAGTGATATTTTGATTCTAAATACAGAAAAGGCTCAAAAATACCCTTAAACTATCTGAAATAGCTCATATATACCCTTAAACTATATTTTGGCTCAAAACTACCCTTCCCGTCAAACTATTGGATCAAAAATGCCCTTCTAATTAACGGAAATTGTTAAATGCCATGTGGATGCCACATGAATGCCACATGGCATGCCAATAGGATTTCACTGCCACGTAGACTAAATAAAAAGGGTCAAAAATACCCTTAAACTATCCGAAATAGCTCATATTTACCCTTAAACTATATTTCGGCTCAAAACTACCCTTCACGTTAAACTATTGGGTCAAAAATACCCTTCTTATTAACAGAAGATGTTAAATGTCATGTGGATGCCACATTGCATAACAATAAGGTTCCATTTCCACATAGACTAAATCCCTAAATCCTAATTACTCCCCCCCTCATTTCATTATTTCCAGAAACGATATATTCACCCGTTCTCCCTCATTTAGCGGCTAGGGTTTCACAATTCTCTTCATCGCTGGGTTTCAAAGTGGATATTCTTGGTTTTAGATTAGTAAAACTTTTTTCTTATTTTATTGTGTTTACAACCACTAAAATCAACTTTGAAACTTAGCTCCGAAGAAAGTTAAGAAACCTTGGCCGCGAAATGACGGGAAAGTTGTGAAATTCTAGCTATCATACTTATAAATCGTAAATATAATAAAATAAGAAAAAATATTTACTAACCTACAAGCATGAATATCCACTTTGAAACTCAGCCCCGAAGAAAGCTACGAGCCTTAGCTGATAGGGGAAAGTTGTGAAATCCTAACTATTATGCTCTGAAATCATAAACATTATGAAATAAGAAAAAGTTTTACTAACCTACAACCAAGAATATCCACTTTGAAACCCAGCGATGAAGAGAACTGTGAAACCCTAGCCGCTAAATGAGGGAGAACGGGTGAATATATCGTTTCTGGAAATAATGAAATGAGGGGGGGGGGGGAGTAATTAGGATTTAGGGATTTAGTCTATGTGGCAGTGGAACCTTATTGTTATGCAATGTGGCATCCACATGACATTTAACATCTTCTGTTAATAAGAAGGGTATTTTTGACCCAATAGTTTAACGTGAAGGGTAGTTTTGAGCCGAAATATAGTTTAAGGGTAAATATGAGCTATTTCAGATAGTTTAAGGGTATTTATTGGCATGCCATGTGGCATTCATGTGGCATCCACATGGCATTTAACAATTTTCGTTAATTAGAAGGGCATTTTTGATCCAATAGTTTGACGGGAAGGATAGTTTTGAGCCAAAATATAGTTTAAGGGTATATATGAGCTATTTCAGATAGTTTAAGGGTATTTTTGAGCCTTTTCCGTTCTAAATAAAATATAAATGACATTTTAAAATAATTTCCTAAACTTAGTGATAGATTTAGAAAATTGACTCCATATTTGAATTGTTTACAAGTAATTCTCCTACCAACAAAAATATTCATTTGAATTGTTTACAAGTAATTCTCCTACCAACAAAAATATTTCATTATTTTCTCCTTTTGGACTTTTTAACTTATATAACAAATATGGACAAAGTAACAATGGAGCATCATCATGATAATTTAGCTTCAAAAGGAATTTGGCATTATCCAAAAAAAGAAAAGGACACAGCAATTGTGATATTATCCAAATTCCACAGAGAGAAAAATGCAAATAGAGAAAAACAATCACAATTGGATCTATTCAGTTACTCTATTATTTAATTTTTTATTTTTCATTTGATGTTAAATACTATTTTAATAGTTGAGACTCAATTAATTCAAATTTAAATAACGTAAAAAAAATATGCTTTTTCTAGGAGTCATTTAATTATATTCTTTGATGGTGAATTAATACTATTATTTAGTATAAAAATATTACGCAGGTTCTAAAAATAAAAGATTGTGAGAGACACACAAAAAAAATCATTTACTTATGCTTATGTGAAAATCAATTAAAACACTATCATAAAATTTGACAAGGGCAAGAAATCTGAGTTCAAAGCTAAAGGGTAAGAAAATCTGCCAAAAAAATATAAAAGGACAATAAAATTAAAAATTAAATCAAAAGGGCAACTGTCGTAAATTTGACAACTTTTAAATTAGGAAAGCCACCACAAGCGTGGAATTTCACGTGTCGGGTGTGTATTCGATTGTTTGATTCGGTTTTATAGTATTCGGTTTGAGTTTTTAATTTTTGATTTTGAAGAAGTGAATCTAATTCGAACCAAAATAAATTTGGTTTGATTAATCAGTTATGTCAATAATTAGAAAATAACAAAGTTAAATTTGCAATTTTTAAAAAATTATATATATATATATAATGTTGAATTCTTAATATACTTTTTAATATAAATCACAAGTAAGACTTAAAATACAATACTCAAAAGTATATCAATTATAAATGTCGAAACTTCAAACATAACAGACACAGAAAACAAAAAAACAAACAAAGTTAATTATAAATTCAAAACTAAATCAAAATTCAAAAAATCAATTCAAATTAAAATTCAATTTAATTTGATTTGATTTTTCGATTTATTCAAATAGTCACCCCTACCTTTAAGACTCAATTGTCATGAGCCTTGCAAGGCACATGAATGTCATCGCCGTGGAATTAACTTTTTTTGTTTCATTCCAGTTATTTTAATTTTTCAAAAAAAATAAATTTTAAAAGGTAAGTTCCGTATAGCCATCATTTTTTAAAATAAAAGAATGAATATAAAAATAACAAACAAATAAAATTTGAACAAAAAAAATAACAATAAAAAAAGGTAACAATTAAATCAAAGCAAAGGGCAGGGCACCTTAGCCTGGTAAGGCGACGCCTGGGATGGTATAAATTTTTCTTCAAATTTTTAGAGAGTTTGAATCAAATCAATACGATAAAATTCTTTTGTGGGTACATATGGTAAACATGATTGAACAAAAGATAAAAAATAATAATTCAATTAATAGTTGAAATTGTTGAACAAAGTGATTAAAAAATATTTTCGTCATAATTTATTCATAATAAAATGAATGAATATTTACTAAATAAAATATATAAAAATTACAAACAAATAAAATTTGAAAAAAAAGGTTTGTTATGAGGAACTTACCTTTTAGAGATTGTAATATGAGGATTAATAATTATTGCATTTACTTCTATTAGCGGATGTTTATATAATTTTGTATCAAACATAGAATACAACATATCTGTTTAATTTCTTGTTAAAGATCGTAAAATGAATTAATTTTTTAATTATTGGAATGAAAGAAAAAAAATATAATTTTAATTCCACTGTAAGGCGCAGCCATTCATGCGCCTTGCCAGGCTCAAGGCGCATGAAATTCTGAGTCTTGCAGCGATTGCCCTAATATAAACAGTATTTAATTTACAATTAGAAAATAACTCATGGCGGCTGAGTCTTACAAGACGCATGAAATTTTGAGGATTGCAGCAACTGCCCTAATTTAAACAGTGATAAATTCACAATTAAAAAATTGCTCATGGTGGCTGAGCCTTACAAGGCGCATGAAAATTCTGTGTCTTGCGGCGGCTGTCCTAATTTAAACGGTGTTAAATTCACAATTAGAAAATGGCTCAGGCAGGCTGAGTAAGGCGCATGGAATTCCGCGTCTTGCGGTGGCTGTCCTAATTTAAACGGTGTTAAATTCAGAATTAGAAAATGGCTCGTGGAGGTTGAGCCTTATAAGTCGCATGGACTTCTGCGCCTTGCGGCGGCTATCCTGATTTAAACGGTGTTAAATTTAAATTAGAAAATGGCTCGTGAAGGCTGAGCCTTACAAGTCGCATGGACTTCTGCGCCTTGCGTTGACTGTCCTAATTTTAACGGTGTTAACTTCACAATTAAAAATTGGCTCATGGCGACTGAGCCTTACAAGCACAAGAAATTCCACGCCTTGCGGCGGCTGTCCTAATTAAAATCCTAATTTAAACAGTGTCAAATTCACAGTTAAAAAATTAACTTTTCGATCCAATAGTAAAATTTGTTGTGCTTTTAAAAGTTTTGACAATTTTTTTCACCTTTTCAATTTCGGAAAAATCTCTTAACAAGAGAAAACACTTTGTAATTAAAAAATAAAATAAAATAGGTTGGTAAAGCTGAAAAGGTAAACTTTTAGGAGAGTGGTAAAATTGAAGAGAATTACCACAGTAAAATAAAAACGGATAGTTACAATAAAACGCCTATATATAGTCTCCCTCCCCTAAATAGAAACTCACTCACTTTTGCTTAGAAACAAAAACTCAACCGTTTTCTCCCTCCGTTAGTGTTACCTTTCTTCATCGATCGACCGACTATGTCTTCTCCAAAAATGATCTTGTTGAGGAGCAACGATGGCGAGGTTTTCGAGGTGGAGAAAGCGGTTGCTTTGGAATCGCAGACCATCAAGTTTTTGATCGAGGACGATTGCGCCGACTCACACATCCCGATTTCCAATGTTGCTGGCAACGTTTTGGCGAAGGTACTTGAGTACCTTAAGCGCCATGTGGAAGCAGAAGGCCCATCTAATACAGAGGGCAACGCCGCTGACAATGCTTTGAAGGCCTTTGATGCTGAATTTGTTAAAGTTGATCAGAAAACTCTCTTTGACCTGATTCTGGTATGGTTTGATTTTTACTCTTCTCGTTGTTGATTTTTATGGTTTTGTTGTACTGATTGTTACTGTTTGTCTGATTTTTTGTTATAAACTTCATCTGAAGTTGTATGCCCTGTTTTACGATTTCTGCTTCTGTTGATTTTATTGTTTGTGTATTCGGTTCAATTGTTTATGCTGCTTGTTAATTTTCCTGATTTTCTGTTTTTTTAGGGTCATCCGTAGTTGCACCTTGATGCGATGCTTGATAAAAATAATCTGCGTATGTGTATACAGTTGCATAGTTAAGCTTTTGTTGTACTCATTTGATTTATTTATCCTGATTGTTTAGGGTTTATACTCATATAGTGCATCTATTAGGCATTTTACAAGTATAGGGTGAAAAAATGTAGATTCTGTAGTTTTGTGAATTCTGGCTGGTGATAACATATAGATTCTGTAGTTTTGTGAATTCTGGCTGGTGAAGTGGTGATAACATGTAGATATTTTAGTTTTGTGAATTCTGGTTGATCGTTGTTTATGTTTAACACTTTTGATCAGGCACTTAAATTGTACAGTCCCAAAGTGTATGACCCCAATTCAGATTTAATATTTGTATACTATTCTAAAAGTAGCAATCTCTACCCGCCCCAGTTCCCACCTTGTGTGTTCTTGTTGTAGAAGTTACATCCATTTTAAGGCATTAGTGGGCGTCAACATGCTTCTAATTTCTCTTACAATGTAGACGTTGTTCCTATTGTACATTTCTGTAGTTTTGGGAATCTCTAACCCCTTTAAGTGGCTTATCTTGTATATGTTATAATGTTCATTTCCTTAGTTTAATTTTTATTAGGATTAGGATTATCAAGTGAATTTGATAATTGATCTTTCAAAAAATATAGTTTAATATTTGCGTCCCTGTCATTGTCACTAATAGAACATGCGAAAATAGGAGTAGTTTATACCCTCCCCAGGTGTGTTCTTGTTTATGTTAGTGTATTCAAAAACAATGCGAGGATAGGAGTTGGTCGCTTTAACCCATTGTTTATATGCATAGTTACTTCATTTTGTATTGATGATTTTCTGTAGATTATAATGCATACTGTTTTGTGACATTTCAGGCTGCAAACTATCTGAACATCAAGGGTCTGCTTGATCTTACCTGTCAGACTGTGGCAGACATGATAAAAGGGAAGACTCCAGAGGCTATTCGAAAAACCTTCAACATCAAGAACGATTTTACTCCAGAGGAAGAGGAGGAGATTAGGAGGGAGAATGCATGGGCATTTGAATGAAGCTGCAAATGTTTTCATATTCTGGTGCTGGAGTTGTAGTAGATTTCTATCAACAATTGTGATGTTTGATGTTTCTTAATGTTTGCTGTTGAAACCTTTAGATATTTTTCTTTCTTGTTCACAACTTTTGCATTGCAACTTGAAGTCGTTATTAAACGAAGTTATGATAATTTGGTTTTGCTGTGCTTAGATTTATTTATTATCGATTTTTTCAATTTTTTCTCTGTCAAATTATGTGAAAATATTTAAATATATATTAAAATTTTATTTAATACAACCTGCCCTACTGTTTCTATTTAGTGAAGATAATATATTTGAGTGTTACTGACCATTCACCTGAAAAACTATTTCAATTATTATGTGTGAAAATGAACAGTTCACAGTCCAAGGTTCGAATTAAGCATTCAATTATTCATATGCTTTGGGCGGTCATTTTCTATTCTATTGAGAAAACTTATTATTTTAATTATAAGAACTTTTTAAGAAAAGAATTGATATGGTATATGTAAATTTTGAAGCCAAAAGAAAGCAAATATTTCTTTATTTTTTTTTTATATATATATATATATATAATAACTAAAAGAAAATCGAGTCGGTGAAAGCCCAAAAGGCCGAACTTTTTAAACTGAATGGTCAAAATTGCAATACAACGCCTATATATATATACCTTTTCTATTAAACTTCTTATTTTTTGCTTTCACCAAAAAAAAAAATATTCATCCGTTTTCTCTCGGGTTTGAAATCTTCCTCGATTTATCATCGACCGACTATGTCTACTCCGACGAAGATCTTGTTGAAGAGTTCTGACGGTGAGGTTTTCGAGGTGGATGAGGCGGTTGCTTTAGAATCGCAGACCATCAAGCACTTGATTGAGGACGATTGCGCCGGCTCTAACATCCCTCTCCCTAATGTTACAAGCAAGATCTTGGCAAAGGTGATTGAGTACTCTAAGCGCCATGTCGAAGCCTCGTCTAAGACAGAGGACAAGGCCGCTGAGGATGAGTTGAAGACCTTTGATGCTGAATTTGTTAAAGTTGATCAGGGAACTCTTTTTGATCTGATTCTGGTATGGTTCCAGTTTTACTGCTTTCGTTGAAATTGTGTTTATTATGTTGATTTTTAATGGTTTTGCTGTACGTATTTTGACTGATTGCTGGTTTATTTGTTTGATTTTCTGTTTTAGGGTTCGTATGTAGTTGTACTGTTATATGACTTGTTCTACGATTTCTGTTTCTGATGCTTCTATTGTTCGTGTATTCGCTTTAATTTCTATGCTTGTGGTTGGTTTGCCCGATTTTCTGTTTTTAGGTTTTATCTGTAGATTTACTTTTATGCGATGTTTTCTTTCTCTTTTGCTTTAATTGTTTGCCTGATTGTTTAGGGTTCATACGCATACTATAATTCAGTTTTTAGGTATTATACAAGTATAGGCTGATAACATGCTTATAATTTCCTTTGGTGTAGACTTTGTTCTTATTGCTGTTTCTGTAGTTTTGTGAATTCTGGCTGATCAGGTATAGAGTATACAGTTTTGATTTGGCACTCGTATGTAAAGTCTCAAAGTGTATGACCTAATTCATATTTAATATTTGCTTCCACTGTCACTATTAACATGCTAATAGAAGTAACCTCTACCCTCCCAAGTTCCCACTTTGTGTGTTCTTCTTGTTGTTGAAAAAGTTAACTTCAACTTTTAGGCATTGTACAAGTACAGGCTGATAACATGCTTATAATTTCTTCTGATACAAACTTTGTTCTTATTGTTGATACTGTACTTTTGGGAATTCTGAACCCCTTTGAGTGGCTCATCATTGTATATGTTTCACTCTCTTGATCTGGCAATCATATTGAGTCCCAAAGAGTGTGACAAATTCATTTTACTTCACTAATTATTATTATTTTGGAAGCTAAATTTGGTATTGTTCTTTCAATAACTAGTTTAATATTTGCTTGCACTGTCACTGATACTAATATATCAATGCTAATAGAAGTAATCTCTACCCTCCCCAAATTTCCACTTTGTTACTACACTCTTGTTGTGACTTTAGAAGTAACATCTAAAACAATGATAGAGTACTACAGATAAACTGTGTTGCCTGATAAATATAGTTGGTCGCTTTAACCCATTGTTATGTGCTTTGGTTCCTCACTTTGTAATGGTGTATTGGCGATTTGCTTTATTAGATTCTAATGCACACTGTTGTTGGGACTTCTCAGGCGGCTAACTACCTGAACATCAAGAGTCTGCTTGATCTGACCTGTCAGACTGTGGCAGACATGATCAAAGGAAAAACCCCAGAGGAGATTCGGAAGACCTTTAACATCAAGAACGACTTCACTCCAGAGGAAGAGGAGGAGGTTAGGAGGGAGAATGCTTGGGCATTTGAATGAAGCCGCCAATGTTTTCATCTTCTGGTGATGGAGTTGGGAATATATAGTAGTAGATTTCTATCAGCTCGTTATGTAGTAGTAGATATGTTATGTTTGCTTCTGAACCTTTAGATATTGTTCTTCCTAACCTTTGCAGTAAAACTTTGTTGTTCAGTGAAGACAAGTCGATCCAATTTTTACTGTGCGTATTTTTACTTAGTTACATATTGCTGTAGATGTGTGTTGATCCTGATGTGTCTTTGTAGTGTTATTTTAAGTGGTGTTTGGCTAGTGGGGTTTTTAGTCCTTGGCCTCTGCTTCTAACTTCTATGGGCAGAGAAGTTGCCCCTTAACTTCCAATAGAAGTTGCAACTCAAAGAAGGCGACAGAGTGAAGCAATAGATAAACAACACTAAACTGAAAGCTATATAATATTTGACAAAGCCAAATGGGAGAAGCTGTTTGAACTGCAACTAGATTGAACAACACCAATAATATTGAACTGGGGAAATTCCAAATGGGAGAAGCTGTTTGAACTGCAACTAGATTGAACAACACCAATAATATTGAACTGGGGAAATTATGCAACTTTTCAGTACAAAAGCTATCAATCTGCAACTAGGCCTAATTAAATTGGGAAGGAAGGATTTTGAATCTTTTTGTGTTATTTACCTGATTATTTATCCTACTTCTAATATGGCCATATATCCTTTAGAACTACTACTACGTTATTGTCAATATAGAAGAGGGAAAAACAAGTAATGTTCAGTATTACTGCGTCTTCCTGTAAAAATACAACTGGACTTGCTGTTTTAGGATTATTATTCAAATTTCGAAATACAATAGGTTGCTAACTCTACTACCTCTTGCTTCACTTGTCGGATCTCTACACGCACAATCCCACAAAATCTTGGAATCACTTGAAGTTTGTCATATCTGATGCATGGATAGTTTAAAGAATATAACCATTTGTTTTGTAGATTATAAACATATTATGAGAAGGAGAAAAATCTTTTCACAGCTCAAGTCTTCTTACATGCATCACATGTCACAATTATATGTCAAACTATACATAATCCTCAATGGCTCTATTAATTGCAGTTTTTTTTTTTATTCTTGTGGAATAGCATATCTTTCATCAAAAACCTCATTTTGATGCGGTGGTGTTCAATTTTGGGCCTAGTCAATCCCCGATTTTGTGTCCACATTCATATAAAATCACCCATCATTTTTTCAATCGCTAGATCATTTGTTTTTGTAGACAATAAACATATCATGATGAGAAAGAAAGATCTTTTCCATAGCTCAAGTCTTATTACATACATCATCAATTGTGCCAATTATCAAACTATATATAATAATCAATTGCTCTATCTAATTGCAGTTTTTTTTTTTTGGAATATCATATCATATCTTTTATAAAAAAAAAAGTATGAACCTCATTTTGATGAAAGTGCATATGGTGGAGGGTGTACAATATGTTGCTCTTTTGCCAAAAAGATTTGGCTGAGGCAGATATATATATATATGTTTGTTTTCATTGTCACCTTCTTTTCCTTATTATGGGCAAGTGGGCAACAACATGAACTTGTCTTTTCAAGAATCAAAATGCCACAATATATATCCACATACATAAGACAATATAATTCAAGAAACTATGGAATATGTGCAAATATAAGTGTGGTCCGATTCTTATATTGAAGACAAAATTTTAGATATGTTAGGCTATGTGCCTTGTCTAGACAAAAAGAAAATATTATTTCACTATATTACTTTTACTAGAAAAAATATTTTTTTTTTAAAAAAAAGCTAGGGTTATTTGATACTATGAATTAATAGATCAAACTTTATTTACAAATTAGAATAATAAGAATGATGTTAAGAGTTCTTGCTTTTGAGTTCTCACTCTGACTATTTAGATATGAAGGCAAAAATAAATGGCCTATTTAAAACAAAGAGCACTTCACTCAACTTCAAGATTAGTTGATAGGGTAAAAATAAGGGAAGAACAAAAGAAAGAGTAGGTGCCTATATTAAATCAATTGTTCCTCTATGATAAAGAAGAAAAATGGCATATAACTTATTTTATATTTATCTACCAAGCCCATAAAAATTATATAAAAATTAATAACTTATTTCTTATCTAACTATCAAGCCACCCCAATTGAATTAATGTAGTAAAAACTTTATCTATACTACCATAAGATAAGTAGACTACACTATTTTTAATTTTGTTTTTTAAAAGAACTTCACATAATCATTGAAATAATCTAAATCCTTAAAGGGTTGCTGTATAAAATGATTATAAACGAGATATATACTCTCATTTTTTGAATTAATATGATAATCAAATACGATATAAATGGAAAATTTTCGTAAATAGTCATTATAATAAATTTATTCATCCCTATAGCTATAGTTTATATATTTATGGGATGTAGCTATAATTTAAGTTATCTCGTTTGTATAATTTGCGGATGAGTTTCTATAATTGAGCTATTTATTTTTTTTGTATAAGTTGAAATATCAAATTTATACAAAAACAAACATATAAATTTTAAATAGTCATACAAAGTATATTATACAAAAGTTAAATAGTCATACAAAGTATATTATACAGAAGTTATACACATTATATCATACAAAATTTGAATTACAAATATGTAAACTATACAAACTCAAAACTCAAGCTCATTATCATTGAATGTTGATCCGGAGTGATAATTAACTAAAATTATAGTTATGATGACTAATAAATACTATATATTTAAGGCGGAATGACCTGAAAGACCCTTATACTTGGGTATATTTGTCACCTGAACTCTTCTACTCACGACTTTGCCAACTGAACACTTAAAGTTATTAAAACACTATATTTTAAACCCCTTTGACCGTTGACTATGCTTATGTGGTGTTTTTTTGCTGAATCAGATCAAGAAAGTGGTTACACATTTTTTAAAAGCAAGTGAAGACAATATTTTTGGTTTTTTTTAAAAAAAAACAAAGAAAGAAAAATATATAAAAAAAACTTTTTTCTAATATGTTGTATGTTTCTTCTTCTTCCTCCTCATAATTTCACCCAACCTCCACCATCACCACACACACAATTCTCTCTCTTTCTCTTCGATCTCTTCTTCTTCAATCTCTTCCAATACTTTTACCACAATTCTCTCTCTCTCTTTTCATATGCTACCTATCATTTGAGAGTTCTATAATGATTGAAAAAAAAATATTTACTTAAAGGGAAAAGGCTCAAATATGTCATCGAACTTTCAGAAAAGGCTCATTTATGTCATTCGTTAAAAGTTTGGCTCATCTATGCCACTACCGTTCAATAAAAGGATCACTCATGCCATTTTTTTTTAACAGTTGCAAAACCATTTTTGACACGTGATCAATTGTAATTAGACCATGTCATCAATTTTTTTAATAAAAAAATCATAATTCTGAAGAAAAAATTGAATTATTTGTTTTATTTTTTTATTAAATAAATTAATGGGACGAATTATAATTGAAAAGGTCATCAATTTTTTTAATAAAAAATCAAAATTCTGAATAAAAAATTGAATTGTTTTTTTTAAATAATTGATGGCATAAATGTGCCTAGTCTAAAAGTTCAATGGCAAATTTAAGTCTTTTTCTTTATTTAAGTTTTGGTAAAAGAGGGAAGGGGAGGAAGTGGTTTTAAATTGTGAAATAGATGCGAATTTTAGATGAATTTTTGAAAAACGTATATTTGAGATTTTTTTTAAATGTAAGACAATTTTATTGAGAACATTTCTATAGTTCTCTATAATGACCCATTTTTGGTATCCTTTTCTTCTTTCTCTCATCCTCCACCATTTAATCATATTTCTCACCACCGTTAAAATAACAAAATTTATAATAAAAAACATAACAAAGCTTTGTTTATCTCTAATTTCTCTTCATGTAAAAAATTCACTAGGAAAGAAAAACTGTAATTAGTAGCAAAATAGATGAAAAATATGGGAAGAGAAGAAACAATAAAAAAAATCAAGAAATATATGATTTTGAAGATTAGTTTGAGATTTCCTTTAAAAAATATTATTTGTAATAAAAAAATGATGTGATGATATATTTCTGATCTTAATAGTGACGTGTTATCCACATCATCGCGATTAGGAGACACACTTAATCAGAGGTATTAAAAAATATTGTGTTTTAATAAGTTCAATTGACAAAATCGTGATATAAAGATCCAGGTGACAAATTGAATCAAATACAAGTGTCTCCCACATTATTCCGCCTATATTAAAACTTTCACGAATAACCACTATTAATCCTCTAATTTTCCCTAAATCTAATCACAAATTTAATACCTAAATAATTTGGGGCCCTTAATAAATTTATGGTATTTGCAAAAAGTGGTTCTAACGGAACGAAATAGATTCAACCGTTGCATGAACTCTCTGGAAACACCAACGGCTTTTTCCAAATTGATACGTGTCGACTTCTCACTGGTTCTGGTTTTTTCCTTTTATCTTGTTCGACTAGCAACATAAAACTCCATCTATTACCCAAAAAAGGTACGTTGTGGAAAATTGGGTGGATTTTTAAAAAAAAAATTAGTTTTCTGTTTTAAAAAAGGATGATCTAGTTTAATTTGGAAGGGAGTTTAAGAAAAGAAAAAAGATTTTTTAATTTTATGGTTCTAAATTAAAGTTATGTCAAATGTATAAAAATTTTCTTTAATCTTGTGGTCTTTAAAAATAATATTTTAAAGTTTTTTAATCAATTACTTTCACCGTTTCAAAAAAAATGTCTCTATTTTCTTTTTAGTTTATTTAAAAAAGAATTATCTTTTTTTTTATAATATTTTAATTTTAACTTTCCACGTGGCATGTTTAAGACCACAAGATTAAAGGATAATTTTGTATATTTCATACTCAAAAATCTTTTTTGTTTTCTTAAATTTTGTATTAAGCCAAACTAGATATTTTTTTTTAAAAATAAACAAGTAAATGTTTGAAGTCGAAAAATATTTTCTCGACTATATCGAATACACGTAAAAGAGTCAATTTTTCTGATGATTTGTCTTGTCTAGTTTGGTGGTTTCCAAGCAAAAAGTAGTCCTCCACTAGTTGTAATCAGTACAATAAGGACTAGTTTTTTTTCTTTTCTTGTGATGTTTGTACTTCTAAAGAAGCTTCATATAGAGTATAACACAAATAAATAAAAAATTGTACCATAAAATTGACTTCCCATATCATTTTACATATATATGTTTTTACATTTATATATAATTTAGTGACTTTATCAGGAGTTTTACGTAAGTTACACTGATTATTTTCCAACTTTGTTTTGAAATATTGCATTTTTTTCAGTATCAAATGTTATGTGTGAAATTCTATGATGACATCCTGAAATTTGAAACTTAGTGATAATAATAATCCCTAAAGAATTTTTAAAAAGGTGCTCGACTCAAATTATATATTTATTATAGAGAGGAGAATATATGTTTTTTAGTGGAATAAAGATGGAAAGAATTAGTTGTGGGCTTGAAGTAGGCAAATAAGTGCTAGCTGTGTAGCACATGATTCTATCGATTTGTCCATTCAACGATAGGGTTGAAATTATATTTGAAATTCGCGCACGATTAAGTTATTTTTTGACAATTCTTCAGATGAAAATAAGAACATCTTAATTATTTCTTTGAAACATAACTTACGCGAGTGGCTATCGTTTTAGTAGTCTTTTAACATAATTTAAATGCATTTCTCAAATTTTTCTAAGGGGTCATTTGGTGAAGTTTATAATTTTAAAATTATAATTCTTAAACTAATTTATAGTACTTTAGATGGAATAAAATATTATGTGCCTAAGTTGGATGACAGATAAATATTATATTTTTCTGGCTTTATCCTAATAAATAATTAGTACCCTGCCAAGTTGACCACATTAATTAATTACTAATTAAACAAAAATTCAACTATACCCACGCAAAAACAAAACAAAACAAAAAAACTGTTTTATTTCTGTCTTTCAAGTTATAAAGTAATATATAATAAACCAAGATTTTCATATAATAATCATTTAAACACAGATAAGTACAGCAATGAATTGTATCACTAATGATTGATCAAAGTACAAAACCACATAAACAAAATAATAAAATAAATGTTTTGATTGAGTTAACACAATCGATATTTATTCCTATTTTTTTTATTTAATTTTTTTTTTTGGGGGGGGGGGGGTTACTACAATATTAAATTAGGAAGTTAGACATAAGTACGAGAACATGCATCCCCTACCACCTCAATTCAATTTAAGAAAACGATACTATATCGTAATTTATTGTGATATACCAAGTTATTAATAACAAATTATATAGGCTAATTATTACCGATTATCTAAAAATATTGTACACTGTTAGTTTACAGAATTTTGTCTCAATTTTTATTGTTTTAAGCTAATCACGTTGACAACAATAACAACATATCAATGTGATTCTACAAATGAAACATGAGAAGGGTAAGGAGTGTATACAAACTTTATTCTTGCCTTGTGAGAAGTAGAAATATTATTTCTAATGAATAATCGTCTCAAAAAAGACGTAAGCTTGTCATGTTGACATTTACTATTACTACAATACAATACAATAAGTAGTTAGTTTCATGACAATACATTGTATAGTTTTTATGATCTATGTTGATACTAATTAAAAGAGGTATTTTTCCCATTAATTTCGTTATCTTGAACTAAGGGGTTTATCTTTGGGATTCGAAGGTAAGTTAAGGGCTAATAAGTAACTCAATCTCATACTTAAATTCTAAGCATGAAATCTTCAAGTATTAAAATTTGTAAAAATTCTTTGAATAGGACTCAAATATTCCTTTTACTTCAAGTGAATTTGCCAAGTGGATGACAAAGTTTCAACTTTGTTTGGGAGTTCCTTTCATTAAGGGTAGGTAAAATAATATCTATAGATAATAATATCTCTGTTTACTTTTATTTCAAAACTATTAGTTTACTTATTTATAGAAAATAAAAAATATGAGCTTACTTATTCTTGCCTTAGAGAATACTAAAATTGATACGACATATTAATTCTCTCTTCTGCATATCACTTTAGACAAACTCTTCCCTTTTAAAAATTAGAATACTTTCTTTCATGTCATTATCTTTCAATCAAACAAAGTAGTCCGATCAAATAATTCTCTAAATAGAAAAAACAAGTAAAAATGATAATACATATTAAAATTTATACAATTTAAATGATCAGAAAAAACTAGATTCGACCTATGATCGTAGCCACCTAATACCTGTTTGTATTCTTATCAACATTTATTATCTTGCTTCAATTTTTTCCAAAAAAGAAGAGAGGAAGTTGAAGAAAAAAGACTTATAACGGCTAGAATAGTTTGTATAGACAAAAGAAAGTCTAACCCCACAACAACGCACATACAGCCCAAACACATGGTCGAGCTGGTTCTGGTCCCATCAAAACACAATTACCATAATTCATAACATGTTTTCTTTTTCTAATATAAAAACGAAAAGTTATATTTTTGGTCCTTGAATTGTTGACAAATCACAAATAATAATTTTCGAGCATATTAGCGAAAATAATACACGCGTTAGTTCTAAATATTATTAGTTCCTTGTTTGATAGTAGAAAGATGTATAATAACTAATGCACACTCTTTAATTATGGGCCTAATTCATCGGTGACCCCTTAAACTTGACATGAAATTTCACTTAGACACCTCAATTATGCGATGTTCATTTTAAACCCCTCAAGTAGGATCTCGTTATATTATTTTGATACTTTTCGCTGACATGACATGGTGAGTGTAATACACTCAAAGCCAGCGCGTGAGGAGCTTTATTTTTGAAACACTGTTCATCTTCTTCCCTCAATCTTTGTGATAATCTCATCCACTATACACCATCAATCCAGCTACTGCAACATCACCATTAATCTTATTAAAATTGAAATAATTTTTAATTTTTCAGATCTAAAAATCACCAAAATGATTATCTTCTTCTAATTTTATTTTTTTAGATTCAACAAAAAATTCTTCCATTGTTAGTTTTAATTGATTTTTTTAGAAGTAAAGAAGAGGAAAAATGTGCTTTTATAAACTAATTTTTTCAATGTAATTAAATTCTTTTGAAAGTGTTTATTGAAAAGACGATAGAGTGAAAACGGTTGAAGTTGGGGTAGGTGGTGTAAAGAGGATGGATGCTCTAATGGGGGTGGAGGAACGGTTGGGGTTGGGATGTGTGGGGTGGAGAAGACACCTAGGTTGGTTGGGATGAAGAAGACAATGGTGAGTTTCTTGAAAATTAGAAGTGTTGAATTTCTTTTTAAAAAACATTTATTATTTGAGTTTTAAATACCACATATTATCAAGTAAGTGGTTATTTTTCTTTATATTTAAAAGTCATTAGTTTAGAATTATTCTTTTTTACATACATAACTGTGTATTTATTTAATTCGTCACTTTGACACGCCATCGACAAGTGTATTACACACACTTTGTATTTTTGGATGATTGTTAAAATAGTGTCAAAATGACACAACAAGATCCTACATGATAGGTTTAAAATGAACATTACCATTGTAAGTGAAACTTTGTGCCAAATTTAAGGGACCACCGACCTTAATTATCTTTGAAATTCAAAATTCTATTCCAATAGTACCCTTACCTTATCCATAAAAGCCGCTCTCCTCTCTCCATTTGCTCACAATAAACTCATTATTCTGATACAAATTCAGAAGCAAAAATGTCAAAAGAAGTGATTGAAGAAGGACAAGTTCAACAGCATGGCAAAGATTATGTGGATCCACCACCTGCACCGTTGCTCGATTTTGCTGAACTTAAACTCTGGTCTTTCTACAGAGCTCTAATTGCTGAGTTCATTGCTACTCTGCTTTTCCTCTACGTCACCGTTGCCACTGTCATCGGACACAAGAAGTTGAACGCTGCTGATAAATGTGACGGAGTTGGTATTCTCGGTATCGCTTGGGCTTTTGGAGGCATGATTTTTGTACTTGTCTACTGCACTGCCGGTATCTCTGGTGAGCACATACGGATCTAGAATTTTACTACTATTTGAAATTGAACTTAAATAGCTAAATAAAACTCCACTTGTGTTTTGTGTGTTGTAGGTGGACATATTAACCCAGCAGTAACATTTGGGTTGTTTTTAGCAAGGAAAGTGTCATTAGTAAGGGCAGTGGGTTATATAATTGCACAATGTTTAGGTGCAATTTGTGGAGTTGGGTTTGTCAAGGCATTCATGACGCACCCATACAACGCACTAGGTGGTGGTGCTAATTATGTTCAATCTGGGTACAATAATGGCACTGCTTTGGGTGCTGAAATTATTGGTACTTTTGTCCTTGTTTACACTGTTTTCTCTGCTACTGACCCTAAGAGAAGCGCCCGCGATTCCCATATCCCTGTAAGTACCTTTCACTCTTGCCAAATTCCCATTCCTATGAATCAGAATTTTTGATATGGTTTGGATGTTTTAAGGTGTTGGCTCCATTACCAATTGGGTTTGCTGTATTCATGGTTCATTTGGCTACAATTCCTATTACTGGAACTGGTATCAACCCTGCTAGGAGCTTTGGAGCTGCTGTTATTGCCGACAAGAAAAATGTCTGGGATGACCAGGTAAGTCATGGATGCGTATTTTCAAATTAAGCGGATGAACGAACGATTATTTAGGTTAATTCTTTGGTACATATGATGATTCATGTGCAGTGGATCTTTTGGGTTGGACCATTTGTGGGAGCATTGTTAGCAGCAGCATATCACCAATACATTTTGAGAGCTGCAGCTATTAAGGCCTTGGGTTCTTTCCGCAGCAACGCCACCAATTAAACCCAACAACAAAACCATTCATTTCATCTTTTGTTTATTTATTTAATTCAATATGTGTTTGAAAGAGGAATGTAGTATGGAGAAGAACTCTTTCATTATGTTGTATGTAATGCTAGTTTAATATTAGCCTTGGATCTGTACTGTATTTATTTGTATCATCCTTATTAGTATCATTTCAATCTTCCACTTGGATCTCTATTTTTACATTATTATATTGTTTGTTCAAAATTAATACTAGTAGTTGTTGTTTACGTTATGTTAAGACAACAGAACCTTTGCTAAACATCAAAAGCTTACAAAAACAACACTCTTCTTTGTAATATTTGAATAGACTTTTTTACCTTGTCAAACTTTTTCTCCTTTCACTAGAAAAGTTATCTAGTAAGCAAGATCTTTGATTGAATGAGGTTCATCCCCGAGTAAACTCGGATAGGATAAGGTCGTGTGCACCTGGCCCTTTGGGTCTCAAATTTTGGCCAAATTTTCGTTCCCTATGTTAGGCGATCCTAAAATATTATTTGTGGTAATTAGGTCGGGTATATTATTTTTTTCGGATTCTATTTTATAAGTTTAGACAAAAAATGTTGTTACTTCGGGTCAATCATCTCCTAATTGTAAAAATATTTATATTTCTTGCCATTTTGATAATAAAAAGAAAGACGTATCAATACTTTTTGCCTAGTACCTTAATTTATTCCACAACTAACAAGCCATTAACTTTATAAAATTAATTTTAACGTCTCATTTTATTTTGTTTTAAATCATTTATCCTTTCTTGATTATGACATTCATCCAGAGACATGATGCCACGTGTCTCCACTAAGAAAGGAAGATGCTTTTCTATGTTTTTGGGCTTTGGTGGTTGGTCCCTCATATTGAAGAAAGGTCTGAAAATAATTACAGGGCTGAGATGACATGTGCCTGGCCTATTTTGGGCTATGGAAAACTAGCAATAGGCCTATTTGTGAAAAACAAAACAAATGGTAAAAAGTGAAAACAATTTCATTACATTAGGTACCAAAACAAGATGAGAAATTGTAAATATGGCAAAACAAAAGCCACCCTGGAATACACAAGTCATGTGAGGTGAGGGGTCATGAGATGACAATGAAACAAGAAAATTGAATTTGTGATATAACTTTACATGTATAGTTAATGTATAACTTCAATACTATCTTCTATCATGATTCATAATATAATAAATAATTATTATGAGACGAAGAGTATGAAATAGCCAAGCTAGTACAACTCGTACAACTCAATTTATTTTTTTAAGTGATCAAGGTTTTGTTTAATTTGGAGATTCTAGAAAAGTGAAAGTTAGAGTTCAAATTTCAAAGTCATGTATATTTCTTCATTCAAAGTTCAAAACATTATTATAATTTTATTCAATAAACATAATTTACTTTTAGAAGTGTCAAAAAAGTAAATTAACATTTTTCTTTAATAGAATAATAGATAATTATTTTAATAAATTCTATACATGATAATTTGCCATGTTTTCTACGTCTAGGAAAAAGTATTACCCCTCTTTTCAATTACTACAAATTTTCATGAATCTTCTAAGTTGTTGTATTGAAATATTCTGAGGACCAAATTGCAAAATCTAACAAATTACAAGGACCAACGTGGCTCTCAAGTCAACAAGATCCTCTCTGGCTCTCTATACAACACCGTTTTAACTAAATTCCCTGAAAAACCCTAGCCGATAACACTCCTAAATTACTAACGAATAACTTCGTCGGTAAATCATAAAGCTTATAGACATTGCTACAATGGCTGGAAGATTCAGAGAGCTATTGAAGAAATACGGAAAGGTAGCATTGGGTGTTCACTTCTCTGTTTCAGCAGCTTCAATTACAGGTCTTTATGTTGCTGTCAAGAACAATGTAGACGTTGAAGCCCTGTTCGAAAAAATCGGAATGCCAGGTTTATCCAAAGAAAAAGTAGATGAAATTTCGAACTTACCCCAGCAAGTGATTTCCTCTGATGGGTTCGTTATGGAAGAACCATTTAATCAGGACGGTGTGGCGGCGCCGCCGCCAAAACAGAGGAATCGTACTGCTGAGCTGGCGGCGTCAAGTGGCGGTGCTCTTGCTGTAGCTGTGCTGCTTAATAAGGCTCTGTTTCCTGTTAGGGTTCCGATAACCCTTGGTCTTACGCCGCCGATCGCTAGGTTTCTTGCAAGGCGGAGAATTATCAACAACAGTGTATGATGAACATATATGTTTTTTCTAAACAATTTTTTGTTTTTTTTTTCTGAATAATTTGAATCTCTCTGCATTACTATAGTTTGATTTCCCTTACACTGTCAGGAGTTCGTAAAAGGGTGATCAATTTACACAAGTTAGAGGGTACCTGGGTTATTTACCAGTCTTTTGATCTTGGTTTGTTGGAGATGTATTTGAATGGAGAAATAGTTATAGATATATGCAACTGAAAGTTCTGTACTATGCTGAATTTCAATTGAAGTAATCATGTTTTGCTGTTGCTGCATAGAAACAAATCTTAGTCTAGCATAATAATGCTGTTTGTGGCAGCCATTTAATGAATATTACTACACAAATCTGAATTTGATGCCTTCTATTTTAATCTTCTATTTTAAATCTTGTGTTATGCTGCAACCTTCAAAGAGAAAAGGGGAAGGGGGAAGAGCCACTCACTCCTAGGGTGTTTGATATAGAAAACCCATCTAATGCAATTATTATTGGCTGCTTCCACGGCTTGAACCCATGATCTATAGGTACTGTTACTCAGCCCAATGGCTAAGATATCAAGCTTTGACAAAAATTGTCTAGTTTACTCATCTTGTTCAACTTCTAGAATTACTGAATGTGGCAACATCTGCATGTTTGTCCTTCCTGCTGTTGGATAAATTTTCTTGGTAGCCACTGCTGAGTGGGAATGATGATAAACTAGTAGCACGGCGAGTTCTTGTTGCAGTTGAGTGGAGTGATCTAAACTTTGGGCAAGAAAGGAGGGTTATAAGTTTTAATGAAGGTTGTGGAATTACGTGGTTTGTGTAAAAGAACTCCAACTCCTAAACACCCTGTCTATAATGTTTCAGCCTCTCCTTTTGAACTGGTAGTGGCCCGATTCAACTTAGAACTGAACCATTGTTGACGTTACTGCATTCTTTGTTTGAAGCAGTCATTATCAGATGAAACTGGTGGACCAGTAGTTTACATGCCTATTTGAGTTAAATTTTCTTAGATTGTCTCGTTCATGGTTTGTTATGAAGTCTCGATTCAGATGTAAAGCTAGCTTGGTCAAGCAGAGTTGTAAAACAGACAATTTTGTAGCTTGTGAACCATCCTATAGTCCTGCAAATTCTTTCGCAGAACATTGGAAGCTGATAATTTATATAGGTTTATGTATTGTGCCCGCAACAAGATCAGAATTCCACAGGGACTATAATGTTACTGACAAGCTGATAAGCTCTTTTGTTGGCTTGCTGCAAACTCCAACGAAGGAAAATGCATTGTCATACGTTGTCTCTGTGATAAATAAGCTATTGTTCTACAATCGAATCATAGAAATGCAACTAAAAAGATGGGAAGTCATTCAGACAGTTGAGAAGAACGAATAATCTGGACTGATTTTATTCAGTATCACGCAAAGTAACAGTTTCAAGAATTACAAGGCATCCCAAACCCAACGAGATACAAATGTCTCTAGTTACCAAAGGCAAAGAAACCACCTTTGGTGCGTGCTCAGAATGATTCATGTTATTTTCCACTGCTATCTCTTTGCCCCCATCAACCGCAATAAATGGCAATAAGCTTGAAATTTGACGTACAAAGTTCACTGGCCTGAACTATATTCTTCAAAGATGAATGGAAATTCACTAGCATTGTAAGGCAAAGAAAATCCTTGCTGAGCCATCCAATTCTTCATGCCTTGCAAAACCAGCATAGCAGTCTACCACCCGAAATCAGAATGGAAGGTTTAATGAACTATTGACAAGTACAATTAGCTCGTAAAACAACCATTTTCTAAGAATCAAAATGTTTTTTACAGAATTCTCCAAACTGAGAATATGAGTTAAACTAACGACTCCACCAATCATTCACGAAAAAACACAAAAAAAGTTTTACTAGTAAACTACCTCCCCAAAATTTGGAGGGGACTACAACAAAACACAAGGACAAACAAGTAGCCAAGTCCAAACACAACCTACTCATTCCTAATCACCTGTGTTAGTTAAGGAAATGTTACAGTATAGCAGTAATCCCTGCATTCCGTCCTATGCAAAAAAATGACATAGCCCAGCTATCAGCCATGGTAACACTATCAAATCATATCCCAAACAAAAATACACCAAACAAGAAATCATCAAATGCCTTTTGACATTCGGAAATGTTTAAAAGGCTGACCTTGGCTGGATTGAACAATGATATACACCAAGTGCTTCAAAATCTCTGCTACAATTGGTGGAGATGTTGGAACTCTTCACACTCCACTCCTATTTCTTTCAGAGCCAAGAAAAGTTTTGGTACAATCTTAGCCAGCATCAGCTTGAAACCAACTGAATTTGAATTAGCACTGCTGTTATTGCTTACGGAAGCATCTTTTATGAGCGAGCCAATAAGGAATCCTTTCATGTAAGCGTCACAGGCCTTGAGGATGTAATAACCACGCATCCTAAAGTGCTCTCTGATAAGTTCTTCAAAATCCTATTTCAATCCAATATTTTGGAACAAGTTAACAAGAATTGTTTTACCAGTGAAGCATAGTGCCAAAGGTGATAAATACCAAACAAGTTTACAAAAACAAACATGAGGAGCAGGTTATAATAAACAACAAATGCTCCCCATCCTTTATACCTAGTATTCAATTAACAAAAAGTAGGTTCCATGACCTTTTTTTTCTCTGTACAAATATAGATATGATTCTCTCACTAAAAAGGTCAAATGAGCAGGTGAGCCAATGGATATACACAAAGAAGTAACAAAAGAGATGTAACAACAACAACATACCCAGGGTCATCGCACAAATGTTAGAAAAATGGATTATACATCATCTAAAATATTTTATTTATATTTTAACTATTTAGAGTTTGGTGGTAGTCCATAAATGAGAGTCTATGGTTAGAGGATCATGCACGTTTGTGCTTGGTGGGATAAGTGAGGTGGTGAATGTAGGCTAAACATGATGAAGGGATATGGAGAGAAAGTTGTCCATTGAGGCTGACATCTTGAGTAGGGGTACACAGGAGAGGAAGACCTAATGCTACATCAATTTGATATGGTTCAAAAGACACCCTTCTTTCTTATTTATCTTTACGTATTTGGTATCTTATTATTATGTCCGATCTAGAAATTTGTTGTGTTGAGTTGCTGACAGTAAAGACATCAATTGCCTGCTTCATAAGTATTAAGAAGGAAACTGGCGGATCAGAAGCCTATACCATTATTTGATGGATTTAAGTCTAACTACTATCAGCACTGTTGTAGTTTTATCCAGTAAAGGTAACTACACATGTTTAAACAAGGCCAAGAGAGCACATATGACATCATGATATATCAATTAATGGAAGTAATCAGCTAAAAACGAGAAAGAAAAGAAAAGGCAATTACAAAGAAAATTTTGAGCTAGAGGTCCATATTTTCTTTTTTTCACCTAAGTCGGTGATACACTATACAGCAATTCTTCACAAATGGATTAGATAACATAGAGATGCCAAGTAGAAAGCAAAACAATCTGATCCAAGAGACACTAACTTCAACTGAGCTCATGAACGAATAGATGGCAAGTAAAATTGGTCAAATATAATAAAATGAGAAGACATGTCAAGCCTGAAGAGTCATATATTACAGTTCTTGTATGGGGAGAAAGAAAGAGAAAAGGATAACCCCATATAATTGGTTTCAAACACCTTGAAAACAAAGATGAAATCCAAAATGTAATATTATCAAGGATATTGACAGATATGTTGTAAGAGATGGAAAATAAAGATAATAAGGATATCAATTACCTTAGGAGGCTTCCTCATCAGATACATCATTGTCTTGCAGTTCAATAAGAAGGTATTTTCGTTGTATGATAGTGAATTTTTTTCTCCTTCAGCTGTCCCAACTTGCTTGTCATAGCCAGCTTCATTGAAATATGGCCTGGAATTCAAGACTAGCCCTTGAAGTGAAACTAGAACTTGAAGTATACTCGAAGATGAAGGATCCCAGACCTCATTCCCTCTGCCCGTCCAAGTATTTAAAAGGCTGAGACAAACCTTCCCTTCCTCATACAAGTTTGGATTTATCCGCCAACCACCAGAATGATAATATGCTGACTGCAATACAACATAAACATTTGAAAAATTAACTTTAAAATGAAGTTATGAGTCAAAAGGAGATTAGAGGCAAACGGTAGCATTGAGTATGCTTACTGGCGGAACATCAGGATACTCAGGTGGAAGGTGGAAATCAAAGAAGAATAAGCCATCTTGGTAAGGAGTCCCATATGCTCCAACAATCACAGCCCTTAGAAGATCCATGTGATCTTCATAAACTCGTACATATATTCCATCTGATAAAAGAAGTCTGAATGTTAAAGCTGATGATTTGATAGTCGACCCCAACTAGTTTGAGATTGAGGTACAGTTAATGTAATGCTAAAGTTGATGGTGTCACTTTAATGTGAAAATAACAATCACATAATATGGCGTGATAAATCCTATGATAATATACCTACTTATGAAGAGAATAATAACAATTATAAAATGTGGAGAGATAAATCCTATGATAATATACCAACTTATGAAGAAAAAAAATTCTCTCTTATAAATACCTGGCAGGTTATTCTGAAGGATGTTCCAATCTTGTTGAACTTTCTTAAGCCACTTCCTCCCAGCATTATTCTGCACATAATGATCAACAAGTTTCAGTAGATGACCCCTTTGAAATGGGATAGAACTAGTCCTTGTCAGGGACTCAAAGTAAAGGACGCTCACCAGTCACTCATAACTAGCTCACCTTTAGAAGCCATGATATGAAGTAACTTGACATCATGCAACACCACACTGCCCTCTCAAACTCCTCCCCAGACCCAAATAGTAAAAGGTGCATGTCTAATAAAAACATACTCGAGGAATGGAGAAAATAGTGCAACACAAGTCATGAACCACCTTAGAAATGGAAAAGAGTGATTGATCAAGGATTCATTAAGAAATTCTAAGTAGGGGAAAGAAGTACTAACGAGAACCAGAATATAGAATACATTTTCTAATACATTAGTCAAGAAGTGGAACAATTTATCAGCAAGAACTTGGAGGCAGGACTAACCTGGCCACTTGTACCAAGAAAATGATGATCATAAGGATCTGTTGTGATATCAAAACGTTTAAAACTATATGTTTGGTCATCATGTTGATCAGAGGAATTTCCTATTTCTGACGTCAAGTTAGCTTCAATGATGTCTGTCACTTCCATAGTGTCATGATCTTCTCCATTTCCGGCAGCAGGTAGCCTTGGAGAATTATCAAGGTCTCCGGACCTTTGGGACCATGATTCATCGCCGGTAAATATTTTGGCAAATGCTCCCTCCCTTTCTTCATCTTCACTTCTGGAATCTAAACTCGAAGAATCAGTCTGTTTGCGGCCCCTAGAAAATATTCCAGAGGCCAGCCTGGTCATAAATCCTAGTGCAGCCAGGGGAATAGACAGAGCCCCACCATTCCTTCCTGAATCTTCAGTGGCCATGGCACCATCTTCATCTTCAATACTGATGTCAGTAGCATTTGTTGTTCCAAGTTCCTGAAGGAAATCACACTGTTCATTACATCATACTAACACAAACAGAAACTAGCCACTTATTCTCACAAAGCAGTTGAAATAGGTAATATTTTAGTTAATCTCCTAACCTTCCTTCAATGTAGAATAAGGTGACTTTCTTCACATCGCATACATTATTTATATTAATAATGTGTGAAGTTGTAAGCTATTCAGCAGACATTAAATCTAAAGAAGTTATGTTTATCAACAAAAAGATAAAAGAATATAAATAAGGAGGAAAGAAAAAGAAGGCATCTGTGTCTACAAAAGCTCCACTCTTTGAAGGGTTACTCTTTTTCTTGCAATAAGTGACAAAGCATTGTCTAAATGGGACAGCATAAGAGATTGCTGATGATGTGCATACCTTTTGGAGGGTTACTTGCAATCCCCCTTTTGACAAGTAGTTGAATATTGAAATAGGAGCAGCATAAATGCTCTAGTGAGAAGGTGCGAGAGGTGGATGGTGATAGGTTTGAGGAGAGGTAGAGGTAGACCGAGTAAGAATTGGGGAGAGGTGATTAGACAAGACATGACACATCTGCAACTCACAGAGAACATAATCTTAGATAGGAGAAATGGAGATTGACGATTAGGGTTGATGGTTAGTAGTCTGGAGCCCGAAGCCCCTATCTATTCCCTTACCAGTATTATTATTATTATTATTAATTTTTTATTATTATTATTAATTTTTTTTTTCTTCAATTCTATTACTATTATTGTTTTCTTTTACTTTGTCTATCTTTACTATTTTTAGTATCACTATTTCTCTTTCACTATTTTCATAATATCTTTTGTCTCTTGCATTTCTTTCCAACCTGTTTGAACCTGATTTTCTTGTGCTGAGGGTCTGTCAGAAACAACCTTTCTACCCCACAAAGGTAGGGGTAAGGTTTGCGTACACCCTACCCTCCCCAGACCTCACTTGGTACTATAGTGGGAATGCTGTTGGCTGAAACAGATTATTTGCACCACAATGCAAAACCAGCCATACTATGAAGTCTCTACTTAATTTGAAAAAGAAAAAAAAAACAATTTATTGCACCATCAAAGGGCGCGAAAGTTTTGAAGTTCTAAGACGATGAAATGAAAACAAACAGAACCACGTCGTACTGGTTGGAATTTATGTCTAAATCAAACATAACAGATAATATCAGATAACTAATGACAGTATTCTAGCAATCACCAACCTCTTCTACGTTCCCCAGGGTCTCCCTTTCATGATCTTCAACTGTTTCCCAGCTAGCTACATCATCACCAACATCACTTCCAGCCACGATAGACTCATCATCATCACGATCAACAACATAAATTGCTTGAGGCCCAACCTGAAGAAACCAGAAAGGGAGCCTCACAATATGAATTTAAATTTGTGGCAACTGTCATAAGAATGCACCGCCAACTTAAGAAAAGAAAATTTTCTTGATGTTCTAATGAATTGTGCATCCATACAAATAAGAAAAACCGAACTCAGGAATAATGATCAAAGATAGACAACAGCATGGAAAATGCAAGTCCCATTTTTTGTTCCTTTTCCCAGTCTAACAGTGCAGATAGAGTATGACTTGACCTATTGGTGTTTTAGTTTCAATAGTAAATACCCAGATAAAAAGTCAATCTCAGAAAAAAAACAGACATACAAGTTATGAAGGATGATAGAAGAGCAAAGATAAATGGTGAAAGTCTTCACATTAGCCATGGAGCAAACTATTAGAATCTATGGGCATACTGAACATGCAATTAGAAATTGGAGAACGAAAGAAAAAACTTGGTAAGTACCAGGGATATCATCCCATCAGCCCACGTGACTTCGATGTCTCCATTTCTTAGTCCAGTGATATTCCCAACCCAGGAGAGATCTGAAAATTGGGAACAAGTATCGTCACTTGGAGCGGCTTCTGCTTCATTGCATTTCGAATGCTTTTGCTCGTCTTCTTTGGCTTCAGCTGGAACCAACAGATGTTCTGATTCTTCTGTAGATGTCACAACAGAACCCACTTTTGCTGGTAGAGAAACAGGTAACAAACGAACAACAACGTCACCATAACAATAGTCATAGTCAGGATGCCCCTCCAGCTCATATACGCTGACCACTTCCTCTTTGTCAAATTCCTTGGGGTCCTCTGCCCTGGTAACTAGCTTTAACCACCTCACAGAAGCTGTACGCTCCTTTGCATTAACACTTTTCACAACTCCAACACGCCTAACATCATTAGAATCGTCAGCATCATCAGCAGCTTTCTCGACAACATATTGTTCAGCAACAAATTCATGATCTCCAGGGCTTTCAATAGGGATCAAGGATGTGGATTCCAAGCCTCCTTCTATTTTTCCATTCTGCCAAGCAACATCAACAGATGTCCTAGTATTCACAATTAGAAGAGCTCTTTCAAAATTTTCCTCTTTCTTACGTGCCTTTTTATCTCTCCTAACCACAACTTTGCGGATCTTTTTACGATGAAGGGGCCATGACTCTTGGCCTGATTCCTTGGAAAGTGACAATGAATTAGCACATGTACTGGACTCTGCAAGGGAATCATGCTCTAAAGTTTCACAATTTCCATCCACAGAAGATTCCACATCAATTTCCATACAGTCACTATTTCCTGTTGATTCCTCCAAATTGACAACTTCTGAATCACCATCTGTTAAAGATTGAGAAGATTCTGACACAGTTTTGGTGGAGTCACTTAGTTGTAATTTTGACAATTGCTTGTCTAAGGCAAAAGATGATGAAGGAAGAAGACACCAGTCACCTAGTTGCCAGATTGCATGAGAAAAACAAGACATCAGTTTCAAGTTCTTTGGATTTTGTTCTTCAGCTGGAGCAGTGGATGAATCGGGCCCATATCCAGCAGATGCAATCCAGTAGATGAAGACAGAACCAACAGTAACTTTAGTTACAGTACCTTCCAACCTATTTGCTTTCCATGAGCCAGATAACCATCTGGAATTCTTGAAAACTGATGATGAGCTAGCTTTTACACGCTGACCAGGATAGAAAGGAAAATGTCCATCTTCAAGGCCATTCCTACCAACTGGTTTAAGACGTAAAGGGTCAGCCTTCATAACTTTACATACAGAACCATCATCAAACATCACAGTGACATTATCAAAAACATCATCAATTCTACCCAACCAAGGGCCAAGGACAACATAATCACCAACTGTAAAACCCCGAACACGTTTCAACTCTCTAGATGAGACATTTTTAAAAATAGAGCCATCGTGCGCTAATAAATCTACAGATATATTGATATCAACCACGAGTCCTACTTGACCTGTTGGATCAGAAGCTGCAGCGACATAATCACCATGCAGAAATCCTCTATCGACAACAATGACATTATTAATACTCTCTGTAGACTCAGACTCATCCATCCAGAGGACTCTAACATGGTCTGCCATAAGCGGATCACTCTTACAGTTACTACGGTCTTTGTTCCCATCATCAGCTTCCTCAGCCTTTTCATTGTTATCCCTATCGTCTTCCGTGTTGGAATCACCACCATCATCATCATCATCAAGACCACCACCACCATCATCATCATCATCATCGTCTTCTTCTCCATCATCATCATCCTCATCCTCGTCCTCATCTTCATCATCAGTTAAGCTGCTATCTGAATCTGAGTCACCAGCAACCTCGGTCACAATACCAATCTTACCATCAGTTTTGCATTTCACAACATCTTGTCTATATATATAGGATACATTCTCTAAGTTCCGAAGAATCTCTCCAGGCTTGCATTCTGATTTAACTTTTGGATCCAACCTAGCCCCATTTGCTAAAGAATTGCCTTCTATCAAATTGCTATTATCGTTTGCGTTTGCAGTGGGTTCAGCATTACGGGAAGCATCATGATGTTGGCCAGCTTCCATCTAACAATCACAAGAAAGAAGACTAAGAGATATTCATTCAAAAGCCTTAGTGTACATCCCACAATTCAAACAAATGTCAAGTTTGCGAATGAGAGTGGACTGGTCTATTCACTTAAATTGGTTTATCGAAAAAGAAAGACAACCTTATAACCTGACCATTTAGTCCAAGAATATCAGTGATAAAAACTACTAATAAATCTATCAGTGCTAAGAAATATGAAGCAACAAAATTATGTAATTAAAATATTCAGTTCAACAACAACAAGAAATCTCACAAAGTAGGATTTGGGGAGGGTAGAGCGTACAGAGACCTTACCTCTACCTCCAAGAGGTACAGAGGCTGTTTCTAAATCAGAAGCAACAAAATTATGTAGATAAACATATTCAGTTCAATCATTTGAAATAATAGAAATGAAGTTCATTCATTTCTCTCAAGGAAAAAGGAACCCCAGTCATAAAAGCAACTTCACCACAACGCAATACACTACACAATTGCAAATGTTTACTGCACTTCCAATAACAGCATCACTGCATTCTCAAGCTCGGACGAAGCACAACCATGATATAAAGTGAAAAATTGTCTTATAAACCAATGATTCAGTCGAATTATCTAATGTACCTATTGAAAAGAAATAACCCTAACCCAATAAACCACCTAGGGCTAGTAGCTTAGAGCTGTGAAGGTTTAACTAATTCATAGAAGAGACACCATATATTAGTATTGACCAAACAAAAAAAAAGGTTTAGGAATGCCTCTATCAAATGGCAGAGAACATCTAAATAGTTAAACTCAGTTTGAATTCACCTCACCCTATATAGAAAAGGTTCAAATACAGTCAAATTTTTCATCTTTTGTCAGAATCCTACATCAGCCAAACACAGCCTCCATCCAAATCCGGTCATGTAACCCTATCTTCAATTTACCAGAATGACCCAATCATTCCTTGAAATTTTCCGTTCAGCAAAACTAACATCCCTTCCTCTAACACACATTGAGATCAAAAGATTCCCGCATACCTCAAAAAGAACAAAACCAACTAAAAAAATTCATACCTAGAACTGAAAACGAGAAAACAAGAAAGTTCCAAGAAAGAAAAAAAGAATTTAAATCTTTTTATCCATTATTAATTTCAAGAATGTCAATGAAGATGAATAAGATGACGAATATACCTTCGGAATCGGAAACTTAGCAGATTATAAGGACCCACGAAGCGGGAAGCTATTGCGATTGCATTCGGAATGAACGGCTATCTCTTCGCCGGTCGATTGATCGTCAATATGTATATACATACAGCTATATATATATGTTTAAAATTGTATATTCTTGCATTCAACATCTGCAGAATGAGCTAAAGAGGTGAACAGAGCCGAGCCGAGACAAGCTGTGTGAGGTGAGGGGCAAAAATGTCATTACGTGCCTTATAAGTCTTTTTGATGGTATAGGTCATTGTAAATTACCCGATTTACCCTCAGTTTTTTCTTCTTTTGGAAATGACATTTGTATTTTATTATTTCTGTTTATTAATTATTATTTTTGGATGTTTTATTTTTAAGCATTTTTCTGTGCAGTTAGAATATTTTTCCTCTTGAGAAAAAGAATAATGCTTTTCTTCAAAGATTGGAAGAAACAAAACTATTTTGTTACGAAATTCATATCCCTCAACAAGTTAAGAATATTATTTGACGAAATGGGAATTAAAGAGTTTATTTGCTTTCGATTATTGATGTAAAAAAAATATTAGCATTTGATATTTGTATCAAATCATAATATTTTATCGTGATGAAGTCAAAATTTATTATCATAATTGATTGAGTATACTATATTAGATGTGTATAAGTTTTTGTCTTGATTAATCATTAATAAAAACATTTAAGTTTATTGATGTATAGTATAGACAAGTTATATAGAAGAATATTACATTAAATAACTTGCTTATTTTTCCTATTTACTTCAATTATTCTGCAAATTGAGGTTCCTACCCATTACCTTTTCTATTTATTAATATTATAAGTAGAAGTATATATAACCGAAAAAATGGTTTCAATTTTATATTTTTGAGATTTTTACTCAATAAGACAAACATATAACAATTTTAAGAGGAATGTTGCATTTATTTATAATTATATATATCCCCTCAGTCTATTTTTTTTTTATTGTTCAATACATTAAAAATAGGTGTTAGCTTGAAAAATTAAGAAATGATTCATCATTTTATATTTATGTATTCTTGTTATCAATACTTTAGTTAGTTTCAATTAATTTTCCAATATAAGATGACTTATAGTAATTAATAAAATTACTTTTTCAATTCTTCTTTACTTTGTCCAATGTTGGTCCACTATATATTAAAAATAAATGCATAATTTGACTTGTTCTTTTTTTTTTTTAATAAAACAACAAAAGATAAAAATTTGAATTATACATATTTTATTTTTATTATTGAATATTATTTACTTCTCAACATGTATATCATTTAACATAAATAGGATAGATATGATAAAATTATTATTTTATTTATTTTTTAAATGGTGAGTCAAGTCAAAATATAAAAAAGTAAAATCAAGGGAGAGAGTACTATTTTATATTTATTATTTTTAAATGAGTATGATAAATTAAATATGAACAAATAACACAATAAAATGAACATAATTCCAATAATAACGTCTAGGTGAAAACCGAATCTAGTAAACATGAAAAATAGGGAAATTTGTAAGTTTGATTTTGTTCTTTCGCTGAATTTGTCATTTTGTTTTGCTCCAAAACATAGTTTGGGACACCATTTATTTGAGCAAGATGACTCCAAAAACTAGAATAGGAAAAACTATGAGGAGGAATCAAAACAAATAATAAATGCAATTTGCAAGAAAGAAAGAATATATTTATTTGATCCATATATTAAAAAAAATAGTTTATTTCATATATTCACTAAAGTAAATTATGAGAGCTTTATTATTATTTTATTATATTTACCTTAATATTAAATAATTACATAAAGTAATACTAATCAAATTTACGATAAAAGGTTAATTTAGTAAATATATCTTTAGTGAAAGAAATTTTAAAAGTGTATCAGGTTAATAGAAGTAAATATATTTTACTTGTCATATAATATTTATTTTTTCACATCTTTTAAAAACATAATTAAGTAAAAGAAAATGCATATGCAATTTCTTTTTAAAAATATTTGTGCACTATATTTATGGGTGATTAAAATTTAAAACATCAAAAAAACTTATGAGTAATTTTTTTTGGATGCTTATAAGTGAGAAATTTAAAAATCTGAAATTGGGAAATGAAATATTTTGTACACTGAAAATGCATAAAATATTATTACAACGAACTAATAATTAAAGTAGTATTTGAATAAAAATCAAAGGTTTTAAGAAAAAATAAATTGATTTTTAAAGTAACAGAAGTATTAAATATTTTTGACGAATCCTCGTTAATTAAATAAATACTGTGAGCCCTTAGGATTACCAAATTTGCACATCTGGGAACACTAAAATTTCTTCTTTCCGGTGATATTCCCGTCGGAGAAGATGATCGTTTGCGTTGCCGTCGTTGGTCACCAGGTATTCCAACTTCTCTATCTCCTCTCTCTTTCCTCTTTTAAGAGTTGAATTAGAAAATAGCTGACGAATTGTTTGTGATGGGACAGAACAATCCACTTTACATACAGAGTTTTACTGAAGCAGATGATGCCCTAAAGCTTCATCACATTGTTCATTGCTCCCTTGATGTTGTCGACGAAAGAGGTTTTCATTTCTCACCAATAAACTCAAAAACAAACACCCATAATCTGTTTTATGCTGATCTTGCTTAAAGTTTTAGTATCATTAAACCTTACGCCCTAAAATTCTGCTGTACTTGATTTTAGCTATAAGAAAAGAACTTAGTTTAGCCACAAAATTTACTCTTGATTCCTAATTATGGTTTGTATGGATTTGGAAAGATCTACAACATTATAATTAGGGCTTTTTGAGGGAAAATGGGCATAATTAGAGTCAGTACTAGCTAGTTAGTGTTATTCTGTCTGGGGATACTAGCTAGTTAGTTTTATTCATTCAGGAGATTCTTGCTTACATTGTAAAGCAAGTACTTCCAATAAGATCTGGATCAGAAAAGGGTAGAATGAGACAATTATCTGCATTTGTGAGGCTAAAGAAGCTGTATTTCGTTCATTTTGATTTGTTATTTGATTATCTCTGGTAGAATGCAATCAAATTGCAGAACCAGTAAACAATAATCAGGAAACTTTCCTTCTTGATCACAGTGGGATTTTTTTTTTTGAAAATTAGCTTATGAGTTGAATGCCTTCTCCAAATACCATCCATTTCACTTATCTGGAAGATAAAGGGGAAAAAGATACCATCTTTCATACGTCAAGTCTGATACCCCGATTACGAAATCAGAAAGACGAAGTCAAACTACTAGGACAATGAATAGCAGCAGGAGAATATTGTTAGGTAGTCTCCAAATTATAATTAAGTTAATGGCAGCAGAGACTTTATTATGTTTAGGTCTCCTGTCAAGGCATACAGTTCTTGTTAAATATGATTCTTGTGTTGTATTCTGTGGAAACAAAAAGGAAGCTGCTGTAGATGGAGCTGTTTATTCTAAACGTAATTGTGATCCGACCTATTATGGCTTCATGACTGAAGTCTTGGTTTACCAGAGAAAAGTTGACAGTCAGACAACTACCAATTGACCGTCTCACTACCTGCTACTTGTCCTATCAGACATCCTTTTTTTCATGAACAATATGCTCCTTAATAAGAAAAAAGAGGATTTACTCTAAAATCTAGGACAATGGGATTGTGTTATGGAGTTTTTATAGCTTGTTATGGGATTGTGTTATCTTTTGACGACTCATCTGTTGTTTGTTACAGTGAACAATCCTAAAAAATCTAGCCCCACTCTGAACGAGACATTTCTTGGCCTGCTATATCCAACTGAAAACTACAAAGTGTGAGTAAATACTCTTAATCTCTCTTCATAGAGAAACTCTTCTTTTGGTGTTTCAGAGTTGGTGGTATGATTTTTGAGCTATGTTACATAAACTCTTGATTTGCCTTGATATATCTGCATAAAATGGGTGTGGCTTGATGTGGCTGTTTCGTATCGATCTTTTAAAATTCACCAAAATCTTTCTTACAAATGGTTATAGCCCATAACGAATTAGTAACTGCATATACACTGAATAAGAACCGTAATACCAGAGTCCACTTAACATAACCTTTGTGAACATATAAGATCATTGACATTCAACCTTGTCTAATATATCTGATAATATATTTTCAGGTATGGTTATTTGACTAATACAAAAGTGAAACTTATATTGGTAACAACAGATCTTGATGTTAGAGATGCCGATGTGAGGAATGTAAGCGCTGATTCTCTCATGCTGTTGCTCTTATATTGGTTGATTTACTTCATCTTTCTCTTTTCCAACCAGCATATCTGCTCCTATTGAGGCATAATGCATTTTCGAGTTAAAGTAGTAAAGTTAGTCATCTGAGGTTGATAAAAATTTGAAAGAAGTGGAATTATTCTTCATCTTCTTTCTGACTTGTGTTCTGTAATAATTCGTACTGTATGTAGGAAAGACCAGAGTTACTGGGAGGATTATTTTTTTTTTGTTCTTTGTTGCTTATGACAGAAAATGAATATTTGAAAATTTTGTCTCGACCTATTTAGGTATATTCTGCAAATAGACAGCTAAAAAAAGGTTAAACAGACTCCTCTTGTGGCACAGTATTCCATTCTTTGTAGTTTGAGGCCATTCAGTCTTGTTCACTTAAATCAAGTGGATCAGTACGTGTGTGTGTGAGTCTATGTGGCAAAAGAAATCAGAGCCAGTTTTATTACCTGATATCTTGAAAGGGAACAAAATGTTCATTAGGATAGGTTTCTTTATCACAGTGTGCTGTTAACGAAGCTTCATCTAAACATTAGCTATGTCCTTTTTTATTTTTTGAGAAATAGAAACATTACATACTTCCCTAAATTGGAAACTTGAGGCATATCTTTCCTCTGTTTATCACTTACCAGCACAAGATCCGGGTAATATTGTCCACCAAGGCTTGGACAGATAAGAAGAATCACCTCGTGTTTTTGTGTCGCTGGGAATTCAACCAGAGACCTCATGGATATTACTGTTAATCACATAGAAGAAAAACATAGAACCAAAGTTTACCAACATCTGAACTGCTAAGACCATCTAATTTCCCAGTTTGCCACTTGCTCAAGTGACAGTCTTCCATAGTAAAAAAACAGTAGCGCAGTCCCTAGTACGTAAAGCTACATTTATGTATTTCATAGCACAAAAAGAATGGACATCCAGTCTCCCAATGTAAAACTCAAAAGCACTGTTATCATCATGAATGAACAACTGAAATGAGATAATTTATTCCTCCAGTTTGGTTAAATGGGACCTCTATGCGAAACTGGGAATGCTTTGTTTGAATGATATCAATAGCTATATGTTGAACAAATACAGTTGAAGCATATTATATTCCAGATATCCAACTTCTATATCATGCATGTGATAATCAGTGTTTAGAGCAGCTTCCTTAATCTTTTTTTTGGTGGAAATCATTCACAGTTTTTCAGGAAATTTCATGCCGCATATGTTGATGCTGTGTCAAATCCATTTCATGTTCCTGGCAAGAAGATAACATCCAGAACTTTTGCTGAAAGGGTTAGCACTATCGTCAAGTCTTTTGGTTTGAGTTCAGGTAGTTGAATGACTGCTCTCGAAGCCATTTTGCAAATCACTCCAGTGTACTTCTCCCTCAAGCTGATGAACAAAGGAAGGATGAAGAGCATATTTCTGCAAACTAGCTTGAAGGGTATTTGTCAAATTTGCTACCCCGCATGACAGTAACCAAAACAGACAAGTACTTTCTGTGTATTTTATTTCATTGATTTTAAGATTTACTGAACACAGTGTGGAATAGGTAATTACTGGTTTCAGTTTGAGTCTTATATACTTGCTGGATAATTGCATTTGTTCAAGTAAACGAAAGTTTCTCATAGAGCCACCATAAACAGTGAAGTAATATTTTTCCCTGCATCATAGAACATTTGATACTAGCAATGTAGCAGTATCATATAATTTTTCCATTTTTTCTTCATCTCAACAGAAATGAGATTATACTAGTGGAAAAAAGACATTATGAATGTCTGGAGAAATTTAAGAAATATTGTTAATTGGTAGTATAATAACTTGAAATCTAAAATGATTAAATTGCTTTGATACTGTAAAATCATTGTCAGTCAGTGTGTATAATCCAAAGGGCATCCCTAATCCATATGAAAATTTTGATTCTATTGAAAGCCTTGTTTACGTTGCTACACCTTTATTTATCAAACCTTGTGGAAATCTTAAGAGCACGGAGAGCCTCATTGTGCATATTGAGACAGAAGTTAATTCTTGAGTCAAAAGCAATTTGAGGCTCATTTGTGGAGTAAACATCTCCAGTTGCCTTTGATACCAACCATCCATTGACATGGTCCAATGTGGCATCAATTGCACCATCTCTAATTGCTTTAGCTACAATGTTCTCAGCATCACCAATTGGATTTTCAAGATCCAAGTTTAGTTTCTTGGCAATGTCAGCCAGTGAAATGCGAGTGTATGAGACACTGATGTTCTTGATCCCTGTCCTTATGACATTATGTCTGACTCTGTTAATCAAGTTACTTGTTCTGTCTTGGCTGAATGTGCTGGAAAATTTCTCAGCTACTGTTCTAAATAACTCTACATCTCCAACACGAAAAGCCTGCAAAGACAAATATAAGCTCAGAATATGTGGAGTAATTTACTTGCCTACATCTTACTCAGCCTCAAAAGTTCGCTTATGAGGTGAGAAATCTCATTATGCCAGCTAATGTAAGACTCTAACAAAACCCTCTCCCTCCACGACCCACGTCCAATCTGGATATCTGGAGTGTGAACAACATAATATAGGAGCCCAGCACTGGAGAAACTAAGAATGGGATGAGTTTGACTCTGACAAAAAAATATGCCTTGGGCCTAACTTAGATCCAAAAACGAACTCATATGAGGATTATCCAAGACCATATAAGGAGTTAATAGCCCACTCCTTAATGCTTATCAATGTGCCACATTAAGCGAAGTGTCTCAAACAATTTTTCTGGTTTTTGGAGTATTTTTTCCAGCTTATAACTAAGCATTTCAGTTTGGTCATCCAATACTCACATTTGTCAGCTCAAAGTATGGTCTCAATGCTTTTTCCATTCTTTTCTGTGTAAAAGTAGTCCTCTCAGGGATCTCTCCAAGCAATAAATGGACTATAACAGCCCACTTATTGCATTGTATTTTGAAACCAACAGCAGTACTTGGACCTTTCTGAGCAGCTTGAAGAAGACAATCTTTGGCATCTGTATACTCCAACTGAATTGTCTTTATCTTTCCCTGGTAGAAGAGGTATCTGCAAAACTGTGAAGAATAGAAAGCCAACGTCAGTAAGAGAAATCATAGTGAAGACAAGGCATATTACCTGCTACGACCTGTTAAAATATATTGATAATGTAAAAGTTGTTTACATTGTTGGTGTGTATAGAAGTCAAAAATCCATAAAGAATACACACCCCTACAAAATCTGGTCTAGAAACATACCTGTTGGTTAGAAAGAGCTTCAAAACGGTGGGCCTTTGAACGAATTTTTTCTGCTTGATTATACAAGTTGTAGTGAAGGTAATTTCGTAGTAACAGATTAAGAAGTGTTTCCTGTGGCATAATTCATAAACCAGCCATAAGCTATAGCAGTTTTCACTATAGAACAAACACCAAAGACATGCTATGCATATCTCACAAACCTGACTGAACTTATTATGGTATATTGTGGCACTCCGGTATAGAGCAAGCAAGTTACTGTTGGTAAAGAAAAGTTCCTATTAGATAGAACACAGAAGTAATAGCCAAAGAAAAATATGAACGAACTTACCCTCGGATTTCAGCAAGATCACCAGCAAGCTCAAAACTTAAAGAGTAGTAGAAGTAGAGTCTTGATGCAAGAGCATCAGCAGTTATACTATTCTTACTTTTTAGGAGAACAATGCTTTCTGAGGAACAAGCCTTAGCCTGAAGGTAAAACGAATGCTAAATAATTCCATGATGTTTGAGATATCCTTACAAAGTTGAGGCTAAAAGACAGCCATTTTGCCTCACCTCGTTGTATTTCTTCTGATCAATCAGAAATATTAGAACAAGCAAGTAGCAAAACATCTCGAGTTCAGGCAACAGATGTTTGGATTCTGTTGCAGGCGTTCTCACATCAAATTGGCTGTCATGCCTATCCTGTGGCAAGAAGTATAACAATTACAAATCAGATACTGCATATCAATGTGTAATACCTGATACAAATGATCAACAGATTCCAAAGCACAAGACAAACAGAAGATTGACGAATGAATAATGTGTTGAATCATAAAGCAAGATCAACAAATAAAAGAAAGGTTGACTAGTAATTTACCTGAGGCAGGTATGAAGATAGCCGCGTATGGAACTCAGAACCAGAGGTAAGAACATAATTCAGGAAAGCAGAAAGTACTGAAGCCTTTAGTTTGCTCCTGAGTTTCATGGTCAATCTCATAGCCCTGTATATCTTCTGCACTTCACTTGTATATGCTCCACCCTCAATCAGTAATGCAACTTCCTTCAAATCTAAACCACCACAAACAAACAAAAAAGGCAATGAAAAAAAAATATACTTGCTAAAGGGGGCATTTTTAATTCTAGTTCCAAAATAGTGAAAAATGCAAAACTTTGACTACCGAATTCAACTCAGCTGAAAATTAGGATAGAACTATCTACACTCATGTTTGATAAAAAAAATTGGACCTTGAACCCTAAGTCAATCGTAAAAACAGGTGAGGATTGTTCAAGACTAAAGAGACCAAGTCCCCATCCCACTACCGATATGGGACTCAACACCTTGCATGTGTGGCAGGCCTACCAACTAACTGGAGCGTGAACAATATAATAAATATGTACCTATAAACAAGAGCATTTTATATATGTAGGAAGATATATAGATGAACATGCCTTGCAAAACAGAAGGATCAACTGAGCAGTCATAAACAGAAGGTGGTGATTGATGTTGAACCTTAACCTCTTGATCGTCCATTTTAAAGAGAACCTGAGAAACCCATACAACAACCATTGCAATGTAGAAAACAGATACTATAACAATTAAAAAGGCCATTGTTGAAGTTGTCAGATACTGAAAAGCAAACTAAGCTTATATATATAGAGAAAGTAGTAACTGAACTTACAATATAATTATTAAATGGAAAAGGTAAAAAGAAAAGCACATTACATTTACTAATTTTTATGCTCCTCCTGAAAAGGAAAGTACAAATCTTCTTTAATTGTGTGTTAAAATGTTATGGACTCCTATGAATTGAAATAGTGAATTTTGTAAAATTATTTATTGTCGAGGTACTTTCTACTGTACTTATTTGATTTTTTGTTAGTTTCTGATTGACATTTAATTATTTCGGTAACTGAACTTATCTGGAATGGTTGATGGCTTGCGTTGGCTGCAAAGTATAAGAGAATATTTGTCCATAAACAATGAGAAGAGCTGAGTTTGAAATTCGTTGATTGAGAATTAAGAAATCGCTTTTCCTTTAGGCCAAGCAATGAGACAAACGCATGGGGCTTCATTATCTTTTGTATAAAACAAAAACAAGACAGCGTTATTATTATTTCCATACTTATTTGGTTTCATTTTCTAAATATCGTTTTAATTTTCTAACTAGAAAAATGGTGACTCGTAGCTTTCTTTTTTTTTTATACATATTTTACAAAAACAAGATAAGAATTTAATATCCAATTTTACAATTAATTCTGACTCTCATTTGGCAAGATGAACCTTTCTACTTCTTTCTGGGTAATGTTCTTTTTGAAATAGAATGATTAGTCGACTTCCATTTACCATTCTATTTGACAGACATGAAGAAGAAATTTATTCTGTCAAGAGTAAAGACAAAACTTCTAGCCACTCACTTCAAATCAATAACATACCGACGTAATCCCACAAGTAAGATCTCGATAGGGTAGAATATACTTAGACCTTCCCTATGGCCATACCTTGAGAGGTACAGAGGTTACTTCATATAGTACCTCAGCTCAAGAAAAAGTGTAACAGAAATGAACACAAAGGGAAGAAATTATGACATAATATTACATGTCAAAACATTCTTAAGAAAAAAAAAAGAACCTTCAACTCCATCAAAATAGTGTGATAACCAAAGTTCAGCAACAAAAATTGATGGACAAGAAAATACGGGGGAAAAAAATACTACGAACACCAGACGCTTGAAATTAAAGGATAGCAAATTTTTCGCAGAAGTGAATGATACAAACAAGAACTAGTTGGAGAAAAACAAATGAGGGGCAGGATCCGGCAGTAATGTTTTTTTACTAAAACAGCAACACATTTAAACATGAAACCTATTATCAGAATCTAAAAGGCCAAGAGAATTTGCAAATTAAGACATTTGTTTAAACCAAGGACAAAGTTTAACATCCAAATTTCAAATCGCGGGGAAGTCTTAAATAGGCATCATCCTTGAGCATCTCATAATGATGCTGATCATAAACTTTTCAAAAGTCATCATCATCCTCTTCAGCTATGTGTTGAGCAAGCTCTTGTTCTTGCTGTTGTCTCTCTCTCCTCTTCTCAGCACTTTCTTTCTCCTTGTGGGAGTTTGGAGGAAATCGAAGAGCACGGACAGCCTCATTATGCATGTTAAGACAGAAAGCAATTCTCGAGTTGAAAGCAATTTGAGGCTCATTCGTGGAGTAAATATCTCCAGTTTCCTTTGATACCATCCATCCGTTAGCATGATCCAACGTGGCATCAATTGCACCATCTCGAATTGCTTTGGACACAATACTCTCAGCATCAGCAACAGGGTTTGGAGAATCCAGCCTCAGCTTTTTAGCAACATCAGTCAGTGAGATCCGAGAGTATGAGATGCTGATGTTGCGTAACCCAGTCCTAATGACATTATGCCGAAGTCGCACAATCAAATTGTTGGTTCGGTCTGAACCGAAAGTGCTGGAGAACTTCTCAGCAACATTCTTAAATAACTCCAGATCTCCTATGCGAACAGCCTGAAAACCAACAATATTCATCCATATAATTCAGGATTTGATAGGGGATCAATGAAAAAGGACCCACTGAGGAGGTGGAATGTCGTCTTAAGCAGGATTTTGATGAATCACCAGTTGTCACCCCCCCCCCCCTCCTTTATGACACATGAAACATAAGATTCTTCAAAGAAAAAGCAAACAAAAAGAAGACCAGTCAACTTCTCCACACCAGACAGACCTCACGACACATCACACACACGTCTTTATTATATTAGCCAAGTAAATGGGATCTCATAAAAAATATGCTTTAATTTGAACTTTACTCATGCTCTAAACAATGCATCAATGATACTCCACAACACTCTGCAATATGCTACATATAATAAAATAGATATCACTCCAAATATGTGATGTAATAACCCAAAATGCATGCAAAGAAATCTTTAGCTACCTTTTCCCGAGATGAACTCAAGAAAGTCAACTTTGATACTTAAGATCTCATAATATGACCCACAAAAATAAATTTTAGAAGTTTAATAGCGTCATACATACATTTGTCAGCTCAAAGTATGGCCTTAGTGCTTTCTCCATGCCTTTCTGCATAAAAACAGTCCTTTCTGGAATCTCTCCAAGCAATAACCGGACAATAATAGCCCACTTATTGCATTGAACTCGGAAACCAAGAGCAGCCTGAGGAGCTTTGCGAGCAGCTTGAAGAAGAGATTCTTTAGCATCAGTGTACTCCAACTGGATTGTTCTGATCTTTCCAAGGTAAAAGAGGTATCGGCAGAACTGAAGGATATGAGAAAGAAGGGAAGTTAGTAAAGGAGGATCAATTTGCAAGAACAAACATTTTAGACATTCTTTTGACAGTTTTTTAGACAATTTCTTAGAGCAAATTACAACAACAAAAATTGAAAAAAGCAAGTGAACTAATCAATAACTGCTAAAATCAGGTCGAGTTACCACTAAATCAAGCCGCCTCAAAAGTTAAAGGAGGATCAATTAGTAAGAACAAACATCTTAGACAGATTCTTTCAGCAAATTACAACAATAAAAAATGAAAAGACCAAGTGGACTAGTCAATAACTACTCAAATCAAGTTGAGCTACCACTAAGATCAAGCCACCTCAAGAGTTAAGAAGTTAGCATAGAACCTTGCACTGATCTCAAAGATGAAATACGCTGATATCAATCTATAATAAGCATTAGTTATCATTAAATTAAACACCTAACAACATGGTGGATCAAGTATCAATAATGAGAAAATATCTAAGAAAAACCTATCATGGATCTTAAAAACAGATGAACTCAGAGAGGACGGAAATTGTGTGGAAAATTGCCTGCTGATTTGAATGAGCTTCAAAATGGGGGGCCTTTGACCTCAATTTCTCTGCTTGATCGTACAAGTTGTAGTGAAGATAATTCCGCAATAGCAGATTAAGAAGTGTTTCCTGCGCCCACAATCATTCCATCAGTACAAAACATCATATCTAGAAAACAAAGAGGCACCCAAAGCTCCAAAATATTAACGAACCTGACCCAACTCATCACGGCGTAATGTTGCAATACGGTGCAATGCGAGGAGATTACTGTTGGTAAATTATAAGTTCAATCAGCGACAATCAAAAAAGTCAAAATGGAGGCATAAAGTAGGCATATGGGAGATGGGAGTTAGATCAGTACTCTCTCTTCCCCAATGTCTCATTTGGAAAACCTGTTCATATGACATGGCAGAGATGTTACATGAGAGCTTGAACAATTTAGAACTGAGACTCACCCTCGAATTTCGGCAAGATCACCAGTAAGTTCATAACACAGAGAGTAGTAGAAATACAGCCTAGATGCTAATACATCAACTGTCCTCCTGTTCACAGTTTTTAGACGAGCAATACTTGCTGAGGAGCATGCCTTGGCCTGAAAATAAGATCAGGAATATTTTGTAATTCCATGAAAGCAACAACTTAACATGAAAAAAGGCAATATGAAATAGAACATGTAACTTCATCCCACCTCATCGTATTTCTTCTGATCAATTAAGAAAATCAAAACAAGCAAGTAGCAATAGATCTCAAGCTCTGGCAAAGGATGCTTGACTGGTGCCGGAGTTCCGGATGTTACACTATCAACTTCCATATCATGTTCATCTTCCTGTAAGAAAGAAAATAATTAACGCAAATAATCAATAGGTAACCAACATCACATACACCACTCTACCATCTCCACAATGTTCCCATGAGAACCTCATTTACTGTTTCACTTGCTGCGAAGTAGAAATATCAAGAGTTTCCAAACCCATGTGAAAGTTAAGTGCATACAATTGTTCCACCAGCCTCCAGACAAATTTCAAGTCATGCTCCACAAGTCCTGAGTGACTTTGGTGCATAGGATAAGCAAAAACTACTACTAATTCTAGTTCTCAATCCCAAACTAGTTAGTGTCAACTATATGATACCTCAATAATTATTTTTCTTAAAATGAAGCAGTTTCATTCGATACCTAATAATTTAGGTTTCTTTTCTTTTCACTTTTACGACAAGTCCAATAATTTGGTAAGACTAGAGGTTCTCCTCTAAATTTACTACTGACTTGCATATCTTGCTGAATAAAATAACACTGTTTTAGGATAATATACAACATTAAACTCATAGACTGGAAACAAAACAAAGATAAGAGAATGCAAAACATGGTCAGAAGGACCAAACCTGTTAGTACCCACATAATTGTATTACCTTGGTTAGCTCAGGGTTTAGAGGAGATAAGTCCACTGATACTTTTGATTATTTACACAACAAATGGTAGCTCATTCATGATCTCAAGATATCTTAAGCTTCAAGGCTTATGCCCCCAAAAGTACAAAATGCTTAAAGATAATACACATAGAGAAGACATATTGTTACACATTTGAGCGAGGTAAATCTAGCATTATAATCTTATCATGTTACAAACAGTGCCCCTGTAATCCACCATTTTAACTCTCTGGAAGTTTCAAAAGATTACCTTGGGTAGGAAGGAAGATAGCCGGGAATGCACGTCTGATCCAGGCACTAGAACATAATTGAGGAAAGCACCTAGTGAAGAAGCCTTTAACTTCTTCCTCAGTACCATAGTCAGCCTCACAGCTCTGGAAATCCTCCTGACCTCACGAGCATATGCCCCAGTCTCAATCACCGATGCTATCTCCTTCAAATCTGAGTAAACACCCAAAAAAAGCTAAATAAACCCCACATTGGATGATCTTACTTGAGAAACCACACTCAGATCTATCAACATATTGAACCCCAAGATATTTCCGCCCAAAAAAACCCTAACACCGAAAATAGAAAAAAGACCCAAAACCCTAAAAATTGATCCATCAAATCCAAAACCCAGAAATTTGCAGTCAAAACAGAAAATTAGATCGATAAAGGAGCGCGATGGATTGAACTTACGGGGCAAGACAGAAGGGTCAGCAGATGAAAGGGATTTGGAAGGAGGTGCTTGGTCGGCCATCTCCACATCTTGAGTCATCTTTCTTGTTTCTTGGAGAAGAAATCTGAAACTAAAGAAGAATGTTCAATTCAGCGAGTCGATGCTCTGATAAACCTCACACACTACAAAGTGCAAACCCTCTTTTTGACTATTTTGCCCATGCTTAATTCCTCTTTTTATTTTGGTTTTGGTTTTGGTTTTTAACTGTCCCTCTATTTCTTGCTCCTTACGTTAGATTGTGTCTACTGAGGTTAAAAAAAATAAAAAAATCAGTGCAATTAAATTAGAATTTATCATACCAAATTATCAAATTAAAATTTTGAAAATACTAATTACGATATTGGATTTGCCTAACAATAGTCGTGTGAGATATTTACTTATGTGTGAACAATAATAATAGTAGTAAATAATTCTCCAAGCATATTATAGCTAATTGATCTAATTAAATCAACCAAGATAATATTAACAGTGATTTGAATGACTTTAACGGACTTATAACGCCAAGTTCATGATGTTAGAGCTTGGGAATAGAAATCTCTATCCTCTTTGAATGTGATTTCTCTAAAAGCTATTATGTAAGTATAGAACAAATTGTGAAAACCTTATCAAAAGAAGTACATAAAAAAACTTAAAATGAATGGGTATAAGAAAATTTACACCATCCATATAGTTGATTCTGAATCATGTATTGAGATAAAAAAACACTTTTATTTTCATTGTCGGAGGGCTGCATTGAGAGGGAAACTACAAGTAATACAGCTATTTTGAAACAGAGTAAGTGTTGTTTCAGTGCTCTCGAAAAACAATGAGAAATATATAGATATCAATAGGCATTACACATAATGTTAACGTATTGAATTACAAACAAATTCATGGGGAGACTGGCTCTAGCCATGCACCACCAGTTTCGAGACTAACAAATATGAATGTCGTACCAGACACTACTGACTATCAAAATCGACTGAATGAGGGTGTGGCTGACATGGTGAAAGAGAAAATCAGCCTAAGATGTACTGTATATCAGATGCATCCCCTCAATATAAAATGTGTGTATCAGATTATTTGCTCTGCTCAAAATGTAGAAACAAAATTTGGATCATTTCTGCAGCTTAGCGTTGAGTTTCCGAGTTGTGGCTAGGCTTCATGTTTGCGCTGTCACCAAAGATCGGGTATTTCCCTTGAACATCCTCCCTCCTGCTAAGATCAGGTCTTCTAGCTTGAGCATTGGCCATAGGTAAACCTCTAGGATCTGAACCACTAGAGTTCCTTCCAGAATTAAACTGTTCACTTTTCTTGTACCTATTCTGTGTGGCAACGTTGTTCTCCTTACTTGGGGTCCTGTCTGCTTGTGGAGAGCTAAAAATACCAAAACCAGAGGATGGACAACTTCGAACACTAGACTGAGAAGGATGTTGCTCAGGAAACTTCCTTGGGAACTGAGATCCAAGGTCTCTACTATGTGACAAAGTATTCCGGTCCAATGGTAGTTGCCTTCCTAGATCAGATACGGTGTCCGCCATCTTTGTACTCCTCAAACTTGGGTCTCTTTTATACCTATTTTCTTCCCCTGACGGACCCTGCAATGTGTTTCCTGATTCTCTTCTGAAACTACTTTGCAGATTTGAAGAAACATTTGCAGAACCTAGTGTTTTAGTACCCTCTTTTGCACTCTCTGCAAGATCGAAAACCTCGTCACAATCACCATTTGCAGTGGACATTCTCCAATCTGATCTGGCGTTATCAACATCTTCATCAGTCATTGCTTCCACACAGCTATCATTATCACTTTCAATACCAGATTCAGAAGTATCACAGTTTTGCTTCGATTGTGAAAAAATTTCAGGTGCTACTGAAGCTGATTCATTAGAATCCTCTGCAGAGATGGCACTCCTGTCTTCTTTTGATGGTTTCTTTCCCGAGCCTTTCTTTGATGGACCAAACTTAACATGCCTGACAACAATATATGCCTGCTTTTTCTCCACTCTTGGTCCACTTTCAATATAAGCAACATCTTCAATCTAAAGAAAACAACACCCACCCATGCACAGCACAAAATAACAAAACACCAATTAACGATAGCTTCGGACAGGATGCTATAAACATAGTACCAGTATATCATACCAGAGGAGAGAAACGTGATAACACTGCTCCCAAATCCTCTCCTTCATTGCCCATGGACATGGCTGTACACTGTTCAGGAACACAAAAGATCATAAATTGATTAATGGAGAACCAACTATACATTATCTTGAAATCAACATTATCTGCTTTAGGAAAAACATTGCAGACAATAAATCCTCAAGAATCAATGTCACATTTAAATAAACATGGCCTTGCTGCCAAAATAACCTGTTCAAAACTGGTTTAGATTTCTCAGAAAGTACCAAATGCAATTTTATTGAACTTCTCAAAGCCAAGCTTCAGGTAAACAGCAGAAGACCCACATCCAGGTTGCTTATTATGCACCCTAGTTTTCCAAAAATGCATGCAACAGTGGACCGGCTCAGCTCTAGGGATGGCAATGGGGCGGGGCGGGGCGGGGCGGGGCGGATGCGGGGCGGATGCGGGTTTAAGGTTGTGCGGGGCGGGTTGAAGTGGTTTCTTTTTTAATTAATGTGGAGCGGGGCGGGTTGCGGATATATATGTGATTTCATGTGGGTTCAAACTTAATTTTAACTTTTTACATGTTATAAGAGTGATATAACATTATTTTATTAAAATAATTTCTTGACGTAAACTATTTTGAATGGCTAAGAAACTAGTAGAAAGAAGAAAAAATTATCTCACTACTTGGATTTAATATTTTGTTATTACATCAAATGTAACCAATTCAAATCCACCAAAAAAAATGTTGCTGGCATATTAAAAGAGTTATAAAACATTGTAATGTTAAAATAATGTTATAACATGTTAATGTTAGCGATTAACAACTAACAAAATTTTAATTTCTTAAGCTAAACTTACTAAGCCTATTATTTGAAATGCTTTTTACAAAATATGTGAGATGGGGCGGGGCGGGGCGGGTTGAAAACAACAAAATTTGTTATGTGGCGCAAAGTGGGGCGGGTTGAGATCTTAGCGGGTTTAAGTGGGTTTGCCCCGCACCGCCCCATTGTCATCCCTACTCAGCTCCATAATGATCATCACAGAAGATATCATATAGAAAAAGGTACTCCCTTTGTTCCTAAATACTTGTCATCCTTACTAAATTACTAACTAAAATAGATAATCCACAATACTTGTTTGTTTCCACATAATTAGTTGTTTGTTTCCAGTTTTACCCTTTAGTCATAAATATAGATAGGTACTAATATGGTACAAAAGGAAGAAGTATTAAATTGATAGGAATAATAGATGAGGATAATTTAGTTAAAATACCCTCTACTTAAATGTTTTTCCTTAAGGGGTGTTAAAAAAAAAAACATGACATGAATTTTGGAACAGGAGAGTAATGAAAACCAACATCTACCTAACAGCAGCTTTAATATATTTCAGATCACTAAAGGGCTTGCTTAGCTGGAAGGAGATTATTGGGAGAAGAGGAAAAGAGGAGGACTGGTGGGAACTGATCCCAGCATGCACTTGGTGGACTTAATGGAGGAAAGGAATGTAAGATGCTACGAACACAAGAGTAACAACATCCAGAAAATCAACATGAATTGTCTTAGCTTAATCTATTTTTGGTGTAAACAGGATTTGGTGATGTATATGAACTTTTTGTGGATTTTATAGGAGAACTGTAAAGAACCATGGTTTAGTGTTTCTATGTTTTTTGCATTGCCCAGAAGTGGTATGTAGCTAATCAGTCTCATCATTTTGGGGATGATGAGCCTGTTTTGTGATAATAAAGTTACCTTACTCTCACAAAAAGACATATTTCAGAGAAATCCAAGAAACATATGCAAGTAGATCAAATTAAACTCAGGAAATTTCAAATGCCTGTATTGCCAAACCAGTCTGTCAACCTAAAAAGTATTAAATTCATTAGACATGCACAAAAAGGATGGTCTTCAAATTTCAATCTCTCAGTTAAGCAATTGATTACCTTCAAGCTTTAACCTCATCAATTAAATAAGATCTTCTACCTTTCGTGAGCCACTAAGAACATGTTGAAGGACGAGTTAGAATGAAGGCATATTTTCCTCATTTGTCCTTTTTTATGAGTTAGAATTGATCATTCAACAAGAGACCATTTTACGATTTGTGATAATCGACACACATCACATGTCACACTCTTACAGGTAGACCAAAGACCTGGAACTCCCCCCCCCCCCCCCCCCCCCAAAAAAAAAAAAAAGCCCTCCTTTGTTTGTAATTTTTTTATTAAAACAGAGGATGAGATGATGCAAAAAGAAAATATAGAACATACATGCAGCCAAACAAGAAAACACAATATTTGGAGGCTTTTTTCCTGTGTGTGTGGTTTTTAAATTATTATTATTATTATTTTTTGGGGGGGTGTATTTTAAAGGCTAAGCAAGTACCTTCACCCGATAGCCACGCTCCATCATCCGTTTAACTGTATCTGCTTTATTTTGCAAGTCTTTTTTTTCCTGCGTTATAGGAGAGAGAGATTCCACAATTAGTTTAAATGCATCATAACTGATATCTGAGACCCCATGTGAGATTACATTGGACATGTTGTTTTGTTGTTGCATCGTAACTAAGAACTGCAGAATCTCAAACAATTTTTTATTTTTTTATGACAAAACCTCAAAACAATTTTCAATTATGTGTTGTGCTTCCATGGTTTTATATTCCGCAAAAGGTGGGTATCCTTTTTAAGTTTCTTCTACTCAAGTAATCAACTACCCAAAACTAATCAGCTTAGTCATTAATTCAACAAGAAATGCCAATTTTCTGTGCAGAGACAAAAGTCTTAGTTCTATTGTAGTATAGTCATGCGCAAGGAACTGGACCTGAAAAATCAAGATAGCTCAGGGAAATGCTATAAAGGGTGGATAACAAGCAAGAAACTTACAATTTTACCAACAAATCGGACTTCTTTACAATCTCCCTTCTTCAAAGTTAACTCAGACTGCAAATATATCACGAAAAATCAAGTGTTAATATAACTAATTAAAACAGAGGCAAAGGGATTGCAAACCACTGCACAGTTCCCCTTTACATCTGATTTTTTTGCATGCCAGTTTTATCTGATTCTTGCTTATTATCTAAAGGCAAACAAAACACTGCCACAACATCGAAAAGGAAAAACCATTTATGCATAGGACATGCATGATTAAAATGCCTTGAGATCAAGTGACATTAAAGAATTAGCTTGAACAAAAGAATGGAGGTAGCTTCATTGAGCTCAACTCCATCAGACTTGTTCAAAATCGATCCTCAACCAGATGTGGTACCTTTTTAAGCTTAAAAAAATTTAACTTCACTACTAATACCAGAACCATTTGATGTTAAAGCTAATGGGTGAAACAGGTACAACATAAAACACCATTAACTGATGCTTAGCAACACTGCAAAAACTCAACATAAAACACCATTAACTGATGCTTAGCAACACTGCAAAAACTAAGGCACTGGGAATGGAGAACATGCCTTGCTTTTTTTAGCACTATCCTTCATTTGTTGTTGATATTTTTCTTTGTGGTAGTCCATAATTCTGCAGACAGGTGGTTTGCTGTTCCGTGCCACCTGCAAAATCACAAAACCTTAGAATACAGCATCTCAGATGGAACCACATATTATTAAATGGTTCTGCCTTATCGGAGTAATCATATTTTACACCTATTAGACCCCTTCCCTCTTTCTCCCCTGTTAATATTGAATTGAACATACAAGCAGAAGTGAAGAACGGAACAGAGAATTACAGAAAAATGGATCAGCAACGCTATTTGTTCCCGATGATTAAGGTCCAATCACATCTTTTGTCAAGAAAAATGGTAACATTAGAGAGATACTTCACATTCGGAGTATCTTCAATCTGGAATATAGAAAGCTAGAAACGAGCTCGCTTTTACAAACTTTCTTTTTCCTTATTTGACCTCCCATTCGGTATATAGCAAAGAATATTAATCAAAATTTGAGTATTATTTTTTTTAGACTGGTAACTTTGAAATTTTGATTTATTCACATTTTGCTTATGTGAGAAATATTGGAGAAAATATTATTGAATTGTGTATCTAAATTGTTACATTGAGACCCTATTTATAGACACTACATTGAAATCCTTTTTCGACTAGAATTCCTTTTCCTACTAACTAGAATTCCTATTCCTACTAGAATTCCTATTCCTATTCCTATTCTTATTTCTACTCCTATTCTAAGTAAGAAATACTTATTCCTATTCTAACACTCCCCCTCAAGCTGGTGCATATAAATCATATGCACCTAGCTTGTTAAAGATGTAATTAATACGAGGACATGTGAGAGACTTGGTGAACATATCTGCAAGTTGATCATTTGACTTCACAAATTTTGTAACAATATCTCCGGAGAATATCTTTTCTCTGACAAAGTGACAGTCAATCTCAATGTGCTTAGTCCTTTCATGAAACACTGGATTTGATGCGATATGAAGAGCCGCTTGATTATCACACACAAGTTCCATCTGATCAATTTTGCCAAATTTTAGTTCTCCCAGTTACAGTAACTGTTTGAGCCAAACTAACTCACAAGTTGTTGTCGCCATTGCTCGATATTCTGATTCTGCACTAGATCGAGCAACCACATTTTGTTTCTTACTCTTCCACGACACCAAATTACCTCCAACTAAAACACAATATCCGGATGTCGAACGTCTGTCAGAGGGTGATCCTGCCCAATCAGCGTCTGTATATCCAATGATATGCTCATGACCTTGATCCTCAAAGAGTAGTCCTTTACCGGGGGCTGACTTTATATATCGAAGAATACGAACAACTGCTTCCCAATGACTATCACAAGGGGAAGTCATAAACTGACTTACAACACTCGCGGGAAAAGAGATGTCTGGTCTAGTCACTGTGAGATAATTCAACTTTCCAACAAGTCGTCTATACCTTTCAGGATTACTAAGTGGCTCCCCCTGTCCTGGAAGAAGTTTAACATTCGGATCCATCGGAGTGTCAATAGGTCTACATCCCATCATTCCTGTCCCCTCAAGAATGTCTAAGGCATACTTGCGTTGAGAGATAACAATGCCTGATCTAGACTGAGCAACCTCAATACCTAGAAAATACTTCAATCTACCAAGGTCTTTAGTCTGAAAGTGCTTAAAAAGATGTTGCTTTAAATCGGTGATACCATCTTGATCATTACCGGTGATAACAATATCATCAACGTAAACAACCAAATAGATACATCGACCTGGTGCAGAATGTCAATAAAACACAGAGTGATCAGCTCCACTACGAGTCATGCCAAACTCCTGAATTACTGTGCTGAACTTCCCAAACCAAGCTCGAGGAGACTGTTTCAGACCATAGAGTGACCTACGCAATCGACATACAAGATTACTAGACTCCCCCTGAGCAACAAAACCAGGTGGTTGCTCCATATAGACTTCTTCCTCAAGATCACCATGCAGAAAAGCATTCTTTATGTCCAACTGATAAAGAGGCCAATGACGAACGGCAGCCATAGATAGAAAAAGACGAACAGATGTTATTTTAGCCACGGGAGCGAAAGTGTCACTATAATCTAGCCCAAATATCTGAGTATACCCTTTGGCGACAAGGCGAGCCTTAAGTCTATCAACCTGACCGTCTGGACCAATTTTGACTGCATAAACCCAACAACAACCAACAGTAGATTTACCTGCAGGAAGGGAGACAAGCTCCCAAGTACCACTCTTATGTAAAGCAGACATCTCATCAACCATAGCCTGCCTCCATCCAGAATGAGAAAGTGCTTCACCTGTAGTCTTAGGAATGGAAACAGAGGACAAAGACGACACAAAGGCATAATGGGGTGATGATAGACGATGATAACTTAAGAAGGTATAATGCGGGTTAGTATTTCGAGTAGATCGTATACCTTTTTGAAGTGCAAGCGGTGGGCTAGGTAGAGGCAAGTCCGCAGTAGGAGCAGGGTCTGGCGCATGACATGAATCATCTGGGACTAGGGTGGGACGGCGATGATAAGTTAGTAGTGGTGGCACTGCAACTGGAGATGTAGACGTAACTGTAGATTCCTCAAAGGTTGGCACAGGTAAAACTTGAGGTATGGGTAAGACCATAGATACATCAGTATGATCAGAAGATGTATAGTAAGGCTGAGACTAAAAAAATGTAACATCAGCGGACATAAGGTATCGATGAAGATCATGTGAATAACAACGATATCCTTTTTGAACTCTAGAGTAACCAAGAAAGACACATTTGAGGGCACGAGGAGCTTCCCTGGGGCTAAATTATGAACAAAGCATGTACTCCCAAAGACACGAGGGGGAATAGGATAGAGATGTGACTGAGGAAACAGTATGGAATGTGGAACCTGATTCTGAATAGACAAAGAGGGCATTCTGTTAATTAAATAACAAGCTGAAAGGACTGCATCGCCCCAAAAACGCAGCGGAACATGGGATTCAATGAGGAGAGTGCGAGCAGTCTCTTTGAGATGCCTATTCTTTCTTTCTGCGACACCATTTTGTTGAGGAGTGTATGGACAAGATGTTTACTTGCGCGATTTCGAAGGAACTCATTATATTCCTTTAGAACAAGAGGATCATAACTGGGTGGTGGACCATGCAAAATATGACATATTTCACGAGTGTGTCCAAACTTATGACAATGACTACACTTGGATCGAGGTTTCCCAAAACGTCCTCCCCCTCGACGATTCTCCGTAGACTGATATGTACGCTTTTCAAAGGTTTGAGATGCGAGAATAGAGGAGTCAACAGTGGGTGATGAAACGACTTTGTGACTAGGAGGTGCCGCAAGACGAAGGAGACGAGAGAATAATTCATCGATTGTAGGAACTGTAGGGCTAGCTAAAATCTGATCACGCAGAATCATTATCAGGAGGAAGTCCAGCAAGAGTAAGAACTAGAAACAATGTTTGTATGTGTTCTTGTTGTTTTTCGACATCCGTAGTTACTGGCATCAACATGTCGAATTCCTCCATGACTGCCTGTACCTGTCCCAAGTAAGTAGACATATCGGATTCTTGTTTCTTTAAGTTGGTCAATCGAGATATCACATCATAGAATCGAGAGATGTCATTAGTGTATAAAGCACGTGCCTTTTCCCAAACTGCATAACACGTTTGGAATGGGCGAAACAAGGGCATCAATTTGGAATCAATCGAACGTCATAGGAGACTACATAATTGAGCATCTACTTTCTCCCAATGTGCTTTGACTTTTGCATCTTCCTCACTAGTCTTTGCCTTTACATCTACCACATAAGTCTTGTTTGTTAAATGATCGTGCACACCTTGACCCTTGCACCACAATTCAACTGACGAAGCCCAAGATAAATAGTTTGAACTTCCTAATAGGAGTTCTGAAGTGATTATAGGGCTAGAACTTTCAATCCCTATATTTTTAGAACAAAAAACATCACATCCAAAAGACATTATGCTAAATTTGTCTCGGGAACAACAAAAAAAACTTGATTATTGAGATCTGGTCGTCCGAAAATTCAAATCTCGAAAAAAAAAAATGTCGGAAACAACCTGAAAATCGCCGGAGCCCTAATTCCGGTGATCGAATCTGATCGGAATCAGGAAAAAAAAATTACATAGCCAGCCTTTTTTTTTTTTTTCTCACAATTGCTCTGATACCATGTGAGAAATATTGGAGAAAATATTATTGAATTGTGTATCTAAATTGTTACATTGAGACCCTATTTATAGACACTACATTGGAATCCTTTTTCGACTAGAATTCCTATTCCTACTAACTAGAATTCCTATTCCTACTAGAATTCCTATTCCTATTCTTATTTCTACTCCTATTCTAAGTAAGAAATACTTATTCCTATTCTAACAGCTTACTTGTCTTGCCTGAATATAGGGAGAAGTATAGAACGTCCAGTAACAGAAGTAGGTAGGTCCTCCTTATCCTGATTTTGTAAGTTGCAGTAACCAAAGATGACGTACTTAATATTCAAACACCTTATCTTCACATATCAATATTACATCAAATTGGTATTAAGACTACTCCTTAAGGGCTTTTGTTAAAATAAAACTACATTTTCAATATAATTTTCTCCTAGTAGCAACAAAGCCAAGAAGTTTTTTGGTATGCATTTCTTTCAACAACAATAAGTCCTTTGTTTTCTACAAACTGGACGTCTTTACGCGCAAATCTTCTCTTAGAGATCATCTTATTCAGTTCGCTAACAACCTATGTGCACAAGACCCCAAATTGCAACAGAATCAAACTAATAGAAAATTTCAAATCATGGAGTTTTTAGTGTCTATTGCAGAAGTTGACAACAAAACAAAATAAAATCCACCAGACTGATAAAATCAGTTCTTTATGATTTTTCTTATTGGCGCCATTTAATGGCATATTGAGCTGCTTTGACGTGAAACCAGAAATGATGAGTAAGGAATTGAATAATACAACACATGATACCAAGGTAACAAGGTCTTCAACAACAAAGTTTATTTTCCTCATTGTGTTTTCATGTTATAATAAGCACTAATTTGATGCTCGTGTTAGTTTATCCTAGTACACTTTCCTATCAGTAGACTCTTGTTACTGTACCAAGTCTCATGATTTGAATTTTTTAATTAGTCTCATGATTGACACTTCTTTACCTCCACCAAATCAAGGTTGAGACTTCTAGCAAGTTCCAAAGCTTCGCGTATTGACACTACGCGATGACCTGCAAAAATGCAAAGAATGAGACCTAAAGGAACAAAAACTTTATCATATAATAGCAATTAATACAACACTGAATTCTGAAATATGAGTATAACAGTTTGAACATTGCAAACTGCTTGACTGAAACCCAAAGTACTAAATCTCCTCTATTATTTTCAAATGGAATTTAAGGCAGAGTAATACAAGAGAAATGTACAATGAAAGGTCCATGAACACAGTATGCATGTCTTTGGATTAATAGGTCGCAGGGTTGTCAATACAGAAGTTTAGGCAAAGCAAATTTTTGATGAGTTTTTTGTGCAGCTCAGAATTCTGAAACTTTTTTTTCTTTTGTGAATAGGTTAGAATTGATTTGCTACTCTGGATTTTAGACCCAATTCAATCTCTTTTAAGATTCAGCTTTACAGTTCAAATTTCAGATTTGTATGATTACTCGTTTTGTGATTCGGAGAGTTCAGGAATAGATGATCTCAAATTTGATGAATGGAGTCCTTAGTTTGGTCCAGAATTTCAAAAGCAACAATGCTTTGAATACCACATCTAATGCTTGTTATGTATTAGAGTATCCAACAATTTTGCAACACATTTTAATATTCTCTGTAACGCATAAAGTATTGTTCAAATGTTCATTAAGCCTTCTGCACATGTTAACCCAGCACCAAACTCTTGCCTGATATCTTGGTTCTCTGCTAAAATGCCTTGCTATGTTTTCAGCCAAGGCAATTAAGAAATAAAGCAACTAAAAGTGTTCCTATTGAATCTGTTCCATCTAGCATAACAAACAAGTGGTCAAACTATTCTATCCTGATTAATTCACAATCACACAACTTCTTGTTCCATTAAGCAACTGTAGTCAAAACATGCCAAAAGGAGTATTCTAGATATGTATATGCACGTAAAATATTCACACTCCAAAGAACTTTGTCTTTTTAATTAGCATTTTGAGTTTTCCCAAGAGACCTGTTTCTCGAGAGTACATCCGGTATGACAAACGTATTGAAATTTGGAAACCAATTCCACAAAACTCATGTCTCTCTCAACATTAAGCACAATATATACTGTAGTACAATACAATAATATAACGAACTTAGCGTTTTCCTTCATAAAAGATCGACTTTCCTACAACAATGACCGAGAAAAAAGAAGAGCTCAGTTCATTATAAAATCACCTTCGTCAAGTACAAGCCTAACAATATCCGCGGTGATCTCGCGATTCAATCTGGGACCACTCGTATCCTTCTCTTCCTTCCTCGTCTTCGCCTGCCAAACCAATAAAACTGATAAGTACACGCAAATTCGTATGCGTATCGATTGACATAAAAATAACAACATGATCTTGACTACTTAGATACCTGTACAGGTGCAGCGAAGCACCTGACACTTTGCGAAAATTCGAACGGAATCTTCGGGATAGTTAAGCTGGAATTGCCGAAAACTCGGACTGAAGGATGTGAAGCACTGGCAATGAGCGAATTGGAACCATGAGGGCATTGGAAATAACACCTTTTCAAATGAATTGATAGGGTTTTAATTTTGGAATTCTTCACTCTACACCAAAACGCCATGGTTGTACTCTCTAGCCCTAGTTCCAAAAAATTGCCATAGGAAGGTGGAGAAATATTGCTCCAAAAGAAGAATCGGGTTATGCTGGAGGACCCGAAATGTTCCTTCTGAATTCAATTTTGGGCATATCCTAAAATCAATTTAGTTCTGAATTTAATTTTGGGCTTCTAGTTGGGCTGTCTAGTTCTGAACCAATTCAATTTCGGATCCAAATTGAAAATTTTCACGCGGCATCCTATAATTAGTGTCTGTTTGACCATGCGATATGAAATTATGATATAGTATCATAATATGAAATCATATGATAAAATTGAAGTTTTGTTTGGATATGTGATGTGGAATTTTTGTATTGTATATTTTCTCATAAACATAAAAATTTCATAAGTTGTAAAATTATTAAAATAGCCCCAATTGTTTATTCAATCTTATCAAATAAAAAATTATAAAATCGCATAATAAATTATTACAAAGGTATTTATTTCCACTTAAGTAATTGTTTTATCTAGCTTTTATTTAATAAAAAATATTTGAACACAAATTGTAGTGTACTAGTTTTTAATATAATTCTCCCACATAGTACGAACAATTTCCTCAAGTTGAACTTGCATTTCTCGATCATGTGAATGAGAAGACGAACTAACATTGTTACTTTGATCCATTTGTTAGTCAATATCATCCGCAACTATATTTTCATGTTTATAGACCATAAATACTTCATCACTTTAACAATCGATTGGTGTGAGTTAAAATGACTAAATGTCGGTGAGGATAATAAATTTTAAAAAGTAATTATGTGATTATAAATTTTAGTTACATATGAAATATAAATGGTTAGTAGATATAAATGTGGGGTTGTTTTAACAAAATATAAACTTCTGAATCAATTTTTATATTAAAATATCTCAAATCATGATATGGAATCACCATGTAATTACATATCATGCTTTTTGGAGAATATGGTATCACATCTCATGATATGAAATTATGAGATGGAATCAGCATGAAATTGCGTGTCCACTAATTCCATCTCACGATACTATATCGTGATATGATATCGCATGGTCAAACGCCTACTAGTGTAAATTTTTCTTAACAAGTATCAATCACTGTTTTGCTACTGCATGTAGGTAGAAATTTTAGCCAATTTTACCTATAATCAGTCATAATGATTTATCATCATTTTACCCCTGTTAATTATCAAGTGAATGATTAAAAATTTAAGATTTTTAATAAGTTTTATTATTTTTGAAATAATTAATTAAAGGTATAATAGATATAAAAAAAAATTATCTTTTCTTGATTTGTTAATCTGAACAAGTAATTAGGAATAATTATAAAATAAAATAAAAACAAGTAACTAAAGAGAGAGAGAGAATTTCTTAAAACCATATAAGTAAAGAAAAAAAAGAGAGTTATATTTGTGAATGTTATCTTATTCCTACTCTAAATATGACTTGTTCTTTTTTAACATATGCCTTCACATCCCCAAAAAACTTGTCCGAGTTACCAATTATATATGCATTCATGTGATAGATCATGTCAATTGCACGTGTGACGTCGATTAATTTAGGGAAAATTATATATAATGACAAATTAATAATTCAAATTAAATGTTAAAATTAAATTTTGATTTAATTATGCCCTATAGTAAATTGTTTGTTAGTCGCCACTCTCCCTCAAACTCTCGCTCGCCTCTGTCGCTTTATACAATCATAAATATATAAATTGTGTTTCTGTTTGTATAAAGCGAGAGAAAATTGTATATACACATGCAAATACATATATCTTTGTCCTATACACTTATAATTATACAATGCAAAAAATTTTCTGTCCAGTTATCTTTTGTCTTTCTCTCTTTCTCGCTTTATACAAACACAAATTATACAAAATACAATGTATAATTTATGTTTGTATAAAGCGAGAGAAAGATATTTGATATACAAATATTTTATTTCGATTCAATTATATACAAATTCAAATTTTATACAGATATACAAACACATAAAATTGAATTGATAGGTTGTCAACGATATATACAAACGAGATGCTGCCAACAATTTATACAAATGGTCTGCCAGCGAAATTATACAAATTTGAAGAGAAGCCAGCGAATTATACAAATGATTTATACAAACGAGAGGCTGTCAACAATTTATACAAATGGTCTGCCAGCGAAAGTATACAAATCTGAAGAGGAGCCAACGAATTATACAATTTCTTCTTTTGTATATATGTATAACGAAATAGCCTATCTTCTTTTGTACATATATATTGCAAAAATAGTCATAACATATTTGTTATAGAGTGCAATTATGCAAACTATAACTATAACTTAAAAATATGAATTACAGCCCAACAATATGGTTTGTACTTTGTATACATATATTTGTTTTTCTACTAATAAGTGGCATAAATATTCTACTCAAATAGTTACTCTTTACTTTTCATAAATTCTTATTAAATAAGTATACCTATATATAGAGAGAGATATTTTATCATGTAATGCAGAGGATAAAGCAGAAAAGAATGATTATTTATACGGTTCATAGGTATATATGTATAAGAAGAAAGATGATTATATACAAAAATTAACGATACGTAGATAAATAATAAAAAAATTGAGCACTAATTAATTGTTTTATAGTGTTTTCTTTTTCAAATACATGTCACATGAATGATTAGAATGTAAAACATACATGACACATACAATTATATATTCACTTATAATTATTAAAATTAATCTTATAAAATGGAATTTTTCAACATATGTTGATTAGTAGGAACTATTAAAGATAATTAATGATGGGACATAGAACAAGTCAATTTGTTAGTAACTTATCATTTGTGATTATCTTATTTATCTATCTATTATATGTCAATAAAATACATATAGTATCACTGTCTACGACTAAGTAGGTATAAACTTGGGAGAAAATAACTGAGGAAGAATTATGCAAATAATTTAATTAGGCTGATTGAAACTACATGTATATTAAATTACTGTTGACCAATCCTATTAATTAAATCTTAATTTATTTAATGATATGTATTACTCCATTCTGTCCCTAATTATTTGTTGAACGTTGATAGTGATAATATGTATTACTCCATTCTGTCCCTAATTATTTGTCCACATTTTAACTGACACATCTATTGTGAAAATAATGATTGAGATAGTGAGTTTACCATTTTATCTCTATTAATTATGGGGTGGATAGATTAAAAACTATGATTTTTAAGAAGTTCTACATTTTTCAATATACTACTTAATTGAGGATATAATAGATAAAAATAAATTGTTCTTTTTTTATTTATCAAAATGAACAAGTAATTAGGAATAACTAAAAAATAAAGGGTAATGCTAAATGGCCAGAAAATTTTCGCCAGAATTTGGCCAGAAATGTAAAAAGACTAAAATAACCTTATTTTAAGTTTTACATTTATTTCCTCAATACTTTTCCCTCCAAACAAAATTAATTTTTGTCTATTTCCCAAACTCCTTGGACTATTAAATATTAACTATTTGGCTGCCAATGAAAATGAAAAATATTTTTTTTTGTGTGTGTAGTTTATTTTTAAAAATAAGTATTGTTTAATTAATTTAAAAAATGTACACTTTAATTAAAAAAATATTTTTGTAATTTTATTTTTATACATTTATATTTTTTTAATTATATAGCAAATTATGTTCTACATATACCCCTCCTCCAAACTCAATTATGATCCTAAGGTTTCAACTTTGAAAAATTATTTTTTCGCTTAAAATAAACCTCTTTATTGAAAAAAGACAATTAAATTTCTCATTAATAATAACTACAAATGACTATCTTATCTACTAAAGATTATATTTAATTATTTTGTAATACAAAAATGGTAAATATAGTAATTAAGCATAGATTAAAAAAATTAATTAAATTCTTCTTTAAATATAATCAACTAAATAGATAAGTCTATATAATGGACATATTTTGAGAGAAAAATTATATTGAAATTTTGATATTTTTAAAAATAATTGATGATAAGACATTCAAAACTATGTCATAAATAACACATTGTTTTTTTTATATTATAATCATTCCGTACAAGAATTAACATATATAGAAAATGGTAAAATTATTTCACTAATTTTAACAATGAATAAATAATCCAGTTATTCGAATAGTATTAATTAAGTGGATATTTCAAAATAAATGAATAAAAGATCACTCAATACCTACTTATCAATTATAATACTTTAAAATAGATGTATTTTATGTATATATTAATTTACAATATGTTTAACATGTATAAGTAAATTATAACATAACTAGGATATATATGTTTTAAAAATTATTTTCATTTATCTAAAAATTTTATATTTCAATAACGACAATCAAATCTCAAAATACTTTCGAGTTGATAGACATCGACACATTATAAAATCCATAATTTAATTTTCTTAAAACATAGTAATCAAATATGTAATTTAAATTTTTTAAATATGTAGTTTAATTTTTAAACATGTTGTTGTAAATATGTAGTTTAATTTTTTAAAACATAATAACCAAACATAAACTTTAAATATGTAATTTTTCAACATTAATGTGTAGTTATCTTGGGTTGTTGTTAAATAGGATCGACACTTATAAACCGTATGATTTTTAGTATTTCTTTAATGTGTTGATGTTTATCAATTCTAAAGTATTTTAATTTTTGATTGTTATTATTGAATTATTTTATATTATATATATAAAAAAAAATATTTAAAATTTAATTTAAATAATTATTTAAATAGGTAATTTAAATTTATTTATATAATAAATGCAATAAAATTACTTAATTTTAAAAAATATTAATCCGTTCAAAACAAATATTAATTTGAAAGAAAAAAATAATATTGTGACTACAACTATGTATACTTAATATTTTTGCATATCATTTAATAGCAAACATTTTTAATAAAATAACAAATAATACTACTAAAGAAAAATATATATGTGATGAAACTTAAATCTAGTTCATGTTAAATTTGTATTGTCATTGTCATCGGAGAACTATAAAGATGTTTTCCTTTCAAATTTTTTTATAAAGTTTATTTTGAAATCATAAAAAACTCTCTATATCCTTTTTATGTTATTAAAATTTTTTAATGAAGCACCATCAAAAATTTTATAATTTTTTTTGTATATGTCTCTAGTAGTGAAATAATAAATAAAAATTAATTTTAATGAGTTTTTTTTGTGTATGACATGATTCATATGTTATCAAAAATATGAAGATAATCACATAATAGAGGAAACATGATGATAATTTTAGTTTTCTTCTTATTTCGCTCACATAATTTTGAGTATAATTGGATCAAATATATTTTTATCATTAATTTTTTTTCTAGAAAATCGGTGTATAACAATAACTCCTTTGAATAAATAAGAGTAACTCTATAGCCAACTCGGCTAATTTCATATTTTTATATTTTAATATTTTAATTTAGATATAAATTATCTTTTCGCGATTAAAAATTATAAATTGAAATAGATAATTTAACCTTAGTTTTGTTTTATACTTTTAAAATTTTTCTTATCATTAAGGAATAAGAAATAAAAATAAAATAAACTAAAAAGAATAAGTAAAAAGGAGGAAAATTGAATTATGTTTTTTTTTGGTGAATTTTTTGGTTCTTTTTCCATGTTTAATTAAGAAATGATCAATAATTAATTTCACTAATCATTTTCAATGTATTGAAAACATAATCAAATAATACATTTAATATTTAAGTTAAAGGGCAAAAATGTCTAAAAGTAAACTAGATTATAGTGTGAACATATCATTTTACCATTCTGGCCAAATTCTGGCCAAATTTTTCTGGCCAAAAGGACTTTTCCAAAAATAAAAATGAACAAGTAATTAATTAAGGACATAGGGATCGTAGAAGGATTAACTTTTAAGTGATAGAAATTGATTGAAAAAAAGTCAGATTTTTGTGAAAGGTTATGAATTTCAATGTGAGGGTTCGTTTTTCAAAAATTTTAATTACACTCATAAATTATAATTATGACTTTATGTTTTACCATTAACAATAACAATTAAGAAGAATGAAAAAAAAAAAAAAGACAGGTCAAGAACTCAATATCAAAATGATTGAAAAATGAATGTAGTGTATCCACCAATCGAACTGTTAATGAATTGTTACCTTAGTTATGGTTATTTTTGTTGCTGCGTATAATTGTTGATTAGAGAAATTAGAATCCTCATTAAAAAAAATGTTCAGAGTAAGTACTCATAGCTGATGCACATTTTTATTGAGCGTTGAGGAAGATAAATTAATATGTACTATGTAGGAAGATTAATTTTAAATGAGAAAGTTGATATAAAAAAATCTTAATTCTTGTGATATATTATAAGTTTCAACATGAAAGTTCGTTTTTAATTTTTTGAATTGCACCTATAAACAACACAACAACTCGGTATTTAACCTTTCTAATATCAATTATAAATCATTTAATTCTTTTTAATAATAATTATTAAGCATATTTTTATAATATCTTTGTGAAACCTATAACAATTAAAAAGAAAAAACAAGATGATAACTTGCAAAAGGGTTATTTTTTAGCTACTGTTCTTTTAGTTGTTTGTGTACAATTAATTGTTGATGACAGAAAGTTTTTCAGTGATTGAGAAATATAGGGTAGAGAAAGTCCTAATTAACTGCTACACATTTTTATTGAGTATTAATACAAGTGCATAGATTATTGGAAGACTAATTTTAAGTAATGAAATTAATTAAGACAGTCTTTCCATGATAGATTATGAGTTCCAATAAGAATGTTCATTTTCATTTTTTTTAATAGTCCTCATAATTCTACCATATGACTTTATATTTCATTCTCTTAATATCAATAGTAAGTAATTATAAAATGCATTTCTTGGCAAAATTACGAAAGATGATATTTTAGATAGACATACCAATGATAAATCATAGAATTCTTTGGTCGATTTTGATTTTTCAAATATCAATCTTCTGAGTAATTGAAATAATATATGAAATCTTAAAATGTTTAAAAAATGAATGTAGTATATATTGATTAGTTGCCTTAGCTACTGTTATTATTGTTGATTAAAGAAAGTCCTCATTTAAAATATATATTAAAGATGAAGCTGATTGAGAAATATATAAGTTAGATAATGTCTTCATTTGTTGTTACACATTTTTGTTGAGTGTTCAAATTATTATTTTTTTCTTTCTAAAATTAAAATAAAATAAAAATACTTAAGTCATCTCAAAGCCATGGGAAAGGACTTGTCTAATTACATAATCTGAATAATCAAGTATTATAATTATGTCATTGCATAGCAAAAATTCAAAGACATTATCGCACATATTTTTTCCCCTAAAAAGTGTCCATATTTGAAGAAGTGACAAATTAAAAAATTCATATTTGCTTTTCAAAGATTAAATAGACTTGACATAACATATAGTATCGAAGAAAAAATAGATTATAATTAATCGCTTAATCAAATATATTAGAATAATAAGTTTGTAATATATATGGTCCATGATTGCTGCTAAGAAGAGAAAAGTATGGACACCAAGAAAAATGCAATAATTTTCAAAAGATTAAATGTATGAAATCTAATCATTTTCAAAGATTTGTTTTCCATTATGAAAACAAAAATCCCTGTTGTTGACTCTTGCAATTAGATGCTGACTTGTAATGATTGTGATACTTAAATAGGTAATTAATTAGTACTAATCAATTAGCATCTCCTATTGACCCCATTTTAGATTCATCTTTAAATGTATCTATCTAACAATCTAATCTTTTTATGCATCCAAAAGGGAAATTTGTGCTTTCATTCCTTAAATTGGTGATTTAATAATATTTAATTCAATACATTCAATTAATTAAAATATACACTTTTAATCTCTATGCTTAATAATCTTCCTAGGTTTGTCGATAATCAATTTTACTCATTCTATATTAAATTGTTTATCAAAAATAATTTCTTTACCTTTATAGGTCCCACGTAGACATATTTTTTTACCTCTCTGCCAAAGAAACAAATTCCCTTTTTTGTTTTTTTATGCCCCCTTTTAATTTTACTATATAATTAAAAAAGTTATGTGCTTAAATAAATAAAGAATTAACCTAAATTACAATCCGTACATATTATTTGAACTAAAAATTGTCAAGAAATATATAATATAGGTATATTGACTAGAACAAATAAAAAGTGGATTTGGCCGACTAGATTCCTTAAATAATAGATGATAGTGTCTTGTAACCTAAAAAGTCAAATTGATGTTTAGAGGATAGGAGTCTTGTAAGTCGAATTGATGTTTACCGTATTAAATATCAATCACAAGGTTGTCAATCAAAAAAATGGTCAATAAAAGCTTGTAATGTTTATATATCTCAATTCAAACATTATTGATATACAATCCATAATTTTGACCGTTCAACCGCTAAATCATTTGGTGCAAAATAAAGATTATCATTGAGGCAATTAATTCCAAAAATTGCAATGTCTACACCGTGCAATGCATCATATCACAAATAATTATCTATCAACCATTATATTATTAAAAAAAAAAAAAGTTTTAAGCGTGAAAAATGAGTTGCTCAGATATGTGAGTTATGGTGTAATAATTGAATTCTTTAATTTTTTAATCAAAAAAATTGGAGTTCAAGTTTTTGAAAATATAAAAAATTATGTCATGGATGTTGTTTTAAAAATTGATCTTACAATACATGAATACGCTTCTAATCGAGATTTTATATGGATATCGAAAGAAAGAAAAGGTTGAGTTACTCAAAATATATGTCTATTAAGGTGATGTCAACACCGAGATTTAAACTTTGCTTAAAATCAAGTGGTCCATTATATGTTCCAAGTCTTTGGTCAAATCTGATGTAACATAAACGAATTCATCCCCTGATAGTGGTCCATTAGAAGAAGTGAAATTGATATATCCGATCTCAATTTGTTTAAATCAAAATATATTATTGATCTTTAAATTAACTTAAATAAATATTGATTAATTTTGTGAATTATTTATAATTCATAACGTAAATATTGAATAATTATGTTCGTTTTTTCAATGAAAAAAAGGTATCTTGAAACTTGATAAAAATATGAATATGATTAAATTAATTATAACTTTTATCCCTTTCAATGTACAAACAATAATTCAAATTATTAATATTAAAAAAAAGAAGAGGAAAAAATGAATGTTGTTTAATTTGTACATTAAAAAGTTGTTAGAGGGTCGTTTTTATCCTAACTCAATCAAAGCAAGAAACATTAATTTGAGTGGCCACAAAAGAAATCAAAATACTTTTGAGGGTCCACAAATTAAATTTAGCAATAATACTTAGGACAGAAAACATTAATTTTAATGAAGACATGACTTCTCGTAGCTAGATTCAGGTAGTTGTATATATAATTCCATATGAACAAGAAGAACATTATAATTAAATTTATTCATTTTCTATTATTAATATTATTACTATTATTTTATTTAACTTTATTTATAAACCCCATAGTCATTGACTTGACGGATCTCCTACCATGGTGTTGCTTCTAATCCTTTTCTAGTAGTTAAAAATAATACGGTTTCGTATTTTAGGTTTATAAATTTAAAATATTATTAAATTCATTGAATAATTGAGTTATTTTAAATTTTAAATTTGATATTTTTAAATATTTAATGAATTTTGTAATATACAAATTTAAATTAATATTTCTAAATGCAGATGAATCAGCAGATTATATTGTGGTTTCGTCTCTAATTAATTAGGTTAGAATAAAGACAAAAAAAAGTGCCAAGAAAATGTGAGGGATCATGCACTTTATTTTTTTCTTATTATTATTTTTATGATAATGATTTTCAATGCTAGCTGCCAGTGAAGAAAAGCCAATTTTTTTTTAATTTTGCACCCACTGCTTCTTATTGCAGGATGGCCTTCTCTTTACTTTGATAAGATCACACACACAAAAAGAATATTATTATTATTATTAAAAAACTACTGATAACTTATTTGTTTGATTAGTTCTATTATATCATGACGATTATTTGATAAATATGAGACCCTTTTTATCTATTGCATAAAATGTTTACTAAGTGACTACTTATGACTTTTTTTTTTGATAAATATTAATTGTCAATTAGAAAGAACTTGTAACTAATCCTCTCTATTAGGGTGTTCACGGTTTGAATAAAACTAATTCAAATAGAAAAATCAAATCAAATCAATTTTATTTGAATTTGGTTGGTTTGAGTTCAGATTTTTGAAAATCAATAGTATTGAATTTGGTTATGATTTTATTCGAAAAAATCGAAGAAATTAAATAACCAAACTGTACCGATGAATTATATACATATATTTAATTAATATACATACTCAATATATTATTTTTATAAACAATTTTAAAGATCTTATATATGCTTTCATTAAAATTTCTTTATACTTAACTTATTGAAAGCAAAATGCGTAAAAACATTTACCTTATTGATTTCATGTATATGAGTGTCCATGACAATTTTTTGTGGGACTGAAAATGTTAGTCTCTTCCTTCTAGGCCAATCTAGTGAATTTTAAAGCTTTATTGATAGTAAATTCAATGATCGAAGTTCGGCAATTTAAGTCATTCTAACTATTTTTTGTTTTGAATGGATTGTTGTCACTTTTTTCACATTTTAAATGAGTTTTTTTTTTTGTATGGTTAATAATCGAATAATCAAACCAAATCAATAAATGTATATTATATATGGTTTGATTTGGTTTCGATAATTTTAAAATTCATGAAACTAGTTTGATTTTAATTTTGACCAATAACCGATTCAAACCGATCCGTAAACACCCTACTCTATATAACTAAAATCTATTAATAATATAAAATAATTTTTATTCACCTATGCATCGCTATATATAACTTAAATCTAAAAGCCAACGCGTGAAAACGTCCTCTATAATGGTGGTTAGGTTTGGAAAATAACTACTCTATACACCAGGGTGTCAGGTTAGGCATAAAATTATATGCTAAAGACTTTAGCCACAAAAGTTCTATTATCTTCTTGCTAGACAGAAGGACCGAGTAATCTTATTATAAATATATATATATATATATATATATTTATTTATTTCACTTTATGCGATACAATATTTTAATTGTTATTATAAAAAGTAATAGAGAAAACAGGAACGAGTCCAATCAGAACTCATAAGGTAGGCCTGTCTTTTTTTGTGTTGTGGTGGACCTTTAATAATGTGATATATAGATATAGTGAAATATAATAGTCCTACTATTGTTTTCTTTTAAGTTAGGTAAGTGGACATATCTACTTTAATCTTATCCATTTTCATCCATCAATTTATTTCAAGTCCTTCAAAAATTCAAACCATATCTTATACGAGTTGTTTAATTTCATTGTTTAGAAGGGGGGGGGGGGTATGTGATGATTGAGGTTTGCACGAGGACAACTCTTAGAGAAATGACAAATAAGTAGATTGGATTAAATTTTGACGAATTAAATATTTTTAAATTTATTAAATAAAAATTATAATTTGAGTTTATTTTTATTTTTTTTTATAAAAAGAGTCAAGGAATATGAATTAAGTGTCCAAAATTATTATATAAAAAGACAAAATATCATCAATACAATACCAACAAGACAAAATACCATCGATATACATGTGGATTACAAACACTCCACTATCTAAGTTTGATAACTAGCTAGAGAGTAGAGTGTGGACAAGAAAATTGAGGGCTTAACATCAAATAAAACAAGACTTTGGATGAGTATGTCTCGATATGTTATTATGATAATAAAAAGAGTGACTCTAATTTAATTTGAGTGTGAGTTACGCTTATTATTGAGTTTAAATTCTAAAATCTCTTTCTTAGTTACTTTTCTCATTATTATTGCTTGAATTTTTCTGTATTTTACCACTACTTTCAGTTAATCTTCAAAGAATTCTATTTGCTGTGATTTGGTGTAGTGTTTGTTACATCGATGCTTTCGTTGCTCGTACTCCATGATCGACTGAATCATTTCTTCGAAATTTATGTCCAACATAATTATCGAATAGTCATCACATACATCGCACCTTGTTATATACACTGAACTTGTTGTCTTAGCATGCATGTAGTATGCATTATGCCCATTTTTGGAGTGACAATAGCTAGAACAAAATAACATAACGTAACGCAACGTGCTACACTAACAAAATTTTTTAAAGGTAGAAAAGAAGCCACTTTAATTTGAACTTGTAAAATTTGTATATTGGAGAATTTAAACTCTAAAGATCAAAAGAGTATTGTGTAGTGTGTACTATATTAATAATCATTACATATATACGTCCGTCCTCAAGTGGACCAAACAAAGATCACGATATGTTACTCTATTAATTGTTAGAAGAACAAAAAAAAAAAGGAAAATTAATGGAAGTAAAAAGATGAATTTAAGGCGTGAATAGTTGATTTTTCTTAAATATATATTATATAAATACAAAACAATTCTCTTTAGGATAACAAAGCTTTTTGTATATACGCACGGATTTTATTTTGGCTACTTGATTGGACTTTTTTATATGATAGAATATAAGAAATGATTATTTATAATAGTGTATTTTATTTCATAAACAAATATGTATATTCAATTCAAGATTTTCTATGTATTACGTGTAATATAATTAACATTAACCAGGACTGCAAATAATGTAAAAAACAAAAATTCATGAAGAACACAATTTTCACGAGATATAGTATAGTAACTATAGATGAAATTGGTGAAGATCAATGTATACCAATTTTTCTAATTTTGACCAAACAAACCTTCATGATTATGTACGTTTTTGTATGCAAATGTGTGATCATGGAGAAGAGTTTCACGTCAGATTAAAAAGAATTACTATTTTCATGAGTTAATTTTTAAAATAAAATAAGGTTTAAATTTTATTTATTTATATGTTATTAGAGTAGGACTTGTACTGTTCACTTATGTTAAATTCGTATATTAAATTCTCCACACATCATCAAATGACCTGCCTTGAATATAAGACATTTAAATCAATATTTTTTGTTAAAAAATAAAATGAAACAAACACAAGAAATATATGTGACAGAAAACTAATTATTGAACAACGCAAAAGAGAAAAAAAGGGAGTTGATTTTTTCTTTTAAGTTCAAGTTTGTATAAAATTCAACTATTGAGATCTTGAATATATATATATATATATATATATATATATATTCACTGTTTATAACATATATAAGTACTAATAAAGATGATAGACTAATGTAAAAATTGTTTGATAATACTGATGAATGCATATTGTATTATTTTATTTGTGGTCATTTTTTGCTTGGTCATTAGAACAAATTAATGGTGGGATAAGTTGATCGAATGTACTTTTAATTTATTCTAATTGTCTGCAGATCAGATTTGGATGATGAATATTTTATTAAGTAGAAAATAATTTAAGTTGGAGATTAATTCTTTGTGGAATGCAATTTAATTTAGACCACTTAGGCCAGTTGGACTGCTAGCAGATATAGATTTTAAAATTTAAGTCGGTGGATATATGAAATACTATTACTACACCTCATTACTCATTTGTGACAATACAACAAGATGTAAAACTCACATATACACACAAATAAATATAATAATACGTAAGTAAATATTATCTGTAATTTTGTGGATTACAGAAATTGTTCCAATAAATTCTTTGTAAAAGAAAAGGTTATTCACGTAAGGTTTCACTTTCAAGAAGGAATAAAGATATTAAAAGTATCAAGATACATATACAAAACAAAATGAAGTAACGAATGATAAAAATATATCTTTCAAAGACAAATAGATAATAATTCAAAATAAATTAATTAAAAATATAGTATAAAGAAAAAAATTAATCATTTTTTAATCTATCAAAAATAACAAGTAAAAATAAGAATCGAATAAATATCTAAGATGGTAATTTTATTTTTTAAAATTGTTGCATTTTGTAGTTGGTCAAAGGAGAGTAAAATAAATTAGAGATATTAGGTGCATGAAACTCCCGAAAGTGATCATTTATTAAAAAGTGTTTGGTCAAATAAGACGCAAGTCAATGTGCAAACGTGTGCACAATGAATGCCAAACGCCCAAAATAAAAAGGTAATCCTACCTTCATTAATTTAACTAATTTTCCCAAAAAGTAAATCAACTTATTATTCTTTTATAACAAGTCAATATATATATTTAATCAGATATTTTATGAATTAAATTTAGAAATATACAAATATTAGTACTAATTTTAAACTTAATTCTATCTAAAAATTAGTTTAATAAAAAAATAATAATATCCAAATAGTAAGTTATGAAAAAAAAAATGATCATTTAAATAGTAAAATGTAGGCCAACCTCCAAAAGGTCATTAAAGGTCGGCGCTAGTGTAATACATTAGTCCCAGCACAGCAACCAAAGAAAGGTGTCACATATTGTTACTGTTTTTACATTAATTAATTATTACTCATACCATTGCAACGACCCAACTGGATAATGATTTTAACAACAAAATTGCTTGGACCTAAATTCATCTGTTCAAAATTCGACATGTGTCTGCTTAGTGGAGCAATTGCTTTATCATTTATTTTTTCCTCCAATAAATATTATTAAATATCATCTTTTCACATTCATCTTTCGAAAATTTATAACTTCAATGGTCTCTTACTAAACTGAACATAATATGTTAATTTCTAATGTTACAGTATAATCTCATAAACGTAATGAAAAGAATTCTATATATTGGTACAAACAAACTCATTGTAAAAATAGGCTTACAATATAGAAGTAGTTCAGTTCTAGAACATTTTCAAAACTTTAATATTGTAATTGATTGTTTTTTTTTCTTCAAATATAATTTATTAGAGTCAACAGCTCCTGATTAAAAAAAAACAATAAAAGGAGAAACGTAAAAAGGGAAAATATAGGGAAAGACATGATTTTAGAATTATTAAAATCGAAGACGCGTGGCCTGATAAGGGGTCATTTCATGGAAATTTCATGATTCTGAATTAAATATAGGTTATACTTCTTTTCTAGAGATTTTGTTACTATGGTTGGATGGTTGTTACAAATCATGAAATAAAACATATCCAATTATTAGCTTGATGATAAAATGGTTGAATAAATTGTAGTATTATTATCTTTTATTATTAAAGTATGAATTTATAAATAATAAGGTAATTAAGTACATCAAATTGATCATTACATTGATAATGGTACAATAATAAAATCTTTTAATGATATAATAATAAAATCTAAGTACCAATTAAATTAAATATTATATTTATATTAATAATATAATTTTCTTCATCTTAATTTATGTAATATAATATAATCGTATATAAAATTTATTTTTAATTAAATCAATTAAAAGAAAATGTATCACTTAAATTGAATCAACTAATAAAATGTAACAACCATCCAAACAAGCTGTTAACCTTAAAGTTGGGGTATGGGGGGGTGGGGGTGGAGCCCAAAAATGGTCCTCTGCTTTGCTGGCTTGAAGCTCTCCATTGTTGGTTTTAATGGGATTTGTCTGCTCTATGTGACCATAGTTTTCAGTCTGTGGCCTAATAATACTACTTCTCTCTCTCTATTTGATCACTCTATTTTCCACTATTTTCTTTTTGTTGAATCCTCAAAGAAAACTTAAGAGAAATACAAACAAAAAACATAACTGTTGAATACCCACTTTACTTTTCCTTTGATTTGATTTGATGGTTTCACAGATCTAAACCCCTTTTCACTTTCAGATCTTCAAAGGTGAGTTTTTTATTTCACTTTTGAACTTATCTTCACCTATATTTTACTATATGAAATTTGGCTAGTCAAGAAAAAAATTATCTATCTTTTTCTTTATATTTTTCAGTTGGTTTTAAGATAGTATGTGTGATTCTTGAAATTTGGGTAGTCAAGAAAAATCTTTTATCTTGTTTTCAGTAGTATTTTTTTTTTCTTTGCCAAAGTCAGACCTTCTGGATTCAAACTCTCTGACCACCATATTGTGCTATATTGAATGACTACTTTGAAAGTCTTCTGTTTGTATTTTTGTTGAATTTTCCATATTTAGAGTAATTTATTGTCATGTGTGAAACATTATAAGTACACCATAAATCATTTCTTTAAATTCAGTGTTAAACGGGAGGTGGCTTCTTGGTGTATTATACTGCAAGTTTTAAGATTGTAATACTTGCCAATCTCATTATTTTCCATTTATCTTTCATTTGTCATTTTGTTGGACTTGTAGTATTAGATTACAACAAAGTCAAAGTTGAGATTTTTATGAGCAAACTTAGAAGTGAGTTCTGTCAAATGTGGAGACATAATTGGATGGTGTTTTGGATGAGATGAGGCATGACATCTGGATTGATGAACTTCTTGAGGGCCTGTTTTCAGCCAGGGGCTGATGGACTTGTTCATACAAGTTCTTCAGATTCCGGTGGTCGTCAAGATGGGCTTTTATGGTATAAGGATACAGGACAACATGTAAATGGAGAGTTTTCTATGGCTGTAGTTCAGGCTAATAATCTACTGGAAGATCAGAGCCAAATTGAATCAGGGTGCTTGAGCTTGCAGGATTCTGGACCATATGGTACTTTTATTGGAATTTATGATGGACATGGGGGACCTGAAACTTCAAGGTTCATTAATGAACACCTCTTTCAGAATCTCAAGAGTGAGTTCTTCTAACCGATTTGAGTAATAGCTCAGCTTTTTACTTCCTCCATTTCAATTTGTTTGTCGGGTTTTGGCTTGATATGGAGTATGAGAAACAAAGAATACTTCTGAATCTTCCGTCTTAAACTAAAGACCTGTAGAATGTACCAAAATGTCTTTTAATCTTGTGGTCTTATATATGTTACATGGAAAGTTCAAATTAAATACTTGTCAAAAAATGTAAAGAGTATTAAAAACTTGTCCAAAAATGAAGGAGATATTCTTTTCGAAACGGACTAAAAATAAAGTAGTTCAAGCAAATTGAAATGGAGGGAGTATATCTTTTACAGCTAAAGAGGTTGAATTTTAACTGTTTCATCCCTGTCTACGTTTGATATCTTTCAAGAATGTCCAAGTCCTAGAAGATTATTAAGTACCATTTACCTTTCATAGACTACTGTTTAAATAATCAAAAGTCTTGTGTGTGTGTGTGTGTATATATATATATATATATATATATATATACACACATATATATATATATTGCTATAGCAGTTAGGTAGTCATTTTGAGGAATCTATATTTCTCTGTGGAATAATAAATGTAGTGACATGGATAGTGAGGATTCATATAGCCGACCCAACTTGCATTTGATTGAAGCATATTTCTTTTTGTTGTTTATTATTGTGCGGAATTTCATGGGCTACTATGTATGATTTTTGTCCCTTTTTAAGTCTTCACTAAATAGCTTTCTCCAAATTGTGTAGGGTTCACATCTGAGCACCAGTCTATGTCTGTTGAGGTTATTCGGAAAGCATTTCAAGCAACAGAAGAAGGTTTCCTCTCTGTTGTGACTAGACAATGGCCGACGAAACCACAGATTGCTGCTGTTGGATCATGCTGTCTTGTTGGAGTTATCTGCAGTGGAACCTTATATGTAGCCAACCTTGGTGACTCGAGGGCAGTCTTAGGGAGACTTGTCAGATCAACTGGCGAGGTTCTCGCGATTCAGCTCTCTGCAGAACACAATGTGAGCATTGAATCTGTAAGACAGGAGATGCAATCTTTGCATCCAGATGATTCACAAATTGTAGTTTTAAAGCACAACGTCTGGCGTGTGAAGGGGCTTATACAGGTAACTTCTATTCCATTTTCCTTAGCAGTTTCTGTTTTATGTTTGCTCAGCGCAAAGTACCGATTTGATGTTATTATTAATAAGTGTTCTTTCAATAACAATATACACATTACGTCTATTACTAATTCATACCACACTCGCCCCCTAATCATTTATGCTGTTTTAGAACTTTAGGATGGGGGTTTCCAATGTCCTTGTATTTTCCTTTTCTTGGGAGATGTAGGAAACTGCCATTCAAGTAGCCTATATAGTACTATATGTTTTTGGTTCATTGACTTTGAGTTATGAATATTTCTTTGCTTTCATATATAGCAATTGAACTTTTGTCTAAGAGTGACACAAAGTTGAAAAGTTTAAATCTCGAGGTTTTAATGGCAAGCGATTCTTTTTGGAAAGAAAATCTATAAACAAGATTATCTGAAGAAAGCGAAATAGCAGATTCTTGGTATTTACTTGACTACTTCAACTTGAGAAATGAATGGATAAAATGAAGTATAAAGAACAGAAACCCCAACAATTTGAGCGCAAATTACATCCTATCATGAAAGTTTCTCAATTACAATAATCCTGGATTTTCCAAAACTCGCAGATGCATTGCTCCTTCGCCTGATACATAGCAAATGATACATAAGTTATGTATTATATATGTAAGTTATTGTATCAAATACATAACTATAAATTAGATTCATTCTAATTTTGGTTTGAAATAATTGGGGTTATGTATCAACAATAACATTTGTACCAGGTACATTGTACACAAACAAAGTTGTAATGTATATGATAGAGGTGGAGTGATGTATTGAATGTTAAGAGAGAGAGAAGGAAAAAGGAAATTTTTGTAATTTATTCAAATGGTAGGGATTTTTAGAGAATATGTTATCTTAAGTCGTGTAATTACGTAGTTTTCCCTAAAAAGAAACCGTTAAAGGAGTGTTTGTAGAACTAAACGCTTCCTTTTCACCACTTTATGCGGGGGAAATGGTACCCCTTTCTGTGAAAGATGATAAACGTGATATCTTTTTGGTAGAACAAGTAATTTTACTGGTTGTGTTTATATTTACACGTGTAAAGGGATATTTGTCGTTGTTTACGGAGAGTCTTCATTATTCTTTTCAGTTTGATTTCTTTGAGTCTGTGACTTTGTGATATTTAGCAGCAGATATAGTATCTTGTAAGTATGCCCAAATGCATTAGCAATATGAATGAGATTAGCAGACCTAAAATATTTTAAAACTTTTTCATCAATTAGTAAGAACAGCATTTGTGGCCCCATCATTTTTCGCCTTCTCCTAGTAAGTCGGCAGCGACAGTTCGATTCGTATGTTAAAATATTATATTCGTGCTCTAGGTTTCTCAGCTGACATTTGGAACATGATTATGTGTCCATTCCTGAATAATCAATTTTTTAGTGTTATTATTGAAACCAGAACTGCAGCCATGTAGAGCTGGCAGAATAATGAAATGGTCATTGAATTAATAAACAACAATCACCAACTTTAAGTTTTCTGTTAATGTGGTAAGGTTTCTGTTGCAGAAACTTTCATATCAAAACAAGTTCGTGATAAGAAGGATTTCCGAAAAGCAAAGTAAGATCGCCTTTGCACTCACACAGGAATACGAAGATAATTGCCCGAGAGATACTTATGACTATAAAGAGTAGGGAAAATTCAAGAAAATTAGTTACTGCTGGGTGACTTAAGGGTCCTTCATTCAGTTACACTTCTTTATATCTTAGGTGTAGCTCTAATTAAACGTTATATATCCTCTTAAATTTTTAAAATTCCATTCATATGTATGGAAATTGATACTCTGCCTTTTGTTTCTATTGTAGTACTCTAGTCAGCTTAAATCGTACATTGTATGAATGTCTCTCGAACAGGGGAGCCTACCCTCTTCCGGGATGTTGGCATAATTTTTGGATGGTTTAGAATGGAAATATCAACCTCAATTTCTTACATGCTAAATAAATTGCTTTTTCATCACAATCTATGTAATATAAAAAAGCATTCTTAGGAGCCGTCATGACACTGAGTTTCTCTCCTTGATGGAGCCTGCAACTAGACCTTAGAGAGCTAGATTTATTTCTCAATGTGTTGCAGATCTTCTAGTAAGGTATTCCCGGTGCTAATAAATGTTTTAGACATTCATTAGCTGTTTCAATCTTTCAGAAATACTGATCTTTTGCTTGTTAATTTAATGGGGTAGGATACTCTCTTTAGGAAGCACATTTAGTAAGGTTGTGTCTTTCATGACTCAAAATAACTTTGATCTGCACTTCAGGATGACTGAATACTTTATTTTGCAGATTTCAAGATCCATTGGTGATGTGTACTTAAAGAAATCTGAATTCAACAGGGAGCCACTGTATGCTAAGTTTCGCCTTCGAGAACCATTCGGAAAGCCCATATTGAGCGCAGATCCAGCAATTTCAGTGCACCATTTGCAACCTGACGATCAGTTTATCATATTTGCATCGGATGGTCTCTGGGAGCACCTAAGTAACCAAGGAGCAGTTGACATCGTACAAAATCACCCACGAAATGTAAGATATCTACCTCCATCATGCTTCATGGACCTGTCTAGTGTTTTGGCTATTCTCTACCTATAGCGAAGCAGTTTTTTTATTCCTCAACTGTTGTTGGCTCTTTAATCCGTTCATTTTACTCATTGACATCCTGCTTCTGTCTTTGGTAACTGGTAGTAAATAATCTAGTGATGCAGTTGCATTAGAATTGATTACATTGTATCTATGTTTCTTTTAGGCAGGGGAAATTCATTATCCTATCTCCACTGAAATGCGGAGCAATAGTGTAGTAGTGTCAATTGCATGAATACACTCCAATTTAGTCTCTATTACTTTTATAGTGTAGTGTCGTTTTAGTCTAGATATATAGTACAAAAGCTATATGTTTCTAAACTCCTTGAGAAGTTGGAAAAAAAAAGAACAGTTGGATCAAAACTTAAAGAGGCTTCTTTCGCCAATTGACAGGGGATAGCTAGAAGGTTAGTGAAAACTGCACTACAAGAAGCAGCAAAGAAAAGGGAAATGAGGTATTCAGACTTGAAGAAAATCGATCGTGGAGTTCGCCGACATTTCCACGATGATATTTCAGTAGCGGTTGTGTTCCTGGACTCGAACCTAGTGAGCCGGGCTAGCTCTGTGAAGAGTCCTAATATTTCTGTTAAAGGAGGCGGCATTAGTTTGCCTACAAAGACTACCCCAACATAAAGTTGGTGCAACTTAATGAAGCTGTTGTTGTACTAATATGTATGTTGTGAATACCAGGTAGCTTCAAAAGCAGGCCAACAAATTTTTTAAAATGTAATCTAACTGAGACTACTACTTGCATTTAGTTCCTCTGCCTAAGAAAGGTACTGGGAAAAAAAAAAGTTATCTTTACAAATATCAGTTGAGTTATTTCCTTCTTGCTTCTATTATTTCTCAGGTTGTCCACCTTTTTCTTTTCCTAATTTCATTTGGCTTTTGTATAATTATATTATTATACTATAATTTCATTTCTTTTATCATTTTGTTTTGTAAAGAAGCTATATTGGGATTGTAATGTGGGGATTATATTATGGGAGTTAAATAATGACAAAATTATCAATAGATATATTTTTATTGTTAGATGTTGGATTTGTTGATGTATAGATAAATTTTAATTTTGGCTGTTCTAGGATATTGGAACAACTCTGAAACAGTGAGATTTGTCGTTTGATTTTTTTTATTTCTGCATTATTGTTGTTCTATATGGTATTATTTGCTATAAAACTAACATCACGAATTCACGATTATGGTAAAATAATTTGGTAATTTTTTTAACTATACTGGATAAAATAATTCTAGTTATTCTTGTAAGTTATAACTAAGAACCAATAACTGCATGTTTCTGGCTGTGGTTTATAACCGAGAGGTGGATATTGAAGAGGTAGATGTAAGTTAAAAAAGTATTGGGGAGATAATTAGACATGAGTACATAACACATTTGTAGGCTTTAGGAAGATATGGAGGTCACGGATTAATAAGGTAGAAAGACGGTAGGTTGTCAAATTGTCGAGTGTTGTTTAATCATCCTTATATGTTCTGTTATTGTTACTCACATACTATCTTGTTCTTCAGTTCTATTGTTAAATGTTGTTTTCTTTGTTTAGATTATCGTGATATGTGTTATTGCTATTGTTGCTCTTCTCCATGACCATTTCACCATAAGTCGTAATTTTTCTTACTTGATTTTGTTACACTTTTACTTGAATGGATATGGAGGTAAGACTGGTATGCACATATATAGTTGTTGTAACTCTCTATAGGCCAAAGGTGGGTGCAAAGTCAATATACTAGTGATAAGTTCAGCAAAATTTAACTTTAGTTCAAAAAAAATTATATTTATATTTATATATAAATAATTTATTCAAAGTTCGATAAATAAAAATAATTATAATTTAGAATTTATAAATTAAAAATCCGAATAACAAGTCTGGTGATGGTCCAAAGACATAATTTTAACCAGGACAAATGGAGTACTTTTTAAAAAATATAAGTTAAAATTAAAAACACTACTGTCTTGGAATAACTTTAATAGCAGTATCCAATTTTATTTTTTAGAATTGAGAGAACTTCTTTATTGTTATTTAAAAAGATTAAAATATATTACAAATTGTCAGAATGTCAGGCATATTCCCCCCCTACCACAAGAAGACGTTCTTCATACTATGCAGTAGTCAGTCAGGTTAAAAAAATGTAAGTAACTTAATATGTTATATTTTTGTAAAAATCATGTCCATTAAGAAATAAACAAATATAATATAAAGTTTATTGAATAATGTCTCTGTGAAAATTTGTCAGTATTAAGAAAAGCAGATTTATAAGATTATAATTGAAAACACATATTATATTAATTTTTATCGTTATTTTTAGCATAAACATCTTGTGTTATTTTTCTGAAACGTAATAAATCAAAGGCTCAATTATCAACAACTCCATGATAGTATGTTTCTGGTAAAAGAATGATTATTTTACTTGTTTTTATGGCTGACTAACTCCTGTAAAAGCCCCTACTTTATTGTTCGTTTTTTAATCTACTTATCCAATGGTTGTAAAGAAACGATATTGACACGTGTTGTGATTCAATACATTCGATGCCATTATATTGATCATCGAAATAGTATAATAAGATGTTCGATTAATTTCAATTTACATCAAATAAGTCTACCGAAAATATAAAGTGGCATTTACAGTGAAGTTATCTATTTTCAAGTACTATCAAATATCATATTTAATTAAAAATAAAAAAACATCTTAATTGTTTCACAAACTCCATTGTATAATACCCATGAGCTTGATGATGAACAAATAGTAGATAGATAAAAATAATGCTCAACTGCTTTGGGGTGTTTTACAAATAGCTATTATCACGAAGTTTTAGAATGTATACATATATTCCATGAAAATATTTTATAATTTTATACGTAAAATTTGAATCTCTATAAAACGATTATTCTTAATCACGAAAACTGAAAAAAGTGTATGGTAAGATAAAATATCATACTTTTGTTATTTTGTTGTATTTTTAACATGCCCCTTCATGGGCGAGCCTACTTTTTTTTTTTCATGGATCAAGTGCGTAAAAAATCTTTTTTGATCTCAATACCTCTGCTTGTTTTTATACCCTTTAAAGTGTATTACCATTTTATTTAAAAAGTCAAATTTAAACTATCAAAAAATATATTTTCATTATTCAGTATTCTCAACACAAAGTGACGACCAATTGATTAACCGCTAACAAAATATTATGTTGCTGAAGGAGTAAGTGATGCCTAGTGGACAAAGTGTCGAATGCAGTTTGGTTCAACTGTTCAAACAACAAAAATGGTGCAGATTCGGTCAATGTCTTCTAACATTGTTCTCGTAAAAGGTGTAAACAAAAGTATGTACTTATTCTATTTTAAAAATTGTCTTATATATTAAAGTTGAAAGTTGAAACTTAAAATTGTATATGGATATGCTTATAGTAACAATTAAAGTTTTATGAGTAAAATTCTCAAAAATTTAAAACTTGGTCATTTAAAACTCAAAATTTTAAAATCTTATCAAATTTCATGATCAAAAGTTACGACTCTCTTAATTTGCTAATATAGACAAATAATAATTAAAAAATCGCATATTGATGTCAAGTGAAATGAGATAGAGAACGATCCTTATTTTATTTTATTTTACAAACCAATATTCGGAAGGAAAAACAAAACCTTTCAAATAATGACGTATAATTTTTTTTCTGTACATTTCAAAAACGTCATAAAAAAGTGAAATTACAAGTACATTTCATTTGTCAAAAAATTACTTTTTTAGAAAAAAACCACAACTTTTTTCCCAGATAACAAAGCATCCACTATTTAATGAAGGCAAACGGTAAACACTTCCCGCTAATATTTTAGACTGTTTTATAATGAACCATTCCCAATTGCAAGACATTACTCCATAAAAACGACAAGTAAAATAAATGAATACAAAAAAGAAGGTAAAAACAAACTCCAAAATCGAAATAAATTAAGTTACCAAAATTAATAGTAGTTGAAAGAAGGCCGTCAAAGTTGAGGATAAAATTGTCATTTTCTGTTTACTGAGAATGACAGTGCATAAGAATTAAGGAAATCTAGTAATCAATCCCTAGCTAAGAAGCTGACAAGTGGAAAAAATAGTCATTATCTTCAAATAATTGCAAGATTAGCTCTTTACCTGGAAGATTGAATAGACTATATTACCCTTTTTTTGAGGTTTGACCAAAGTTTGACTCCTCTATTCCCTCACTGAGTCACTGACTCTCTTCTGTCTCTTCTCCCCAAAAAAACCAAAAAATCTCTGCTAAATTATGGCAGTGAGAAAGAAAGAAGCTCATTTAGATTCTAAACTGACGGACTTCACCCACAATTTAAATGAAAAGTACCAAGTTTTTATATACTTTTTCTAAAAATACAAATTTTAATTTTACAAGTATGAAATACTCAACGTGTGAGTTTTGTACATGAAAAATACTATACTTTTGACCATACAGTCAAAAATATTTATACAATCAGATTATAAATATCATAAGTACTACTCCTATTTATGAATATTGTAAAATTGAATATAAATTTTCTTTACCTTGATATATAACATTTTAATTATTTTTTGCCAAACACAAGAATACTCTCATCACTCTTCCCTTACCTCGAGCCCCTACCATCTCTTCTCAACTCACCTTTTGATTTTTTCTCTCTCTCTCTGAAATCTCTCCTACAGCATTTTTGCTCTTAGAAAGAAAAAAAAAACATCCTCTTTACTGACACAGTTATTTTATATATTTTATTTTCTCTCTCTTTTTCTTGTTTTGTTGTTTGAGAAATTTTCTTTGTTTGCAGAGGAAATGGCTATGGCTCTGCTGGTTAAGGCCAAGTGGGTATTCCCAATACTTGCTTTTTTACCTAAAAACCTCTTTCTATGTTTCAATGGGTTGTTCTGAAACCATTCTTAAAAGGGACATTTTTCGACTTGTTGTTTCTCTCTACAGTAGAATCTGTGTTCAAAAAAGGAACTTACTTTAACCCCCCCCCCCCCCCCACATCCCTCCAAGAAAGCACCTTTTTTCAAGAATCTCCTATTTTTTGCAAAGCTGAGCAGGGGGAAGAAATGGGGTGTGTTGCATCCAAGTTAGAAGAAGAAGAAGAGGTAGTATCCATATGTAAAGAGAGAAAACAGTACCTGAAATTGGCTGTAGATAGGAGGTACACACTGGCTGATGCACATTACAAGTATTGTCAAGCATTGTATGGAGTCTCAGCAGCTTTAAAACTCTTTGTTGCTCGTCATTCTACACCTACTTCTCCATATCTCATCACATTCCCACCACCTTCTTCTCCAAAAAAGGAGAATGTGGTTTCAAACCCCTTGTTTCTTCAGCAAACACCATCTGAGCCAACCCAAGAAACTATTTGCTGTGGGCCATGCAATAAATCTACAGCAACTCCATCAGATTCTTCTGAGGAAGAGAGAGAAGAGAAAGTTGTGAAACAACAACAGCAGCAGCAGCAGCAGCCACCACAAGGTTATGGCTATTATTACATGGAAATGCCTCAGATGATGCATTCACCACCAACAGATTTTGGTTGGGATTTTTTCAACCCTTTTAATAGTGTAAGGCCAGAGATGATTAGTGGGTATCATAGGATTTCTGAGGAGGATTTAAGGGCAGTGAGGGAGCAAGAAGGGATTCCAGATTTAGAAGAAGAGGAAGAGGAAGATGAGGAGGAAGGGAATGGAATGAAGGAAGAGAATAAGGTAGTAGCCACTAAAGAAAAAGTAAATGTGGAGCAAAGAGAAAATGGGACTGAAGTTGTACAGCAAGCAGTACATACTGCTAATGTAAACCAAGAGGACCAGAAAAAAAGTTTGACAGTTGTGGATAATCCATTACAGGGGAGGGAGTTACTTGAAGCACTAACTGACATTGAAGACCATTTTGTCAAGGCATATGATGCTGGAAAAGAAGTATCAAGGATGTTAGAGGCAAATTGGGTACATTCACAGCCTAATTTGGGAGAACCCAAAGGTAAAGCATATCAAATTACTATCTTTTTCTGAGTGAGAAATTTCTCTTTGATCTTCTTCAACAAAGTCTAAATCTTTCATTGGATTACTTTTCTTGAAATATCTTCGTTTGCCTTATGTTTGTGTTCCTCTTCAGTTTTTTTTTGTCTCTACTACTGTTTCCTGTTAAGAATATTCTGCCACTGGGCTTACATGATAATCTTTTGCTTTAACATTTATTAGCTTCTTTAATTGTTTTCTGGTTCCACTAGGAAATGCTTAGAAGGATTTGATGCAGTTTTGTCTTACTTGATAATCTTTTTTCCTGGAAAAGAAAGTGGCATCCAGTTGTTTTTTATAAGGAACTTTTCTCCTCTTGAGAAGGCAAAGGCAAAGTGCAAAGTGATATCCAATTGTTGAAACTCTAGCGTAATAATTGAGTTTATGTGTCGATCATATTCCTATTATGTTCATGGACGTTTTGTGAAGGATTGCCAAGTCTATTATCCCTCATGATTTGCTTCACAATTTCTCAGACTAAATAGTCAATTGATCAGTGTCGGTAAGAGGTTGTTCTGTTGATGAGAGTTAAATTGCTTAACTTATCTATTATACCTTACTATTGCGGAGTAATTTTGAGATTTTCAGGTTTCATTATTTTCTGAATTTGTTCAATTATATCATGTATGCAGAGAACTCAACAAAAATCATCCCAGCAATTACTTGGAAGTCTCCTGCATGCAAGAGTCTTGTGGCGTCTAGTTCCAAAAGTTCTTCCACATGGACAGAATTCAAGAATGATCTATTTGATGATTATGGTGGAATGGGTTCTGGGAGCCATTTGCTGACGCTAGGAAGGCTGTATGCTTGGGAGAAGAAGCTGTATGACGAGGTTAAGGTATATACATATTGGCCAAGCATTCTCTTATTAAATCCTTAAATCTATCTTGCTCGCTGTGAGAAGATACGTTCTTCTGCAATAATTAAGCCTAAAACAAGTCATATAACATCTTCTGTCATATAAGAACACTATGAAGTCTGCCTCAGAATTCACATATATATGAGTGCCTAATTAAACTTTGAGATCTCTATTATGACCACCAGTTGGTGTTATGGGACCTGGGGAATCTGTATTTGTCTCTACATAAGTTGGCATATGCTATCAATATGTTCAAGTACTTCTGGTATTAGACTGATGTAAATCCTACGGTAGGACCATTCTTTGATTTTCTTCGACTTCCAAGGATATCTACCTAAATTGGGCTATTATTAGAGGGACACCAGTCCACATGGTTCAATTTCGTGCTAGGGCTTTACTACTGTATACATTTGTCAAGTACTGTTATTATTTCACTCTTCGTTGATCATTTTGGATCAGTTCCTTACATCTAGACTACCTTCAGGCTGGAGATAGCACTTGGAAATTATATGAGAAGAAGTGCAATCAACTAAAAAATCATGATGCCAGAGGAGATGAAGGACGGACCACAGACAAAACCAGAGCAGCAGTAAAAGAATTATATAGCAGGATCCTAGTCACAATTCGAAGTGCTGAGACCATATCAAAAAGAATTGACCAACTACGAGATGATGAACTGCAGCCTCAAATCATTGAACTGCTTCAAGGGTAAGGAAGAGTTACCTGGGTAGCAAACTATCACTTAATCCAAGATCTTCATTGACTTGACTTTTTTTTTCTTTTACCTTCTTTTTGTCTATTTGATACAGTATGATGAGAACTTGGAAGATCATGCTGGAATCCCATGAGATCCAGAACAAGATTATATTCGACGTCAAAAGTTTCACCTGTCCTACATATGGAAAGTTCTGCAATGACTCTCATCGGCTTGCCACAGTCCAGCTTGACGTTGAGCTTCAAAATTGGCGTGCTCGCTTCCAAGATTACATTGCTGCCCAGAAGGCTTATGTGGAGGCACTCCATGGATGGCTGTCCAAGTTCACAGTCTCTGAAGTTGAATTGTACTCCAAAAGTAGGAGTTCAACTCCAGCTTGTCGAGCTAATGGTCCTCCACTTCTCATGATTTGCCACGATTGGTTGTCTGCCATGAACAAGTTGCCAGATAGAGCGGTTTCTGTTGCCCTTAAAGGCTGCGGAAAGGATGTAAGAGCTTTGTGGGTTCAGCAGGGAGAGGAACAGCAACAAAAGCGAAAAGTTGACAGCATGTCCAAAGAATTAGATAGGAAAACACTGGCGTTCCAAAAGGTAGAGAACAAGCTTTATGAGTTCAAGCTCACAGACCGAAGCTCGGAGCTTGAAATTGATCATAGAGCTGAGTATCTGAGGGAGAGGAAGGACTTGCTGGACAACTTCAGGAAAAGGGTAGATCTAGAGAAGGAAGAACACCAGAAATGCATGCAAGAAACTCAGAGGATCACTCTGAACGGCTTTCAGACTGGTTTTTGCAGAGTTTTTGAGTCTATAACAGAATTTTCCAGTGAAGCACTGAAAATGTACAATGAGCTACTAAGCAGTGGTGAGAAGGCTGAGAAAATCGGTAACCCGCCATCCATAGAGAGCTCCCAAGCTGGTGAAGATGTCAAAAGATGACTTTGGCTGGTTTAGATTTCCTTATTTAATGCATAGAGTTGAATTGTTAGTTTGTATATTATGGTGCCATCAAAGCAGCTCGCTGAGATGTAGTCACTTGTTTTCATGATTTGAGTTTCTTCAAGGTCAAAGGCCAGATTTCATAGGACAGTTTTTAATTCCCCTATTCTTATATCTTAAGCTAAAATATAAGAGAGTTTTCTGGATTGTTTAGTCAAAGCTACAGAAAAACTGAGCCCGTACTTATCAATCATCAAGCACAGTTACTGTGGTTTTTGGCTCAAAGGTGGTAAGTGCCAGACATGTGATGCAAAAGTTTGACAGCAAGAAATAAAACCTCTATAACTTCATTATTATATGCATGGATTGACGGCCGAAAATAAAACCTCTATAACTTCAAATTATTAGTCATTGAGAATACTATGAATAATTTAAGTCTTTTTCCTGACTTGGCCTTTGCATAATATCTAACCTTCTACAGAGTTTAATCCTAAGTCTAACAAAACAAATGAAAGCATACTCTAAATGCATTAATTTGAAGAGTAGCTAACAACTGCACTTCACTGCAGGAGTCCAAGCCTGTTATAAACAATGTACCCTTCTGTGAGAAAATAAATACGTCAAATTCCAATTAAAACACAGTAAGCCACAAATTGATATCAGAACAAACTAGGGATTAAAATACCGTTGATAGAAGAAGCAAAGCTGAGAATCTATACTAGCTTTATAAAACAAATATCAGAACTTCCAGAGTTTTAGTAACATTCTTTTGTACATTTAACAAATTACTGGTCCTAGATAAGAACCTGAGTAGGCAACAAATAGCCATAGACCTTCTTACAGTAGCAGTTCATACAAGCCTTTGAGTTACCCTATATCAGATACAACGAGACCAGAAATTGCGAGAAAAGTATAAATTCACTCACAACCGTAGCAGGGGTGTGTATACCCAGTAACGGGACAATGTCTACTTGCAACCAATTTTCTACTGCTGAACCTACCACCGCACCAGCGACCAGTCCACCAATTGTTATGACGCTTGCTTTCCCTGTTTGCAAGTAAAGTTTGAGTCACTTTTTTCAGAGAAAGCCAATATCTAGTTCTACGAATATTTTTTTGGCAGAAATACAGTTTAGATGAAATAAAACACTAATCGGAATCATAACTCGGTACAAATCCATTGTTGGTATTTCCAAAGTCTCATTTGCATTATCCAGCCAGAACAGTACTTCCACACAAATCAACTCCTTCAAAATTTCATTGGCTCTTATGTGGCTACTATTCATGTCATTGTCATATGATATATAAGGATTATATAAACTTGTTTTCAATTAAAATAAATAAATCATGGTCTCCACTCTCCACAACCTTAGAATGATTTCCACTTAGCAACATGGAAAATTTGTATAATGTGATCTTCCCTACATATTTTTCAAATTCGAGATACAAACATTAAGGAACCTACTTTATCCTTTTTTTTATATTTCTTCAAATAATTGTACTGAAACAATTCTTCAGTTCATAACACTTGACGAATCAGTGTATACATGACAAGCTTCTTCCATATTTACATTGCATGATACGTATTCCTAATTCTCACCTTAATAACTCTCATCAAATCAAACCATCACGTAGTTTTTTTGTATAATTTGAAATATCCAAGTAAGTCTTCATCAAATAGTCGACAACTTCGATTTAATGGGAGTTATAAGGAGTTGAAGACCAAAATGTTTGTTCATTATCAACGTGATAAAAGACATGGATCCATAACTAATTAGAAGAAACACATTCAACTATTGACAATAATCCAGTCCTATTAATTAAGAAAAAAAATGATTTAGCAACACAGGAAAATCTGTGAATTATGTTCATAATTGTTGATGAGAAAGACACTTCTTACACGCCAAAAAAGATTTTATGGATACTAGCATGAGCATCGAGTCAAGTCTATTTTTCTCACAAGGTTAGAAGTTGCAACTAGCTCTTGCTAGATCTATGAAATGCATATGATAAGGATTACAATCCGAGCTATGATTTTCATGAGGGTAAGTTGAAATTGTGAAAGCTTAAGTGATCCAAAGATATGCTTAAGATTCAGTTAGTATGGAATGTCAATGAGCAAACTTAACACATATATTGGGGCTATTATATACTTCAACAAAATACTTGGTCATTACTTTAGCATGACTGCAATCACATACTAATGTTTATATTTGGACTCTCAAAATGTAATAAATGTAACCTAGAAGTGAAACAAAGAGAAGCAATCTATCTTCCTTACCCAACTTGACATTTTTCTTGGTCATGAAGTACAAGGTGGCCCCAAAGCTCGTGGCTAAGATTAGTCCAGGAACATCAGCTCCATACGATACTCCTAAAGGTGTTGAGGCTCCATTAACATATGTTAAGACCATTAAGGCTCCATAGACTCCTGCGTGAACACCTAACTCTTTAGCAGCTGGTGCTTCAACTGCGACTGGTGAGCTCTTGACAGTCGTCTGCAGCCACTTGGGCATTGATCCCATCCCAGAAGCATTAGCAGCTTTAACATCAGCAAAGCGTACACTACTATCCACAACTTTTCCAGATCTCCTCTGTGACAAGCTTTGCATGAGAAGCATATCATATGCCGCCTCTACCTGAAAGTTGTTGAACGGTTACACTTCTTATAGTCAACAACACATATACATAAGGCGGAGGAAAAACATAGAGAATAATTTGCACTCGAAGATCTATTCTTTTCCTTCAACAATTTTGACTTCTTGATGCTTATTTAAATAACTCCGCCAAGGCGAATTTCAAACAGCTGGTCCCAAAAATCCAATTCTAGATAAGTTGGTACATATCATGAATCCTCTAGTCATTTAATTTGCTAGAACGGATGTAAGGTTCTTCATATATATCACATCACGAGTAGTTTCAGACGTAGGTATCGTTGATTGATTGATTAATTAATGACTACTTAACATAAAATATCAGCTGACGGCAATTGCTGCAGAGACACATATGCTTTTCCAGTATATATACAACAACTAGTATCAATAAAACCAAAGCACTAAGAATTTCAAACAGCTAGGAGTTCCAAACATATACGATAAGCAGGGAAGCTACTCAGTAGAACTTAAAAACATCAATTCTACCGCAATTGAAGAAAATATAAGCAGAATTAAGTGTAAGACCTGTGCAATTGTATCTGGATCGTCTTTACAAGAAGAGATAATTGACTTTTTGGCACGAAGAATATCATCGAAGCTCGCACCCTCAGTGACACCTAGCAACTTCAGGGCATTCTCTACCGACATCTCGAAAGGAGCCGAATCATCAGCTCTAGAACCTGCTTGAACGGCGGGGTCCAATTTCCGGCGGTGAGAAATAAACACTAGCCTCCTCCGCCGGAAACTATCGGAGTTCGGAATTTTCGGCAAATGAGCGGAGATTGGAGGGGGGCGGATTGGATTAGGCCGGGTTGAACCGGCCGGGTCACTGCTAATGATAGTACGGTTGGGCCGAACCGAGAGAGATGTGGCCATATTTTGTTTAGGCACAGTGAATATCTAAAGGTGTGACGGAAAACCGATCGTACAAATAGGAAACCAAACGGTTGAAGCAACGGAAGTGTGTGTAATATGTGGCGTTTCTTGTCAGGCAACTGGTGATGTGTAAGTAAACTAAGTACTAATTGATATTCTGGTACACTAAGTTAGTGTTTATTCTGACTTCATTCATCTAGTTTGAAGGATCTCCAATCTAGTACTCTTACTTTTTTGGGGTCAAGAAGTTAAATGAGATTGATTGATTTCTTAAATGCTAATGAAGTTTTATATGATAATTTTGTCTTGTGGCATAAGGTGCACCGTTAGCTGGTTTTAGAGTTATTACATGAAACATCCATAGTGTTTAAGTAATTAATTTTAAAAAGTTAAAAGTCAATCTAATTTTTAATGAGTTTAGGTGTTTTTTAAAGGGATAATTGCATATAATAGCAAACTAATAACCTAAAATAAATAGAGTACCTAGGGTTTGATTTAATTGTGCTCCATAGCAAACGTTTGCTAAAAATTGCCAGGCGCCTCTCTCCCAAATATCTCGCTCGCCACTCTCCTCCAATCTCTCGCTCGCTTCCTCACTTTTTATACAAACACAAGTGTATAAAAATTGTTTCTAATTGTATAAAGTAGAGGAAATTGTATAAATACATATATTTTTGTTCCCCTCTCTCCCCTCTTCCAGATCTCGCTCGCCACTCTCCCAAATCTCGCTCGCCACCCTCGCCTTTCTCACTTATACAAACAGAAGCAAAATGTATAATTACGTTTCTGTTTGTATAAAGCGTGAGAAAATTGTATATACACATGCAAGTACATATATTTTCGCCCTATACACTTATAATTATACAATAAAAATACTCCCCTGCCCAATTTCTTTTGCCTTTTTCTCTTTCTCGTTTTATACAAATTTCAAATTGTATCTAATTTCTCTCGATTCAATTGTATATTCCCTGCCAAGTCTCTTTTGTCTTTCTCTCTTTCTCATTTTATACAAATTCAAATTGTATATAATCGTTTTATACACTTATAATCATACAATTCGTTTTTATATAAGTCTCTGCCCAAGTGTATTTCTCTTTCTCGTTTTATACACTTCATTTTATACAATTCGCTTCAACTGTATATATATAGCGAATTATACAGTTTCTGTGTTTGCTATGGAACGCAATTATGCAAACTTTGTTATAGCATATAAATATGAATTTTTTATTTGCTATATGTGAAAGTTGCCTTTTTTTAAATGTGTATCAAAACAAAATAAAAAACGCATTTTTCAGTAATAGGATAAGTTATTTTGAGAAGTTGAAAATTTTTTAAAATTTTTTCATAAGCACTTTTGAAATTGTACAAGTTAAAATACAAATTCGACACATGAACGATTCAAAAAATGAAGTATGATAGATTGAGTATAGTTAGAATCATCTCAACAAAAATGGCTCTAGTCAAAGTGCAAAATTGGCATTTCCCATGTGGAAATGGATCCATCCAGTTAAATTCGGTCCAGTAATGTTCGGTAACAACTTTAAATGATGCCACCTAGATAAAATAAAATCTAAAAGCTAGAAATTATTGCTTCTAAAATTAAATTAATTTTCTCTTCTCCACTGTTTGGTACAAACTAAAATTGGAGAAGTTAAGTAGTAGTTTTGCTCAATAACTAAAATGATAGATAGCTCCAAATTGTTTTATTCTTCCACAGAATTAGCAGTTAAATTAGAAATTTCATTAAGGGTGCTTAATATTTAGTGTATAATATATATGTACGAATTTTTTTTTGATATGTCTACTTCATAAACTTTTTAATATAAAAAGTAAATGATTTTTCGACAAAGGGTGTCTAACTGGACACTTAAGCTAATTTAGGGTGGGGTGGGGTGGGGTGGGAATCGATTTCCATCCAGGTGGTCAATCAGATATTAAAAATTATATCAGGTATATAGGTCAAATTTTTTTTCATACACATGTAATAAATCTTAAACACCCTAAATGAATTTTTTAACTTCGCCACTAATTCTATGTACTATTTATATTAAAAAATTTATGAAGTAGACATGTCAAAAATATAATCATACATATATATTATACACTAAATCTTAAACACCCTTAATGAATTTCTTAACTTCGCCACTAATTCTATGAAAGAATAAAATAATTTAGAGCTATCCTACAATTTTAGCGTATGAGCAAAACTACTACTTTAACTTCAGCAATTTTAGTTTCCACCAAACAAGGCGGAATGGTCTGGTGGACCCTTATACTTGTATTAATTTGTATTATGAACCCTTCTACTTATTCCTTTGTCATCTGAACCCTTAAACTCAATTAAAATGATATTTTTAAACCCCTTCAACCATGTGTGTAGCTCACTCACATTTATATAATTGATATGTCATATTCACGTCAGATATATTAATGCCACATCATAATTATTTCATAAATTATTTTTAAAAATTATAAACCAAAATTATTTTAATAAAATATAAAATAATAACAATAATTTATTATTGGCATTTTTAATTCTCCCTATTTTCACTATTTCACGACCAATAGAAAGCCATCGCCGGCGACGGCGCCATTTTTGCCGGCAAAATCGCATATACTTTCTCCCTTTTTTTCTACCGATCAAAATAGCTCAAAATCTTTGATATAAATAAAACACAAATTGATCAATGTTTTTAGGATAAAATTGAACAAGCAACTCAACAATATATCTAATTGTTTCTCAAGGATCTCAACATTTGCAACTACATGTTGACAAATTCAAATTCACCATCTACTTATCTTCTTCTTAGGCCTCAACTGGTTGTTATGCCCACACTTCATAGCACTTGCAGCAAATCTCGTGATTGTACTTCCTAGCTAAAGCCACCAAAGAAGGCTTAATAATTCCTCCACGAATCCTCAAATGTAAAGTCGACTCTTGCTCGATGTTATAGTCAGAAAGAGTGCCACCATCCTCTAGCTAGCTGCACACCATCACTATTATTTTTCCTCCTCCAACCTCCATAGTAACAACAACCTAAGCCACCTAATAACCAGATCTGGCCAACCTTTTCGTAATTCAACGCCGACTACGATTTTCTCACCCCAAATTCTTACAAAGACAATTTTACACCAACCTCTGTTGTGAAACTCATCGAAATCTACCCAACATTCGCCTGAGATTTTCTTGGGTTATCAAAATCGGTTGAAAAAGACAAGTTTAAGGAATTAGAAGGAGAAGATTGTTGTGAAGGATTGAAGATTGGGAGCTGCAAACTCCCATCTCCATCTTCTCAGCGTACCCGAAAATCCCTTCGTTGATCGCCGCCTCCATTCTGCTCGAAAAAAGGCCAACATCGCTCCCAATATAGCGAAAAATGGACCAGCCGTGTTTCTCCCTCTCACACCACTGATAATCATGAAACTTGATGTCACCAAAGTGTCAATTCCAAAACCGGGCTAAAGAAGATAACTATGGTGTGAAGGAAAAGAAAAAAAAAGGTTGGGTAGTGATGGGGTAGGGGGTTGCTAAAAAAGTGGTTTGGTGGGGAAGAAGAGATTATTTTATTTTTTATTTTTTTTTATTATATAACTTTAATAATTTAAAATTTAAAACTTAAAATATGATGTTCACTCGCTTTAAATGTGTGTAATCACACTCTCTCGCCGACTCAGCTATTGTAATGCCACATAAACATGGTCAATGGTCAGAGGAGTTTAATATATTGTGTTTTATTGTGTTTAAGGGTCCAGATGACAAAGCGATAAGTAAAAGGATTCAGAATACAAATCGATACAAGTATAAGGGTTCACAAGATCATTCCGCCACCAAACAATGAAGAAAAGAAATAAATTTAATTTTAGAAGCAATAATTTCTAGCCTTTAGATTTCATTTTGTCTAGGTGGCATCATCTAAAGCTATTGCCAGACATTACTGGACCGAAGTTAACTGGATAGGATTTGTTTCCTTTCCCATGTAGCATTCTCATTTCTCTAGGTCTAGGTACGTTCCCAATCACCCCTAAATACAACTCAACAATAATGGTTCGCTTTGCTCTCGAGTGAAATGACGGTGAAGTGGTTAGTGATCGGTGATAAGCCTTACAAATGAACTGATTCACATATTTGTGAATTGTGATTCACTCCAACGATTATATATTTATAATCGTAACAAAATCAACATATAAATAGTGATCATTGCGAACAGTTAAACTTATAGTAAACCCTACTAAAATTAAGGTACATCCCCCACCCCACTCCTCTTATAACCAATGTGATATAAAAAAAAAACAATACAATTAGCTTACCATTTGTAATAAGCAAGCAAGCACATATTTTTTTGATTATATTTTTTGATAGTTCCACCGAAATAATTCAGTATTTTTTTTATTCTTTTAATTTATTGTACTATTCATAACATTTTATCTATTCTACTACCTTTATAAGCAAGTTCTTAGCAACAAGAAGTTAATATTCGATCATTACAAATGCTTGTCTTTGACCTTTAAATATAAATTTAATTGCTAATATGAGTAGATCAATCGTATAATTACTGGTCCATTTCTGATCATTTATTATTTTTGTCATGTTTTGATTTTTTGAGGGTTTCCAAATCACAACATACCAGTCCAAATTAGTTGCAAGTGTTAGAGGAGGACACGGCTTATTGTTGGTCCCGCGCGACAATCATACACTCAACTGGTGTCTCACCATTTGATTTCAACAACACATTGGGATTTTGGCATTTATCTACTGCTATAACTTTCTTTTTCAATTAAACAATTGTGTATAATTTTGAAAAATTAAAATTTATTTATTTAATAAACAGAATTTAAAGCTGATTTTGTAATTAAAATTTTGCATATACACTTAAAGACTTCCCAATTATCAGTTATCAATAAATATATGTGAACCAACACGTGAATCCCGTGACGGTAACATTTTTTTTTATTAAAAAAAAAATAATTATTTATTAATATGATTAATTTAAATTTTTCTAAGTAAATTCATTATACAACATTTTTTCATGTTAAGTATCCAAAGTCCGAACATCACACCCACAGATGCAAGTAATACCTTATATATTTGCCTTTAATTATTCTCATTCAATTCATTAAGATTATCTGTTTCTTTTTTTAAAAAAACCTCTTGGAACGAATCAAATCTATAAAAGAGTAAAACCATTGCATTATCTACAACTTTAGATAAATTCAATAATGTTTAGTTAGATGAATTTCAATAATTTTATGAACAAAAATAAATATTTTCTCTGTTTTAATTTGTTTGTCTTAATTTATTTATAATTATTTTAAATAAATGTCTATATTTTTTAATTTAATTTTTGCAATGTATTTAAAAATCACATGATTAAAAGATAATTTAATATATTTTTAATTTAATATCAACAAATTTAAAAATTTTATTTAATTTTTTAAATAATAAACAAATTAAAACGGAGGAATGGGTAAATAAAGAAAAGGGAAGTTCACCGGTAACAGCTCGACTCATGTAAGATGTTGATTTCCCTATCACAGTATTAACCCATCTCACGTTCTCATATATTTATTTTCTATAAGAAAAAGTCCCAATTATTATCTCTGCCATTAGATCTCAATATCGTTTCTCCACGGTCCACCTTGCTCTCTCTCTAAATTTGTGATTGAGAAGAAGAGGTAACTCAGATCCATTCTCCAATCTTCTCTTTTTTCATTCTGCAATTCGATTTCACCGAAATCCGATTTACTTATCACTCACATCTGGTTCTAATCGGCTGATTCTGAGCTTACTTCTTGTATGCTTTACTCTTTCTTCCATCTCACTGTTGACTTTTGTGTTTGCCTTAATTTGTTATAAACTTGTATTGATTTTTTGATGTTGACTGAAGTAAATAGATGTGTTTTCTGGACTGTTTGAACTGCGGCATTTTGATTACCTCTAGATGTTTGTGATCTGACCATCAACGATGAAATATTTGTCTCATTTTCTAACTTGTTATTTAATTGTGACATTCAGGTTAAAATATGGGTTCTGCGCCAAACAGTATTGAGATGGAGGAGGGAACCCTGGAGGTTGGAATGGGTAAATTTTCTGATTTCTCCAAGCCCCGTCTGTTTGCTAGACTACTAGTATATTTGGCATTGGGATGATGTTATATGTGCATTATGGCTATAATAAAACTTGACCAGAAAATAACACTTAAAAAAATTGATGTTAAAGGTAATTTTCTTGTATGGTTATATGATACAATGTGAATATCTCTTACTGTTGAGGTCAACAGGATTTTGTAAATTCAGATGCAATTTTTTTGAGCTTTTCTGTGTGGTTCCAACTTTATGGGATGTCATCCAGGGGACAATTCATATTGTACTTGATTTATCCAGTGGATCATCAAGTAAAAGCAGATGATTTTGCAGCTCCTTTTTGTTTTTATTTATTGGTTTTGGTGAACTCAATGCAATTCTAATAACCAGTGTTATATGGAGTGAGTTGGGCCTCTAAGACCCTATATATCCACAGGATCAGTGTCATTGGAATATTAATGTTTAGATGATTTTTTTAGAAACGTTGTTGTCAAGATTAGTGCCACACATGAGGCACTAGTTGCTTACATAAAAGATAAAATAAGAGAAAATTGTCTGAGATGGTTTGACTACGTTATACATATACTTCTGAATGCACCACTAAGTAGGTGTGATACTATGATTTCTGTTTCTTCTTTTAAGGAAGAACTGGGCTATGGTGATTGAAGGGGTTAAAAGTGAATAGGGTAGAGCTAAAACATATGAAGGTTCACAAAAGTTATACAATCTTTTGAAATTTATTTTGACTTAATGAAGGACAAGACGTGGTGGTAGCAAATGATTGACACTAACTAGTAGAGATTTAATGCTTAGTTGTTTTGATACTCTTACATTGGTCTAATGTTTGTCAGGACTGTTTAGGTATTGGAACGGAACAGGTTCCTATGGTGTGGAGTGGATATTGAGGCTTAACATAGCCAAACTCAACTAGTTTGATGTTGTTGCATTGTTTTTGTGTTATATATAAACTCTTAAATTATTAATTCTGCCAGTTAAAAGTTTGTTGGCAGATTTCTAACAGTATGTACAATTGCAGAATATAGAACTGTCTCAGGGGTTGCTGGACCGTTGGTCATCCTAGACAAAGTGAAGGTAATTGTTGTGTGCTTTGATAATGTCCTTTTCTGTTTTTTCCTCAGTGTCCTACTTTATTGTACTTATTTGTGTTGATGAAACTGGAATATTCATGTATGGTCTTATCAGGGACCCAAGTATCAGGAGATTGTTAACATTCGTTTGGGAGATGGAACTACCCGGCGTGGACAAGTTCTTGAAGTTGATGGTGAAAAAGCAGTTGTCCAGGTTCTTTGGAATCACTTTTGCTGATTTAGTTGTCTGCAATTTATAATGTGCTCCTTTGTGTTTAGCATTTTTATAGGGTAGCGCAATCTCCTTAAGCACAGTCATTTTTTCCTTCTTCCCAGGTTTTTGAAGGAACATCTGGAATTGACAACAAATACACAACTGTGCAGTTTACTGGGGAGGTACACAGCAGCTACTATTTGTTTCTAGACTTCATTCATAGAACCCAAATATGTAAATCCTGATTAACAAACCATGCTCTGAAAATTTCACATTCTTTAATTTTTTCACTTGCATTTCCATCTTTTTACTAACTCCTGTATTACAGAAAGCAGTCAATAGTAAACATGAAAATGTTTGCTAGAGTAATCCTGTATTTGCAATTGGAGAAAATAATGGAAAACCAGATGGATCCTAAGATGGAGACAAGTGGATTTTTTGTATAGTACTGGATATGTTTTTGTGTGGTGCTATCATTTTGTATTTGTACTATTTACTAATAGCATCAAATATGCTTTCAGGTCTTAAAGACACCAGTGTCTTTGGATATGCTTGGACGCATCTTTAATGGTTCAGGCAAACCAATTGACAATGGTCCTCCTATTTTACCCGAAGCTTACAGGGATATTTCAGGCAAGTACTGAGCTCTGGATAGTCCATTTTGTTTTTTTTATTTGTGATTTCTCTCTAACCTTATCATATGTGTAATTTGTCAACCCTAGGAAGTTCTATCAACCCTAGTGAGAGAACATATCCTGAAGAAATGATACAGACAGGAATTTCCACAGTAGACGTCATGAATTCAATTGCTAGAGGGCAGAAGATCCCTCTTTTCTCTGCTGCTGGTCTTCCTCATAATGAAATTGCAGCCCAGATCTGTCGTCAGGCTGGACTGGTGAAGAGGTTGGAAAAATCTGACAACCTTCTTGAGGTGAGTAGTTTGTCATTTTTCCACCAATCGTATCAAGGTCAGCTTGTATGTGTATTATCCGATTATTATAATGGAGTTGTTTAAGTATCTTGATAACAGAGGTCTGCTACATTGCTTGAGAGTTGAATGGCCTTTGAAGATTGTGCTTCCACCTAGCTAAATGTTTCTGACTTTTGTTTGAAACTTTACCACTATCATGACTTGATTGGCTTACATTTGCTGCATATAGAGACCTGGTCACCAGATTATGTCCAATTGTCACAAGACCTAAATGTGTGTGCACATTTTTCTTTTTCTTTTTGCCTTCTGGTGGAGTTCATTAACATATAACTTGAAAACAGTCACATTTGTCTTCCAAAGTAACTAGAGCTTAACACTTAAGAAAGTTTAACAAGTTGGTTCCTCGTGTGTTGCTTCTCTAATCTAACAATGAACAGCTGGATAGGCGCTTTTATGTATCTGTGTTCAGTATGCATTTCGGTTATTGTATGCAAATTGACGTAATTCTCACTTGTTTGCTTGATGCCAAAGGGTGGTGAAGAGGACAATTTTGCCATAGTCTTTGCTGCTATGGGAGTCAACATGGAAACAGCACAATTTTTCAAACGTGATTTTGAGGAAAATGGATCTATGGAGAGAGTGACACTTTTCTTAAACCTGGTAATGCTTGCATTCTTTTTTACATGAAAAATAGTGATATTTCCTTTTGTGAAAACAAATGCAGCTATTGAAAGTGAATGTCAAGTTTGATTGGAATATTATGGTTTTGCAGGCCAATGATCCTACTATAGAGCGTATTATTACTCCCAGGATTGCTCTGACAACTGCAGAATATCTAGCATATGAATGTGGAAAGCATGTGCTTGTTATTTTAACTGATATGAGTTCATATGCTGATGCTCTTCGTGAGGTATTGTTTATGAAGTGTATCTTGCAATCATGATTCTGTATTTTTGGAGCACTTTTGGACCTTAAAATAGATTCAAATGGTTTACCTGTTGTTACCTTTTCTGGGGGACTTATTTTTCTTAGACTTCTGGAACCATAAAACTATAAATTGTCCTACAGGTATCTGCTGCCCGAGAAGAAGTGCCTGGAAGACGTGGATATCCTGGTTATATGTATACCGATCTGGCAACAATCTATGAACGAGCTGGACGTATTGAAGGACGAACGGGCTCCATCACACAAATTCCAATTCTGACCATGCCTAATGATGGTAAATCATAAAATCCTAGCCAGAAACAATTTGCTTTTGTTACTACTTTGCTTTCTAATATATATATTGATGGATCTCTAATTCTCTTACTATTTGAACAGATATTACACATCCAACCCCAGATCTTACAGGTTACATCACCGAAGGACAAATATATATTGATCGACAGCTTCACAATCGGCAGGTATGTTACAAGTTTCCTGAACTGACTACTCACGCACACCAGTGAAGGGGAATTATTTCTGAATGTTAGAGGAGATTTATAAAATGAACTATTGTTCAAACTAATATAGGAAGTGTTTGCCTTTTCAACACTTTCTCTCTCTTGATTTGCTCCTTTTATTTGACTCTCGATCTTTTTTATTTGATTCTGGGATCATCTGAATTAGATTGTGCAGAACCTGAGATTTCACACTGAAGTGGATTACTGCTTAGTGACTCAGCAGAGCTTGTGATTAAAAAAAAACTATTCATTTTATGATTTTGCATTACTAGGAGGATATGCAATTTTGCATTACTATTTTAAGAAACTAAAACTAATTTAGTCTAAAGGTTTTGCTTTGGGATAAATGACCCATTGCTTGCTGAGGCAAGTTATATTCCTCGAATTGACTAACCAGCAAGTCACAGCAGTGGAAGGTTCTCTTAATTGAGATTAGCTATGAATAAAGCTTATGAGTGTGGATGTTTGGAATATCTTTACATTCTGAACAGTGTTTGTCTTATGAACAGAAAAAAATATCTAATGATCGTCTTTCCTGTCTGAATTTAACAGATATACCCACCAATCAATGTGCTTCCATCCCTGTCTCGGTTGATGAAGGTAAGCTTATGGATCTGTTTAGATATCAGTATTTCACAAACTGAGAGGACACCAAACATGTGAATGTTAATTTACCCTTAAAACTTCTGCAGAGTGCCATTGGTGAGGGTATGACTAGGAGGGATCATTCTGATGTGTCCAACCAGGTAAGAAATTTTTTCAGTAAAGATGTGTTTCATCACTGTTCCTTCATCATCATATGTTCAGTAAGACTTGACAAATATTTCCAATAAATGATGCTTAATGTAGTAATTTAAAAAATTTCAGCTATATGCAAATTATGCTATTGGCAAGGATGTCCAGGCAATGAAAGCTGTGGTTGGAGAAGAAGCACTGTCTTCTGAGGATCTGGTTTGTAACTTAAGATAAATTAGTTGAGCTTTTTTCTGGCCCTAATTATCAATAACTTCTCACTAATTAAATCTTTCTTGAATAAATCAGCTTTACTTAGAGTTTCTTGACAAATTTGAGAGGAAATTTGTCAGCCAAGGAGCCTATGACACCCGCAACATATTCCAGTCGCTTGATTTAGCTTGGACACTCCTTCGCATCTTCCCTCGTGAGCTTCTCCATCGTATCCCTGCAAAGACCCTGGATCAGTATTACAGCCGTGATGCTTCTAATTGAAGGAGCCAGCTATGTACTTAATTACCTGTGTTAACTGCCTTGGAATGAGCTTGATGATACATATCATGTGGTTTTCCTCGTTAAATTAGGAATCTCCTTTCAGCTCAACAATAAAAGCTCTCTCTACTGGGTTCCCAGAACCAAGGTTTTCCGGCATTTGCAAGACATTTATATTCTTTTGAGAACCAGTTAAGTCGTGGTGTAATTTATTGTGTTGTGTTATCTGCAGATATGGCAGGGTTTGGGTTCCTTTTAAGATTCTACATCAGTTGGGGTTTCTAGGAACTACAAAACCCTTGTTATATATTGTGCTCTTTTTTTTTTTGGTTTTATGTTGGACCGTGAACTTATTCTTTGGCATCTTTTTGAAATAATGCTGCCTTTTGTGAGCTTCTTTTTTAATAATGGCAACTTCAGTTTAAGATATTTCAGGTAAGCATAGAAATGTACTTTTCCTTAATAATGGCAAATTAAGTCAAATTCTGCATACCTGAAATTGAAGGGCTTGTGCACGCTCTATCCTCTCTAGACTTCACTATTTCACATCGTATGTTGTTGCAAGTCTATTCTGCATTGGATTTTATACTCTTTCAGACATCTTGTTTGTGTCATAACCTACAATGTTGAAACATAGAAGTGAATATCATCCCCATCCTCTTTATACTTTGCTGCCTGTGAAGTATATAACTCACATCTTTATCCAAAATCCAGACAGGTTTTATAACGTCAAATCCCTCGTCAATTTCTAAGAGGTCGGGTCCATCATATTTGATTGAAGTAATTTGAAAATTGAAGTCGAAAAAAGAAATATTGTTTTGGACATGAATTGACTTTGATCGGCAAATAATGCTTATTGTTGTTTTCAACGGTTCTTCTGTTTCATTATTTCCCAAACGCGTGCTTACAATATCGAGTACCAAGTGGAATCTGTTTCTCCAAACAAGCGCTAGGAATACCATATTTCGTAGAGCCATGACAGACAGATAGATAGATATTGCTCGGATAATTTAAGCAACTTAAAAAGAGCTGTATTTGCCACTGTAAGAAAACTTACCAATCTCAGAAGAAGAGAAAAAATGCCACTTAACTCTTTGTTTAAAAAAATCCATAAGCGCTGTGTTTCTCTTTTGGTGTGTGAAATAGTGTGTCTCAATATTTATGGGATAATGAACACAATGAAACAGAAATGGCACTCGCCATTTGACCTGTCAGGGAAAAAATGCACCCAACGATCTTCAATAGCCTCAATGCTCTGTGCAGTTGGTGACAGTCCCACACAGACCAGTTTTTCAGATGACAAAACAATAGATTCGGACATGTTTTCTTGGAAACAAAACCTCAAATTGATGAAGGATAACACAATGTATTACAGTGTTGTTCAGAATTTGGTGAAGAGATAACTCTACAAACCAAATGTGAAATACAAACGGAACTCTCCCAACTCATCCAGCTTTTGAAGTTCTCTTTACAGATGGTAACACAACTGAATCAAGATCCCCTGGATAAGGAGTCCACAAGCCTAATCCTCCCCTACTCTCTTTCAAACCACCTGTTTTATCCTTCTTAAATTCATCCAAAGATTTTACCCACTCTACTTTGGACGAATGTTCGCGGGTATGATTGTGCAAAATAAAAATGGAATTATACTCACAATTAGGGAACATAAAAAATTTAAACAGGCCTCCTAACCTATAGACAACATATCCAAAGCTCAACTGATCTCTTGGTGTGAAGAGATGAACTTCATTGAACCACAAGCAACTAAACAAGTTACTCAGTGCAGTATGTTCTCGTATGATAACAGCTCCTTCTGGAATATCTGCAATTACCAAAGAGTTTTCACTATAATGAAAATATATGAGAAAGGACTAACAAGAAAGAATTAATGTCCTGGAGAAGATGACAATCCTCTTAGTGATTGGAACATACAGCAAAGCCTTTAGCTTACCACTAGGAGTACTTTTCTTTGGATTCCATGGTTCCATTCCCTCGTAGCAATATATCTTCATATGAAGATCAATCAACGGACGAGCATATCGTTTTCTCCTTTTGTTCGCATCAGCCTCTTCATACACATTGCGGTGATGCTTGTGCTGAGCAATTGCAAATGTATTCTTCTCACGCCACAAGTATCTTCAAGTAGCCATCGTCTATGTTAGACTACTCATGCTCAATCAAGATCCAGTACTTTCTAAATAAAGGAGACTTTTCTTTGTTTGGTTAAAATTTAACAAAGGAGATTAACAAGACACAAATAGATGTACAAGTAAAAACTGTAGCTGAGTAGGTATCAGGCAAACAGTTCTACTGGTTTAAGGCTTAGCAAGTCCTGAATCTACCCATTATTACTTAACCACATACTCTTCCAGTTCCAATAATTTGACAATACAAGCAATCAATTTCATCCAAAAGGAGAAGAAAGAAGTAAGATAACAGATAAGGAACATAAAAGCGAGAGCAACATAATTGGGCCTTAACATGAGGTATCGTAACTAGTATATTACCTTTCAAGTATTAGCAATGGGTCAACTATCAGCTCCATTTTACCATCAATCCAGATACTGTACTGTGCTTGAGGAAATAATCTGTGGGTTAATATTTTGGGGACTTTTCCATTCCTTCTGGGCTCATCATATGGAGGATGCTTCAATAGAATCAAACGCCAGATACCAACCCATTCTCCCCCGTCGTTGTCCTCTCTAACAGTAACATTTTTCTTGATGAACTCCAGAGATACTTCATCGACAACCATAAGAAAGCAAAAGAGCTTCTGAGAACGTGTACTTATATTTGATGGCTGGTGCGGTGTATCATATCCATCAAAAATACCAGAGGCAACAACAAATCGACATTTCTCGACAAATTTGACGTCTTTCTGAGCCATTTCTGCACCACCATTTCGTATAAATCCACAGTGCACCTACAGATGAATATATATCAAAGATATGAAGCAGTAAACTCAAATTGTTCTCGACTCCTCAGAATAACAAAAGGAAACCAAATCCTCAAGAGTTACAAATAAGGGTGCCCTGAGTATGTAACATATTTTCATTCCTCTTTCCTAATAAGCTGCATAATTAATAGAATAATAGCCACATTGACTTGTGAGTATGGTAGTCTTTTCCAAGCCATATTGTTAACTGGGGAATGGAGCACACTTAACTCATAATAGTTTATTGATTACTATATGAAAACACATCTCAAAAATAAGGAGTATTGTACAAAACTTAATTTGTACTCGAACTATAGTAATATACCAAAAGCTAAAGGTAGATATTATTTTCAAATCATTGTTCACTACTCCTTATATGAGCAAATTTGGTCTTTACCAAAAGTCTAAAAAAGGAGTGGACTCTGGGCCTAAATGCAACAAACAGGTACAGAAACAGCTGAAGCCTAAAATTAAGTTAGATAAGATGGTATGTTTACTTACCTTCATGGTTGGTTTTACTTTAAAGCTCTCATCTCTCTGTTGCCATGTTATATGTCCTCCAAATAAAGGTGGTGACTGAGATCCATTGGTTTCTGAAAAGTCCTCCATAAAGTAAGACAGTGATTGCACAAATTTTTCGGGGGATCTCTTTAGTGGAATGACAATCTTATTTGGGTCATCTGCTACAGGAATAGAACAACCTACACAAATACAAGAGATAAAAGAGTAACCTTAACATTTCTCCGATACATTTAATACAAGAATTTGAATTTACAAATTTGGGAAACTCACGATGTGGAGGTGTCACAAGTCCCAGGCTCTGTATTGCTCCATAAATTACACTGCTTTTGTTACAAAGGGCTGTTTGAGACGTAAAATGCTTAGGTTGCTAATTAATTTCTGAAACAAAAATTTGCAGTAACAAGATCATACATACTACTTCCAGCTTTAAACATCATGGTTCCATTAACCATAAAGTTAAGAGAACTTGTGAAAGAGGGTAATGTTTTGTGCACATTCAGATTTCCAGGTGCTAAATATGCTAGGATTTACAAATGGGTTTGTCAATGATAAACCACATCATCAAAAGTAACTCGAAACAAAAACAGAAGTGGATGCAACCGTAAATATGGCAAAGGAAAATGAAAACAAGAAGGTGTAATGCAGTTACCTGAAAAGAATGCAATAGACGACTGGCAAGACCAAGCGTGGAATAACAATGCGGTCAGAATGAGCAGACCCCAAATAATTCCGCCCACAAGAACCAACCGAATGAAACCCCTTTTCCATATAATTTTCATAGGAGAGTCTTGGTATGACTTCCCACTTGCAAGGCCTTCCTTACCATCTACATTCACAAAAAAAAAAACTTCAATTTCAACAGAATGTAAGACACCCTTTATCATAATTATACCATACTGATTTCCAGTTCAGGTTCAATAGTTACTACTCTTGAAGTGCCACAATGCAAGACACCCTTTATCATAGTTGCACTACTTTCATATTCGGTTTCAACAGCTATAGAGGCCCCCATTGGAATACATAGAATAAATTTCTCTGTATTACTTAACAATTTCGAAGAATTAAAAAAGATTTAACAAATCAGTAAGACAATATTTTGGTTTACCTCTAGATTCAAGATGATTACGGTCTGCCCTTCGGCTAGCTCTTAAAGAAATGGACGGCAAGAAATTGCTGTCCATACTCAATACATTATGAGGGTGATTAGAATGATGAACTGCCAAATCTTGCAAACGCATCAAAAATTAGAACCCCATATTCGAAAACTAATCAAGATTAACACTTTCTTGAAATGGGTTTTGAGTTTGTTACCTTTCACTTTGATAAAAATCGAAGATAAGCAGCTTTCTTTTACCAGATTTTGTGTCAATCTATGGCGTAATGTCGAAATTGAAACAACAAGGGTGATTTTGATACGATCTGGAAATAACTTGAATTTGAGTTGCTTGCTTAGATTGTACGCTGGGCTTTGGATGGGAGACGCAGTTATTAATTTATTTATTCAATGCGCTTTTCTTGAATTAGAATGAGGATGCCGACAAATCTTGCTGAAGACAGCATTAAAGCGATGTCGTTTTACGGTATGGCCATTATTGCTCCATAAGTAAGGGAATAAGGGAAAGATTGTGCAACATAATAAATAGTCCGTTTCTATATTTGTCACCATATTTTTGGTTAATAACATTTTTCATATATATTACTTACTATATTAGAAAGGCTTGATTTCAACATGTTTGTTTCATCTGTAGCAATCTATTTTATTTCCACGTGTCTGTGTAGTCACCCTTCTTTATACGTGGCTTACATGCTTGACCTTCATCTCTATAGTATGCTTTCATTTATATTGAAGAAAATGAGAAGTTCTTTAGCAGAATCAAGCACGAAAACAACATTAAGGTATTTTTTTTCTTCTTTGTCTTCAAAAAAAATTTTAAATTTTATTTGTGCATAAAGATGAGAGTTCATATTCATATATCTTTCCTGCTCTAATTTTTTGGGTTTATAAAATTTGGTCTTTATGTTAGTTAAAATCTGAAGAGAATCTGAATTAGGGCAAACATTGAGATGAAAATTTACCCTGTTAACTCTCCAGAGTTATAGTCATCTGACTCACTGCCTCACTTATCACTATCCGAACCAAATTTGAAAATTGTATTTCTCAATCAATTTTGTTACTATTAAGGTTCCTATAATTCTTATTATTTTTGGGTAAATTTCAGTCCGTGTTATTGTGGTTAACTTCGGAGTAATTATCAACTTTTTTGCTTTGATTATGTTGATTGTTTGTTATTCTTAGATTCACATGTCTGCTTATGTGTAAAAAAAAATAGGGAAAAGAGTCTGATATACCCCTCAACTTTGTCATTTGGAGTTTATATACCCCTTGTTATGAAAGTGGCTCATATATACCCTTACTTGTATACAAATGGTTCACATATACCCTTTTCCTCTAACGGAAATGAAAAAATATACTTTTAATATAATTTTTTATTTCTAAAAAATATAATCCCACATGAGTAAATTTAATCCTCGTCAAACATATTTTTCTTAACTTTTTTTTATTTCAATGACTAATTTAGAATTATTATTTTAATAATCAAATTTATTTATGTTTCACTAATATTCTTGTAAAACTTATTGTAGATGACCAAATTTTTTTCTTCGAATACAAAAATTAAATTACAATATAGACAAAAAAAATAGTTTAATTTTTTTTTCTTTACACTAAGGAATGAAAAAATAAAATTAAAATAAGAATAAGAAACTCAAATAATTATAATAAAAGAAGTCAAAAAATAATTTATGTATAAAAATTAAAATATACCTTGAACTTTGATAGAAAAATCACATATACCCCTAAATAATTTTTTTAAAAAAGTTAAAAGTAAAAAATATAAATTTAAAACTAATTTTTAACTTCCGTTAAATGAAGGGTATATGTGAGCTCATTTTGTAACGGCAGGGGTATATGTGAGCCGTTTGTATAACGGTAAGGGTATATATGAGCCACTTTCATAACGAGGGATATATCAGCTCCAAATGACAAAGTTGAGGGGTATATCAGACCCTTTTCCCAAAAAATTATGACCAGTCAATTTTTCATTCAAATTATTAATTCCAAATTTGAAATCATGTCTCTATTGTGCTACACTCAATGCTTACAAAACTAAGTCAATTGTTGCTACAATTAAATGTGAAAACCAACTGCTGAAAGTTCATAAACATTTTAATTGTGATGAGGCACACTTAGATGCCGATTTATAAACATGGCATCTAACTATGTATTTTTATAATTTTTTCAAGTTGTCTGCTCTTTTTAATTTGTGATGAACAAAGTTTGGTGTTTTGAGCAATGGAAAAAATGTACTTTTAAATATACATAAAAAAAGAGTTATTAAAGATGTTTGAATTTGTAATGAAATTAACTAATGTCTATATTTTAGTACCTCGGAGGACTCACGTTATTCGGCACAACATATTTATTCTCGATGGTGATCAAGAGGGGCCAGTAGGTATAAATAGTGGTATCAACATATCTTTTGTTTATCGATAAATTTTAAATTAATGAAATTTTAGACTTTCTGCCTCTTATTGACGGACTATGCAAGTTGGGGAATACCCAAACAACAGTTAATTTATTGAGAAGCATGAAAAGAGAAAATAGTAACCTAACATTCTGTCTTTTAGAACCATAAGTGACATTTCATGTAAAGATAGAATGGTAGAAGAGACCCACAAATTTTTCACTGAAATGATTGGCGAAGGCATTCCTCATGATGTTGTTTTATACACTACAATTATTCAAGGTTTCTTTTTTATACTTTTAGGCTTTGGGAATAGGTTAAGATACTACTAAATCAGATGAAACATCATCAAGTTTGTCCAGATCTTTTTACTCAATTTCAGTCTCATTAATTAACAGAGAACGATCGTTGCTCCACAGTAGAGACAACATGGAAAGAAAAGTAGAAGACTATCCAAATGGAGTCCGCCACATTGGATGGTGAGGCTCTAACATCAGGTCAATTCTTATTTATTTATGCAAAGAAGTTGAATACACTATTCTGCAAACAATCATCACTAATTCACTATAATATACTTGTTCAGTTGGAATAAGGAAAAATACATAAAGTTATAGCTAGAAACTAACTGTAGTTTATATGATATAATATATATGTAAGACACCAAGAAGAATGTGGGATGCCACATATGACACGTTTGTCTATTTATTTCAACTTTATATAAGTAAATCTTTATACAAATTTATTTGCTTACTTGCGACAAGCTGCTTGACCTGAGGTAAGGTTGGGTCCCAGTCTTCCTACTTCCTCTTCTCATTCATGAAAGGGTACTAAAACTAAAGGAAAAAGGAGTAGGGTTGGAACTCTAAATTGAGTACACGATCAAAATCACTTCAGTAAAAAAATATGTTTGTTATATACAACTGCCTATTTATTTTAAGTTATATCATAGATTGTCCATAAATGGTTTCTACGTAACTGCAAGCTACTGACTAATATGTGAACATAAGCTGCCTGTCGTTAGTCTTGTTTCTTTTACATACAAAGAATGGAAAATAGGAAAGAAACTTATAAAAAATGTCACTTCACTTGATAATATTCATGTGAAGGCAAAATCTATGAATTTTCACTTTGCTTTAACTCAAATGTTGATGCTTTTAATTAGTCTTCACTCCCGTATAATACTACTGGTAAGCATTTGTTTTAGCAGAGATTCTTCATTCTAATCATATATGCATTATTTTGTTCCATATTTTTTTACATATAAAACATTTTGCTTTGTATATATGTTGTTCTTAGGTTAATTTTTTCATATTAGTTATTGTTGTTTCCTTTTTATCCTTCTGTTGGATTAGCAAATGTTTTTGTTTTCTTCCTACTTGGATAACTTTCTTTGTGCCTATTAAATCAGTTGTGATTGTGGAGAATTGCTTTGGTAAAGGTTCTTTGGAGGAATCAGTTAGTGAGGGTGCTACTAGGGAGGATCTCCTGTCATCCTCACCTATTTCTCTCAGCAAGTTATTTGTTTACATCCATTAGTTTATGAGGGATTTTGGAGCGAACAAATGACTCTTGTAGATCAACCATTTACATTTCTCGATGTTGGTTCATTTAAATTATTTGAAAGATCAATCACTTAAAATGTGATAATCACGTGATTTTAATTCCATTTGTATGTTGCAACAGTACTGAATTTTCAGGCGAAGGAAGAAAGTAGCCTATGCAGTTTTGAGTTGAACAAGTTATCTTACAGACAAAACCTCTTCCTAGCATAGTTCGATCTTGTACGAGCTTACTATAACAAGAAGCAAGGTATAGAGATGGAACTATTGTTCTTCTGAATTTGTTGAAGCATAGTTTGCAGTTTGCAGATATTTGTAAAGAAATAGCCAAATAATGTCCATTTGTATGAAAACTCTTCGTTACAAATTTTTTTAATTCAATATGTGATTACTTGTTATGTAGAATTGTGCATGTTGAAACCAAATACGCTATAATGAGAAATGTTGGGGCACGGGCATTATCCATCTAGTATATATATATATATATATATATATATATATATATATATATATATATATATATATATATATATATATATATATATATATATATATATATATGTGTGTGTTATGTGCTTAATTTAACCGTTGAATGAAAGAACACACATTTTTTAAAAACAATTTGAATAAAAAATCTTTTATTAATAATAAAGGTAATTATTAGAATAAAAATTAATTTAAATATCTAAATGAAATACACTGACATATTTAAAAGACGATCATGTATTAAGCTTAGAAATTGTATCTTTTTTCAAGGGACTAATCACTTCACTATTGAGAAAACTATAATTTATATACAGAAGAAATCTAATTTTGAGTTCTATTAAGGATCTAAAGAAGACAGGATAATTAGGCATTCACAAGACTACTTTAGTTCGATACATTTTTGTAGTAAACGAATGGTTGATAAACACATATTATTAGAAGAGGGCACAATGTCTTCCTGAAGTTTCTTGTAACTCCACTTTATGAAATAGTGTTATTATAAAGCAAAGCTGATCAATATAGATAACTAGCTCATTGGACTGAAAAAATTGCAACAAAACTCATTTGATGTTAAACATAGGTTGGTTACTAAAGTACTAATCACCAGGTAGTGGATACAAAGAGGTTGGTTGGATTAACTTTTTTCCTTTTTCAGCAAAAAAAAGTTTTGAGGAACTCACAAATCTATTAAAAAAAGAAGAAAAGGTAATTTTTGGGCCGAAAAATAATTATTTTATCTAGTTTAAAATTTACCCAAAATATCTATTAGAAAAGATCATCTATTTAATTATATCTATCATTTTCCCTCATTAAACACAATCATGTTTTGAAATGTATATTTTGCGGTAAGCAAATTATTTTATAATTTTTAAAAGAAAATATTAAATAATAGTTACTTATTACCATTGTTATATTTTATTACTTATATTGCTGAAGCTTTCTAACTAATTGCATTAATTAATAATTATGCTACTAATATTTTTTGTTGAAATAATGTGTTATGCTTTTTAGATAATGTATTATCTAGTTCATTATAAACATAATAATTTTGTGCAAGTGTTTTTAAATAATTTTAAAAATTTTTAAGTAAAAATTATGTTCATTTTATTTTTATAGAAAATGAAATATATTTTCAAAAACTATAATAAACTCATGTTTGAAATTATAATCCAAACTCTACCCCAAATCTCTAGGCTAAAAAGCTTAATGACAAACTTTTGATCCTTATGCTTTCAAAACTGACAATCTAAAAAAAAGTTACTCCAAAAAAGTAAAATAAGAATTCCCTAAACTAGCAGTAATTATTGTTAAGAGTTTTGGGCCAAAAACATCCTTTAACTATACTCAAACTTAAATTACATCCTTAAAGTATCATTTTTAGTAGAAAATATCCTTTAATTATACCCAAACTTAAATTACATCCTTAAAGTATCATTTTTAGCAGAAAATATCCTTCAAGTATTTTAAAGTAAACAATTTTCATCCTTCTACTTGAATTTATCAGAAAACTAATCGATATATCCCACAAAAATTAAGTCGTCCCTTCCTAATTATTATTCTTAAATATGCCAAGAATATTATCCTGAATTTTTTTCGTAATTGAGTTAAGAATTATGCAAAATCTTTTAATTTGAGCGTTTTTTCATTCATTTTTCATGCAATTTTAATTAAAAATATTATTAGTTTAAATATATTTCCTCTCAATTGAATATGCTAGAAGCGACATTTGTTGGAGACTTCTGCTTTAAATAATGTAGAATGAAACTCAAATACGAGACATAATCAATATTTTGGTTACTTTGATATTAGATTGATCCAAAAATCTATTCATTTAATTGGTTAAGAAAAAGGTTAAAATAATTAATCTCCAACTTATTTTCTTTACGAAAAAGGCAAATCATGTGCACTCACACCTTCCAATCATTTTTAGTTTCCATGAGCAACTATGTCTAAAATTTATTTTTAAAGAACTTCTTGTAGAAAGTAATGAAATTTTTCAGAATAACTTTTGTTGATAGTCACGTTAACTACTTATTTTTTCGTAAGATCCCTTAATTTTTTGACAATATCTAACAAAATGATAAATTTGTTCACTTACAAATACTTAAAGGATGTTTTCTGCTAAAAATGATACTTTAAGGATATAGTTTAAGTTTGAGGTATAGTTAAAGGATATTTTCTGCTAAAAATAATATTTTAAGGATGTAGTTTATGTTTGAGCATAGTTGAAATATGTTTTTGACCAAAATTCTATTGTTAAACCCAAAAAGTTTTACTGTATTTTTTTTATTTTAAGAAAATAAATGAAAAAAGAAGGGAATAATACAAGTCGGACAAAAGGACAGCTCCAGTCTCCACTACACACATAGGCACATGTCTCGGAGGCTAATCATTGACCCACACGGTTCCTTAATTGCGTCACACCATAAAGGCGTAAACCCTCACACACCTGATCCGACTTCCTACAAATGCCCCAAACCCCTCTTTCGAAGAACACAAAAGCCTCCTCGTCTTTTTCTCTCTGTAAAAATCTCGTCGGAGAAAAATTATAATATACCGTTGCTCCGATCACTGTTATCGGAAGATGGCGGCGAGTGGAACATGGCAGCCACAAGAGCAAGGTTTCAAGGAGATCTGTGGATTGTTGGAGCAACAAATGTCTCCGACTTCAGATAATTCTCAGATTTGGCAACAACTTCAACACTACTCTCAGTTTCCAGATTTCAATAACTATCTCGCTTTTATCTTCGCTCATGCCGAGGTAGTTTACTCATTATTCTCAATTCTTTTTTATTGATAATTTTCTTGGATTTTTACTGAATAAATTCAATTTTAGGGGATTGATTCCTTTTTAGTGAGTTTTTTCTTGTATGAAGCTTGCTAGTTGAACTAGTTATGATTTTTCTTAGCGAATTTGTCCCTATGTGAGCTGAATTGACTTTTTAGCAATGTGTATTGAACTTAATTTGTTGCATAAGTCATCCCTATGTGCTTTCTAGATAGTGAATTGATCTTTGGACATTACTGATGAGACTTAAATATTGCGTTTAGTCCCAAGTCTTCTTTATCGGATACTGTCAGTTCTTTCTCTTTATTTCATTCCTTGATATTCTATAGGAATTTAACTTTCTTGGTTCCCCAGCATATTGTTAATTTCATAACAGTAAGAAGATGGCTTATACTGACATGTGATTTAATGTAAAGAAGATGGTGTTGTGCATATGGCAATGGGGATTGGTTTTCGCCTAAACGTGCTATGATATTTGGAAAGCTACAGTTTTTTCTCTCTCTCAACTATCTGGTTGGACTTTATAACAGGGAAAGTCAGTTGACATTCGGCAAGCAGCTGGGTTGCTATTGAAAAATAACATGCGATCTGCATTCCAGAACATGCCTCTTGCTAACCAGCAATACATAAAATCAGAGTTGCTACCTTCTATAGGGGCAGCAGATAGACACATTAGGTCCACAGCTGGAACCATCATTAGTGTTCTTGTACAGATAGACGGAGTTGCTGGATGGCCAGAGTTGCTACAGGCACTTGTTAGTAGCTTGGATAGTAGTGATGTAAACCATGTGGAAGGAGCCATGGATGCTTTATCAAAGGTACTGTTTTCTGTTATTTATCGGGCATTTCACTTAATAGTATCCACAGTACAGTGGACACAGTGTGAACCATGTTGCACAACTATAATGAAAAGTAAATTCTTTTTCTTCTGTATTGTGTTCGTTACATGAGACCCTCATGATTGCTAAGTTCTATTTGCAGCATATGTTGTAAAGGTAATGATCTTTGTATCTCCTTACATTGTCAGCCAACGTGGTCAAAATTGCAAAAGTGGACATGTGTCATATCTGTGTTTTATTCATACTAATAATACTTAATTGGCACGCTGAACCTTTTTTTTTCATGCAGATCTGCGAGGATGTCCCACAACTCCTTGATTCTGATATTTCTGGATTATCTGAACGACCCATTACTGTTTTCCTTCCAAGGTTTCTCCTGGTAAACTAATTATTTCCTTATTGTTATTCCCTTATTTGTCCAGATTTTGATTTGGTTGCTTATTTTATCATATAATTTGCTGTTAATTTGTCACTCAGTGCTGGATTTATAGTATCATTCTAACTTGATCTTTCAATGAACAGCTTTTCCAGTCGCCTCATGCTTCTCTCAGAAAGCTGTCATTGAGTTCTGTGAATCAATATATAATGCTGATGCCTAAAGTGAGTACCATCCAGTTGTTTCCTTTCTAGTGCCATGCGCCATTTTCACCTCTTTACTCATTTGGTTAGTGTTCTTGTTTTAGATTTTGCATCTATCCATGGATAAATACCTTCAAGGCTTGTTTCTTCTTGCCAACGACCCTGCTCCAGAAGTGCGGAAATTGGTAAGGGGCTGATGTAATATCTACTCTGCCTGTTTGATTTCTCCTTATTGGTGACAAATTTGCTTTTTGTTGTAATTTCCTGCTTGTGGGTGGTGTGACTCATGCTTATGAATTGCATCTTTAGGGTAAACTGATGCACATAATAAAAGATACCATTTATATCATTCAATTTACAGCTATTTATGACACTTCAGCAAGATGGATCGACCTTGTAAGACTGAACTAATTCTGTCAAGAAATTTATGACTTCTAGTTCACAGATCATGTTTCTAATGAACTTCTAACAGCTAAAGCAGCCCTTTCTAGTACATCTGGAAGATGGGCTGTTGCTTTCTGTGTTTTTTCTGATCAGTCGCTTTCTGAGTCATTTAGCTTGGTTATAAGATGGTAAATTTGTAAGTCTATTTGCCCCCAAGGCTTAGCTCAAGTGGCAAAATGTGGAAGATTTGTGGTTTAGGTCGCAGGTTCAAGCCCCCCACCGCCCAAAGAGACTTTCAAGTGGAGAAGAGTAGAGGGGTGCGACCCATGATCCACTGAGTTTAGAAGGCTGTGATTGGTCCAAAGGGTGGGTCACAAACGGATTTCTCGGTTATCAATAAATAAATAATTTTTTTTTGCAAGTCTATTACAACTTAGATGTTTTCCGTGTTAGTCTATGATTTCCATGTCAAGTATGATGAGAGTTGGATATTTAATTGTCTGTTAGTCGACTGGAAAGTGTTTTGCCAGTTGACCCGATTGTTCTGCTTCTTATCACTTTTTTCTTTATGAATTTTCTCTACAAAATGCATGTCTTGCAAACATTATCACCTGCAGAAGAGGTTTTAGAACTCTTTCTCTGCGATGTTAATTACACATTTCACCATTGTAGAGAGTTCTCTTTTGGTGTCACCATTTACTCAGTTTGTGTTGTTCAACAGGTTTGTGCGGCATTTGTTCAACTAATTGAAGTTCGTCCTGCCGTTTTGGAGGTGCATCTCTTTCTATTCTAAATTGTCTCTATTCTCTTTCTCATATCTCTTTTCCGCTCAGACTTGCTTTTAGGTATGGACAATTGTTCCAGATTTCTAGAAGTTAAGAAATTTTAAATAATGTATAATAAACATTATGAAGAAATAGTTTTTTACCCACATTTTTTTTGGAGAATGGGAAATAAGTTCTTAACTGTATAATGATTTGCAGTTTTTGATTGCTTCTTGTCTTATTCTTGTCTTCTCTTTGTCCTTTAAATAAGTAATGATGTCAATGAACTGCACCAAGAAGGTCTAGTTATGTCTTATTGGGTTTCGGGGTCTGGTTGCAAAATGCAGCATCACTTGTATGCTGTCAGTCAATCAAACAATCAACTATGCATCATTTTCAAAATAGTTAGTGTTGTCGATTTGAATCCTATATATTAGGACACTGTATGGAAGTTAAATTCACTGTGGAAGTATTACTTATATATGATCTGCAATAATATTTAGGAAAAAAACTGAACAGTTAATCAGCCTTTTGTGGTCTTTCCTTGAGAGTAACATGGAACATCACACTCCTCTTTTTTTTTAATTACATGTTCTTGATCAACTTTTGATGCTTTGACACAGCCACACTTGAGGAATGTTTTGGAATATATATTGCAAGTCAACAAGGATCCAGATGAAGAAGTGGCGCTCGAAGCTTGTGAATTTTGGTAACTCCCCTTGATGCTTCATTTAAGATATCCATATTTCTCTCTGGCATTATATCATGTCAAGCGGGGAAAGAAGAGGATTTGTTTGGATTGTTTAGTAATTTTTGCTTTGAGAACAAATTATCTTTCAAAATTGTGCAATAGATTTCATTTCTCTTGTTGGTAACAATCAATGATAGAACCATAGAGATGGTCCTTTAGTTAACATGATCTGGGAAGCTTTGGTGACATGTTTATGTACTTATGTTGACTGTAAGATTTTACAGCCTTTGGGTAATTGGATACGGTGTCTCACTTTTTAAAGCATGCCTACGTTTCATTTGCTTGAATGGAGCAGAACTCAATATTCAAGTTTATATGTTCCAGAGCTATGCAAAATATTAGAGCCCGCATGAGCCCCATGCATTTTCAACGTGATGTATTTTGAATATAGCATATTGTTAGAAAAATGTTAGCTAGAGTGGGGAGTAGGCAAATAAGTTGTACTAGACTATTGTTGTATAATCTCTATGTAATCTTGAAAGATATTTGTGAAGCGTGGCACTTAGTGTAATTGAGCCCAAAATGACTAATAGGAAATACTTATTTAGGAGGGAAGGACCAAACAAATTGTTTTAGATATCGGCGAAGGGCCAAACATACCCCTGTACTATAGTTTAAATATACCCCTAATTATACTTTTGGGCTAAATATACCCCTTCTGTTATACTTTGGGGCTAAATATACCCTTATGACTATGTTACCTTTCTCAAAAATATACCGTTATGACTAACAGAGAACACATGGACGGCTAAGATTAAAAGAACTATTTAATTTAAAATAAATCAAATTCGGATGTAATCCGCGATCCGCCCGCCCCAATAATTTAACCCGACCTAATCTATAACATTGACCCACCCAATTTATCTTTAAAACAGTGAAAGCTAATGTCCGATTGAGTCCGGCAATCAAAGAGGGTCTGCAAACTGGAACCTCTTTATGCATGTCGAAATTCTGTATTTTCATCCTCCTACAGATGTAGGAGAGGAAGACCAGATTCAATGGTTGTATATTATAAGAGAGAAATTAAACACAAAAATCATCAAATATAGTAATTGGGATTCAAACATTCAATTCATACCGATGTAATCAATGATGAGCATGCCATTAGAACAACACTCAGTTGCATTCTGGTAAAAATTCATTCCAAAAAGAAGCTTTCTACACCAATAATGAGTTCTACAATAGCTCTCTCTCAGGCAGTTCCCGGTATTGGAAAATGGGTCACCAAACTGATAAATTCTATCAATTCTGCAATCTATCAATCGTGGATCTTGAAACTTCAATATCTGTTGAGACTTGAGCATCACAAATTTGCACCATTAAAATGAGCAAAGAAAGAATCAATCTTATTGTTAGTGCCATGCCCCAATTTTAATTTGCCAAAGAAGACTATTCAGCTCTTTAGATAGTAGTCTAATTATATGAACATAAGATTAATGGACAAAATTTTATCCTACAAACACGTATGAGGCGTGCAGTCAATTTTCTAAATTCAATTGTCTTTATGACCAAATCACAGGTACTCAATCGGATATTAGCTTTCTTTGTTTTAAAGATAAATTGGGTCAATGTTATAGATTAAATTGGGTTAAATTATTGGGGCGGGGCGGGGCGGGTTATATCCGAATTTGATTTATTTTAAATTAAATAGTTTTTTAATCTTAATCGTCCATGTGTCCTCCGGTAGTAATAAGGGTATATTTAGCCCCAAAGTATAACAGAAGGGGTATATAACTAGGGTATATTTAAACTATTTCCGATAGTACATGGGTCTATTTGGCCCTTTGCCGTATAGATATAGTGGTAGAGGGATAATGAGTTCAAAAATACTGTCTGTTTGAAGTTTGATCTGATGGCGTTGCTAACCTATTCAGTTACCTTGTAATATGGAAGTGTAGCATAGAAATAATGTTAGGGATGACCATTTTGCCTTCTAAGAAAAGCAATAGTGTGGTAGAGCCTAAAAAGGAGTTCCCACCTAAGGGATTTTATTTTTCATTATGTGAATAAAGTGGAAAATGTTATGTCACCTAAGAATCTCACCTATTAGAACAAACGGGTTGGATTTTCTTGAGGTTGTCTAGTTCTACCTGTTATATCTTCCTCATTTTCGTAGTTGGGTTCATGAATGAATTATGCTCTTAGGTGCTTGCAGTCTTTTGCTTTTACCTATTTATTTTGCTTGAAAAACTCTCAATTTCTGGTTGAGAATTTGTTGATTTTGTTGAAGTGTTACTATTTCATCTGAAATGTTAAACTGGTAGAAAGATCACACTTTTATTTTCTTAATTATGTCATAAACACGATCTCTCACCTGCGGGCTTGAAATTTTTTATGGGCCAAACACGTGAATTATTTTTGATGACGAGTGGTGGTAAGACTCGAACAGATGACCACTGCTTGCTTTGATATCATGTGAAAAAATGGATCTTGAGCCTAAATCAACCTCAAATGAGGGTAGGATTGCCAAGACCATATAAGGAGATCATAACTCATTCCCGCAGCCAATGTGGGACTTGACACTCCGGCACGCCCAAGATTAGACTACTGGAGCATGGCCAACATAATACAGGGGGCTAACATTGAGAAGCACAACGACAAAAGCCATGTGATACTAATGCTTGACCATCTCATCTAAAAGCTTAAGTTGTTAGGGGAAATAGATTTTTTTTTTTTTAATTATGTCTTGAACAGATTGTGTATTATTTGGGAATCTTCTATCATGAATTTATTTCGCTTGTCAAATATGATTTGATGTGGGCATCATTGACAGGTCCGCATACTGTGATGCTCAGTTGCCACCTGAGAACTTGAGAGAATTCTTGCCACGATTGATTCCGGTATGCTTTATTCACAGGTTTTTGTCTGTTTGTTTCCAAAACCATATGGATATATGGGTCTTTTGTGAGAGCATATTCTTTTGCATGAGTGTAATATTTCCTGCACCACTTTTTAGGTTTTGCTGTCTAACATGGTTTATGCCGATGACGATGAGTCTCTTTTGGAGGCTGAGGTTTGGTGTCTGATTCATATTTAGATTTCAAATAAGTACGAAGTATTATGTTGTGATTCGTTTTTGCTTTGCCAAACATTATTATGTTATTGCAGGAGGATGGATCTCTGCCAGATCGTGATCAGGTTTGGTTGCCTTTTCTTTTCTTTTTTTTTTGCTGAAAAAGTGATGTTTACTCTTTTGGAAACTCGGAAATAATTACTGGAAATCATTGTGGACAGGACATAAAACCTCGATTTCATTCTTCACGTTTTCATGGTTCCGAGGATGGTGAAGATGATGTATGTGGTTTACTTGTAACCAATGAATTTCTTATGTAATGCTCACTTTTGAATGGCCTTTAACACCACTGTTATGCTTTCTTTTCTGATTATAGGATGAAGACATCGTAAATGTGTGGAATTTACGCAAGTGTAGTGCAGCTGCTCTGGACATTCTCTCTAATGTGTTTGGTGATGATATTCTACCCACATTGATGCCTGTAGTTCAGGTGATTAATTATGTTTAATATGAACGTAGCTATCCTTTCCCTTTCATTTCTATCTGTGTGCGTAAAGAAAGGAAATTCTTCACTCAGGTGCGCGCATCCTGATGTTGATTTGTAGTAATTCCTTGAAATTGGTCAAATTTTGGATTTTATAGGCTCTTTGAAATCTATTAGCCTTTTTGTTTTTTTTCTCTTGTTGGAAACCAATTTTTGGAGGTCTCTAGCATATCCTTAATGCTGATGAATACAACATTATCTTTATCAAAAAAAAAAAAAAATTGGTCAAAATTATAGATTTTATGTGTCAATATTCTATAGATAAATGATGTTTGTGAAAACAGTATAGTTCAATTTTTCTTGGGATCCTAGATACGTGGAATAAGGTGTCCTTGGTCTCCTTATATATGGTCTTGGGAAATTCTCCCCTCATGAGCTAGCTAGCCTTTGGGGTTGAGTTAGTCTCAAGGTTATTTCCTAAACATTCAAAACAAAGGGAAGAAAATATTGTCATTTATAATGTATCTGTTCTCATCATATTCGTTGTTGCTAGCCATGACAATGGCAGAACTCTTCCTTCTAAGCCGTAATTTTCTTAAGAGGATCAATATTGCATGAATCTGAAGAAGTAAAGTTTTATCATCTTGGAAGAAACTCTGATCATACTAGTGATGAATAAAGGAAACAATGAATTGAAGTTATTGCCCTTTGACCTTTTGTGCTAGTAGTTCGCTGTAAATGTACCTGATATGCAGCAACTTTCTTGTATCTGAACAGGCTAAATTGTCATGTTCGAATGATGAAGCCTGGAAGGAAAGGGAAGCAGCTGTGCTAGTTCTGGGTGCTATCGCCGAGGGCTGCATAAATGGACTTTTCCCTCATTTACCAGAGGTAAACCTATTATTGACAAGCTTCCTGTAGATGAATTTCATATTAATGTAAGAGTTGGTGCATAATAAAATGTGTGAAATGTTCTGTAATAGATTTTGTCTGAGATATGCACATATTGAAGAAACTTAATTTCTATTGTATCCTTTAATGCTTTTCATTCTTTTTCTTTTTCCCATTCAGATCATTAGCTTTCTCATCCCACTTTTAGATGACAAGTTTCCTCTAATACGAAGCATTTCCTGTTGGACGCTGTCCCGCTTCAGCAAATATATTGTTCAGGTTGGTAATTAGTGCTCCTTCTCTAGATCAAAGCTACACTATCATAGTTGTGATTGTATTGGCCATCATTTTGTATAGAGTCTAGCAATCCTACACCAATCTTTCTTGGGTCAAATTCTTCTCGACAATCCTACAGTATGTTCTGGTTTCAGGGTCTATTGCTGTTCTCCTGAAGTAGATGCAGTTGTAGCAATGTTTTGATAGTTCAGTTGTAATAGTGCATGGATATAGCTATATCAACAAGAAAATAGTTTTCATTAAGATGTCTGAATACTAAGTTTATTTTTATTATTTAAATTCATGTTCAATTAAATTTATGTTCAATTAAAGGAAGAAGATAATTTGGTTTTTAGGTATGAATATTAATCATTTAGATTCAGCCCGTTCGTTTCTTTTTTTTTAGAAGCCTCTTAATCGGTCGTAATGAGTTTGAATGAATCAGATCTATAACAAAGTTTTAATACCATTCAGACACTATTAAAATAATAAGTTTTCTTTCGTAAACAAATTCTCTTCTTCCTTTCTTCGAAAGTTTCTTTCTCTCCTTTTCCAACCAAATACCATTTCTTTTGAATAAGCAAGTTTTCATAATCTTTTACAAGTATTTATCTAATATTTTTATATATGCAATACACAATTCGTTTGTTGTCAGAATTGTTTCTTGGGAAAAAAATGTTTGAGAAAGTAAATAAATCATTTTTCAAACCAATTTTTTGGAAGAAGTTATCTCGGGTTTGGATTATAACTTTTATTGATATAATGTTTGATTCCTTTGTTTTAAAAAATAAATAAATCATGCACATTGAGATATTGAAAACTTCAGACTCAGGTCTTAATCTTTATGCACATCTTAACATTGGCCACCATAAATTATGCACATTCATATGTCTGACATCTTAATCTTAATGCACATTCAGATGTCATCTTAATCTTAATGCACGTCTTAATATTCAGACATCTTAATTTTAATGAAAACAAATGAGGCCTTAGATGAACTGGCCAATGTGGTCTTGCATATCTGACTAATATTGATGCCGTGATATTGGATGTTATTCTAGTTGTGTGCTTTCCTAATTATCAAATAATGATCACATATACTAAATGTTATATGTTAGCTTGGGTAAGTTGTGCTGCACTAGTTCCTCTTAAGAAAAAAGTTATCTTGCATTACTTTCTCTTGTCCGACTGTTGATTTCTATTTGCTGTTTGAGTTTTTCTTTTTAACTTTTTTTTTTTAATCTATGGTTCCTCTGTTTGACTGGAAGTAAATGTGTTTTTGGTGATATGCTAGTGTCACTAGATAATTTCTAAGTCTTCCTTCTGTATGTTTGACTTTCTTTTAGGGCACTGATCATCAAGAAGGGCGTGAACAATTCAACAAAATTTTAATGGGTCTTCTACGGAGAGTATTGGATGATAATAAACGAGTGCAAGAAGCTGCTTGTTCAGCCTTTGCTACTCTTGAAGAGGTCGTAGTGCTAAGCTGTTTGTGATATTCAGCTTCTGCTTTATCTGTACCTAACTGATGGTTTACTTTTTGTAGGAAGCTGCGGAAGAGTTAGCCCCATGCTTGGAAATCATTTTGCAACACTTGATGTGTGCTTTCGGAAAATACCAGGTCTGTTTGTCTTCTGAACATTGGTGACACCATATTGTATTTCCGTTTGTTAACAGTGTATGAACTTTTATGTGTTCGTAGAGACGGAACCTTAGAATAGTGTATGATGCCATTGGAACGTTGGCAGATGCAGTTGGAGGGGAACTTAATCAGGTTGGTTTAATCATGTAGCTCAGTCTTTCTGTTTTATTTAACGTGTCAGTACTCCTCTTACTTAATGATTTCAAGTTATATTTAAGAAATTTTGTAGGCTTGTAATATCTAATATATATATTTTTTAAATTCTTTTTGTTGGCTATGACAGCCCAAGTATCTTGAGATTTTAATGCCCCCATTAATTGGAAAGTGGGAGCAACTCCCAAATTCAGACAAGGATCTTTTCCCACTGCTCGAGTGCTTTACGTCAATTGCTCAGGTTGATTTTTATAATCGAAACAAAGTAGATATGTTAATTATGGTTATTAGTATGAATGAACTTTTGCGTGAATATCTTGACTTATTGTTATTTGTGAACCTTTGGTCTGATGTTTCTGCATCTTATAGTTTCTGGACGGCAATAATTGGTGCATTAGTTTGTTATTTGTCTTTTAATCTGTTTTTGTTTTGGGGGGTCAGTTGGATGGTGGAGTTCTGAACTTTTAAGTATAATATGGTGGGTTGGTTGGTGAAGTTCTGAACTTAAAATATAATGGTCATTTACTAGACAATTAGTCCATCCTATGTTGAGGAGCTGCAAACTAATTGAGTAGTGGACCTCTTGCATCTCTGATTTACACCGGCAATTTTAGCTTAAGATATTATAAAGAGCTTTTCTCTATCATTTATTTTGAATGCTTCATATGACTGTAGTATTTTTGTCGATGATGCTGTTGAATGTTATTAAGTCTAGTGATATAAAAGGGAGGGGGGTGAGGTACATGAAGAATCTGTTAGACAAAATTTGGAGGTTTACATGCTATCTATTTATATGGCTAGGTGGATCTTCATCAATCTGGTTACCTTCTCTCCAAACTAAACTTGTTACTCTTTTTATTGTTTGGAGGAGAACCAACCACCCTGTGTAGTCCTGAATCTGGTCCTTACCTTCAAATTCTCGAAGAATACCTTTTGTTTCATTTGTGTAGTACTGTATGTGACCATGCTGAACTTTGTACTTGATAGATATTTATTGCTGAAAAAAAACTACATATGCAATTACTGTCAGAAATAAGCCTCTTAGGACTATATATTGTTGTTAACCATTCTGTTATTTCAGGCTTTGGGTACTGGATTTGCACAATTTGCTCAACCGGTATTTCAGAGGTGCATTACCATCATCCAGTCACAACTAATGGCAAAGGTATAATAGGATACCAAACTGCTTTCTGTCACTAATTTGACCTCCTCCTTTTCATTTTTCTCCTCCTTATGTGTGTTTGCGCATGTACATGTAGAGGCCAATACTTTATTGGAAAGACAACTTTGCACTGTTTTGATTATATGTTCTAAGCATCCTCCCAGGTTTCCTGCATTCACACGATTGCACAGCCCCCCACCCCCACCCCCACCCCAGCGCGTGCATAAAAGCAATCCTTGGAAGTCAAGACTGTAGTTTTGCAACCTTCTTGAGTTTGTGTTTCTGTAGCCTTTTCACTCTGTATCTCTATAATAAATCTATTATGTTTGTATTTTTGAATTTGGGGAAATCATCTTCTTAAGTCTTCTATTTATTTTTAAAATAGTATGTTACAGTTGTAACTTTTTCGAATCTGGGGTGTCGGCTTTCAACTCTTAATGTAGTTCATATTTGCATTTTATGGCGACAGTACTGGGAAATCCTCTTCTAAGTCTTAATAGGCAGTATGTTCATTTATAATTTTAACCCCGTCTTCTAATATGCTCTCTTCTCTGTCCACTTTTACTGAGTCTGGTTGCAGGTTGATCCTGTTAAAGCTGGATTCCAATATGACCGAGAATTCATTGTTTGTTGCTTGGACCTGCTGTCTGGACTTGCTGAAGGTCTTGGCAGTGGTGTTGAGAGTTTGGTAATTCCTTTTCCTCCAAAAATGATGCATGCATTGAGTTTCAAGTTGCTTATATCTTTTTCAAGTTGAGTTTCAAGTTTCAGTATGGTGATATCAAGATGCATGGCAAATTTTAACCTATGCTTCTATATGGAATTATTTTCTGTAGGTTTCGCAAAGTAATTTAAGGGATTTGTTGCTTCAATGTTGCTTGGATGATGCACCTGATGTGCGGCAGAGTGCTTTTGCTTTACTTGGTGATCTTGCGAGGGTAAGTTTATATGTAACCTTCGAACTAAACCCACTTCATAGGCGTCAGGCTGTGTGTGAGTTTCATTAATACTGGTCCTAAATTCCTAATAGGGTCAGCATTGTGATATCTGTTGGGAAAACGGAATGGCTTGGGAATGCAGTGTTTCTTTTCATTGCTAACATACTTTTGCCTGTTTGCATTTAGGTTTGTCCCGTTCATCTGCGACCTCGGTTGGTTGAATTTCTTGATGCTGCTACTAAGCAACTGGTATGGTAAACTGTTCTCTTTTTTGATGTGTTCCAGCTCTTTGATTCCCTGTCATTTACTCGAGAGATGCTCTTACAGCAAAACACTTCCAAGCTGAAGGAAACCATCTCTGTGGCCAACAATGCATGTTGGGCAATTGGAGAATTAGCAATCAAGGTAAGTTTGACAGATTTGTTGCTTTACAAGATCATTTGATCAGGATTAGCTGAAGTAATTGAATGTAAGCAGAATGTAGTTCTGGATGAAAAACATCTACTATTTATCAAAATAAAGAGAAACTTAAGGAAGCAAAAACACAAGGAAAACCTTTTTGTGTTCTGTAATCCAATTTCATATCTGATTATTGTCATTTTTCCTGTTTGCAGAAGTGGTCCTAGTGTCAGAGAAGCATCTGTTCTCTCGTGGTCTTGTGACTAAAATCACGTGGGTAGATAATTCAATTGAAAAGATAGTCTTTTTAATCAAGTAACATTAACTTTTATTAAAAATAGGAATAAACCAGTATACAAGAAATATATAGAAAAAAACAGAAAGCCTATACTAAAATGTTTTTATCTAGAAGAAATCTCTGGTCATTTAAAACTTGAATCATTCCTAATTTTTATATCCTGTGAAGCAAAGCATATGAATAATAACATTCAAGCAGTAAGGGTATTATGAATCATCTTTGTTATTTATACATATAAGGTTTGGAAAACCATACCATCACATAGGCATATTGATTACTCCATAAGGTATAACAAGAACACACAGTTCTACAGGGAAGGATCAACTTAACATACTTGAATTATTGAGAGATTAAATAACATAATTCCCATAAATAGAGTCATAAAAGACATGAAATGGAAGGATGTCAAGATAAGAGGAACATGACACTTTAGGAATAAGGGATTTTGAATTCAACAGTTTGCCTCTTACATACCTCAATTCCATACTTTAAGTGCACAACAATATTCAATCACCATTGCAACTTTAATCTACAACTATATATGCCAAGTATGACTAGCATTAGTAAGAACACTCATGTTTAGGCCGTTTAGACATTTCATCCAACACGTAGTGAGCTGTTACAACCTCCATTAATGGTGTTTCTTGATCCCAAAACTCTTCTCCTTTCCAACAAAAGACACTACAATCATATATAGATCTAAAACAACTTCACCATCAAGGATTCCAACTTTTAACATACTCCATATCTTGTTTCAATGGTCTCAAGACATTGAGTTTATTGAGTGGAACTCAGGGGATGGGTCCTTCCCAGATGCATATTTCTATCATTATTTGGAAAACAGACTTTCCCTTATAGTAAGGAACATATAAACCAACAGGCTAAAGGATATTTTTTTTTTGAAAACCGAGAAATCAGTCTGTGACCCGCCCTTTGGACCAATCACAACCTTCTAAACTGGCCCGCCCCTATACCCTTCTCCACTTAAATGACGGGCTTCGCTTTGCATGGTGTGGGGCTTGAACCTGCGACTCACAAATCCTCACCTTTTGCCACTCAAGCTAGGCCTTGGGGGCCAGGCTAGAGGATTTTTTTGTGGCAGACTGAGCGACAATTAATACAATACCGATCTGGCATTGATATTATATTGAAATTTTGACACCAATTGTGAAAATTCCTGTGTAAGCCATTGGATAAGTGCTAGTTATACTAAAACTCAAAATCAAGTTCACGTAGGCCAGTTTATCAAACACACAGGGTGGTGCATTCCTTAAAAAAATTAACGTTGGTGGAGGTGTAGCATGCAACTTTAGACATCCAACACAAACAAAATCCTCAAGAACATACATAGGTGACACATCTTTTCAGCACAATCTTTATCCCATGTGAATGGGGTTACTAAACAAGCAATTTCTCATAGAATAATTTCCCCAAAAATATATCAATCAACCCCTTTCACAACACAGATTGAAAAATCACTGTACTCAAGTAATTTATTGACATGAAACATAAAACAATGATACTGATACTCATACTAGTGTAATGCAAATCCACGTAAACAGGGTCTTGTTGAATTTGGCATCTGCTGCCTACTGGTTATTATCTGAAATTGATTCTTAGCATTGATAATGACGTGGAGCTGCAAAATATATATTTGTGATTGCACTGAACTTTTTCCTTAATATTTAAGGTGCAAGTTCTCTTCTTTCAACTGTTTTTGTGCTCCTTGTATCGTGCCAACTTGATTCCCAATAGATAATATGCATTTTAATTTGTCTTGTTTTATGGACTACAAATGTGATGTTGAACTTTATAATTTCAGGTCCAAAAAGAGATATCTCCAGTAGTCCTGACTGTAGTCTCATGCTTAGTACCAATCCTTCAACATGCTGAGGTAATTATCTGTTTCCTATCTAAGATTGAAATATTTTGTGATTGGTTGGTTGATCCCGTTTGTTTGTATATGCATAAAATGCATGTATGTTGTGCTTAAATGTATTGTGTTTTGTTCTTCTCATTTTATACTTGGTTCTAAGAAGGGTCTGAACAAGTCACTGATAGAGAATAGCGCAATCACCCTCGGAAGACTTGCATGGGTTTGTCCGGAGCTTGTGTCACCACATATGGAGCATTTTCTGCAAACATGGTGTTTTGCTCTCTCTATGTAAGTCAACTCCAACTGCAACTGTTCCATTCACGGTGACTAGAAGTCCTACATGCTCATGCATTGAAAACTTTAGAACTATAGGCTTTTTTTGCATGAAACAGAGAGTAATGTGGTCATGCTGACCAAATTTGACTGAAGAGTGTTATTTTGGCTAACTCTTTTCCATGTATTTGATGGCGAGACTTGAAATACCTCCATCTTAACATTGTCAATCTGAAGTTGGCTTGCTAATTCCTGAGACGCATGCTTTAGCAAATTTTTTGTTAACTTTGCTGAACTCCCAAGTAATACTCCCTTCAGTCCCTTTTATGCGTCATCTTTGTGAAAATTATTGTCCAAAATTTGTCACTTTAGAAAATCAAGAAAGCATTTATAATATTCTTTCCAACTCCACCCTTACTATTCCAAGAAGGGTCATATAATCATCAATTACCCAATTAAGAAAAAGATGGGAATAATTAAGTCAAATTACAGCATAAAACATATGATTAATGCTTATCTTTCTTAATGGGTGTGTCAAAGCCTTAATTGACAACCAGAAGGAGTATTATACCTTATAAAAAAACCAGTGGGAATATTATTTTAATGATTGATAATACCACATGGTAAGAACTAATAACGTTTTCTTTGAAGCCGTGGTATGTTTTTTTGTTTTTTTATCCTGTAATGCAAAAGGATGTGCATGTTGGAGGTCTTAGTGCAGATAGTTGAATGTATTAGCTTTAATTGTTACTTTTTTTTCAAGAGCATCAAGTTTTGAGAGGAAAAAAACATAGATAAAAGGTGATAGTATCTTTGGCACCCATTCTTCGTTGCTGCATAACTAATACATTAATTTGTCGAGCTTGTTTGATAAGAAAAAAACTTCCTTTCACAATGTGAAGCTGTGATCTTCTCTTCTCCTTCCATAGAACTAATGTGTCAGAACCCACCCATTCCTGACTCTCCTCTTGCATCAATATTGATCAGCATATTACAATGCACAAAATGCCTCATTGATGAGCCAATTTGTTCTCACTTTGTGACAGGATACGTGATGATATTGAGAAGGAAGACGCCTTTCGTGGTTTATGCGCAATGGTAGTTTCGTCTTCTGATATTGCCTCTTCGGTTCAGATCACAAAGAACTGAATACTGCTAAATTATTGTAAATTACCTATTATTGAAAGCTTTAATTTGCTGTCCTTTTGTTGGACCACTTATGGATGATGGCATCCTGGAAGCTGAATTAACTTAGGACAGTACACATGATCTTATATCAACTGTTGAAGAAGTCCCACAATGGTCAATTATGGGATGGGTGGTCTGTTTATATGGCTTGGACAATCTCTCATTTTGAGCTAGCTTTTGGGGTTGAGTTAGTCTCGAGATCCATTTCTTTACACGATATCAGTGTAGGACGATCCCAATTCTCATTCACGATGTTCGACCCCCATATTAAAATTGCCCACACTTCAAATATCCAGCTATGGGGTGACCTGAGGTGTTGAAGAATTCCCACATCAGTCAATTATGGGATGGGTGTTCTCTTCATATGACTTGGGCAATCGTCACCTCTTGAGCTAGCTTTTGGGGTTGAGTGAGGCCGAAGATCCATTTCTTTACACTAACCTAGATTTTGTACTTGAAGTACTACACTTCATTCTAAAAATGCAAGAAGTTCTCATAAATTGGAAACAAGTAATTGTTCTTTTCTAAAACCTGTTAAAAGTTGTTATGTAACTGCATGTGTGTCTTGGTTTCAAATTTATTCAGGTAAAGGCAAATCCATCAGGCGCATTAAATTCACTCGTCTTTATGTGCAAAGCCATTGCGAGTTGGCATGTAAGCTTTCTGTTTCCAGTTTCTGCATTTTCAACTGTGGAAGAGAAACTCCGATATTTGTTTTCTCTGTTATCCTCATGTTGTGATCCTTCTCAGGAGATAAGAAGTGAAGATCTACGCAATGAAATCTGCTTGGTTTTGCAGGGATATAAGCAAGTAAGCATTGCCCGATACTGTAATTATTTCTTTTTCATCTGCTCTAGACGGGTATCTTTTCATGTCTTATTACATTTTTACTCAAGAATTTGTGAATTGGTCTTCCTTTGTAGCACAGATTAATTCTTCTTTCTTTTTGTCTAAATAAGGAAAACAATTATGGAGAGTAATTCTTCTACACATTTTTTTTGTTTCTTTTCCTTCCTCCTTTTTACATTTTAAGTTTCTTCCTCCCAAAAGTTCTGGACATCTTTAGAGTTTGATAGTTTCATCTGGAGATGAACCAGGTGAAGAAATGGCAACTAAGGAAGACCAATCTCATTTTTCTCACTAACTCTCAGTGGTATAATATTTAGGGTATAAAGATGTACAATGTATTATTCTGAGCTTGGTCGTTACCAGTTTTAAAAAATGTATTATTCTGAGCTTGGTCGTTACCAGTTTAAAAAAATGTATTATTTCTGAGCTTGGAGATATTTTGTCAGATGCTCAAGGATGGTGCTTGGGAACAGTTCATGTCAGCTTTGGAGCCCTCAGTGAAGGACAAGTTGTCGATGTATCAAGTTTAATTATTTGTTGGCAGAGTGGATCTCCCAAGTTTCAATGCATGTTCGGCTGTATGACACTCACATCTATGGATCTATTGGCTTTGTGTTGGTGTCACTCTTAACATTGTCAGATTGTTATTGTTGCCATGCATGTTGAGCAAACAGTCTTGGGTACAATTTCATCCAGGCAACATTCTCATTGAAGATTGAAGCTATTTTTATTCTTTCAAAGCTTCAGGGCTGCTGGTTTTGGGCACAACAGTTAGCTGGAAAATTGGAGAAGCTGAGGTTTGACAAATTTAATGTACAGGTGTGCGATGCAACAATTATATTTGTTTTTGTCGGTGTCTGTCCTGAAGGGGCGATCCTAAATCTTAAGATAATTGGGTGTGAGAATTTTATATTGGGTTAAAGAGCAACTTTTCCTGATTTTATCTTTTCCATTATAAGGTCCCATTGGTTGATTTTAGACTACGATATCATAGCTAGATGTCTCAGAATTTGTTGATCCACCTCCTCATCTGGAGGATCGAAAGTGATGGTCTTTTGGGAGGTCGAATGAGGTAGTATGATCTCGATGGTGGGCGAGAGAAATAATTGTTGTCTGTACTTTGTGGTTATTGGTAGAGGGGTTTAAAATTTATGTATCATTTTAAAGAAAATATTATGTCATTTTATCCTGCTCTATTTTTTTAGTTCCCGTCTATAGGAAGATGAAAAAATATTTGATAGTTATAACTAGAAATGAAATGCGAAATTCAAAGATGCTGTATTGAAAATTCTGTGTGAATTTTTTATTGAATTTTGTTTGAGAACTGCTTCTTTGAAATATGAAGTATCACCCCTTTATTGAAATGTGTTGCATCGTGTATATCGTTGTCTCCATATGGGAAAACGTTTTTAGCCATAGACAGTTTGTGATCACATCGATTGAAACTGACATTGGATTGAAGATATTTCCTAGGATATTCAATTGTGGCAAGTCAGAGGACATGATGCTGTGGTGAGAACTCACTGTCAAGGCCTCTTTTGTAGTATCTATTGACTATGAAATGCATTTACAGTATGTTCTCTTATTACATTGCTGCATTTTCAATTTTTTCCCAAATTTCTTTTCTTCTCATCTCTTCTATGCGTTCACCGGCTTCTTGGATTTCAAGCTGTAGGAGGCACTTGGAATAGAGAAATGGTGCTAGAGCTTCCAGCATTCCCTTCACATTCTGCGTCAATTGTCGAACACTTTTGCTCCAATGTCCTTGCAAGTTCTTCTCCATCCCTTCCACTAGAACTGGAAAGACTTCTTCCATTGCTTGTGATGCCATCTTCCAGAATTGCTCATTGTTCCACACATACAATGCGCGTTCAGCAACTAAAATCAGAACCATTAGTTTACTCCAACATCATCTCTTACATAATTGAAATCCAAGAAGTGTAGGTTTGGTATGACGGAAAATGTCTTTCACAAAATGGGGGTAACATGCCTTCTCTCATATAGATGTTATATATCAATTCTTAGTACTGAAAATCATCATAGAAACCCATGTGCAAATATTATTAATAAACATTTGTAATTTGAAGATGAACAATTTCTAATGGTTAATCTTGAATAGTAAACCAAAGTCCAAAGAAAAGTAATTTACCAGCGAGTTCCAACTGTTTAAACACTTGGTAATTTTGGTGCACAAAGGCAGGGCAAGTTCCTTGTACAATTGTGGATCAACAGTCTCCACAAGTTCTTCCAATTCACCAATAAACAGAACTTCCTTCTGGCAATTTGTAATTGGCCAGTACTTCAATATGCCTCTTATAACAACCTCACCAAGCTCAGGCTCTTTTTGCACAAACTGAGATACACAATAAGCCAACTGCCTATGATAAACTTGCATCCCTTTTGGTTTATGCAAAGGGACAAGAACTCTATTCAAGAAAAACTTGTGTTCTTCTTTCAAAGGGACACTAAATCCATTTATAATTGTGCCCCATATTTCAAGAAGCTCTCCGATTCCAGGGTGCCTTTGATCAGTCTCAAAAACATAGTGCAAGAATACATCATGCATAGTCTTTCTCATGAATGGTCTGTAGAATGTTAACTTTGAATAGATTCTGTGGAACACATTCTTCAAGTTGTCGCGTTCTCTTTGATCTTCAGATTGGAACAACGTGAGGAGACTAAGGAGGAAAGCATGGTCTATGTAGATACGAAGCGATTCAACACTTGTTCTACTGACAATCCTGAGGAAAATGTCGTAAACGATTTGCAAATGTGGCCAGGAGGGTGTTGGATTGCTGATAAGATCATCGTCATCCGGTAATACTGAGACGGCAGAATGAATTGGTGGACGGAGTGGCCTAAAAAGATTAGATGACAACATTATGAAAAGGGGTGAAAGTAGTTGATCATCAAGTGGTTTTATGAGAGTCTTGATGATGGAAAGGAGTTGGATGAGTTTTAGCCTCTTTAAATCTTGTTGTGAAGGGGATTCTTGTGGATCAGTGAAAGTGTATGTGAAAGAACAGTAAGATATTAGAGAAAGCAATTCCTCTGTCTCAGAATCAGGAAAATTTGTCATGTTCCTTGAATCTAAAAGGAGTTGTTTTAGAGTTGTGTTTGTTTTTCTTGGAGAATTTTTTGGGCTAAATGTTTTCCTTGGAGAGTTTCCATTTAACCCACCCATTGTTCCTTTTGCCACTTAGATGGAAAAGACTCTGAATAATCGATCTCTCTCGATGAGTCGATGTCAATACTTACCTCAAAAGAGTATTTGGAAACAAATGTAGAAGGTTGGAGTGAATGGTTAATGGTTTATTTAAACCAACCATCAGCACTAATTCTTTCTTGGGTAGTGTAAAACAGGAACAAGATATACGATGTTTAAGAGGAAAGACTCTTGGAAATGTCCGATATACAAGATAAGGTGAACTTTGTTCTTAGCTCTATAGGCTTTTTATAGATACTGATGATGTCTCATCACTTAGTCATCAAACTAACTATGCATACAGTTGGATATTATTTTTAAAAATTTATATAATATGTTATCTATCAACAATGCAGTGAGCATTTCGTAGTTTAGGACTAACCATTATGCATCTTGGTGTATACATTGATCTAACCACCTCATCTCCCATTTCTGATATGTAAAATTGATAAGTTTACAATGATAACCGGATTCACACAGTAGAATACAAACCAAAGTAGACTGAATTGTTCACTCTGCCATGGGTTCAAGTTGCACATTCAGCAAAAGTGAAAAAATACAACAAATTCAATGCTTCTAATATGAAGAAAAATACTAGTTCCATTCCATCACTTTAAGCCTCAACAACCTGATGATAATTGGTCTGTAGTTCTACAAGATCAGAGTTAACAGAGAAACTTAACCATTTCTTCTTGTCACAATAAAGTAGACAAGGCTGCATAATAAGGCCAACAAGAATAGCTAAGAAACTGACAATCATGACCTTAAATGAACATAGTGCTATAACAAGAAGAAGAAATAATGTTGGTGGCAGACAAATTAAAATTGAACCAATTGTTCCTACTGGAATTCTATAAGGTCTTGATGCTGCTGGATATTTTATCCTTAACTTGACAAAAGATAGAAATTCCAAAATCATTCCGAAACAGTTCATAAAGTTCTCAGCAGCCACAATTTCTTGAAAACTAAGGCAAGACAGCAGCACAACACCTGATGCAGAAAGCAAAATACTGATGAAAGGGGTTCCATAACGCGATCTCTTTGCGAAAAAATCAGGGAGCATCCCCCGTTCTGCCATTCCCAAAAGCTGATATGAGTCACCACTCATCTCAGCTAAAAACATTCCCATATTTGACACAGCCGAAGCCCCTTGAACCCACAATCTTAACCATACTCCTCCAATGATCTTCGCAATATCCGAGAAATAACCATCACTCCAAAGATCACGATGCAACGGAACAGCTCCTGTGCCAAATAAAAGAGGGAAAAAGTAACCAGAGACAACTAAAGGAAGTGCGTAGAATAAAGCCTTAGGAATTGTTTTGCCAGGATCCTCCACTTCCCCTGCCATAGTACTCACTGAATCCCAATAATTCAAATTCCAAAAAAGTGTATTTAGATACAAACCCCATTGTACATTTTCTAAATCCACAACAAACCATCTTGAAGGCTCCAACTTAGGAAGCGCGATAACTCCCATAATTACAAAAGGAAGGAGAGTAAATATCGCTAAAACTGTAGCAACCCAAGCAACAACAGTTAAACCTCTATAGTTCAAATAGGTAAGTGCAATAACCAAAGCAACCATGGCGATTGTTCTTGGTAGACCATTTGCCAATGCTGGGACAAAAGATTTAATGTAGTCTAAAAATAAAACAGGGTACAAGGCGTTATCAACTACACCACTCATTCATTTCACCCATCCTAATTGAAATCCCCAATACGGACCAAAAGACTTTGAAACCCAAACAACATATCCTCTGTTTTCAGGGAACATAGTGGATAATTATGCAGTTATTAAAGACTCTGGAATGCTCCATATAATAGGAAAAATTAAATAGCCAACAAGTGCTAAAAATGGACCGGCTGCACGGACAGTATCTTAAACTCCAAAAGGACCACCAGAGACACCATAGAATATAAGAAATGTAAGAGGAACAAATGAAACCTTGGTGAAGTTCGCTCCTCTATGTAAACTCGAATATTCTTCTCCATCCATTTGATCAACTCTTTAACGTATCAAATTATGAGTTTTCAAATGATACATTGTTAAATATTTATAGAATATCAGTATTTGAGCAAAACAGCTACAGGATCAGTAGTATAGTTCTTATGTGAATGAAGAAGAAAGAGAAAATTTCTTATTCTTGTCAGAATCGTTAATCTCGATGACAGTAGACGGTTGTTATTAAGTGATAGGACACGTGTCAGTGATCGGGGGAGGGACATTAAATATCCTTGGGCTCCAGATTATTATATCATATGAAGATTCCACACCACATGTTGAAATTTGATGAATTGGTTGATAACATTACACAGTGTGTTCCCTAAAGTGTTACGTGAACGAACTTTTATAATTTCTTTAAGAAAAGAAATGAACTCAGCTGAAAAATAATTTGCGTTGTTCATCAGACGCTAACATTTATAAGGTATATTTTTTGTGGTCAATTTTTGAAAGTATACTGTATGAATAAACAATTAAGTAAAACTTGTGTCTCAAAAGCAACATACTTATAATTTTTGTTCGATTAATTTAGTAGGTTCACTATATTAATATTGAATATAATTGACTAACTTCTTATTAATTTAATTAATTTTTATTTTTTATAAATAATAACAATGCTAATGTTTCATGTCATTTAAGAATAGTAACTAAGAGTAAAAAAGACAATTTTAAATTAATATCATTTTTATGTATATATGTATGATATCTTATTATAATTTGATTTATATTCTTGATTTTATTAAGAGATCGTTTATTATAATCAAAATAAATAACTCAATTCGTTTATCTATTTTCTTAATTAGTTATTCATACCTACAACTTTTATTTTACATGAGGTGTCAGCTGTTTCCCAAAACTTATAGTAGTAAGTTAATTAATGTAAAACTTACATAAATAACTATAATTTCGAAGGTTTGATAATTTGTTCATATTCAAACTATCCAAAAGTATAACATAAGATTCCGCGTTACTGGACAATCGGCCCACTTTAAATGGGCCTTTCAGCCCATTTTTCAATAAATATATTTTTAGAAAAAATAGAATTTGATGTTCAAGGAAGAAAGAGGAGCAAGAGAAGCCAGCGACTTTACGGTGAAAGGTGATAACTGTTTTTTTTTCCTACTCTATCGAAACTTCCGCCGGTGTTATCTTCAATTCGTTATCATTTTGATGTATATATGTTAGTCTTAGAGTTAATGAAAGACTTGATTGATGAACATATGATAGACTGTTAGTTGTTTCAAGAAATGCCTCACTGAATACCAACTCTCTTTTTTTAAAAGTAGAATGTTTCTATTTAAATGTGATGAAGACCACTAATAAAATAATAAGCCAAGATTTTTCTTGATAAAAATGCGTTCTAATTCTTGGAAGCTCACTTAGAGGTATTCTGTTGTATTATATGGATGGAGAACTATTGGTAGGCTTTAGCTGGGCAGACAATGAGTACTGGATTGCCTCTAAGACCCGAATAACATTGAAATTTTCTTTAATTACTGATTCAAAAAAACCGAGTTTGTTTGTTAGAAAATTATGAAATTGAAATTTTAAGTTCAAATACGAATCAATCACAACCCAACTTTGTTTGATTTACAATCCAACTTAAATTTGCATTGTTAGTCAGATTTTGGTTTTATCTTGAAATTTGTGGATGGAAAAACACTCTTAATGGAATTTGTTGCATGCTAGAGTGTATTTGGTATGGAGGGAGTATGTTCTATTTGTCTGTTGCATGTTGAAACCCAACTTATCTATTTTGTGGTATTGTACTAGAACTAATGAACTAATACTCTGTCTAATTGATAAAGGTCAGAGTATGCTGAAACTAGTTTCTGAAATGTTGTGCGCTCGAGGAGGTCAGAAGATGATGAGGTCTTTTCTATGTGCGCAAATCAGTGGCTTTCATACTTCAAAGGTAAAATGCTTTGTGTTGATGCTACTACTTCATGCAGCCTTTCTATTTTCATATGTGCATATATAACTTTGGCTGGAAAGAGCGAAGGTTCTTGCTTCTGTCTTGTTGACTTGAATGGTTTTCCAATAGGACATGGCTATTTACTAAGCTAAACCAGTTGTTACTTCTGAGGTTTTTTGTTTGTTTTATCCAGTGGTGTGTTTATTTATTATTCAAACAAAGACGGTCTTTATGTAAAACAAATGCAGAAGAGTGCTCATTAACTTCCATAAAATGACACTCTGGTAAGACGACTGGTGAATATAATGGTAGCAATGCCACAAATTACACGGGAATCAGTATAATCTTCTTGTTTCCATACAAAGCTTGTTGGAATGAACTCTATCTTATCAGAGTGTCAATTTTCTTATTGAGATAAATGACGAAGTTAGTCAAGAGTTAATTGTTCTCTAGAGAGTTGTTTCTCATTCCATCCCAAGTTTAATTATCTAGTTTTGCCAGTTGCATATAATTAGAGATTAAATAAATTTGAATAGTTTTAGACTTCTAATATTAGAGTCATGTACAGATATGTGTTTGGAAATTGTTGGACCATGTAAAAGTGAAACAGTTGCTGTGAAGATCTCACTTCAAGGAAAAAGTGATATGTTCGAGCAGTATTTAGATCTTCATTAAGACATTTCTAAGTAAATAGCTGTTCTATATAGTGTCTAGTAACTGGGAAGGTACTCTGTGATGATAGAATCATGTAACTGTGAAAAGGTGAAGCTGCAAAAGGTAGGTTCTTGAGAATGTTGACCATTTCTAAATTGTAAAGAATATGTTGCAATGCAGATTATAATCTGCTTGAATAATCATGCCTTGGACATAAAGCATTTTGAAGCAGCCACCATTTTGTTGAATAAACTCTTTATTGTTGATTTGCCTAGTTGAGGAATCAGTTGGTTTTTCCTCTTTTGTGAGGATGCTTATATAGAAAGATACGTGTATTGTGTATATATGTGATTGCTTAGTTGACAAAAACAAGCCAATAAAGAAGAAATTACGCATTTTTAGTGCTAACTGTGTGTGATATTATACAAGGTTGTTGGAAATTGATGTACAGGCAAGATGAGTCGATGAACTTGGGATTTAGAGAAACTAGCTCTATTAAAAAGTGCTGACCTTATGTATCTTTTGTGTGCTGCTGTTACCTTTTCACCTACGCCTTTGTTTAATAGACGAAGCAGACATGTGCTGCAGCTTGAAATAGTGCCCCTTGAATAAGTTTGTTGCTTTGCTTGGCAGCCTGCTTTAGCACCTAGAAGCTTTTTCGGGGTGGAAGATTTCGTTGATGATGACAATAGCCGTCCATACACTTACCAGAAGGGGAAAAAATCTAAGAACCCAAATAAGCATGTTTCTTTCAAGCAACGGACTGTAGCATACATGGAACCGTTCACACTTGATGTTTTCATATCAAAGCGCTTTGTTTCAGCGTCAATCACCCATAGAGTTACATGCAAACAGGTTGCAGTAGCTGGTACAAACTCCAAAGATATCAAGGCAGTGCTCAAATCACGAAGTGATATTCCTGCATGCTTGTCTGTCGGACAGATTTTGTCCGACAGGGCAAGAGAGGCTGATGTATACACTGCTTCTTATACACCTAGAGATAGGGACAAGTTCGAAGGGAAAATTAGAGCAGTTGTTCAGTCCCTCATTGATAATGGTATTGACATCAAAGTTTATCTTGACTGAAAAAAGGTACTATCTCTACCCATTATTGTATCCAAATATATTAAACCACCTTAAAGTAATGAACCCTTATTGCAGTCTACTTGGTGTTTCTTTTAGTCTGAGATTGTCATAAGTCCCTCTTTGTGGAGAAGGCTGGCTTACTCACTTTTTTGTTTTTTCTGAGTGATTGGTCCAGTCTATGCCATCTTTTCTAGAGAAGACCAAGTAGTGTGAATCCTTGACCTGGGTTGGATTTATGTATGCCTAACATGGAGCTGAGGAAACCTATAATACAGGCTATGGATACCCCAATCTTGCTGTGTATACTCATTGTACGTTTACATCTTTTATTGTGCTGTCATCTTAAGAAGCTCCGAGGACCAACACAGCTCCGGAGCAACATCAGGGGCTTACTTGTGCACCCCCCATATACAATTGTACGTATGGCTTGTTCTACGACTGTTGAATTCGATTTGGAGGGATGAAGTGACATTTGTGTTTCTTTAATTGACAAAACGTCACCTAGAGTTATAAATATCATGTGAGGAAGAATGTAAATTTAATCAGGAAGGATGGACTTTACAATCTATAGCACTTGACTCAAGCTTATAATGAGAATGAGCTCATATTTTCAGATCTTCCTTTGGTAAGTGTTTCATATCCCCAATATGATTTGGATACCCAAACAATATTTAGTGGAACAAGAAAATCGAGATTGCCCCTCAAAGAGGTTACTCTTGTAAAACTTTTCTTACCTGAGACAAAATATAAAGATCAGCCATTTCTAGACTTGACCCATTTATATATATGGACTACGCCTCGATGGTTCCATCAGTGGCTCAAAATAATAATAATAATAATAAATAAAATAGAGGTACCACAGTAACAACAAATTCAAAAAACAAACTTAACTATTTGGTACTTGATACAAATAGAAAGACCATCAGTGAGTGATGACGATAGTGAATAAATTACAAAATAATCTTGTTTTGGTTTAAAATTTTGTTCAAATATGTTTTTCTTATTTGATTTTGATGGCTTGACTAAATGAGTAGATGAGATCATACTTCTTGATAGAGTATAACTCATAGAGAAAGAGTATACGCACTAATATGTTTAATGATTGATAAAAACAAGTGCTTGATATTCATTTTAAAGTTTGATCAATTTTATTTGTATCGAAAATTCATTTATCACTCATAAAGAAATTTTATGGAAGGTTCGAATTCAAAACCATAAGTTAGGAATTTATGATTCAATTTTTGGTTAAAAGGAAATGCATAAAATCAAAATATTGGAATCAATGGGATCTATGAGAATTGAAATAGAATCGCATAAGAGTAAAACATTACTCAAATAGTTGATTCTTTCTGTTATACACCTAATTGAGGTAGAAATAAAATACGTGTATGCTCTATAATTGTGAAACCTCACTTTGTATTGACTTTCATATTATTAGTGTTAAACTTTATTATTTGAGGTAGCTCAAGGATGAGTCTAGTAAAACATTTTGTTTTAGGCCTCCAAAATATTGAGGCCCAAAAAAATTATAAGTGAATTCAAACATTTTAATCTCTTGAGATAATATTAGACATTATATATATATAAAAAATAAAAAAAGAAGAAGTACCATCAACTTTCTATCATAAATATTTACCAACTTTAGATTAAACAACTCAAATATTTATATTAATATATAAAAAAAAATTAATAACATCCATGGGTTAGTAGTAAAAACAAATGACCAACTTTTTACTAATAAGAATGATTTTTTATATATAAATAATAATATTACTAATGTTTTCTTTCATTTAAAACACTAATTAAGAACAACTCATATGTATATAATAATAGAAAAAAGACAATTTTGAATTATATTTTTATGATTTGAACTTCCTTTTTAAAATGATCAAGTAACTTAAATAATTAAATTAATGACAGGACCACACTCAACTCATTTATCTATTTTCTTAATTGGTTATTCACATAACTTTTATAGTAACAAATAGATTAAGTTATTGACTTAAAAAATTATTTCATTTACTTAATTTTTGTCAACCAACAAAAACTGGTGTGTCATAATTGGCCAAATTATTTCATTTACTCCATCCGTCATGACAACAAGCCTTCACTCGCCATCTGTCTTCTTTAAATTTTCCCTTTCACATTGTACGTGGGCCCCACGTCACCTAAAACACTATGGTACCTTCAATCCCTTTACTCGTTCTATACTCGGTTCTTGTTATTTTAAAATATTGCTCTCTCCGTTTTACAAAGAATGATCTAGTTTAATTTGGCACGGAGTTTAAGAGTATAAAGAAAACTTTTAAATCTTATGGATTTAAATTAAAGTTAGGTTAAATATACAAAATTATCCTTTAATCTTGTGGCCTTAAACATGCCACGTGGAAATTGTTACCAAAAAAAGAAAGAGGTCATTATTTTTGAAACATACTAAAAAGGAAATGAAGGGAGTAATAAGTAAAAGGTGTTAAATTTGCCGCTATATCATTTTATTTAAGCTATTTTTATGTGAAATTTACATTCTCAATATTAAGTATAAAATTTTCTTAAGCAAAAAATTGATTACTTGTTATTATGATTTTTTAATAAAAATTTAAATTTAATTTAATTTTAATATTCGATAATTTTTTAAATGATCTTGACTTTTAACAATGAAATTCCATAAAAGTAATAAAAGTCCAAGTTCAAATTTAAAAAAATATTTTGTTTTGAAAATTTAAATACATTGAGTTTATCTTATGAATTGTTTGATTGGTAGAATAGAACAAATAAGAATATTTTAAAATTATTTTATATTTTTTCTTAATATAAAATTTCTGCTTGCTCCTAAATAATAAAAAAGAAATGTTTTGATGATGCCAAGAGCATGAATAAAGAAAAAGTGTTAATAATTTAGAATATTCTAGTTTGGACTTTCATTTAAATTTTTTATATATATATAAAGCAACTCTTCATACCCATAGAAAAATTCTCTCTACACACCAAAATAATAAAAAACAATGGATACACACTCATCTAATTAAAAAGAGATGTAAATATTTTTCCTAATTAGAATTGTGTTTTATATGGAAAACATAATCTGTTGCAAATATGGAAGGTAGTTTAATTAAGTACATGTATGATCCTATACAAAGAGGCATTCTCCAATTCCAGTTTTGTGACGTAGAAATGGAGTCCCTAACCTATACTAGCTTGAAGGATCTCTTGCCTGAGTCACCACCGTCGATTCTGTCTCCCACAAGTGGCCGTAAAGACAGCTGGCGAGAGATTCCGATGAAGGACCCGCTATTACAGCAGGCGGCATGGGCCTATCTTCAGCCCACGGCGGTGGTGGAGGCTGATCAGTGTTTCTCTGAGAAAATGAAGGAAAAGTGCATTGGCTTCTTTGATTGCTTCAGTGATGTCATTTTCGCCATGTTTAGCGCTGTCTTTTCACCGGCCATGAAATCGGAGGAGAATCGGAATGAAGAAGATGCAATTGATGGAGAACAGATTTTGATTTAGCAAAAAAGCGGCATTTTATGTGTGACTGGGCCGGGTGTTAGGTTGCTTAATTCATGTATATACCTTCTTCTCTAAAACTTTGTTTTTTGAAAAAGAGGAAAAAATCATAGCATTACTTTACTTGATTTACAGAGAGATATGATTGTGGCTCAATTGATTTTGATTAGTAAACTTTCCATTTATTGGTGAGGATTCAAATCTTTTCCGTTTATCATTTTCCTTTCTCCAAATTTGAAAATAAAAATAATTTTTATAGTCGTATATATGAAATTGAAATGTGATTAATTGATTGATAAATATTGCATCTCAATATAGAAGTCAAACAAGTTTATGTTTCATCTAATAAAAAGCAGCTTGGTACAGGGAGACTGTTTCAATTGGATTAAACCCCGACTACCTTCTTTCACGATTTTTTTTATCAAATATGTCTGAATTGTTTCTTGTGGTCTTGTACTTTAAAGGTTTTGAAACAGATAAGGTGTTTATTATTTTATGTCATCATGACATTTAAAGGAGAAGAAAAATGAATATATATACTCTATTCGTTAATTATTTGTTGGAAGCCAAGTGTTGTTATTTGGTTTGAAACAGAAAAGTGACAGAAGTAGGTTTCAGTTTTCTTCTTCAGCTGAACAAATTGGTTGTTCGTTACTTTCATATAATAAAATATTTATGTACACACAGATATGGTGACATAATATATGATATTGTTTTTTTTTCTTGATTTCGTGTCTCTTAGCAATTAAGACGTTCCAGTTTGGACATTTCTATATGTTATTAAATAAATTGCAATAGGGGTTTTGGACACACCATGTGTATATTTTTGTTTTTTCAATTCAAAAGAAATGTAGCAATGTTGTTTTTGTTTGATGGATAAGTTAATTTATCATTTTCCGTTGTTGTCAGACGTATAACTAATGTCTGAAAGTATTTGAAATATATATTACGCTCAAATAATTGCTTTGTTATGTATTATTTGAGCTTAGGGTCTTTTGTATATTTTTAACCTTTGAAGACCAGAGCTCAAATACTAACTAACTAGAAACAAATTAAAAACAGTGGTGATTTGTCATATACATTTTGTATGAATCAATCTAGAGTCTTATCAGCCAGAATAAATGCAAATTAATAAATATTCCTTTAATCTGCAAAATGTTGGTTCTCCTCAACCAGGCTGGCTTATAAATTGTAACCAAAGAATAGAAATGGATTGAGAAAATGGCCAGGCTGGGAGCTGGAACCCAGCTAATTTAGCCAGTTATTATACTTTATCTATTAAAATGACTTATGTTTGTCTATCACATAATTCAAATTCAACCATATTTTTGCACATGTATCCTTGTCACTAATATTTGTATTTTCTTTCACATAAACTCAAATCCCATATATTATGTTCCGTCGATTTGGGCCTAAATCATATATATCCTATTATGAAGCAGTGTTTTTTTTGGGGAAAATTATATGAAATAGCAAATTATTTATTTAAATTAAATGTTATAGACATAGTTTATTTTAATTGTAAAATACAGCAAACATCCCCTTTTCTTGCCATCTGATTTGGTATACAATTAGTCATTTTCGTTATACAATTAGTCATTTATACAGTTCGGTATAAATGTGTTTATATGTGTATAAAGTGAGCGAAAATACAAATATAAATACATGTATTTTCGTCATATATACTTATATATATATAAATTTAGATTTTATTATACAAATTACAATGTATATATGAATTTATACTGAACAATTTGTATAAAATGAATGTTTGTAGCAAATTATACAAATCAAAAGCTTCATAGCAAACAAAAAATTTGTTATGGAGCGCAATTATGCAAACTATAGCTATAACATACAAATAGAATTTTTATATTTGCTATACATAAAAGTTGCTTCTTTTTTTTGGAAAAATAAGCAAATTTCCCTTTTTTGGGAAAAATAAGCAAACTAGTCACAATTCCTAACTTAATTAGTAAAAATATCTATACTTTAAAATAATTATTGAAAATGTCAAAATGTCAATATTTTAGAAAGTTATTTATATTCAAATTTTATTTTTCAAAACACTCCAACTTTAAATCAAATTCTACATCCATTACCTATTTACACTTCTTCATATGATTTACTACCATTAAATTTATTTTTCATCTTTCACTTTTCATTTTTTTTTCTCTTTCATCAACTTTTCTGCCCCATCATTCACTTTTCTCTTCTTTTTTTTCTTTCATCAAAATGTCTCATTGTTGAAGAAGAATTAATTATTCAAGTTCGTAACAATTTTTTCAGATCTATCAATTAATCAAGAAATCTCTCAATTGATAAAGGTATTTTTGAATTTATCATTTATTTTGCGAGATTTTATTTTCAAAATTACACATTATGTTGAATTTTTGGATTGTATGTATTGAGGATTTTCCGTCATTTTTTTTAAAATTTATATTTGAATTTGCTAACATACTCATCAAATATTTATGTATTTCAGATTTTTAGTATTTAAAATAATTTTTTTCGATCTTTTTTTATGATTTATTGTTATATTTCAAATTTAGTAGAATCGACATTAGCATTTAGGTATTGAGTTGTTTCGCAAAAGTATTTGGAAGTATTTTGAATGTTCTGTAGTTTGTAGTTAAATTTATTTTTACAAAGTGATAATCTAAATACAAACCTGTATTTTGATTATTTAAAATTGTGAATGAATACGAAATCAAAGATAAACTAGTTGGTATAAACATATAATGAGCAAAATAAAATACAAAACTATTTGACTGATGCAATTAGGATGAATACACATATAATGAATACATGAATAAACTGTATTTTGGCTATTTATAGTTAAAAATGAATACGAAATCAAAATATAAATACAAAACTTTATGTTACACATTAGGACGAATACGAAATCAAACTTAAATACAAACTTTATGGTATACATTAGGATGAATACAAAATCAAATATAAATATAAACTATTTGGTATACAAAGTGATATTGGAAATAAGCAAAATAAAATACATATGTTAGATGGATTAATACGTATACCATAAATATATGAGTATTGTATTTTGAATAATGAAAAATTTCTTAAAAGGAGATATATAAACTTCATAACCTTGACATGATAGTCAAATAATTTCATACAATTTCAGACATTTTTAAAAATAAATTATAATTTCATAACGTCAAAATGATGCCTTAGTAGAATAAACTGCTTCAAACATGATAATGTATGGTAAATAAACGTGTTTAGAAACAAAAAAAATAAGAAAATTGAATATTGAATTTTTAGAACAATGGTGATAGGCGTGTTTTTTAGAACATGGTGAAAGAAGAAGAAAGAGATGGAAGTTGTATTTGAATAAATTGCCAAATAGTTCTTTGCTTTTGAATTTTTTTAATTGATAAGACTTTTAAGCAATTATTTCTTTTTAATATTTTTCTTTCCCCTTAATTTCTCCTTTCTGTTTTTAACAATTGTTTCTTTTTTGACATTTTTACTAAATATTAAAAGTATTGACAATAAGTCCTATTAAATTTCAAAATATTGACATTTTTAAAAATTTCCTTTTTTTTTTATGGGGCCAATTCATTAACCAAAAAAGGTATCGGGAGGATTATCCAAATTTTATCTAATCTAATACCATATATCCATATCGATCATATTAGGTTCAGAATCCAACTCAAACTCTATAAGCGTTACAAAGAGCCCAAAATTCTTTTCCTAGTCCGACGTGGATCATTCTCACCAACAGTTCCATTTAGTAATATAATTTCATTTTGCTAAATATAATGTTTGTCACAAATTGGTTTAGCATCAGTATCAATAACTAATCAAATAGAAATAGTATACACATAATGAAATATTGGTTCTATTTACAAAAATGGATGGAAAGACAACAATAATATATTGATAAAATATCAACACACTTGGATGTATTACTCCTAATTTAACCAGGAATTCCACTCCACCCAATATATGGGTCCGTTCTTATAATGTAAAAGGGCAAATGCATATAGTCCCTGATGGACAGAACAATGCAAAATGACAAGATACAATTATTAGTAATACCAAAATCATTGTATTATCTGAAGACATTATTGTCACCTTTTTTTTTTTTTACATATGAATCTCACACCAACCTTTTTTCTTAATCCCAACACAGTGATAACTTTGGATCTTTACTGGCTAGTACAACAGTATTATATTAGCCAGTTTAGCCATAGATATAGCAAGTACAATTTTCTTTGTAATATATGTTTAATTTAGCCATAGAATTTATTGACATTTTTTGAAAATTTAAACACCAAGTTCCAAAATCTACTAAAAACTTGTTATTGATCCAATTTTATTTTATTTTTTGACAAAAACTTTCTAAATTTGTTCGTAGAATATGAAAAGATTATACTTTAGATAGATACTTACTCCTATTTTTTAATAATAAATCTTCATATATTGAGATATTTCATTTTATCCCGCATAACAAATGAGTTTGAGAGGACAAGAATTTGTCCGCAGAGGCAGCTGTGTGTTTTTTAGGTGTCTGCTTCAGCTATATATATACACATCTGGATATTCTAGAAATTGTGACCAATATGTTTTTCCACTTTGCGCCGGTATTTTTTATTCGCAAAAATAATTTAAGCACCTTACCAAAAAATAGTTTTCTAGTTAATTACCCAATGTTGTCTCTTGAAGTGAAATTGGACTAAACTTTGTGCATATTAAGGAGTTATTGGTTTAATGACTGATTAAAAGAATAAGACTAAAACAGAAGCAAGAATGCAACCAAAAAGTGAATTGCACAATGAATTTGGGAAGGTTACATTATATTTTAATCATTTGACCAATCCGTATATGTGTTGTGTATTAGTATATAGATATCTAATATAAAGTACATACATTTTGTACATATTTTATAAAGTAAATAGAATGATTCAAGCCCACAATCAACCCATATAATTGTATAGTATATGCCTAATTATGAAGATAATGTAATGACTCAAAGTATTAACCAAAAGTCCATTATTTATACAACTTTAATCACACCAAGGACTAGTCACCTTTTCTAAACAAAATAAAATATAAGGCAGGAGATTACCAAGGTCAAAAATCAATATTTTATTGATAAAGTAAAAATTTGAATAGCCGATTGAATTACTAAAAATTTTGACTTATTTGTTATGTAACGTTGCTTAGAAAAATTTTGAAGCTCGTTTATTATCAATGTTATAAAAAGAGAATAGCATCAATAGCAACGTAATTTGAATTATGATGAAACTTTAGAAGAGAAGCCATCGGAAATCTTATATTTTCATCATCCAATATTTCACAATATATTATTCCTTCGGAAATTTGTATTGTTTTAGTAGTGAATGAAATTTATATTAAATTAAGATCAATTAAGGAATCAGAAGAAGGTAACACAAATTAAGAATCTCTTCGTCCTTCGACATGCTAAAAACTAAAGAAAATGAATATCAGGCTAAGCATTCTATTTAGAGCTATCAATATGGGCTAGTCACTCCATTCGGGCTAACTCATACAGACTTTGACATTTTACGGGTCAGGTTGGGCTAGCCCATTTTTGGCGTGGGCCAGAAAATGGTCGGCAAACCCTCAAGTACGTGGGCTACAGGCTTGCCGGGCCAGTCCATTTTTTTATAATTATTAAATTAAATTATAAATTATAATTTCAAAATATTATCATAAATATCGACAAAACAATATAATGTTATTACTTGTTAATCAAATTCACGAATAAAATTATCTAATAATATTTATTAAGTTGTTTTTCAAGTAAAAGTATAAATATACAAATAGAAATATTAACCTAATTATTTTGAGTTTGGACTCTCTTTAATTTTAAATTTTAAAATTATATTATATTTTTTAATTAATTCTTATTGGCCCACGGACCGGTCCTACCTATATTTCTCAAGTCCCTCAAATCAAAAGGCTTATTTTTCAAGCCTGACTAAAAAACTATTTTCTTAAATGATCTCCAGAAATCTTAGCTTAACCCTATCAAATTCTGAGTTAGGTCAGACTGGCCCAACAGGCTTAGCCTATATTAACGGCTCTAATTCTACTTAATGAGAAGGTAAATACAATGATACGTAGCAAATTTAGGTGCAAAGAAATTTAATATCAGGGAAATAAGAAACACAAAAAAAAAAGAGCACCACACAAAAATGTGCAACTCTTTTTTTAGTCAGTAATTGTAGAAACTAAGTCATATGATTTAAGTACCAAAACTGAATATAGATTAAAAATGAATAATCAAAAAAAATCGATGCATCAAACATTCCATGTTAACAAGTCTGAGGTTTAAGTAAAGAATATGACGTAGACAATCTATCATAATGCAAATATTAGTTATTGCACTCAAATCTGAAACCGATTGGTAACAAAGACAATTTATTGTTACTCTAAAATGAAGGATAATTAATGAAGGATTAAAATTCCTCAGGGATGCTTTGAAGCATGGGCATCCAAGAAGAATTGTTTCTCCTCTTAATTTGATTGGCTTTTCTAATTAACTGCCTTTTCCTCATGAAATTCATACGTTGTTCCAAAGAAGATGAAATTTGGCTTGATATATTTTCATTCATATTATTACCATTTCCTAACGCTTCAACCATTTGCTTTAAATCTTCTTTTTTCACCACAATTTTCATCCTCACCACCTCCCCTTCATTTTCTTGACTTGAAAAATCTCTACTTTTATTAACTTTTGCAATTGCATCCAAAATATTGCTCATCATATTATTAGCTTTTTGGGTTCTTGTTCTTGAAATTTTAGATTCTGATGATCTTCTCCTTGGCCACGCGCATCTATCGTCTCCAAATTTCACTTCCATAATTTTGTGATGAATATGATTAAGTTGTGCAACTTATATATAATGTGACGATTTTATAGGAATAAACATAAATACCTATAGAAATATTCAAAAACGCGAAGAAGTAGATACATTCAAAATTGGTTTAATACTAATATGTTATATAATTAAGTACAGCACATTCTGAGATATCCAAATGCATTTGACTTTGGAAATGATCATCTGTCAAACGGGTACAAAGTCCATTACGTGTATAGCCAATATACATTCAAATGTGAATCATAAGATGCTACTCGTTGAAAATAATTCTATTCCAGTTTTGTTTGTCTTATTTCAATTTGACACAGAATGTTTTTGTTTTTCTTTTTTTAAAAAAAGACTTCTAAATTATATAAACTCAAACTAAAGATTTTTTTAATTTTGCATTGATTGAAAAAAGTTGCTTAAAAAAAGAAATAAAGCTAAAGATATGTTGAATTTTTAATTTTTTTTTTAAAAAAAGAAAAGTTATGATATTTGTTGCAAAAAGTAGCTGAAGCGCATCTTGATTTGATAGTTAAATTAAACAAGTGTATATAGAATAAGAACAAAGTATGAATAATTGAATATTCCCTAATTTGACGGTTGTTAACCAATTTTACTATATTTGGTATTCACAATATATAAAATTTAAATTCGTAACTTTTGATTAATGATCCTGCTGCGAATAGCATGTTTGTTTAGTAATATGAATGTCAAAGGGTAAAACAAAATATTTAGTGGGTTGACAATATATTGTTGAACAAAAAGAGAGAGAGTTATGAGAAGAAGTATTATTGATGGGATGGGTTGTTCTCCTAATTAATAATAATGTAAGCCCTCACATGCAAATCCTAATATGGCGGAGCAGCTACCAATTAATCATTACGAACGCGGCTGCCCGCCCTACCTTTTACTTAACTTCAACCGCTACATCTGTTATGTTACAAATACATAATTATAGTTAATACCAAGAATAAATAAATTATGAATTGGGTTCTGATTTTAAACTTAATAAATAAATATTAATACAGTAGACAGGTGAAAATGAACCAAGGGAGTAAAATAGTTTCTTGCGATAGTCAACCTATTCATGTATTTGTAGAAGATATGAACATCATACATTTGGATCGATTATAAATATTTATCAATCACTTCACTTTTGTTTATCATTTTTTGAAAATTAATTTGATTAATTTTTAAAGTTAAATTAAATTATATTATTTTAATCTTTTAAACAAAAAAATTGAATATTCAAAATCTATATGAAAAGTACTATAAATTGCAATGTTTTGCACATCAATATGATAAAAAGATTCATTTTAAAATGTTAGTCAAAGTTTTTATAGTTTGACTCTAAAATAAAAATCATGACAATTAAAAGTGAACGAAACCATAAATATTAGTATTCTATTTATTCATATTTATGTGATGTTATTTAATTGATTACAACGTTTAAAAATGAAAGAAAATTCATTGAAATTTAAGATTCAAAATAACTCAGAAATATTTATGTTGCTATGAATCATTTCATTAGGAAGTTCAAAAGGATGTTAAAATGATTAGAGTGAAAAATATAAAAAAGTTTTTCTAACTTAAAATATTTGAAAATCATATAAAAATTGGATTGACTCCCCAAATTTCATCCATATCACATAAATTGGAATAAATGAAGTAATATGTTATTTAAAAAAAATTCATTTTACTTCATTAAATCACATAATAATGGAAATTGCATTGAGTTGGTACAAACACTCGATGAGGGTAGATTTTTTCCTGGCAATACTATAAGTGACAATAACGAATATTTAAAATATTTTAGAAAAAAAAATACTTACTCCTTCCGTTTTAATTTATTTAAATTCTTTTGATTTGATACCAAATTTACAAAATTTTGGTAAAAGATTTTTAAATAGTGTGATTGTTATTTAAGGATATATAGATACATCAAAATATTTATTAATTTTGTGATCAAAGTTTGGATTATATTCTATAGAGGTGTCGATGTAATTTTTCATCTATCTTTACGAGTTGAGTTTTTTCCATATAAATATCATGTATTTTTACTATTCTATTTTCTTTATTCCGCAATTCTGATATATTGATTTATAAAAATATTATATAATTTATCATATCAAACTAATGAGATATAGTTTCATATTTTAAATTTTAATATATATTCAGTGGCGGAATCAAGATTTTCGTTTGGGGGGTTCGAATAATAAAAGTATAAACGTGTAAATAAGTCCTTCGAAATGAGATTCTTGAATTTTTTTGGGTTTAAAATCACACTTTTAAAATAAATAATAAAGCTAAAAAATGTTTGAAAAACAGAAATTATTTTAAAAAAATAAAATAAAAATAAACGGGAACTAAAAAAGGAAAATAAAATAAATGTTGTCACAGATATTCGAACTAGGGGCGACCAACTTAATATTCAAGGGTCTTGCTACTGAATCATCTATTTCTATTTGATTTTGAGGAAGTTCAAAATATCTACATCTACAGAAATACAAAAAATTTACCGTATACATATGGTGTATTTTTTATCCGAGAGTGTTCGGGTGAACCCCTGGACCCAACGTGGGTTCCGCCCTGTATATACCATACAATATTCATCTCTAAGTGATTGTTTTTAGTTCGATATGAAACAAATTGTTTATGTACAACTAATACGATTTTTTATTGGAGAAAAAAAAAATAAGTGATTGACAATTTAAAAATTAACATAACTAATACTCAATGTTTAATATAAAATAACTAATACTACATAAATAATTAATTTCTACAGAGAAAGAGTTACCAAACGAGGCCTTGTCAATAATTAGAATTGGAAAAGGCTGAGCATGCAGTAGTAATGTCCACATCTTATTATACCTCCACTACTCTATTTCGTTTTGGCTGTCATACTGCAAAATACATGACTTATTTCTACTGTTACCATCAAATCAAATATTGTGTTGTTTTTGCATTACAATATTACATAAGTTATGCCTCGTCCTTTTATAGAAAATTTATGTCTAATCATAAATCCAATCTCTAGTAATTAGAAATAAAATTTATTTATTTAAAACGAAAAAAAAAATGAATCTATTTAAAAGCTACAATTAAATGAATAAATATATCTGCACAATGTTAACATTCTGTCAGAATCTGTTCATTCAATAATTTTTTATTTATATTGATTCTTGTTTTTAATGACACAACTTTAAAAGAATAGATGTAACGTGAAATGCTCTTATGCCCCTACATTATTCCACTTGGGAATTGAGATTACTGACTTGTCGTGTCATCATAAGTTATAACGCCCAACTGTTTATACTAAATTAAAATTTTATGTGTGTAAATATGAATTCTTTCGAGTATTATTTTACTATTATCAATATTCCATATAGTAACAGACAAAACATAAACTATTATACGTTCACATCTCATTTAATTGATCATATAAACTTTTTTTAACAGCTAGTAATACTGACAAGACATACTAGCTGTTATTCTTATTACTATTTCAAAACACAAAAATAACAACTACGATTCAATTTGACCATCAAGCCACTGTGTTTATTTCAATAAATTAAATAAATGTTTTTCATGCAAATTTTGGTGATTAACATTTAAACATTGATAGTAAGAAGAAATATCACTAAACCAAGTTTTTTCTGCCAAAATTGGCAGCTAGACTATACGCACAAACTGATTCAAACATATCCGGTTAAAATGAATGTTCATTCTACTATCATTTAATAACTATATAAATACATTGTGCATCCATCCAAATGTAACAGTATTTGGATTGACAAAGTAGACCACTTTGCTTGTACGTTTATTTTCATGGGATTTCACGAGAGAGATGTAAATTTGAAAGCTGTCACGTTTTGGAATTTTCCTTAAATTCACGAAGCACCACGTTAAGTTAAAACTTGTGCCAACACCAACACTAACTACACAAAAAAAGATAGAGAATATAATTCTTGTAAAATCATGTTCACATATGGAGCAAATAAATTATTTAATTGACTATATATAGCTTCATTATTTTTTTCCAGTGCGTTAAAAAATGATTAGTTGAATATCCGAAGTATTATATATGCTAATTCACCGGTTCGTGAATTTCTATAGATAATTTTACATATTGGAGCAATGAACCTAGACACAGTGATTGATAATTGACTATTTGATTAGTCAAAGTATATGAATGAATCGATCACACACTTAGCTTTACTATTAACAAGAGTAGATCGAGATTTGAAAATATTTTAATAATTAAATTAACCCCGCCCAATACATAATCGGAGGCACATGCCACCAATATTAAAGTAGTAACTTATTACTTGGTGAAATTAATATTACTCAACAAATATTTCAACTTTATAAATACAAATAATATAGGCACAAAAATGCGTCTGCTGCCTGCAAACAACTCCTAGCAGCAGGCTCATGCGTAACGTGACCTTATTATTTTATTGTTTTTCTTTTTAAAAATAAAGGTGATATTCAATGGGAAAAAAAAGTATTCCGACCAAATCAGACTTGGTCTGATAAGTGGAAATATCAGACAATTCTCTTCAATAAAATTTAAATGGAAACAAACAAATGCTCTTTATATTTCATTTCAATATAAATATAAATGATTAAAAAAATATTATTCTCTTTGATGAGTGAAGATTGATTAGCTAAAATGAAGAAAAAACTGAAAAGAATCAAATGAGTCAATAATGACAAATTACTTTTGATTAATGTTTTTAGTGAACTTTTTCTTAAAGAATGCACCAGAGTCTAAAAAAATCATTCATTATGGTATGTGATTTCATCTTATAATTTTAAATTATGAGATGGAATTTCAAAAAAAATAAAAAAAAATGATGAAGTATTTATAAAAAAACAACCCATTATTATCTACATTTTTTTCGTGATAATATCAATATTTGTTATAATCACAAACAACATTGACTGTTCAATTTTATCCAAGAGTAGTACATTTTGTTATGATCTTTTCTTCTTCTTTTTTTCTAGTAAGATTGTATTAAAAAATTTGTGATACTATTTTTATTTTGACGACTTATGAGCTTATTTTATTTATATTAAAATACAATTTAAAATCTAAATATTTAAACAAAATTTTAACGTCACCACTTATAATTTCATATCTTAATTTTATCTCATATGGACCAACGACCCTAAGTAGATAGGTTTAGTTAGGCTTTTAGAGTGGTTAGGTTAGCGTTGTACTAATTTTAATTTTTAATTCATACGACAGCTGAATGATGCTAAGCCTCTTAACTCCGTTGGAGATATTTTTGCTTAAGGTATTAAGTCTTCTCTCTAAAGTAATTTTTCTCTCTTAAACCTTTAACCATTTATGGTTAGAAAAAGCCTATTCTTTTTACACGAAACTGAAGAACGAAAAAAAAAAGGGTAAAATAGTTGATCGAAACCTTTCAGATTTTAAGTGAAACAAAAAATCAATTGATTCCTAAGTTTGGTCCCTCTTTGTTTAGTGGACCCCAGATTCATCACTCGATATCTCGCAATCTAAAAACTATAGACAGCTTGCAGTATACTCAAATTAGCCATGATCGATTTTCTGGAGAAGATAGTATGTATGCAAATATTATTTTTAATAAATGATATCTGGGCGTGGAAGGACCACAAGCAAGAGGGAATAATGAAAAAGTAGATCATACAGCTAACAACATCACATGCAATGTCCTGTCAAATTATTAAGTGCCACATATTATGTGCAGAAGTTCCAAAATATACGACAACAATCTGATCAGAAACTAAGAATAAGAAAAAAAAAATGGCTGATCAAATCCACTAACAACAACAGAAATCGTGTAATAATTGCTGCTGGTAAATAAAGATGGATCTTTTTCTAGTTAATAGATTGAAACAAGAACAAAAAGAGATAGATCAAAACTAAATTGATGCTACAAGTAACAAGGAAAATAACAACAATTTGCTCAATTAAATAACAAAAAACTAAAAGGGAAGGAAGGGACAACCGAGTGAAATTAACCTCCATGGTCAATCTCTAGAGCAATAATTTGGGTTTGGTTTTTACTCGGCTACAGGTTTTCTGCAGAGAATCATATGCATTGGAGAGAAAATGCCCTTTTCACCGCCTTGAGCTAAATAATCCGCAGTCACAAACAGCATCTCGTGAACATCAACCGTTCCTTTGGGTGCTATTCCAAGAAATGCAAGAATTGTGACCAAAATGTGGTTTCTCCAGTAGGCAACTCTCCCCATTTTCAGCCTTGTCCACCATGGATGTGATGGGGGCTTTGCTAAATCCTTCTCTTTCACCACTTCAAAACCCACTTTCTGTGCAATTTCAGCAATATCCTTGTACGTTCTCAAACCTGGCAGAGCATCACCCCTTTCAATCCCATGGATAATCTCTACATGTTCCGGGTCTTCGGCTTTGTACAATTCCGTGGTAACCCATTCATAAGAAACGTACAGGGATCCGGGTTTTAAAACCCGGTAGATCTCCTGGTACACTTCTTCAAGCTTAGGAGCATGACATGTAGCTTCAATTGAATAAACTCCGTCAAAACTGTTGTCTGCAAAAGGCATTTGCAGGAAATTCCCGCAAACAACTTCGCAAAGTGAATCCAGCCCTGCTTTTTTGTTGTGCATCCTGGCTCGTTTAACCTGATACTCATTAATGGTGATTCCAACCACATTAGCTTTAGAATGGGCAGCAATAGCCCGCATCGGCCCGCCCACACCACAACCAGCATCCAGAATGCGGGCCCCGGGCTTCACACCTAATAGATCGACGGCCATTTCCTCGTGAATACGAGTAGCCTCACGGTTAGATTTACCAGGAAGAGAAGGGGAAAAGTGAAAAGACTGACCCCAACCCCATTCGTAAATATCAGTAACCAGATTATAGAAAGTATCTACGAATACAGGGACTTTATCGGCCGTTTCGATTTCCTTAGGCCGTCGGAAGAAAGACCAGTACTGTTTATAGTTGTCTTGGACATTCTCTTTATCGATGGAGCCGCCGGTAAGTTGGACAGCCCGTTTACCCTTAACCTCGGCGGAGCCAAAAAAGCAAACGAACCAGTAAAGTCCGCCGGCGGCGAGAAGAGCGGCGGTACAAATGAGAGTGAGAGAATCCATTGGGGTAAGCAAAAAGTAGGAAAGTGAGAGAGCGTATTAAAGGAGTGGCCTCTTTTTATGGAAACAGCGTGCGGAGTTTCATACACAACTACACTAATATTTGTTTCTTTTATTTTCCACATCTCTCTATTTAAATTTTTTGACTATACATTTGACCATTAATATGATTACATTTTAAAAGTACTCATATGAGTATTTATTTTTATTTTTCGACCATAGAGTTTTAAATAATTTCTACAATTTATAAAGTTTGACTACATTAACCATAATTATTAGAAAAATATTTGATTTTTATATTAATAAACTATTAAAAATGCTCATAAATTAATATTATTATAATGAATATGTTACATGAAAAATTATGACAGTAAACATATAACTAATATAAACTATAAAAAGAGAGGCAAAAACAAAAACAAAATATCATTGATTTGTATAAAAAAATATTATTATTACTTATAATTGAAAGTTACTCCGGAGAGTAATCTCATATAAATATTTTATAAATATTATCTAATTATATAAATGTTATACACCAAACTCTTTATATATTTTTACCATGCATTTGATCATTATTTTTTTTAAAAAAATGATTACATTTTAAAAGTATTCTTAATTATTTTATTTTATTTTATTTTTTGATACTCTATATTTTTTAGATCGTAGATTTTAAAATAATTTTTATAACTTATTATAGGTGAAGTTTGACTAGGCATTTAACCATAATTATTAGAAAAATATTTATTTTTTAAAAAATTATAATTTATATTAATAAGCTTTAAAAATTATTCAAAGCAATCATAAATTAATATTATTTTATAATAAATATGTTATGTGAAAAATTATAACTAATATAAATCTATAAAAAGAGAGGCAAAAACAAAAATGAAATGTCATTGACTTGTATACAAAATTATTATTACTACTTATAATTGAATGTAAGGGAAAAAGGACAAATATACTTTTGAACTATTGTAAATGGTATATAGATATCCTTCGTTATATTTTACGGATATTGATGTTCTGACGTCCAAAAACTAGCATATATACTCTTTATACTAACAGATATACACGTGTCATAATCTAATCCACCTATCCGATATCGGATCGATGGATATGATTATGTCACGTATTCCTATTTAGTCTTCAGTTAGAGTGAAGGGCATAATCGATGGATAAGATTGTGTCACGTGTCCCTATTTAGTCTTCCGTTAGAATGAAGGGCATATACACTCTAGTTTTTGAACGACAGGGACAACAATATACCAAAAATATGATGAATGAATATCTGCGTATCATTTACGATAGTTAAAAATATATTATTTTTTTTCTTTGGAAGTAACTTCTTAGAGCAATCTCATATAAATATGTATATAAATCATATAATTTTTATACAGCAAACTCATAGTAAAATTCTACTCAACATTATTACAAGTCCTTTTGGCCAGGAAAATTTGGCCAGAATGGTAAATTGATATGTTCACATTATAATCTAGTTTACTTTTAGACATTTTTGCCCTTTAACTTAAATATTAAATGTATTATTTAATTATGTTTTCAATACATTAAAAATGATTAGTGAGATTAATTATTAATTATTTCTTAATTAAACATGGGAAAAGAACCAAAAAATTCACCAAAAAAAAAACATAATTCAATTTTCCCCCTTTTTACTTATTCTTTTTAGTTTATTTTTTTTCATTTCTTATTCCTTAATGATAAGAAAAATTTTAAAATTATAAAACAGAACTAAGGTTAAATTATCTATTTTAATTTATAATTTTTAATCGCGAAAAGATAATTTATATCTAAATTAAAATATAAAAATATGAAATTAGCCGAGTTGGCTAAAGAGTTACTCTTATTTATTCAAAGGAGTTATTGTTATACACCGATTTTCTAGAAAACAATTAATGATAAAAATATATTTTATCCAATTATACTCAAAATTATGTGAGCGAAATAAGAAGAAAACTAAAATTATCATCATTTTTTCTCTATTATGTGATTATCTTCATATTTCCGATAACATATGATTCATGTCATACACAAAAAAGACTCATTAAAATTAATTTTTATTTTTTATTTCACTACTAGAGACATATACAAAAAAAAATTATAAAATTTTTGATGGTGTTTCATTAAAAAAATTTAATAACATAAAAAGGATATAGAGAGTTTTTTATGATTTTTCAAAATAAACTTTATAAAAAAATTTGAAAGAAAAACATCTTTATAGTTCTCCGATGACAATGACAATACAAATTTAACATGAACTAGATTTAAGTTTCATTACATATATATTTTTCTTTAGTAGTATTATTTGTTATTTATTAAAAATGTTTGCTATTAAATGATCTGCAAAAATATTAAGTATACATAGTTGTAGTCACAATATTATTTTTTTCTTTCAAATTAATATTTGTTTTGAACGGATTAATATTTTTTAAAATTAAGTAATTTTATTGCATTTATTATATAAATAATTTCAAAATAAACTTTATAAAAAAATTTGAAAGAAAAACATCTTTATAGTTCTCCGATGACAATGACAATACAAATTTAACATGAACTAGATTTAAGTTTCATTACATATATATTTTTCTTTAGTAGTATTATTTGTTATTTATTAAAAATGTTTGCTATTAAATGATCTGCAAAAATATTAAGTATACATAGTTGTAGTCACAATATTATTTTTTTCTTTCAAATTAATATTTGTTTTGAACGGATTAATATTTTTTAAAATTAAGTAATTTTATTGCATTTATTATATAAATAAATTTAAATTACCTATTTAAATAATTATTTAAATTAAATTTTAAATACTTTTTTTATATATATAATGTAAAATAATTCAATAATAACAATCAAAAATCAAAATACTTTAGAATTGATAAACATCAACACATTAAAGAAATACTAAAAATCATACGATTTATAAGTGTCGATCCTATTTAACAACAACCCAAGATAACTACACATTAATGTTGAAAAAATACATATTTAAAGTTTATGTTTGGTTATTATGTTTTAAAAAAATTAAACTACATATTTACAATAACATGTTTAAAAATTAAACTACATATTTAAAAAATTTAAATTACATATTTGATTACTATGTTTTAAGAAAATTAAATTTTGGATTTTATAATGTGTCGATGTCTATCAACTCGAAAGTATTTTGAGATTTGATTGTCGTTATTGAAATATAAAAATTTTAGATAAATGAAAATAATTTTTAAAACATATATATCCTAGTTATGTTATAATTTACTTATACATGTTAAACATATTGTAAATTAATATATACATAAAATACATCTATTTTAAAGTATTATAACTGATAAGTAGGTATTGAGTGATCTTTTATTCATTTGTTTTGAAATATCCACTTAATTAATACTATTCGAATAACTGGATTATTTATTCATTGTTAAAATTAGTGAAATAATTTCACCATTTTCTATATATGTTAATTCTTGTACGGAATGATTATAATATAAAAAAAATAATGTGTTATTTATGACATAGTTTTGAATGTCTTATCATCAATTATTTTTAAAAATATCAAAATTTCAATATAATTTTTCTCTCAAAATATGTCCATTATATAGACTTATCTATTTAGTTGATTATATTTAAAGAAGAATTTAATTAATTTTTTTAATCTATGCTTAATTACTATATTTTACAAATTTTTATTATAAAATAATTAAGTATAATCTTTAGTAGATAAGATAATCATTTTTAGTTATTATTAATGAGAAATTTAATTGTCTTTTTTCAATAAAGAGATTTATTTTAAGCGAAAAAATAATTTTTCAAAGTTGAAACCTTAGGATCATAATTGAGTTTGGAGGAGGGGTATATGTAGAACATAATTTGCAATATAATGAAAAAAAATATAAATGTATAAAAATAAAATTACAAAAATATTTTTTTAATTAAAGTGTACATTTTTTTGATTAATTAAACAATACTTATTTTTAAAGATAAACTACACAAAAAAAAAAAAAAATTCATTTTCATTGGCAGCCAAATAGTTAATATTTTAGTAGTCCAAGGAATTTGGGAAATAGACAAAAATTAATTTTGTTTGAAGGGAAAAGTATTAAGGAAATAAATGTAAAACTTAAAATAAGGTTATTTTAGTCTTTTTACATTTCTGACCAAATTCTGGCCAAAATTTTCTGGCCATTTAGCATTATCCTTTTTCTATTATTTTCAAAATTTGAATTTTTCATATAAGAGAAATTAATAATGATATCTCAATTTGTTGTAAATTGTGATTAATGTTTTTCTTCAGTTTTAATGGGACGCGCGTGGTGTCCTTTTGTCTTTCTTGGTTAAGCACATGAATGACATTAGATATCAAATTTTAATATTAATGATACTTACTCCTTTGGATCATTGTTACTTGTTATTTTTCTATTTTTACTTGTTTTGTTTTATTAGTCTATTTTGATAAAAAGAAAATATATCAAATTTCCTCTGAATTTGATGTTAATTTATTTTAATATTTTAATTATATGAGCGTTTAAATAACTTTTTAAATAATTTTAGAGTGATTCAATATCACCCTAAGATCTTATGTGACAAAGTGAGTGTATTCACTCTTCTAAAAGCACGTGAAATAGTAAAATAAAATTGAATCGTTATATTATACACATAACATTTTTTATTGATCGATACATAACTAATAGTTTTTAATTTTTTTATAATTTATAATTCTTTGAAAATGTGAAATTTCTGTTTAAAAGTAAATGAAATTTGTGGGTTCAATTTTTTTTAAAAAAAATATTATTTTTTTTCTCTTTATTTGTTGTCTTTCCCAAATATTATCTTCCCCATCAAAAAACTTCTTATACCTTTCTTCTTCCATATTAGTCATTTTTCCTCCAAATTCATCTCTCACCTCACTAACCATTTATCAATTCACAAAATTTAACACCTCATATTATTGAACATAAATTTCTTGAATTTAAGTGATCCATTTTAAATTCTATATGCAAAATATGTGGGTCTATCAATTTTTTTATACAACCTTCATTTTTCATTAGAATTGTTAAGAAAAAAATATTTTCAAAAAATATCATTCTCCAATGACAGATTTGTAGGAGAGGGTTCGAAGAAGAAAAAGTATGTATATTTTTTTTTTGAAAAAAAAGAAGAATGAATGTTTGAAGTTGAAAATAGTAGGAAAAAAAAAAAGAAGCCAATGAAGGCTGAAAATGGTGGGAAAAAAAGAAGAGAGGGGGAGGGGGGGGGGGGTTGTAAAAGAGAAGAGGTGGAAGAAGGGGGGCAATTTTATAATTTAATTTATTTTTTAGTGTAATAAATTTGAATTTTTTTAAAAATAAAATAGGGTAAGTAAGTAAAAAAAAAAAAGATTAAAAATTGAAGTGACACTTACATGGCTATAACGTGGCAGACAGTGAGAATAGTATTTTACTTTCAAGGTTGTATTTTATTCATTTCAAAGATGTGAAGGAAGGTATTTAATCGTCCGTATAGTTTAAGTGCTAAAGTAAATATTGACGTCAAATTCGAGGGGGGTTGATGTATCTTCTCAATTAAAGAAAGAACAACTTTTTTTTATTTCTATACTGTCAATTAATTATTTTGTAAAAAGTAGAACTTTTGAAAAATTTAAATTTTAAATTTTTTTACTTTATAATTAATAGGGGTAAAATCATAAGTTTACTATATCAATTATTATTTTTTTAGTAAGTGTGCAAATAAAAAATAGATAACTAATTAAAAATAAATGAGAGTGTCATATAACTTTATTTACAAATTATAACACATCTTTTACTCTTACACAGATTAACCTTACACCACAAATAGCATCAACAAACAGGGCCATTATCACAACTTTTTTTATACAATTTTAGTACAACTTTAATACAGATTATTCAGAGATTTACCTATTTATTTCGGTAAATCACCACCGACCCATCGATGGTTTATATTTAAACAATTTTCCAATATTTTGATATTATTTAAATTAGTTTTATAAAAATGTATTATATTTGTTGTGGAATAATAAATATCAAATTTATAATAATGTATCATATCAAATTTGAATTGTATTATATTTATCGTTTATAGTTATACAATTTAATACAATTTTAATACAATTCAAAGTTTCACCTCTTCTTTTTCATAATTATCATTTCCAGACCACCGTTTATTTATATTTAATACTGTTTTGATAAACTTTTTCATAACTTCACGTAATAAATAATTTTAATATTACTTTAATACAAATTTAATCAAATAATTATTAAACTTAAAATTATGTCATATGTGATAATAAAAATAAAGTAACACTTACAAGTGTAATTAATCAAATAAAAGGTATTATTTATAAAATCCTATTATTTAGTATCCGTTTGTAAAAAGTTTTGAGAGAATTTTTTATGACATTTAATATTATAATAAAATGAAATATCTCAAATCTAGTGGGATTTTCAAATGTTGCACTTATCCTATAAGGATTACTCTATTTGTAGTAGTTGTTAAAAGGAAAATTCAAAGTGAAGATGGCTCCATATTGATATGGGTGACAGCTTGCTGATGTGGAGAGAGAAAATATTCTCTCATCCCAACTTCTTGTTTGTGAAATTTTGATTTACCAACATTATTTAGGAAAAAAATATGCTATGCCATATTTTAGCTTTTGTATATTTTGAAACAAAAATTATAAATTAAATTAATATAATACACAAGAAATTAAAAATTAAATTATCTAAAACTTATTCGAAAGTTATATAAATTAAGTAATTCTTTCCATATCAATAATATTATGAAAGAGTATAATTTAAAATAGGGAAAAGACATGAATTTCCTCTTAAACTTGTATAAAAACAGTTACAGGCTTCAACTATCATGACAATATTACTTAAAAGTGAATTTAATATCACCCTGATATGTACAACGTCACTGCTATGTATTTTTTATATCTTTTTTACTTTTTTTGTTTATTATTTAAGTTTTATTTTATTAATTATGTTTTACACTAATTAATTTCTAATCAATTATTAAAATTCTCTAATAATTATGATAGTAAAATGGTAAAAAAACATTTTAAATAACAAAGATATATAATAAATCGACATGATAACTGACTTGTTGATACTAAATTTAAGAGAAAATCTACAGCTTTTTTTATTTAAAATAATAATCATCAAAGTTGAAGTAGTTGAAAATCTAGAGAAGCAATTATCGAGAAATATTTTGACAGGGTAGGAATATGAAAGCGAGTAAATATAAGCTGTTACAGTTTTTGTATTTTAATTTTTTTTATCAAATAATAATTTTTAAATGAAGTGAATAATGATGTACCCAGGTTAGTACTTAAAAATCATATACTTTTTAAAAATTTATTTGATATATATTTTTTTTCATTTTAAGGTATTTTGATAAATATTTTTAAACAGTATCTCCATTTAATCTTTATTGAATCTCAATCATGTTAAGGAGAAAATCCAATTAAAATAAACACTAACACGACTTTATTGAAGCAATTTGGTATACACATGAATTTTTTTCCCCTTATTTTTAAGCGATCGTTTGGTTCAAAGATTTAATAATATAGGGACTAGTAATACTAAAATTAGTAATATATAGTTTATTTTTATCAAGTGTTTGATCATTGTTGCCATCTCATCTTGTGTTTGGATAAAATTTTATAAAAAAAAACTTCTTTCAATTATGTCCTTGAATTATTATGTAAAATGGGTAAAGATAAATAATTGTCGGACACTATTATCTTTTTATGACCTTACTAGCTATAAGAAGAACAAGTTATTGTCATGTTTACATTTATTTCTCACTTAAAATATGTGAGAATAAATAATTGTCATTTTAATAAGTTGATCACTTACAAAATCACAATTTTCAATTTAAAGAGATAAACTATCAACTTTTAAAATTGAAAAGACGGTAAACAACATTACATAAACTATATACATTTAGACATAAAAATTGCAAGTTGTAGTTTTAATATCATGCAATTTTATAAATTGTTCAAAACACAAATAATCAAAAAATCACACAAATATATATATATATATATATATATAATGTTAAATAACTCACATTTCGAATATCTTATTAATTTGTATTGGATTTATTTAGTAACAAACAACATTCTCTAACGGATTCATAAGCTAATTTATTTAAATAAACTTAAGTGTACAAATATAATATATATAACTAAGAAAATAATTAAAATAATTTTAGGGATATTTTTATCTTTACATAAACTTATCCCATGAAGAAGGTATAAATAATCCATAGATTAGTCATACATAGATTCAAATTTCTATCAAACATAGTACTAAATAATACCATACATACTACATAGATTATTTATTTTAATACGACCTACCAAATGACCCCTAAATGTCATATTAGATTCAACTTTCCAACGAAAATTGAAGATGAAATACCTACAAGGAGGATGACAATTATTTTGTGAGAAAATAAATACTCTCTTGTCTTAATTTATTTGACACATTTTGAATTATAAAATTTAAATAAGTCTATACTTGATTATAATTTTTCATATGATTATTGTTTTAATATTTGAATAATCAATTATCATAATTTATATTTTTTACGTAGTTTACAGTTATATATATTTTATTTAAAAAATATAAAAATTACATGCATAAATTTTCAATCTAAATTACACTGATTGACTCTGAAAAAATGAAAATTGTCACATAAATTAACAAAGAAAGTACGCCGTCCGTTCAACAACACTTGTTCACTATACTTTTTTAAATTTTTTAACAATATTGATCCGTTTTATAAAATTATCGGATAATCGGTGATATAATAAAATTATTTTTTTAATTATATTTTTTAAAAGATACTCCCTCCATTTAAAAAAGAATAATCTTCTTTCCTTTTTAGTATGTTTCAAAAAGAATGACCTCTTTCTTTTTTTGGTAACAACTTTCTATGTGGCATGTTTAAAGCCACAAGATCAAAGGATAATTTTATACATTTGATTTAACTTTAATTTAGAATTACAAAATTTAAAAATCTTTATTATACTCTTAAACTCAATACCCAATCAATTTAAGTCATTCTTTGTGAAACAGGAGATATTCAATAATGTAGAGAAAATTATAATGTTAGACATTCGAATAGTCCACAGAATGACAAATGTATGTGATCTGTCTTTATAAAATGTAAGATTGACAACTGTTAAGATACTTTGTTAACTTTTTTCAAGCAAAATTATAAAGTAGATCCACTATCTTTTTGTTATTTACTTTTCCTTTATTCTTTTTTAATTAAAGTAATTTTATGGTGCTTTTTGTACTATTGGTATTTATCATGATTGTACGGCCAAACTTGCCGGGAACACATCTTCTTTATTGGCTAATATTAATATATATATAATAAATAATATAGTGAAGTTTAATTAAAGTGATGCGTATTTAATTTTATTTTTATAACATAAAAATAAAAGCAGTTTAAAATTAAAACAGAATGAAGTTTACATGCTCTTATGAGTTGCAAATTAGTGAATTTTAATGATAAAATTAGTTGATAATCTGGACTTTTTTCTAATAGCAGTTTGAATCTCCATCTTTTTATCTTTCTCATTTTCTTTCACTTACCCTGATTAATTCTTCTTCTTCTTCTTTTTTTTTTTTAAAAAAGAAATAGTTCGAACTATGGCCAAAAATGGTTATTGATGAATTATTAAAACCTTAAAAATAAGGGAAAAGGGTCAAATATGTCCCTAAACTATTCGAAAAGGTCTAGATATATCCTCCGTTTAAAATTTTGTTCATTCATACCCTCGTCGTCCAATTTTTGGTCCAAATATGTCCTTATGGGCGTTAGTTGCCATGTTGAAATATCCAACTAATTTTCATTTCTTTAAATGCCACATGAAATTGTCATGTCATTTTGACCTTACCACATGACATTTATGTGAAAATGGAAAGATATTCTGACTCATAAACACCTAATCCGACCCATAAATTAACCCCCTTTAAAATAAATTATTCGACCGATTTTCAATAATTTTATTTAATTTTTATTCTTTTCGATAAATTTTGAAAATGAGTAATTGATTAATAAAAAAATAGAAAGAATATGAAAAAATATAAAATTAACGCCAAAAATTCACAAATAATTATAGTAACCTTAAATTCAATTAAACACTTTTTAAATTTATTTTTTTTCGATAAATCTCGAAAATGAGTAATTGATTAATAAAAAATATGAAAAAAGATAAAATTAACGCCAAAAAAAAATTAAAAAAATACAGTAACCTTAAATTCAACAATTTCCACATTTTTTTAATTTTTAATTTTTTCTGCAAACCCCCAAAACGAGTTTATTAATAAAAAATATGAAAAAATATAAAATTTACGTAAAAAATTCACAAATAAAAAATAGAAAAATATGAAAAAAATATAAAATAAAAAAAATTATTAAAATTATTGAATTTAAGGTTACTATATTTATTTGTGAATTTTAACGTAAAGTTTTATTTTGTTTTCATATTTTTCCTTTTTTTATCAATAAATTACTCATTTTTGGGATTTGTCGGGAAAAAAAAATGTAGGATGAAATGTTACTATCTTTATTTGTGAACTTTTGGCGTTAATATTATATTTTTTCATACTTTTCATATTTTTTATTAATCAATTACTCATTTTTGAGATTTACCGAAAAAATAAAAAAATTTAAAAAATATGGAAATGTTAGATTTAAGGTTACTTTATTTATTTGTGTTTGCGTTAATTTATATATTTTCCATATTTTTCCTATTTTTTAATTATTTAATTACTCATTTTGGGGATTTACCGAAAAAAATTAAATAAAATTGTAAAAATGGGTCAGATAGTGTATTTAAAAGGAGTTGATTTATCGGTCCGATTAGGTGTTTATGAGTTCAAATATCTTTCCATTTTCATATAAATGTAATGTGATAGGTTAAAATGACATGACAATTCCATGTGACATTTAAAGAAATGAAAAATGAGTTGGATATATCCAATATGGCAACTAACGCCCATAAGGGCATATTTGGACCAAAAGTTAGACGACAAGGGCATGAATGAACCAAACTTTAAACGGAGGATATATCTAAATTTTTTGAATAGTTTAGAGGCATATTTGACTCTTTTCCCTAAAAATAAAGTTTTTCCATTGTCTATCACTCTATACTCTATAGGGGACCAAACAATCCTCATTATTACTCCTATTATGCTAATTATTGCAAAGTTAGGCTGGAGTTACCGAGGTAGAGTGTTTGAGTCTATAAGTTTGGCCAAGTTTAATAATCCCTCCGTTGAACTTTACTCGCCACATTTTTATTGGAAACATTTATTGAAAAATAATTATTGAATAATAATAAGTATTTAATGTTGAGGATAAAACATGAAAAAAATTACTTTCTCCGTTTAAAAAAGAATAACTCTATTTTCTTTTTAGTCTGTTTCAAAAAAATGACCCCTACTTTTTTGGTAATATTTTAACTTTAAATATTTTAACTTTAACTCTCTACTTGACATGTTTAAGACCACAAGATTAAATGATATTTTGATACATTTAACATAATTTGAATTTAGAACCACAAATTTAAAAGTTTTTTTTCTTTTCTTAAATCCGTTCCAAGTTAAATTAGGTTATCCTTTTTGAAATGGAGGGAGTATTATCTTCTCTTGATATATCAAAAGTGACAAGTAAAAATAAAATCTATTTAAGGAATAAATGACAAGTAGTAATGGGCGAAAGTTGTATTTTTCTCCATTCACTTTTCCTTGTCACTTAATCCTAAAATAGATTTTAATTTTTACTTGTCATCATTATTAAGTACTTATCCTTAAATAAAGATAATTTGATAAAATATCTATATAATTAATTAGCTTCCCTTTTTGGGATATTTTTTTCCCTTTATGAAATAAACGTGTTATTAGCCCGTCCAAAACAACCATAGATTGGGCAAATCACATTTTCTTTTTTGTTGCTAAGTTTACCACCTCCGCTGAAATGACTAAAAAGATTTTTTCTCGACCATTACTAGAATTTAGGTCCCCACAAGATTATTTATGTAAATGGAAAAATGAACTGGACTTCCAATAAGCCACCGGCAAAGGCCCAAAACCCAACTTCAAAAGAAAGAGTAATGTATTTGAAAAATTTGAGATTATTGAAATTAGAAAAACTTTCGGGATGAAATGTAACTAGGCCCAAATTGTTGGAGTATTTGTAATTTATATCCTGGGAAAGCATGAATAATTCAACTAATATGTTGATACTAAGTAGTTCCCACGTAAACAAATTTAAAATCAAATAAAGTAAGCAAACATGCAGAATGGATGTTCCAAATTCCAATATACTATTATATTGTAGTCAAATAATAATGGGTAGTTCAAAAGGTTCCATTATAGTGCAGAACATGACCTAATTCATCCATGTATAATGTAGTTAGAAGCTGTATTAGTTAGAGGTTCGTCGGATTAGAGTATTACAATGGGAATGTTTTGAATATATTATCTATGTAACTGTCACTCGGATAAAGCTTAATCCATTATTCGAAAATGATATGAATAACCCCTTAACTATAGGAAAGGTATAAAATGGTTCCTTAACTATACATTTAACGAATTTAGTCTTTTAACTTATACAAAAACTTATCAATTTTGGTCTCTTAACTATGCACTTACTGTTTTTAGCTCCTTCACTGTAAACTTACCGATTTTAATCCTTTAAGTATTCAAAAACTTATCAAATTTTATCAATATAAATAGCTTAGCTTAGGTTTGACCAACTATATATACCAATAAGGCATAATAATTGAATTTCCGAGAAAAGCAACAAACAAATTGTCAATTCTATATTGTTTGTAGATAAATAAAGGTAGATGAAGAGTTGAAGCAGAGCAACAACAGAAGATAATATGGAAAAGATTAGCAGTTTGAAACACTTATTTGTGACAGTGTTCCTCTCAAATTTTGCATGTAATGTGGTGACTCCAGCAATTACTGATATCACTATGGATGCAATTTGTCCTTCTCAAGACAAGTGCTCTCTTGCTATTTATCTTTCTGGTTTCCAACAAGCTGTAAGTACACCACATTTTCATTATTGAAAACATATACTCCTATGTATGATTAATTCATGATGCATGCATGATTGCAGATTATGGGATTGGGATCAATGTTGATGATGCCCCTAATTGGAAATCTATCTGATGTATATGGAAGGAAAACTTTGCTCACAATTCCCCTCACACTATTGATTTTTCCTTCAGGTAATGACGAAATTTATAATTAATTTGTGTGTGTCTATCAAAAATAATAAACGTACCTTTTTTTTGTTTTTTCCTTCTATTTTTCAAGTGATCATGGCATACAGGAGGGACACAAACTATTTTTATGCTTACTATGTGATAAGGACGTTGACTGGCATGGTCAGTGATACTGGCATTCAATGCATCTCCATTGCTTATGCGGTAATATTATTTGAGCCTAATTTTAGTTTATGACTTTATATTTTCACTCTAAATTTTGAATTCGTTTCTTTCTTTCTTTCTTTCAGGCTGATTGCATGTCAGAGGAGAATCGCGCTTCTGCTATCGCAACTGTGGCGGGTGTAGGCTCTGCTGCATTTTTATGCTCTAACTTTGTTGTTCGTTTCCTTTCGACTGCACAAATATTTCTGGTTTGTATATAACTTTTGCTCGTAGTAAGTCTATATGTTATAATTAGGAGTAAATTTGTTATTGGAATGAAGGTGTCATCAATTTCTTCATCAGCTGCGCTATTATACATGACAATATTCCTAAAGGACAACATTAACAAGAAGTACGATGCTCTAAATCAATCCATATTAGCCAACGATCAAAGTGACGACTCAGAGGGAACATCATTTTACCATATTATTAACTTGCTCAAGACTAGGTAATATGGCTGCTCTTATACCTACAAATTACTACGCTACCTTTTCTTTCTCTTTCTTTATTTATTGAGAAAGAAAAGAAATAAAACACGCAAACATATGACGAATTTAATTTACTTGTGCATTTTTCTCATATTCATTTAATTAAAATTTTATTTTTGCAGTACCACACTTTTATTGGCAACATTTATTTCAATCTTATATGGTCTTGGTGAGGGTGGAATACAAACTCCATTTATGGTAATTCTTATCTCTCTAAAATTGTCAATTGAATATATAATTTAATTAATTACCTTACAACTAACATATTTTTTGTATTATTATTTTGTAGTACTTCTTAAGGGCTCGATTTCAATACAACAAAGACAATTTTTCTATTCTAATGCTTATTTGCTACGGCGGGACAACATTTTCTCAAGTATACGTTCAATTTCATTAATCTTTTTTTTTTTTACAAAAAAAAAGAAAAGATTTTAATTGTTCTTATAATAATTTTGTATTTCCTTGGAGCAGTTAATCTTATTGCCCAAGTTGGGTCGTATAATCAGAGAAGAGACAATACTTTCCTTGGCACTCATAGCTGGTTTTAGCAATGTATGCATCTTTTTACCAATTTATCTACTTTCTTATTTTTTTTTTCCTGAAATATATTTTCCTATATATATATATATTTTTAAAAAGAATATTTTCAATAGAAATGGAGTACCAAACGCACTCAAAATCAAACGTAATTTGAAACTATGGCGTACAAGTAATTGACGGATATTTCTATTTATAATTTTATATTTTGCAGATGCTAATAGATAGCATTGCATGGGCAGCTTGGGTAAGTTAAAGCTTGAACTTCACATTTGATCCTTCTTTTTTTTTTTCCATTTATCACAATTTTTCTTGATATATTTCAGGTTCCTTATGTAGTTGCTTTGTTTCCTATGTTTCTCTTCCTAGCAAAACCAGCTGTAAGTTTTCTCTTGTATACTTCAAAAAAAAGAAGTCTGATTCTTTGATGATTGATTTTATCATAGTTGAATGGTTAATGATAAACGTTTTTTTCTATTTTAGTTACAAAGCATTGTTTCAAAACAAGTTGGGCCAAACGAACAGGTATACGAGTTTAAACTTCTAGACATTAATAACATCTTAGAATATTTATACAATATCTAATTAGTTAGAAGATAATTATACGTAACTATCCATATAAGTGAAATTAGTGACATATATATATATGTATATACAATTTTTTTGTTTTAACTTGATAGGGTATTGCTCAAGGTTGCCTTTCTGGCGTAGGTTCCTTTGCAAACATTCTCTCTCCATTTATATTTAGTCCTTTGACAAGTAATTAAGTTGTTGTTCAACTATCTTAAATTAATTTGATGTCAAACTAACAATATTCAATTCATATGTTTATAGATCTTTTCTTATCTGAGAGAGCTCCATTTGATTATCCTGGTTTTAGTATGTTCTGCATCGGCCTTGCTTGGGTAAGCAATTAATTTCTTGTTTATTCGTTATTCAAGTAATATGATAGTATAAATATTTTTTAATATTATCGATACATTAGTGAGTATTGTGCAACATTAAGGATGATTTCGTCAAAATGTTTTGTGCAGTTAATAGCAATTATACCTAGCATGATGATAAGCTGGTTTGGTACCTATAATTCAAGACACAAAATCAGGGATGTCCTTTGCTAGGAGGCTTGAAGGAAAATAATTCAACAAACTGTATATTAATTTGTATATCTAAAATCCATTTTATATAAGCAATTTCCAAAATGATATATTTTAATTTTATGAGTCAGATCATCTCACATTTGAATACTCCAAGTCAATCCAAGATTATACCTTTGTATTTTATTCATTCACAAGCATCAGGAGAAAAAGTCAACCTCCACATTTCAAGAGCAAATGTCAATCCAAAAGTTTGTAACATATTAGAACCTATTACAGACCTCTTACGACCTGAACTTTGAAACCCCAAACAATATTTTTTCCTATATAATATCATCACTTGTTGTTGTTTCACTACAAGAGGTATGTGATCACTACCTTTAAAATAAAACTTTACAACTGGGAAATTATCCCAATTAATAAAACAAGTATCAAATGAAGTTGGATCCAATTGCATATTTTTAACTTGTGACCTAAATATATCCCTAAATTTGACATAAACATCATCAGGAAATGAGGTAACATAGGCTCCTGTATCAATAAATATGCCATCCTATTTATCTGGCCCCAAATCCCAATTAGATGGATCAATAGGAACTTCCCTATTATTAATCATAATTTTTTCCAAGTTTGATATGTAGTAAAATGAAGGAAACTTGTTGTTCCTCATCAAACTTGCCGTTACACCTGTTGTTAAAATAATAAACACCATATATATTTAGTTTCTTAAACTCTGTGTTAAGTTTAAAAAAAACGAGGGAATACAGACCGATCTGTTTTCCAAGGAGTTTCGTGAAAGGTAAGTGTAGAGGACTTCCCAGAAGTTGGAGTAGGAATGCAAAAAGCAAATATAGTTGCACCAATTTGTGATGGTAATGAATATGTCTCATATCCGTTTGTATATAAACCACCACCAACACCAGCAATTCCACTAAATAATTTTGGAAATTTTGTATCCCCCTTAAATTGATTTTTTCCACAACCAAATATAATTCTTGCATAATCTAATATATTAGAAAATGTTATGATCTCGTAAGCCATAAATCCACAAGTAATTGTACTTCCATAATATCCATATCTTACTTCATAAATGAAAGAGTTGGTTTTGGTTCTTGTGGAATCAAACTCAATGGAAGATGAATTAACATGAATATTTGGTAGAAAGATAATTAGTACAAAATAAAAGTCAAGATAGTATTTTGATAGGTGAAAGTTAGGCAAACCATAAAATGGTTTCATATCTTAACCTTGACAATTTTGACACATACTGATGTCATGGATGACATCAATAGGATGAATTTATTCCTATAAATAGGTAGCTCTTAATTCATTTTCATATCATCCTCTCACTTGCCTTCTCACCTTCTAAGGCATTTGTGTTCTCTCTCTTGTAGTATTTCACTTGTATTCTTTGTAGAGTGAAATAAATATTGGTGCAGTTGTTCTTTGGTGGATGTAGGATCATTTTAATCCGAACCACGTTAAATATTGTTGTTCTTCCTTGTTCTTTAGTTTCACGTTTCCGCTAACAATAAAAACATTTTGTTTCTTCTTTAGAGCAATGAACTATACTACTTCCCTCGATACAACTTGCACTCTCTTTCACACAATTAATTTGTTGGTAAGTAGTGGATTCAGTTGAATAATATAAATCGTCGCTCCTTTGTTTGTAACATTTTTTTGGTTCACATGGACCACATTGCCACCAAACGTGACGACTTCCAGTATCAACAAGTAAAAGTTCACGTTGTAATTTAGAGCCAATCCAAAGGGGGATTACAACTTCACCATGTAAAGGATAGACTACTGTTTTTATAGGGTAAACTTGTGCAAAATCTCTGCTACAATTTTGATCGGATAAATTCACTGATCTCTCCATGCATCGTGCAAGACAAGCATCGAGTAATTAGTCATAATCCTTGAAGTCTGATTTTTCAAATACATCGCGATGGTAAATGGGAAGACTGTAAGAATATGGTGAATCATAAGAAAGATTGGAGGTATCAAGAGACATGAAATTTTTTCTGGCTTGCAAAATGGATGTGTAATTGAGAGAAAGATGAAAGTTTACATTTGATGAAACTGAGATGTTTGAGAATATGACAAGTAATAGTGTCACATAGAGGAAATTTTCCATGTTTGGATTTTTTTTTTATTTTGTATATTATGTGCATAATTTTTTAGCAGTTATATAGAGAAATAATTTTTTTTATTTGCTTGTATTAATTCTATTAAATCTCCTAAACTAGGAACCACAATTTATGTGCATAATTTTTCAGCAGTTATATAGAGAAATATTTTTTTTTTAAATTTGCTTTAATTCTATTAAATCTCCTAAACTAGGAAAACATTGATAGAGAGGATAATGCCAAAATTTATATAGTTAACTAATAAGAGTGGATCCTTTTTCATTCGTTTTGAAATCTGATGAAAGGAGTAAGTTAGGGAAAAAATTAATGAAAATATAAATGATACATTTATAACAGGGATTCTTACAAAAAACCATACATAATACATTCTAATACGTACAAATAATAATTACATTTCATAGCATATATTTTGGCATTCACCCATACATACGACTAATCCTTTTTCTTTTTTTTTTTGCAATAGTGCTTATGCAACATTATACAATTGCAGTACAAAAATTTGTATATAAGTGTATAAGAGGTGCTTATACACACTTTTGAAATGTTAATTTATACAAAATTGTGCTTGGTCTCCTATGAACTTCAACTATGGAACTCCATTTGAAATGGGTCCATTTCTTCTCAAATAACTTCAAATTTTGAACTACAACTTTGAAATTTAAGCAAGATGAGCATCGAGTAATGAGTCATAGTCTTTAAATTTGGATTTGTCAAATATATCCGATGGTAAAGAGGAACATTATAAGAAGATGAACCCATGTTTGAAACTTTGATTGCATAATATCTGCTTATTTCTTTAGATTTGCTTGTATTAATTCTATCTATGAATTAAAGGCTCACAGCAAAGCTCTTCTCCATTTTTTTTTCTTTTCAACATGCACATTTAGTTTTTTCTATTAACAGAGTACCTAATTAAACAAAAACTAACTTCTTTCATGCCAAGTTGGTTGACTGTGTTGGGAAAACGCGGACAAGCACAACAATATATATGGTAAAAGTAATGGAAATAAAATGAGAAAATAACGACACCAAAATTTTTACGTGGAAACCCTTCTAAATAAGGGAAAAAACCACGGCCAAGAGGAGCAACTGATATCACTATAGTAAGGAATTTTACACTGTGTAGTCACGAATACAATACTCAAAGTGACTACTACACACTCAAAAGGAACAACACTCTTTTGGTTTCCGTCTTACTAAAATATCGCTCACACTTTATTTTTCTTCACAGACTATTTTTCTTGTATAGTCTATGGAATACCTCACTTTGCTCTCAAAATGGTTTTTCTCTCTAATTTGGTGTGTTCTTTGAAATGAGCAAGGGCTCTCTATTTATAGGAGAAATCTACTCCTAATGATGTCACCAGTGACATCACAAAAAACACAAGGTTTCAACCTTTGCACCTATACAGATTTCTTGGTAAGATTTTAGTTGAAAAAAAGAAATGGTGAGCATGATTTGTTGCAGCATTTGTTGACTTTAACAATAAAGCAACAAACATTAATTCAACCATTCCTCCATTTTAACTTTCCTTATGTTTATCTACAATGGGTGTGGACCCCACAAATCTCCCCCTCAAGACCCATTTACTGGAAGGAGGTATTTCCATCTTCTAGAGAGAGCTCATGCCTACAAGTTCTTTGCATAACTCAAACTTGTCTTTCGATATCGTCTTGGTCAGCATATCTGTAGGATTTTCACTTGTGTGGATCTTTTTGACGTGAAATGATTCACTCTCCACTTTCTCACGAATCCAATGATATCTGACGTCGATGTGTTTTGTTCTTGCATGGTACATGGAGTTCTTGCTCAAGTCTATTGCACTCTGGCTGTCACAATAGACAATATACTCCATCTGATCCAAACCAAGCTCTTGAAGAAATCGCTTTAGCCATATCATCTCCTTGCCGGCTTCAGTAGCCGCAATATACTCAGCTTCAGTTGTAGATAGTGCAACACACTTCTGCAACTTTGACTGCCATGATATAGCTCCCCCTGAAAAAGTAAACAAATATCCAGTAGTGGATTTTCTGTTATCAAGGTCACCTGCCATATCAGAATCTGTAAAGCCTTTCAAGATTGGATTTGATGCTCCAAAACGCAAGCATTCATCTGAGCTTCCTCTAAGATACCTGAGTATCCACTTCACAGCTTCCCAATGCTCTTTTCCCGGATTTTTGAGAAATCTGCTGACAACACCAACTGCATGAGCAATATCAGGTCTAGTGCACACCATTGCATACATTAGACTTCCGACGACGGAGGAATATGGAACTTTGGCCATGTTCTCTTTTTCCTCCCTAGCTGTAGGACACATCTTCTTGCTCAACTTCATATGACCAGCAAGAGGTGTACTAACAGGCTTAGCATTCTTCATATTGAAGCGCTCTAGTACACGTTCAATGTACTTCTTCTGGGACAAACAAATCTTCCTTTTATCTCTAAGATGAGTAATTCTCATGCCCAAAATTTGCTTGGCATGACCCAAGTCTTTCATTGAAAAAGACTTACACAACTCTTTCTTCAGCTCGTCAATCTTGGAAGTATTCTTGCCCACAATCAACATATCATCCACATACAACAAAAGAATGATAAAATCATTGTCAGAATTTTTTTGTACAAATACACAATGATCTGAAGAAGTCTTCTTATAACCTTGCTCCCCCATAACAGATTCAAACTTCTTGTACCACTGTCTGGGAGCTTGTTTTAGGACATAAAGACTCTTTTTGAGTTTGCACACAAAATTTTCTTTACCTTCTACTTTGAAGCCCTCAGGTTGTTCCATATAAATCTCTTCTTCTAGGTCACCGTGAAGGAAAGCCGTCTTCACATCCATTTGCTCAATCTCTAAATTAAGACTAGCAGCCAAACCTAGAACTGTGCGAATCGAGGACATTTTCACAACAGGAGAAAATATTTCGTCAAAGTCAATACCCTTCCTTTGACCGAATCCCTTAACAACCAATCTAGCTTTGTACCTGGGCTTCAAGTTGTGTTCTTCAACTTTAACTTTGAACACCCACTTGTTCTTCAAAGCTCTCATGCCCTTGGGCAATTTTACCAACTCATAAGTGTGGTTCTCATGCAAAGACTTCATCTCATCTTGCATGGCTTCAATCCATTGATCCTTGTGCTCATCTTCCATGGCCTCCTCATAATATTCAGGTTCTCCCCCGTCAGTGAGTAACACATACTCATTGGATGAATAATGGGAGGAAGGAAACCGCTGTCTTGTGGACCTCCGAAGCGGAATATATGATTCGTCCACAACTTCATGAGCAACAGGATCATCAATAACAATATCATTGTTATTATCAACATCAACATGTTGATTTGATACATGATTCTGGGCGTCACTATGATTATCAAGCCCAATAACATCATGCACACTTGTGTGAGGAACGTCATCATGATGAATTATACCATCAAAACTTAAAGATTCTACCTTTTCCGCTTTGTCAATATCTTCAATTGTTTGATTCTCCATGAAAATAATATCACGGCTTCTCACAAGTTTCTTTTCAATTGGATCATATAGCCTGTAACCAAATTCATTTAGGCCATATCCAATGAAGATGCATTGCCTTGTCTTGACATCTAACTTTGACCTCTCATCTTTCGGCACATGTACAAAAGCTTTGCAACCAAATACTCTCAAATGGTCATAGGAAACATCCTTTCCATACCAAACACTATTTGGTACATCACTTTGCAAAGCAACAGGAAGAGATAGATTAATAACATGTGTAGCGGTCAATAAAGCCTCACCCCAAAATGAGTTCGGCAACTTTGCTTCAGAAAGCAAACATCTAACTCTTTCCATCAAGGTCCTGTTCATCCTCTCAGCCAAACTATTAAGCTGAGGAGTCTTGGGAGGAGTCTTCTGGTGTCTAATACCTTGATGCTTGCAGTATTCGTCAAATGGTCCACAATATTCACCACCATTATCAGTACGAATGCATTTCAATTTCTTTCCAGTTTCTCTTTCAACTGAAGCCTGAAATTGCTTAAAGACACCTAACACTTGGTCTTTAGTCTTCAAGACAAAGACCCAAAGTTTTCTCGAGCAATCATCAATGAAAGTGACAAAGTAAAGTGCACCACCTAATGTCTTTGTCTTCATTGGACCACATAAATCAGAGTGCACCAACTCAAGCAACTCTGTCTTTCTCGAAGGGGGGTAGGACTTAAAGGAAACTCTATTTTGTTTACCAGCCAAGCAATGCTCACACTTTTCTAATTTAGCACTTTGGAAATTTGACAATAATTTCTTCTTGGCTAGAACATTAAGTCCTTTCTCGCTGATGTGGCCAAGCCTCTTGTGCCATAATGTTGAAGAGCTATCGCTCTCAACCGCATTCACCATATCAATACAAGCAGAGGCCATAGTCCAATATAGACCACGACGTTTGTTACCACGAGCCACAACCAAGGAACCCTTGATGAGCTTCCATTTTCCATCACCGTTGGTACTAACATATCCTTCATCATCTAAAACACCAACAGAAATTAAGTGCAGACGAACATCAGGAGCATGTTTCACATTGTTCAAAACTAGTTTAGTTCCAACACTAGTTTTCAAACAGATTGTACCAATACCAACCACCCTAGAAACAGTCTCATTACCCATACTCAAAGTTCCAAAATCACCAGGAGTATAGGAAGAGAAAAAATCCTTCCTTGATGTCACATGGGATGCGACACCAGTATCCACAACCCAGCTTGACTCATCATAAGCAATATTTATCATATCCGCATCAAGGACAGTAACAAGATCTTCGGTGGTAACGGTGGCTAGGCAATTTTCATTGCCATCTTCTTTAGTTTCCTCTTTGTTTTTGTTCTCCCTCTTCAACTTCCTGCAGAACTTCTTCGTGTGCCCTTTCATACCACAATGATAGCACTCAATATCCTTAAGTCTGCCTCTGGATTTGCTCCTATTTTGTTCTCTATTTTGAGAACCACGAGTTTTGTTTCTCCCCCTGGGGCCAGTTATCAGGACATTCGACGAAGAGGAAACTTGAGTTTTTCTTCTCATCTCTTCGTTCAAGACACTACTCTTGGCGGAATCCATAGAGATCACACCATCAGGAGCAGAATTTGACAATGACGTTCTAAATGTTTCCCAAGAGTCTGGTAGGGAACCAAGTAGAAGCAAGCCTTGAATTTCTTCATCAAATTTGATGCCCATAGCAGATAATTGGTTCATGATCCCCTAAAAATTATTCAGATGGTCTGTCATCGGAGAACCATCATGATACTTCAAACTCAACATCTACTTTATTAAGAACATTTTGTTGTTGCCAGTCTTTCGAGCATACAAACTTTCAAGATGCTCCCATAGGGTTCGAGCATGTGTTTCCCCAGAAATATGATTCAACACATTATCGTCGACCCATTGCCTAATGAATCCACAAACCTGTCTATGCAACAGATTCCACTCTTCATCTGTTTTATTATTAGGCTTTACAGTGGTAAATACTAGTTTGTAAAAATTCTTAACATAAAGCAGATCTTCCATTTTTCCCTTCCAAATGGCATAATTAACACCATTCAAAGTAACCATTCTACTTGTGTTGGCTTCCATTGTTTTCCCCAAAAAAAATATAGTTATCGCAAATCAAAGTTAATCTTTTCTGATGTGGAAGTTCAGACTGTGCTGCAACCACAGAGCATACTCAGATAAAACCTTGGCTCTGATACCAGTTTGTTGGGAAAACGCGGACAAGCACAACAATATATATGGTAAAAGTAATGGAAATAAAATGGGAAAATAACGACACCAAAATTTTTACGTGGAAACCCTTCTAAATAAGGGAAAAAACCACGGCCAAGAGGAGCAACTGATATCACTATAGTAAGAAATTTTACACTGTGTAGTCACGAGTACAATACTCAAAGTGACTACTACACACTCAAAAGGAACAACACTCTTTTGGTTTCCGTCTTACTAAAATATCGCTCACACTCTATTTTTCTTCACAGACTATTTTTCTTGTATAGTTTATGGAATACCTCACTTTGCTCTCAAAATGGTTTTTCTCTCTAATTTGGTGTGTTTTTTGAAATGAGCAAGGGCTCTCTATTTATAGGAGAAATCTACTCCTAATGATGTCACTAGTGACATCACAAAAAACACAAGGTTTCAACCTTTGCACCTATACAGATTTCTTGGTAAGATTTTAGTTGAAAAAAAGAAATGGTGAGCATGATTTGTTGCAGCATTTGTTGACTTTAACAATAAAGCAACAAACATTAATTCAACCATTCCTGCATTTTAACTTTCCTTATGTTTATCTACAATGGGTGTGGACCCCACAGACTGTTGGTGAAAGTCCGGCTCCACGCCTTGTAATCACCGTCTTTTAAAGAGCAAAGATTAGAACTGAAAAGGGTAAAAACATTGTAGCCTCATCCCCTCTAAGCACAATTATAAACCTGAAACTGGATCAAATTGTTGGGAATAAATCCGTAACAGAAATAATATTTGCGGTAATAAAGGCAATAAATGCGGAACACAACAATACGGTTAATCAACGAGAATAAAAGAGAAATAATGACACCAAGATTTTACGTGGAAACCCTCCTAAATAAGGGGAAAAAACACGACCCGAGAGGAGCAACGAATATCACTATAGTAAGGATTTTACACTTGTAGATCCGAGCAAAACTCCAAAGATCACTACACACTCAAAAGAAATAACCCTCTTTTGATTTTTCCACCTCACTATAATATCGCTCACACTCTCTATTTTTCCTCACAGATTATTTCCTCTGTGATGCCTCACTCTTCTTTTCTCTCCTTTGTAATTTCCTTTTGGTGTATTTAGAATGAAGAATTGTCCTCCCTTTTATAGAGAACAATACACTACCCTCCAAATGTGCTACAGAAGAAAAACAATTTTTTCTTCTCCATAGCTTACCTACTCTACCAAACTTTGAAATTGGCAGAAAACAATTTTTTCTTTACCAACTTTGCCAAACTTTGAAATTGAAGAAAAAACAATCTTTTTTTCTTTACCAACTCTGCCAAACTTTGAAATTGGCAGAAAACAATTCAAAGTTTGGTACATGGGGATGGAACCCACAATCTCCCCCTCCAGACCCATTCACCTGAAGGAGGTAGCTTTAGGTTTCTAGCTTGAGTGCATGCCGACAAGTTCTTTGCATAGCTCGAACTTGTCTTTTGATACCACCTTGGTCAGCATATCTGAAGGGTTTTCACTAGTAGGGATCTTCATGACCTGCATAGATCCGTCCTCTATCTTTTCACGAATCCAGTGATATCTCACGTCGATATGCTTCGTCCTTGCATGATACATGGTGTTCTTGCTCAAGTCTATTGCACTCTGACTGTCACAATAGACGACATACTCCTTCTGATACAATCCAAGTTCTTGAAGAAATCGTTTCAGCCATACCATCTCTTTGCCAGCTTCAGTAGCTGCAATGTATTCTGCCTCAGTTGTAGAGAGTGCGACACACTTCTGCAACTTTGACTGCCATGATATAGCTCCCCCTGAAAATGTGAACAAATATCCAGTAGTGGATTTTCTATTATCGAGGTCACCTGCCATATCAGCATCAGTATAGCCCTTCAAGATTGGATCAGATCCTTCAAAACACAAGCAATCTTTTGTGGTACCTCTTAGGTACCTGAGTATCCACTTAACTGCCTCCCAGTGTTCTTTTCCAGGATTTTCAAGGAATCTGCTAACAACACCAACTGCATGAGCAATATCAGGTCTTGTACACACCATTGCATACATCAAACTCCCCACTGCTGAAGAATAAGGAACTTTAGTCATTCCCTCTTTCTCCTCTTTTGTTGTAGGACACATCTGTTTGCTCAATTTCAGATGACTCGCAAGAGGCGTGCTAACAGGTTTAGCACTCTTCATGTTGAAGCGTTCTAGTACACGTTCAATGTACTTCTCTTGAGATAGCCACAACTTTCTTTTTGTTCGTTCTCGAACAATCTTCATCCCTAGAATTTATTGTGCTGGGCCCACGCCTTTCATGTCAAATGACTTGGACAAATCTTTCTTCAACTTTGCAATCAGCTCTTTGTCTTGTCCTACAATTAACATGTCATCCACATACAACAACAAAATAATAAAATTGTTGTCAGAAAATCTTTTGAAGTATACACATGGATCAGAATAGGTCTTTGTGTACGTTTGACTTTTCATGAAAGAGTCAAACTTTTTGTACCATTGCCTTGGGGCCTGTTTCAACCCATAAAGACTCTTATTCAATTTGCACACCATGTGTTTCTTTCCAGATACTTCAAATCCCTCTGGTTGCTCCATATAAATCTCTTCTTCCAAATCTTCGTGAAGAAATGCAGTTTTCACGTCCAATTGCTCCACTTCAAGATCTAGACTAGCTGCTATGCTCAAAATAGTTCGAATAGAAGTCATTTTGACAACAGGTGAAAAAATTTCATCAAAATCAATACCTTTCTTTGTTCGAAGCCTTTTACAACCAATCGAGCTTTGTACCTGACCAACTTGCCATTTCCATCTTTCTTGAGTTTAAAGACCCACTTGCACTTAAGCGGTCTTTTGCCTTTTGGAAGTTCAACTAGCTGGTATGTGTCATTTTTCTGTAGAGATCCCATCTCTTCGTGCATGGCTTTCATCCATTGGCTCTTTTCTGGATGAGACAACACCTCCTTAAGATTTTCTGGCTCCCCTTCATCATTGATGAGGACATACTCTGAGGTAGGGTATTTGGATGACTCTACCCTTTGTCTTTCTGATCTCCTCAGAGCTTGAGATTGTTCTTCTTCTTCTGGGTACTCCATTTGCTCGGTATTATCACCGAGTTGCTCCCCCTGCTCAACAATCTCATCAGGTTGCTCTTCATGCTCAGCAACTTCATCAATCCTACTTTCTGCACTTATGGGATGGTTAGAAGAAGAAGGAATGGTAACAAGATTAGGGACTATACCATTCTTTTTCTTGGCCTTCTCGGATAGATCATCAGCAGTTCCAACTTCACTTTCTCGAAAGATTACGTCTCTGCTTCTGATGACCTTCTTCTTTACAAGATCCCATAGTCTGTACCCGAACTCGTCATCTCCATATCCGATGAACATGCAGGGAACTGATTTATCATCTAGCTTGGTTCTCTGCTCCTTCGGTACATGTGCAAAAGCTTTGCAACCGAACACCTTTAGGTGCGAGTAAGACATCTCTTTGTTGGTCCAAACTCTCTCCGGAATGTCAAACTCCAACGGAACTGATGGACTACGATTGATAAGATAACACGCTGTCCGAACTGCTTTACCCCAGAATGTCTTAGGTAATTTAGCCATTCTGAGCATACTTCTCACCTTCTCAACAATGGTGCGATTCATTCTTTCAGCTACACCATTGTGTTATGGGGTTCCAGGAACTGTCTTTTCATGCCTGATTCCATGGTTTGAACAGTACTCTTCAAATTCCCTTGAAGTGTACTCACCTCCATTGTCGGTTCGAAGACGTTTTAGCTTTCGACCTGTCTCTCTTTCTATCAGAGCATGAAACTTTTGAAATACTTGAAACACCTGATCTTTGGTTCTCAAGATATAAACCCACAATTTTCGAGAAGCGTCATCAATAAAGGTAACAAAGTATTTATTACCTCCTATCGATTCTATCTCCATTGGACCACAAACATCAGAATATACCAAATCAAGTATATTCGACTTTCTTTCAGATGATGTCTGAAATGAAACTCTATGTTGTTTACCAAATAAACAGTAGTTACAAGGTTTTATCGTTGTACCTTTGGCAAAAGAGATGAGTGATTTTTTGGAAAGAATTTGCAATCCTTTCTCGCTCATATGACCCATTCTTTTATGCCATAAATCTGCAGAATTCTCTTCGTGAGCCGCATTTAATTCACCTTGGCATATTTCTGCATTTGTCCTGTACAACGTGCCACGAGCAACTCCTTTTGCAATCACCAAAGCCCCTTTGGTGAGTCTCCATTTTTGATTTGCAAAGTAGTTCTCATATCCATCTCGGTCCAAAGCAACTCCCGAGATTAAGTTCATCCGCAAATCAGGTACGTGGCGCACATCTTTCAACACTAATGTGCATCCAACATTTGTTTTTAAGCAAATATCTCCGATCCCCGCAATCTTTGAGTAACTTGTGTTACCCATTTTCACATTGCCAAAATCACCGGCTACATATCTGCAAAAACAAATCTCTTACCGGTGTGGCATGGTAAGATGCTGCTGTGTCGACCACCCATTCCGACTCTACACCTGCCAAGTGCATGCATTCTTCTTCCTCATTTATGAAGAGAACAACATTGTCATTATTTTGCACCATGGCAGCTGTGTTGTCATCATTCTTCTGGCCGCTGCTTTCCCCTTTGCCCCTTTTTAGATTTGGATAATCTCTTTTGAAGTGTCCTGGTTGATCGCAATTGTAGCAATTTCTGGCCTTTGATTTTGATCCGACTTTGGACTTTTCACGAACTCCGGATCTACCATAGTTACTTGAGCTCCTTTGGTAACTTCTACCTCTACTTTCCGTGATGAGAGCCTGTCCGTGATTTTCAGGCCTTTTTCTCATCTTTTCATTAAGCAAAAGGGCTGATGTGACATCCTTCAACTCAATAGAGTCCTTACCATGTAAAATGGTTGTTGCTAAAGTATCGTAAGAAGATGGCAACGAGTTTAGGAGTACGATGACTTTATCTTCATCCTCGATCTTTACTCCGAGGTTTGCTAGCTGCGTGATTAGTCCATTAAGTACATTTAAATGAGACAAAAAATTTGTACATTCACCCATATGTAGCGCATATAACTGCTTCTTTAGGTACAATTTATTTGTCAGCGTTTTGGACATGTATAGATTTTCTAACTTTGTCCAAATGCCACATGCACTCTCTTCATCGATGATGTTATTAACTACATCATCTGTTAAGTGCAATCTGATTGCACTGGCAGCCTTTTCATCCATTTCTTCCCAATCCTCAAGTTTCATGGATTCGGGCTTTTTGGATTTACCGCCTAGTGCCTTATGCAAACCCTGTTGGATGAGCAAGTCTCTCATCCTTCTCTGCCACATTGAGAAACCGCTATCACCGTTGAATTTTTCTACCTCGTACTTTACTCCAGACATTTTTTTTTCCACTGAGTATAGTACAATAAGCTGCAAAAATATTTCTGTAAATGAGCAGAACCTGTGCTCTGATATCAATTGTTGGGAATAAATCCGTAACAGAAATAATATTTGCGGTAATAAAGGCAATAAATGCGGAACACAACAATACGGTTAATCAACGAGAATAAAAGAGAAATAATGACACCAAGATTTTACGTGGAAACCCTCCTAAATAAGGGGAAAAAACACGACCCGAGAGGAGCAACGAATATCACTATAGTAAGGATTTTACACTTGTAGATCCGAGCAAAACTCCAAAGATCACTACACACTCAAAAGAAATAACCCTCTTTTGATTTTTCCACCTCACTATAATATCGCTCACACTCTCTATTTTTCCTCACAGATTATTTTCCTCTGTGATGCCTCACTCTTCTTTTCTCTCCTTTGTAATTTTCTTTTGGTGTATTTAGAATGAAGAATTGTCCTCCCTTTTATAGAGAACAAATACACTACCCTCCAAATGTGCTACAGAAGAAAAACAATTTTTTCTTCTCCATAGCTTACCTACTCTACCAAACTTTGAAATTGGCAGAAAACAATTTTTTCTTTACCAACTTTGCCAAACTTTGAAATTGAAGAAAAAACAATCTTTTTTTCTTTACCAACTCTGCCAAACTTTGAAATTGACAAAAAACAATTCAAAGTTTGGTACATGAGGATGGACCCCACACAAATCTCTCCATCTATCCAAAAACAAAAATCCATAAGAAAAAAGTTTAAAAGAGAGATATCCAGATGTTCTTCTAATACTCGACACACCATCCCTGCAGTAAAATTCAGTAGATGTATGAAAAATATCTTACCTGTCACATTAAGTAAATTAATAGTTTTCTGAGGGAAATACACTGCGTTAGCCCTTGTTTGCAGCATATTCCATCGTATCCAACAAAGAGAAGCATAATAATCCAAGGAATAGACAACAATTAATACCGGCTGGATTTAAAAAGAAACTTGCGAAGTAAAAGCAAACATCAAAAGTTAAAAGATATTGATTTATTCAGTGTCTTATATATGTACACTTACTAAACATGTATTGAATTAAAGTTGCAACCAAACCACTCAGTCAAAAGAGTCTTGACCACTTGTAGTATCTTCACCATCATCAGAAGAATTGTCACTATTTGCATTAAATGTCAAAATGTGTTGCAGAAGCTCCCTTCCAACCTCTGAATTTTCTTCAATGCTCCCCAGGTTTGTTCTTTGTCTTTGCTGCGAAAGTAATTGCAACATTAGGTCCTCTGGAGAAGCCATGTGATGCATCCAACCCCTTGCTTTAGGTCTCTGCTGGAAACACAAAGTGCAAATTCATCAGCACATGTAACAGGCATAATATCATCTTTCACGACAAGTATCATAATCCATGTTACTGTTGCAACATCATCATTCATCAATGTCATTTTCATTGGCGTCATCATCATCACAACATGAATCACTAGGAGCATCTTGGTCATTATCTGAGGAATCGTCAAAATCAGGGTCCCCAACAGTTTCAAAGAACTCAACACCATTTCCATCTTCGGGTATATCTAAAAAATCAAAACCATCGTCATCGTCGTCGTCGTCGTCGTCGTCGTCATCATCACTATCGTCATCATCATCATCATCCATACCATCGGAGAAAGCATCTTCATCTTCATCCATATCACTATCATCTTCATCCTCATTGTCACTACTACCACCATACTCATCGTCACTTCCGGTATCAAAGAAGTAGATGCCATTATCTTCCGCACCGCCATAATCGAATAAATGAAATGGATGAGGTGTTGAACCCTTAATTAATAGAAATATTAGCAGTTAAATAGAGCTACTTATGCTTCCATAAGATAAATAGCACAAATTTGCCATCTAATATCATTTTCTTGGATAATATACTTATCACATGCATGAACTTTATCACACCCAAGAAAGGGATCAGGACCACAATGGATAACAAGCGACTGTGTCAGTTCAAGATAGACCTTTTTTGAGATATTTGAGTCTACAGTGGGACACAGATAAGGTATTAACAAAGATACATGTTCCAAGTTTTTTCTATGACATACGAATGTTAATATAAGACTTATGGAATAAAGATAATGATGGAAAAATGAACACATATGGATCAGGACTACACACCAGAAATAGGACAAATTAGCTAATGGAATAAAATAAATAACGAAAACAATCTTTCCCAGCTCCACTGATGACTGAACTACCCAAATCTTTTTAAAATTTCTGGTTTCCAGATTCACCTGATCCTGCTTCGCCTTCCTCAAAAACATTCCAAGTACCTCCACTTATGTTCTTTCTTGTTCTTTTTTCCGGTTAAGGGAGACCACATTTACTTTTGTGGCTTTCTTTTCATGATAAGGTGATATATTCTAGTAATGTTGCAGGGAAATCCCCAGAGTACAAGGGTTGAAAACAGCCTTACATTTATCTCTTATTAGAATGATCAGAACAAGATGGAAGTAAGTTAACTGTAATAAGTGTCTTAGTTCAATGCTTTGACACCTTTGAAGTCAAGTTTGTGGGTAAAATCCAATTTGTTTATAACTTAGGTTCAATGCACTTAATGAATGTCTTGTATTTAATCATTCAAATCTCATTCATTTAGTCGGTTTGTTTTCAAGGTCTAAATCTTAATTATTTAGATCTTGGAACCTGTTTGACATCGCTGTTGGGAGGCGAAAAACACTTATTTTGAGAAACAACACTTTTTTTGAAAAATTAAGCATTTGGCAAAGCAGTAAAAGTGCTTTTAAATGGAAGCGGAAGCACAAGAAGTTTTTTCTGTTGTGGGAAAGAAACTAAAAATTTCTACTTCTTAAGAAAAGCAGAAACAGAAAGAGAAAATTATTTTTTTCTCAAGCCTAAAATATCCCTTCAATACATACATATTTACCAATAATATCTCTTATTAATAAATTAACAATTTTAAAATTTTTATATGATAAACTTTTTATTTCAATTTACGTTTATATATTATTAGTTTACGTATTATTTCACAGAATTAGAGAAAAAAAGGCAATGACAATATTTTTGCAAGATTAGAAAAGAAAAAAAGGCAATGACAATATTTTTGCAAGATTAGAAAAGAAAAAAAGAACAATTTAAATTGAAAATTGTATATGCACATTTTAATTTAATTAAAAAAAAATTAAAATAGATATTTAAAAACGCTTTTCTGGAAAGTCATTTTCAAAAAGTACTTCTACAAATAAGCTATGTCAAACACGCTCTTAATCTATAACAAAGTCTTGGGGGTGTTTGGATGGGCTTTTTAAAAGTGATTTGTAAGCCCAATTTTTGGCTTTTCACCCTTGTTGGTACTTTTTAAGTTACCCAAACACGTTCAACAACCATCAATCACCACCACCTACCCACAACCTCTATCCTCAGCCCAACCACAACCACCACTATTGTCAATCACCAAAACCAATCATCACCATTAGCCACCATTTGCAATCATTACGATCAATCATTATTACATCCACTAATCACAACCGATAATTACTACAATTGGTCAACATTATATATCGTTAACCGTCATCATCACTCACCACCGCCATTAGCCATCACTATTATTTCACAGCTAATTATTAGCCGCCACCAATAACCACCAATGTTAATCACTACTATCAATCACTACACCATATAATACTATCCACAACCACCCTATCAGTCAACCCCATCCAAAATTGACACACACAATCACCATCGTAATAATCACCGGCGCCAATTGCCATGTACAAATTTTAAAATATTATATTAATATAATATTAAATCAATTTAGCATTTTATTTAAATTTTATATTTATTATTTTTCAAACAAAGACAAATTTTATACATTCAAATGTTGAGAAAACAAACAGTTTAATTATTCAGTATTCAGATCTTAATGCAACATTTGAATATTCAGATGCGTATTCAGATTCAAACCTCAAAATCTGAATGCACATCATGTGCATTCAAATTTCGACGTCGTAATCTTAATGAAAACAAATGAGATCTAAGTGAAATCAGGGATGCAACTGAAAAAGAACCATTCAAATTTCAGGATTTGATAATTCTACTAATTTTGTGTTTTGATATATTAGGTACGAAGTTTGAATATAACAATTATCGACCATTTGTCATATGGTAATATTCCAAAAAAGTAGCAATCTGACTAAATGTTGTGTGATTACTAGCTTAGCTGTACGTGATCAGGATAGGTAAGGCAGCTGAAATCAAGGAGGACTTGCTAATGGATAACTTATTTACCCCTACTGTCCTGGGAAATGCCTTAAAAAGGTGAACCAAATTTATTAAGTTACAATCAAAATTCCATCGATTGTAGCAAGTGATTGCCCGGGTCGGTGTGTGATCACCAAAGGTGAAGCAACCCTTCAGATGCTCTTACACTTACCCAATGATAAAATCATGAGATATTGAGCACAATTAAAACATCTCCCCCTTCCAGGGTGCATCAACAGAAGTGACTCTTGTATTAATTCCAACAAAATTGTTAAGACGACAAGCTAAAGAACCTACAATAAATAAACTTATGTGCTTCATAATTGAATCTTTATTTTGATATCACATACCTTTTGAATATTTGTAGGTAAAATAGCTCTCTCAGTGGCTTTTGGAGTCCATATTTTTATGTCATTCTCAATTCCACTGCTGGCAAGCATCGCGGTATGAGGATGGGACTCAATGCAGTTCACTACATGCTTATCTGCTTCCATAACACGAACAAGATCCCCACCCCTTTTCTTCCATATGAAAATTCTACCACAATCTGATCCACTCACAACATATTCACACCTGGGCCCAAAAAAGTTCACGCCCTTAACTGTTTCAGAGTTTCTGTGCCCCTTGTAGACTTGTGGACCAATGTTTGCTCCAGACTCCATGACAACTGCAGATTCATCAGATTCGTGGTCTTGGCCCATTTCGCCCTCATCACTTTCATTGTACAATGGCGATGTAGGGGATGGATCAGGTCCCAGCCCCATGTCCTTTGTGAAAAGATAAATAAACTCTTCATTATATGAAACAAGAAGCTCACTCTGGTCAGAGAAAGCCAAACCTGTTATCCCCACATTCTCATCACCAACGAGATGTGGGGGACAGAAATAGTCAACAGGCTGGCCAAAATCAGTGGATCCATCCCACTTATATTTGCGAATGTCGAAAATTCTGGCAAATTCATCTGATCCAGCAACAGCAAACAAATAGGGTTTTCTTGGATCTATCGTAATCGCATTTAGATGAAGTACAGACATATATCTCCTCATCCGCAGGGGTTGGCAAGTAAAAAGCTCTGTAGCAGTGTCTGTTCTCAAATCTATCTGTAAGAACACATTGAATCAAACCATTTAGCCATATAACGCTCAGACGAAAAGAATCTGTGGGAAACTTAAATAACGTCCATACCTACTTGTCAAAGTCTCAATCTCTTAATATTTCAGTGTTCTAGTTTTTCTCTTTTAATTCTTTATTCCCATCAAACCATTCTGTTTTGAGCAATCATGTACAACAACATAAAGGACATCATATCATTATTTTCCTGCAACATATTACTCCTGAAGAGTTTGATTATAACTATGTTTTTTCATATAACCACTGGTGTCCAGGCTAGCTTGCACTCTATCCACAAAAATTTGGACAAATGGATAGAAGGCACCTGGAGTTTATGCCTCCGGGGGGGGGTTTGAAAAGGACGACCTAGTGTTTTTGCCTCAATTAATGTTCACATATATATATATATATGATTCCAAACAGAAGAATGATGAGGTTGTTTTGTATATGAAGGATACGTAAAAAGAAGCAGTCCTCTACAATTTTTCAAAATGAGGCAAGTAAATACAATAGATCCACATTTATTGATGAGATTTTTTTTTTAAATTATTTAATTTTTTGGGGCTATATTTTTACCATGTGGACACATGAATGCAAATTAGTTTCACAAAATGTGGGTATTGAAGAGAACTTAATCCATATCTTCATACACTCTCCCTGCGCCACACTATCCAAGGCTTTCTAACCCAAAAAAAAAGAACATAACTTTCAAGAAAACAGTGAGGAAGGGAAGGACTATGGAACTACCGGTAACTCACATGTTGAACTAATCCATCTTCTCCACAAGTGTAAACAATATGGGGGCTTGCAGGTTCAATTGCCAATTTGTGAGCTCGCCCTTGATGTTTGGCCAGCAACTTTGTTTCCACCTTCCCATGTTCTAGAATCTGTGCTTGTCTCACCTGCATGATTGTTATCATTTAAGTGTAAAATAACAGTGCCTTTTTTCTCACTGGATGTAGTGGCAGAAGTGAACTATAATCCTTTTGTGGTTTCAAAGTACATCAGCACCCCCTAAGAAAGAAATAAGTGCCCCTTTCAGGAAGAACAAGGAAAGAATAATTAAATGTAAGGCAAAGATAGAATACCATATAGGAAAACAATGACCTACATGAAACATCTTGAAGAAAGAAACCAACAAAAAGTAGCTACCTGTCCATCTGCAGCACAGGTAACAATGCTTCGATCATCAGTGTATGGCATGATTTTTGCTTGAAAGACATTGTTATGATGACCTGAATGGAATGAAAGTGCAATTTTCCCAGTTTCCCAGTCCCAGAGTATGATCCTTCGGTCATCAGAACCTGATATGACTATATCACCATCAGGGTTGAAGCTAACCGTATTCACACAGCCCCGGTGCTTCTCCAGCTTCCGGAAGACATCAAGCCGGAGCACAAGATCCTGAAATAAAAGTTACCACGGTCTGGGTTCTGAGACATAACTTGGAACATAAATAGAACACAGCAAAAAGAATCTCTATAGAAATGAAAATAAGCTCTTCAGCTGAGGTCATATTCAGAATAATTTAGGACACAAACAGTTAACAACCACTCCACCCTTGGCCAAGTACACCTGGACTAATTTATGGTCACCATCTAAGTCAGTGTAACAATTAAGCCAATTGATTCTGTATCAAATTCACAGTTCTCTCTCTTTCTATTTCCTGATGAAATGGATATTTCAAATTTTCTCAAGAGCGCAAAACTAAAGAAGGGAAATAAGGTAAGAGCTGAGAGAATGCAAAACAACCTACTCTGCCTTTGTCCTAAGCTCCACTCAGTGTAATAACTAATAACAAATGCTGCATAATCTATATCCTTAATAATAATATGGTCAACTAAACTAAGGATATATGCATGGATTGATGCAAAGCAGCAGAAACAACAACTATAAATCTATAATGATACAATGTTATTGTCTTAACAGCAATAAAAGTAATAAATATTAGGGGAAAACACTTTTCACCTTAACATCTTCAAGGATCCCAAACTCATCCAAACAATCAGTAAAAGAATATCAAGAACATACCAATCCCACAAGTGGGATCTTGAGAGGGAAGGTAGAGTTTGTACGCAGACTTATAGAGAGGTCGTTTCCATTTTTTCCAAGCAGTTTGAAGAAAAAGGGAATACATAAATGAGAGCAGTAACCAATGAAATAATGTGAAATAGGACCAGTAAACAACATGAAGAGGAAAGAGCAATATACAACAACAAAATAATGTGATAATCAAAGCACAAAAAGCACATGAGATAATCTAAATTGAAGAACAAGAAATTACAAAAAAAAAAAAAAAAAAAACAGTGAAAGGATAATAACAAAAAAAAATACTATATCATATAGCTAGGAGTAAAATTTACGAGAAACCAGCCAAAAATAAATTGTGACTAGTTCACCTTGACATCATCCAACGATCATAAATTCATGTAACAATAAACAACTAGTGCAGAGACGATAAGAAAATTCACTTTATCATACAACTCTAGCTAACAATGAATAGAATTGCATCAAAACTTTCAAGAGAAACAGTAATGAATAGAATTGCATCAAAACTTTCCAGAAAAATACCAATGAACATGGAATTAGAATTAGAAGTACCTCAGAGGCACCGAGACGGTGGGCAAAATTTCTGGTAGAGAGTTCACCCACTGCCCGTTTCCAAACATCAACAACTGCACAATCGATGCTACTTCTGGTTGTTTTCCTCATCATCGCGTTCAAAATAGAGTGAATTTGATGGTTCTTCTACTGTTCATATAAATAAATTACTGGGAGTCAAATTCTACATGTAGACACGAACAATGGCAACCGGATTGATTGAGATTAACTTGTAAGATCTCGCCGCTACTATACGCTTTGGTTCTTACTGATTGTATTTTGCAACTGCGACAAGGGGAACGAACACACTGCACCTCCCTTTTACTTCTCGCCCAATTTATATTTATTTTTCCCCTCTTTTTACTCCTCAATAGGATTTTGAGTCTATTTACATTTTTATTTTATTTGTACCCTATTTTATAAATGGGATATTAGATTATCGGATATTAGTATTACGTCCGAGCAACACTGTAATGCCGGAAAAAAAAACTTCATTATTGTTTAATGGTGTAATGGACGTAGGACATACACACAAATTAATAAAGGAGGTTGTGATATTTTATTATTTTTTCTTATTTTTATAAAGATTTTTTGATAATATATTAATTTATTTTTATACTAAATAACATTTTTGAAATTTAAGATACATTATTTCTTATCCTAAAGACTCTAGACTGTTTATTAATATTACATATATTTATTCATAAAAGTGGATTTAACTCTTGTGTTCTTATTTAGTAGAACTGTGAACAATGAATCAATTTCAAGAATTCAAAAATTTCACAATTTTTATTTTATGTTTGTTTAGTTTTTAGAAGAATTTAAAAATGCTAACTAAAACATAAATAACATTGATGAAACATTAATACATAACCAAAAAAAAATAATCTTTTAACTCTCATATTCATTTGTACGCATGCCTATATCCACTACATCTAACATAATTGACAAAATAGTAATGAAAGAAATCTGTTCCACGTAATGCCTATTTACGGATGGACATTGGTTAAATTCTCGAGGTCTGACATGACTCACCAAATATAAAAATAGTTCGTGACAATGGAACTATGTCAGTCGATGTGACACGTGTTTATGATTTACGAAATTTAAGCTAAAAGTAACAACACATGAAGCAAACTTACTTTTGGAAAAGGACACTAAGGACATTTTACACAGGCCAAATTCAAAATATTCCTTTGGAAGAAATCTTACATCCTCAAATTGAGTTTTATTCGTACCATTGGTCAATTCAAGTTAATTGGATGCTTGTGTTTCATCCTCTTTTCATCTTTTTATAGGTAGCAGGAGCAACATCTTTGACTTGCACAAATGTGCCTAGTTGGCAAACAGGGTGGCTTCGTATCCATTTTGTTAATCCTCGCCAATTCCCTAACACGCCTCAACTGCTTTTAATCGTCGAATTAGTATGCAACTTGTGTGGAATAATCATCCTCGGCATTTTTGCTAAATAATCATTCTTCAAGAGCTATTCATGCACCTAGTACTTGGTTATCATATGAATGTCCCGGGGGTTCCAAGTGGACGGACATCAACTTCAGCGATTGTAAGTCCCACTGAGCAAATCAATATCATATGAATGTCCCGGGGGTTCCAAGTGGACGGACATCAACTTCAGCGATTGTAAGTCCCACTGAGCAAATCAATCAGAAAGATTTGCAGGAAATATGTCCTGTCTCTTCAGTCTTCATGGCTTCATAAGCAAACCAAAAGTCATTGAAGCATTCTCGAGTAAATCAAAGAGAGGGGCAAAACCAAGTTGCACCATCGATTGCTCTTAACCAACCAATCAACCAAGATTTCTACTTGTGCTAGAAAATCTACTCAGTGCACGCGAGCATATTCCAAGGAAGACTGGAGGATCTTCTTACAAGAATATATTCATACTTTCTACTGAAAGTGTATTACAGCCTGCCAGCCACTATTAAACCACATCCTCCTGTGTGCAAGAAAGGTGAGATCCATCAGCAGAATTTCACATGTATATTCAAGATTTCCAGGGCAATAAGGGTGAAGAAGACACTTCAACTAGTTTCTCATATATTATCCAGAAAGTTACTTAACAAAAAAGAACCCTTGTGCTCAAGTAAAATAGTAGTAAATCACGCAAACAACCTAATGCACCATATATCCATTAATTGCAGATTACCTATAATAAAGCTATACTAGATCAAATGTATAAAAACGAAAAATGCAAATTACAAGCACTTCTTGCAGAACTATTACCACTTCCTCCTCAAATAACTGAAATGTGTGGTCCCAAATCTTTATCTTTACTAATTTGTTCTGTTTACACCCTAGGGTGTGAACTTTTGGTTCTTATGACTGAATGAGTTGGATCATTCACACTTTCAGAAACTACGCAGTAGAAAAAATTAACCTTCCGCTAAAGCTCCCTAAAGCAATCAGTCAGATCAATCAGGTGCAAACAAAAATCATATAACCAGAAGTTGAGCAGTCTAAAAATTCTCAAGCAGATTTGTGAAAATTGGAAGTACAGAAGTGCTAATAGAACCATGTGAGGAGGGGGTTCAAAATTCACCTTAACGTTATTTGTTCAAATCCTAAGCGCTACATTTTTACTTCATCAGAGAAAAAAAAAATGTGAGGTGCCTCCAAAATGTATCATTTCATGCACATACATGCTCATTGAATGATCCACATGGACATGAAGAGCACTAAACAGAAAATTTGAAAGGGCAGAGCATGTACTTTTTTTCATTTTCAGAAAAGTAAATGGTTTACTTACAGACTGTATCTTCCCAAAGATGCCTGACAAGGTCACAACCAATTTTGCAGAACTCGATGCTGCAGGATATACGTATTGCAAATAATTGGCATCATAGAGGTTTAAAACCACGGCATCCACCATATATACATCTTGCCAAGATTTTTATGTGAAACAGCTTCAGCAATCAGACGACGAGCTTGCCCTTCAACAGCAAGAGGCAACGATGGTGCAGCTCCAACACCAACAACAATTCCTTGCAACCGTGCTTCTATGTTACTGATTGCTCGCTGCAAATTTCAACTGAATCAATTTAGCAGTTATGTCAAAAATATTACAAGAGAAAAGCACAATTAGAGCAATACTTAGTAGAAAGAATCCTTGTGCTTAAGGCAACTAATGCAATTTGCCCACTCAAGCCAGTTTTTTCTTGTCGTAACACATTATACATATAACCATCTTTTGTAGGCGTCACCACAAGAAATTGTTGTCTTACTAACTTCAACACAAAAGGGATAACACTTAGATTAACTAGCAGAAGATGGCTGTGGTGGGAGGACATGGACCACTTTCTTCTGCATTGTCTGGCAGCATCACGACTGTAGTGGGAGAAGATTTTAAGATGGTTTGGGATAATGTGCCGGCTACAGTGAAGGATGCTCGATTGAGCTGGGCCTTTAGAAGACATAGGATGAAGCACGGCGTGGGATATTACTCTATCAGCACTTATCCGGGTTGTTCAAAGAGAAAAATATAATAGCCTTTAAGGGAAATGAGGATCATTGTACAGTTCTATGAACCTCTTTTTTTCCATTAGCGGGCACTTCTATAAAAACAAACAAAAAAGATTCTGCAGTGGGTTACACATCAGGTTCTAACAAGAGTATCACAATCCATATCCAGGTATCTTACAAAGACCCAGTTCCTAACTAGTCTACTTCAAAAGATAACTAAGGAAATCTAAACTATATACACCATATGCATACTGCATATACATTAGGAAGATAATGTATAAGAATGTTACCCACAATAAAAAAGGAAACGAAAGTCAATTTCGCCTATCAAAACTCATTAATTTCATTTACTAGAGATAAAAGCATAACGAGAACTGTAGCACAACTATTAAGGACAGGTGATAAAAGCTCCAACCTGTGCATGAGGATTTTGGACCTCCACCCCACTAGATTTATGAGATTTAGTCCATTCCACCAGAGGATCATGGATGAAAGTTTCAAGGACACTCATTAGTGTCTCTCTATGTGCCCGTAATACAGAAAGTGTGATCTCGCAAACCTTAAGGAAGATTCCTTCATAACCAGTAATGCCCAATCCATCAATCATGTTCTGCATGTGGTCAATGTAACGAGTAAGAGAAGTTGGTCAAACCTACTTTTAAGTTCGTTTTTGACTTCTTGAAGCGTTTGACATATATATAAAACTTAAAATAAGTTAAGAAGTGTTTGGCAAGGTTAAAAATGACTCAAAATAAGTTAAAAACCAAAAGTAGGTCTCCCTCTACTTCTTATAATTTGATTTAAAGTCATTTAAATTTGACTTTTTATTTTTGCCTTAAAAGTTACTTTTTTTAAACCAATCCAAACGAGCTCTTAGTCATAAAACATGAATATTCCTACCAAATTCAAATCCGATATGATTACCAAGATGAATTTCAAACTTCTCACAAGTCACAATGCTAATATGGCAAAAGATTTCTCTTCTTCTTACCTGTGTTAGCCTGAAAGGCACCAGTTCAGGTTTCTCTAACTGCAAACCTTTGTCAAATAAACAGCTGAAATCAACATGAACACAGTCACCAGTGGTTGAATCAAAGAGGATATTTTCGCCATGTCTATCTCCAAGGCCCACTATATGACCAACCATTGACCAAACAGCAGTAGTATGAGCATATGCAACCCGAGCCCTGAACCAAGCAGCTGGTTCCGAAAACATGTTCAAGAACCATTTATGGAAAGCTGGAGGGAACATTGGAAGGATTTTGTTCTTCAACATTTCATCTTCTGGCATTTTACCCAGGCACTGATCATAAATACGCTTAACTTGAGGGTTTGTTTTCTGTCTATCAAATTTTCCACAGCTTATGTAGATGTCTTGGAGTATTTGTCGAAGCCCACGGGTATGAGGAACCCACTCGACCATACCACAATCTTCTGTCAGTGGTATCACTGCAAATGTGCGAATATAAAGCTTCCTCCTGCGACTTTCAGAGCACTTAGATAGCAGACGATTAACCATGGCATTGAATTCCATCATACGTGCATCTTTCCTAAGATCATCCTTGGGTTTGCAAAGGAATGGGCGCTCAATTCCATCACTTCCCAAAAGAATAATCTGCAAAACACAAAAAAGGAAAAAGGGGATTTGCTCAAATATGAACAACATAATACAATGAGCCTTTGCAAAAAGATCCACCTATTCATGATATATGCTCTGCACAATCCCACAGGGCATACTCTGGGTGCTATGGAGAGAAATAGCTAAGGAAGCATAAGACCAAGCATCAACTTAAGTATATCTGTTTCTTCTTTTTGGTATAAACAAAAGGATACAAATAGTATATATCAACTGTTAGACTTATTTAGACGGAAAAAGAATGTGAGACTTTATTAGCTCCTTACCCAATTTAACTTTATTAGCTACTATCTAACAGCTTTGGTGTATAAACTTTATAGGGCATCACATTAAGTATTTATACTAAGTTAGCTATGCTATAATTAAAGAGAAATTACTCGTCCGGGGTTGAAGCATTACAATAGAACATTAAAGAAAACTGGCAAACTTTTTATTTTGATAGGTAGGTAAGGGAAGAATCTTATTATTGGAAAAAAGCAGCACCCAGGTGGTGCTAACAGTAGTGATCATCTTCTTCACAATGTACTTTCATTAACATTTTCACCAAAAAGCCACAAGAGAGACATTTGTAGTTTGTGTACGTCTGAACTTTGCTTTCGAAGCTTCTTAGATTCCTCTGCTTCCAGTCTAGAGGACTTCACATCATAAAAGAGCAGCCCGGTGCACTAAGTTTCCACTATGCACGGTGTCCAGGGAAGGGCCAGAACACAAGGATCTATTGTACGCAGCCTTACCATGCAGCCTCTTGCAGAAATGCAGGGTAAGACTGCATACAATAGATCCTTGTTGTTTGGCCCTTCCCCGGACCCTGAGCATAGCAGGAGCTTAGTGCACCAATCTTCCCTTTTCCAATGTGAAGTCCTCCAGACTGGAAGGTAAGGAATCTAATAAGCTTCGAAAGCAAAGTTGAGAACATACATAAACTACAAATGTCTCTCTTATGGATTTTTGGAATGGAAGTAGATAGAATATTGAAATTTCTTAGAAGGAAGAATATCTTCAGAGAAAATTAGATGTAAAGGCATCAAGAAGAGAAGGCCTTACTTTCTTTGGTCTCTGAAGCGAGGAAAGAATATCAGCCTCATCTGCAATTCCTGTTATTGTAGGAAGGTCTGCTGAATAGAAGATTTCAGATGTAATGTTCTCAGGTGTATTCACATCATATGTAGGTAGATTGACAGTCAGGGACTGTTGGGTTGGCATTATGATTTCCACTGGCATCATCCGCTTCAAAGCACTAAATTCAGTTGAAATTTTGATTGTTCTTGCCTTTGTTTGACCAGGATGGAAACATAGCTTGATTAGATGATCAATGAGCATAGCAAACTGCGCAAACAAAGAACTAACACTTGCTTCATTGGATTTTCTTCTTGCAGCATTTATAATCTCTGCAGCAGCCTCCCTTCTTGAAGGAACCGTAGATTTTGTAACAGCTGCCATTGTCCAAAGGGCCTGTTGAGGGTATTTCCGGAGAACACTTGTTATTATGTATTTCACCAACCGAACAATTTCTTCATTCTGATGGCAAATTCTGGAAACCAGTTGAGGGAGAACAGTTAGCCACTGATATGTTGGAAAATCATTTAAACAACCTCGCATAATACTCAAAACCTGCAAAAGAGGAAGAGTTAAGAATAGAATCCAAGGATATCAGCATCACAACACAAAAGAAAGCATATATGTGTACACCTTCCCATGGATTGTTTTTAACTCTTTATTGGCTCGAGAGCTGCTTATATGATAAACGCTACCAAAATCAAACCACAGTGTCAACAATCTAGGAAGGGCTTGGAAAAGATTCCTATGACCCCTGTGAAGACCCTTTGCATAAAATAAGAGCACGTCAGGAAGATATGACCACCAACTTCTCTCAGTGTTCATATTGGTGGCAGTAACAAGGGCCGAATTCGTTGGGACTGCTTTTGAACACGTCTCCTTATCATCCTGCCGTTTTCGAGCATCAACAAGTAGTTCATCACAGTATTTTGCCAAGTAAAAGTATCCTTTTTCCCACTTGGGCTGTAATTCCTTCACTCTAGAATACAGACTAATCACATCCTCCTTCTGCTTTTGACCAGTGTAATGTATCCACCTTGAATAGAGTAGGAGAGTTTTGGCAACGCCTCTATTCTCGTTGGAAAACTGAGTACCACAAATTAGAGGTTGTGGGTTCAATGGAACCAATGAGAGGCTAGTGATTGATGATATTGCTGCAGAGCCTACAACCTCAACTGGCATATTCAGAAGGGTCTGTTGCAGCTCAGCAATGGCACCATCAGCTCGTCTGGTGCTCCACAGAAGCTTAGCCTTTTCCATGTGAACATTAGATGCACCTGAAGCCTTGGCTTCTAGAATTGCTCGACTAGCTGTCTCGTAATGACCAGCAGAACGACAGAGTTTTGCATATTGAATCCAGCACTCCCCAACTTGAGCATTAAGACCACTTGCACCAAAAACTAATCTCCGAAAAGCCAAAAGTGGTTCCCTAGCCCAGAGAGATGGTTGAGTGAGTTTGAGCCGATCTTCCCAGCTTTCCATTAGTTTTGAGAAATCTGAATCACAGAGTACGAATGATTTTTCTAAGAAAGACTCACCACCAAGGAGAGAGCTATAATCCTCTAACTCCCGCAGCATGTGCAGCTTGACTACAAAGGGGTAAGCTCTAGCATAAGAATCCATGCCCGCAGCAGCCAAAGGAGCAATCAGAGCTTGTTTCGACAAAGTAATTCTCTTAGCAACAGAGAACTGATCTCTCTTCATTATTGCTTGAAGAATTTTAGCGACATCCATGTCAAATAAAGCATTACTCTCAGAACTGCTACATACTAAACCTTCTTCATCAGCCCCATTAAGGTATTCATCCATCAAGTCCCACCTTCCAAGCCTCCATGCGGCCTGAACACCTTGCATACACCAAGTTTTCTGGTATTTAGGTATTCTAGATATTAATCCATCAACATGGGTGACTGTGGCCTGCAAATGACACATGTTTAGCAAGCAGTTGACAACATCTGAATGCCTCTGGACAGAAGTTGGTTCCATCTGCAAAGCCTGCTCACAAGAAGTCAATACTTCGGCCCAGTTTCCTGCCTTCTTATTTATCAATAGATGATCTTGCAAGCTCTTTGACTTGCGTAAGGAAGCAAATCCACATAAGCCATCTGGCTCATCCAACCCACTATATATTTCCATCAGAAATGAGATGTCTTCATCCTCAAAGAGACCACTCTTCTCAGAGGCAGGATTAAATGATCCTGACTTCTCCCGCACATGAGATTCAAAGTACAAAAGGGACCTTGCATAAGCTTGGCATCTGAAAGATGCCCTTGCAAGAGTCATTTTATGAATTGCAGCCAAGAGTTCTGAAACATGTTTACATTGAATAAGCACCTGGTCAGAATCACTTGACAGATTGATGGTCTTCTCCTTCGACTTGAGAGCTTGTTGCCTCGAACTGAAAGTTTGAATAGACTGGGAAAGTGAAAGTTCCTGTTGTACATCATCCACCCATTGACCAAGATTATCAAGAAGAGTGAATACAGCTTGAATGCAAACCTCGTTGTGCCCTGAACTAATACCGTTAACAACATCAGTGCTATTCTCTGATGCAGCAGCATTCAGAACAGATAAAATCTCCTCTGTTATGCCACAGCGTGCCTCTTCAGTACCATCACATACTGCATTGAGGACCAAATATGGAAGAAGATACATTGCTATTTGCATATCATGACGGACTATACCACGACAGGCATAGAAAATACTTGCTCGAGAACCTGTTGCATGTGCAGTTAGTTTCCTAATCCAGAAAAATATCCATCTTCTAAATGACATTGAAGGGCGATAGATTGGACCAGAAGATGTGGAATCTGACACACTTGGCAGCTGAAATCTGGAGGTTAAGCAAGGGGCAATAATCTCCTTCACGTAACTAGAGAAACGATTCCACAATCTCTGACCCCTTCCCTGCAATTCAGTGTACTTACCATCCACCACGGATACAGGCAACTTCACCAGTCGTTTCCCTCTTGTCTGTGAGGTAGAAGCTACAACATTGTCATCAAGAGATGCCTCACAGCCTGCAATCTTTAGTAGTTCCTGAATCGCCAAAGCTGCAGAATCTTGAATAATGGTGTCAGGAGCAGCCCTGAAGGACCGGGCCAGATGCTTATGAATCATCTCAAAAATTAAATCATCATCTGAACAAGCAATTTGGAAACGCATGCTTGAAAATCCCTTGACTTTTGAAGGATCTATTGCACCAAGTGCTCCAAGACAATCTGCACATATCAACTTCAGACGCTGACCAACCATTGTTCTTGATTGCTCTGCACATCCTCTAAGCAGAGATGTGATCAAAGCACTCATTACATCCATGTTTGCATCTCCTACCTTAGTAATTAAAGCCATGATATCCTCCCTCCTAAGATTGAGTAATTTACTCAACTCAGATGCAACCATATACCTGACATTCAAATTTTCATGATCCAAACCATCAATAATATCCCGCAACTGATCATTCAAGGTCATCATACCACGTCCTGCACTTATCATTCCGTTCACCCTATCTAAAGCAGGAATAGTAGGCAAAGGAGGAAACTCCCCAATGTGTTCCTTTAGAATTGATTTACTCTGAAGTACGAGTTCTTCCAAGATCTCCACAATTTTATTCAAATGAGAGGAGGAACTTTCACTTTCTCTCTCCAGGAACGGAACCAGAGCTGCAAAAACTTGAGAAATCACGTGCTTCGTGCTAGATGGTGATATCTGCGCTATCTGCTTGATGAAAAAATGTAAAACAGAAAGACCATCATCCTGAAGTGATTCCTTATTAATAGCCTGCATGAGAAGAACCATAAGTTTTGGTACATAAGTGCTAAGATGGGAACCCATCATACTTATCAGCATCTCAATTCGCTTGATAGCTTGTATTTGCAGTGATATATCCTCAGCATGCAGCATTTTCCTATCAATGCTGTTTAGGAGACCAACAAAATGATTCCTTAAAAACGCAGGAATATCATCTTCACCAGTTAGAATCCCAGAAACTTCTTTTATCACCTGAGGCACCTTCATTAACCTGTGAAATTAGCAACATCATTCATACAGTGTAAACATGACAGTAATTTTCATGACTTCTGGAATGCAGTTAGCTACTTTCATTTTGAATAATCTTGATAGTACTTTTGTAAATGAATAAGATGCCTTGTGCCTAGTGGAGAAAGGTTATGAATGCTACATATAGAGCACTAAAGTTGTTTCTAGTACATATAGAGTGAGAGTTATCAGGAATTAATGGGAAGATTTCTGAACAGACATATACCTTGAATAGGGAGATGGAAAAAAGACAATTTTGGAAGGATACTTGCTCGGTCACATTTCTGTGTAGGAAGAAGTAATTTCATGATCTTTTCAGATTTTCCACTTATCCAGACACTACTATAGCCCAACAGAATAGATGGAATCTGGAAAGCCACTTTCAGCAGCTGCCGTCAAGATAAGGAGCTTGAGAGTCTGACTTCTTTGCAACAGAAAATGGACAGAAGGTTTCTCAAAGGCTGATTCTATTAAAACAACAGGTGACAGAAGAGGGAACATAGTTCTAAGGCTTGTTCTCAGACCTTGCTTAAAATGAAGAGTTTCTCTAAGCCTTGGTCTTGGCATTTTTTCTAGAGAAATAGAGCTGTTGAAAAGGGGTTTATGTTGTGAAGAAGATGTTTCTAACGTGAATTGGAGGATCATAATCATCTTCCCTTACATTACATGGTGGCAATGGGTTGTGGGATATATTGTTAACTATTTCTGGGATACAGCAAGCTATTCCTAGATCCAGAAAGTCCATTTGAAAGATATTGCATACTAGACAACTCTGCATCTTTCGGATTTATGCAGGTAAAGGAACCAGAGATGCCTTGAGGAGGAGCTGATGAAAGCAAATATTTAAACTAAAATGTTGAACAACTCTTCTTTTTTTTTGGTGTACTGTAGATGTTATAATTGTAAATGATTGTACATATGTTGCTAGACTTTACTAGTTCCCTTTGGTTTTTTAACATCTGAAATAACAAGCACTACCTCAACTGCTGGTTTTGTTAGTTATATCCTTACTTTACCCCCACGCCACACACGGCCCCAAAGGCTCAAATCAAAAGAGGAAGAAGTAGTCGGGAAGGAGCTGTAATCCGTCTTTAACATCATCCATCATTTGCAACTCAATTCCTTTTGGGGGGCCAAGCAGAATGGCATAGTACAATTAACTGATGACACCATGATAGTAATACTAGAACCTAGGACCTCTACGTGCTTTAGATACTATCAATTTGTGATTCCATCTCCAGAAAGAATAACCCACTAGAAAAAGGTAAAAGTTCAGAACTAATCCTACCACACCTCAGCTGCTCCCGCCACCCCGAGAGAAAAGCTAAAATAAGTGAAATAAAGAAATAGAACAGGCTGAACAGCAAAATAGAAAATTTGAGAAATAAAGAACAAAGGCCAAAAACCGTCTCTTTAGCAGAAACTAGAATTTATGCTTCAAGAAACTCAACAATGTAAGCTTCTTTGTGCTTTCTGAAGCTATATTACCTTTTACTTATCTCCATTGACTCGTCTTCATCTGTGAAGCATACGAGTTCATCCAAAAGAGCAGGAAGTGCAGCAGCAAAAATTTCCTGTTTGTCAGAACCAGTCTGCTCGTGGTAGAACTGCAGAACAGAGAGTAATTCTTGGCCATCGGCTCGATGAAGAGCATACGCAAGTACTTTAGGTAACCAATTAACAATTAGTTGCACCATATCTGTATTTAAGCGCTTGGCGAGCTCATATAAAGTGAAAATTGCTTGTTGATTATCCTGCTGAGTAACAACCAACTTTGGGAGGACAACGGGAACCATTCTTTTGACAAGTTCCTCAGTATCAGTGCCAAGAATAGCCGCCGCAAACTCTTCAACCATTTTTGGTCGGCTAGCGAGCCTTATAGACAGGTAATCAAATAAGTCATTGCGAATATGAAGAAATCGAGACAGGATTAATTCAAATCCTCCTCTAAGATGAAAGAAGCAAGACTTTATTATCAACCTTGATGCAATTATTCTAACTGTCACATGGGGACTATCAAGCTGATCAATCAATAAAAGAAGAGAGAACATAAAAGACTGACTCTGCACATCAACCACTTTCATAATCTCAGCTGTAGCTTCTAGAAGAGTTGCGAAAACCAGAGGATCATCCACTGTTTCCATAGCGTATTTTATTTTGCTTATGAACTTTTGTTCTTTGGATCTGTTAGCAGCCTCATGGTCATCCTCATCCAAGAACAAACAATTCAGAATAGGTTCCTCAATGAAGAAACTAATCTGTTTAGAAAAGGATTCTCGAATGGCCTTTTTCCCGTGAAGGAGTAGGAAATCAACACATTTTAACCATTCAGATCTTGTTTTAAGAAGAATACTTTCAGTTCCATGGAGGAGTATTCTCTGAAGCACGCCTACACAAGCTAATTGAACATCTTCAGATGATTCATCAAAAAGAAGACGGAAGAAGATGGATTGTAAATGAACATAATCATGCTCTGTACTAGGCTCTTTCTTGTGTATGTCAGGAAGATGCAAAACAGTTGAATTTGATCGGTTTACAAGTCCAGCATACATGTCACACTTTGAACACCAAAATCCTCTCACAAGGTCATCCATTGTCATATTTAGTCTTATATTACCCTTTGGCAAGTAAAATTTGCATTGGCATTTCCTAAGTACACCAGTTGTACAGGATCCATAAAGGCACGCCAAATAACCAAGACACCCCGGGATTACTTTGTTAATTCGACCATGTGCCTCTTTCTCCAGGATCCTACAAACCAATATAAAAATAACTAACACATTAATGATATGGCAAGATTGTTTGACATTATAGAGACGGAGAGCAGAAAATTTATGAAATACTCCAACTTTATTTGCACATCCATATGCATAAGCTTGTATGTCAAATTTGATATGAGCAGATAAGTACAAAACCACATGACAACATATAACTTACCAAATTAAAAGACCCCTTTTGACTGTAATATAGAGCAGTCTTTTTCATACAAATATATATTAAAAAATAGAGAGTTTTTTCTCACTTACTCAAGCCTCTTGAAAATGTGATTCAGTAAACCAAAACCAGACCACATTAATATCACTGGCATGGAAATGACAGCTTCAATCTTAACATCCTCGGCGGTATCACGGAGTCCCAAGTCCAATATATCAAGATCATTTCCACCTTGCAGTAAAGGCCCAATTTTAGACAGCACACACAGAGAAAGGATCTTTGCCTTCGATGATGAGTAGGTATCAGTAGATTGAGATCTGGTCCATGGATGCCTTAGCAATGACTGCATAAGTGCTAAGTTGCCACCCTTGGTCTTGAAATATTCACTCTCACTGGGAAGGGAGCCTAAATAGATTTTACATATTAAAAAAGAAAGACAAACAAAACAAAGAAAGAAAAAATGCAGTTAATGGAAGGTTAATACTTATCTTTTCATTGACTCAGACACACCTTCTTAGTGGATATCACAAATAGTCATACAAATTTAATTGCTATGAACCGAAGGAAGTAGATTTCAGCTGCAACAATTTACATTTAGAAAACAAAGGTATCCCCAGTTATGTTTATAATGACCATAACGACCACTTATGTTGATATGTGCAGTAGCACTAGCTAATTCAATAAATGAAACACAATGAGAAGAAGCAACGGGAAAGAATTATCAAATACTAAACCCATAACTCTTATCTGCAAACAGCAAAGACGTCACGACCTAAATTAGAAACCGATACCCACTGCAATTGCTTCACAGGGATGATATCGCTTTAGAATTTGGACTGGGCAGTAAAATTTGTTCTGGCAGAAGTTTAAGAATTAGTGCAAAATATGCTGCTGCTTTAAATAAACGACAAACGTTGATATGTCATCTTCAAGAAATTTCAGCATCGAAAGAGCAAGCAAGTCAAAAAATGTCAGTCATTCCAATTTCCCAGAATTTGAATACCAGTACAAACTAACAGAACCACATCAATCAAAATAGCCAATTAGGGCATATGATTGACTCACAGAGACATAGAGTAACAAATTGAATAGACATGAAGTTGTTAACAAAATATGTTGGAACTCTTATTTCTTCACTCGACCTTGGTTTTAGAGGCAATGAATATATTTTTTCCTGAGAGATTATAAACAATGAAAAGTTACTGGAAGTGCTGAATAAATTAGCATAGATCTAGCATTTACCTGCTATGATCAATAGGTTGTGAATTGCTTCTAAAAAGAAAAGTAAATCAATAGGGTTTGGAAATTTCTGATTTGCCTGCATGACAATGACCATAATTATAGGGACGAAGGAGTGCATAATTCAAATGAACAAGCATAACTGACCACCAACCTCTTCACACACCCAAGGGATCCATTCATACATCTGGCGGAATATTTGAGTTGAAAGTTCTGCTTGAGGATATCTACAGAAAGCAATACAGAGTGTACTAAGAGCTGTCAATGCAATTTCTGGGCCCAAAGAACTGGATTCCTGACTAGGAGGCTTTAGAAGTTCAATAAACAGAGTCAATGAGTTATGCATATGATCAGCATATTGTTTCTCCCCCAAAGAGCCAAATCCATAGCTAAGCTTAATCACATCTTCATATTTTATACTGGAATATCGATTTTCATCATCAATTTTCGGATGTTTGGCATTTAAACTCTCCAGGTCTTCACCTGGTCTTTTCTCTGCAGCCCTTGGATTTTCATGCAAGTCAGATAAACCTTTTCCACCATTATTAACATGTTCACCTCTAGTAAGATCAGGAAAGATCCTAGATAAAGCCACTTGAAAGCACTCAATTAAAGGCACGATAGGTGTGGGTGAGTAAAGCAAATGTATAAGAGATTCAGGTCTCCAGATATGAGGAGGGCAACTCTTTGCAATACGAGTATAGGCAAGACATAAAGCATCCTGAAAAAAAAATTAACTATTAAAACAATTAAATCACAGGGCAAAAATCAATTCATTTAGGTTGCTTAGACTATACAGAAAAGAAGTTAACTTGCTACAGACAGATATACAAACAGAAGGAAGAAGGAAGAAGGTTCAGTGCACCTTCAGGTCAAGACTTCTTGTTTTAAGCAACGAATGGGGAAAGATATTTACTAAATCAGCAGATGTCGATCTAACGATGTCATCAGGACAATTGGTGTATAATACATGAAGGCATCCACCAATGGAGGAATCATAAGCTGTATTGCTGCAGTGAAACAAGGGATTATGTGCAGACAAACAATCAAGCAAGGAGAAATTTAGAATAAACAAAGCAAATGGGATTTAAGACTTAAATTTCAATTCTAACTCCCTATCTATTCAGAAAATGGGTCAGTGATGGCTTCAAGATTTTGTTAAATGCTGATGCTGCTCTTCAGCAGACTTGCTTGGAGCCATAACCATTTCTACTGCAAATTTAAGAGATGATCTTAACCATTTCTGGAAGAAGTTTCCATGAAGTTGCTGTGTGATTGCTAAAGTGTGTTGCTATGGAAATGTGTGACTCCTGCCAAGGTGAAGCTTCACTTGGTTGGTTGCTAGGAAAAAATATGTGACTCATGAGGCAATGCAGAAGAGAAGCATCAACATAGTATCCAGATCCCTTCTCTGTAAAGAGGCTCTGGAGACTTAACAAACATCTATTCATGCATTGTACGGTAACTGCTCAAGTGTGGGCTCTGTTTACAAGCATAGCCAATGAATACTGGACTATGCCAGAACACACTTCTGACCTCCTTAGCTGCTGGATCACAAGGGGAGGCAGCAAGAGTCAGAAAAGATGGTGGAGAACAGTTCCATGATTATATGGAAAGAAAGTAATCAGAGTATTTTTTTAAGAAAAGGAATCACAATACAGAAGATCAAATGGAAAGTAATTACTAGTCTAGGCTTTTGGTGTACACAACAGGATATAGAAGAGGAGTTCCAAGTAGTGGACTTCATAGGTTCTCTGTAAGTATTTCTTTTAGTATTTTCCTTTCTTGTAACAGTTTTTGGAGGTGGCCAGCATATCCCTTAATGTTGAGGAATACAAAATTTACCAGTTTCAAAAAAAAAGTGTCGGATGATAACCTCAACCTAGATCAAGAAACACTTCTCATATGCTTAAGTGCACAAACTAGCAGAACAAATATCCTATATCCCTGGATTGAATGGGAAAAAAATACACAAAAGGATTTCGAATTTGTACTAAGCACAGAAATCAAATTGGCACATCTCCTTCCTTTCCTTTTTTCTTTTCAACATAAGTGGCACGTTCTGCTGGTACCCCATATTCACTAAACCAAATGCAGAGGAGAGGAATAGCAATACTACTCAAATTAGAGGAGGTTCGCCCTGTTCCCCTGCAGTGACAGAACTCCAAAGTCAAAGTAAAGGTACCTGAAGACTGGAAGCCCATCCTCATCTCCGCGTAATATGGCCGTAATCAATTGAATCAATCTCTCAGCAGGAATGATTTCATGATTTATAGCTGCTCCAGTGATCCGTAGAAAGTCAAAACATGCCTTGATTGAAATTTTGACAAGGAAAATATCAGACTAAAAAAGCAAAGAACAGAGAATAAGGCTCAAGCTATGAATAACTACAAAGCATGTTATGAAGATAGCTAGCTATAGAAGTACCAACCATGTGCACATCAACATCTCCGAAACACAGAAGTGTACATGCAGACAAAACAGATGAGGTCTCAAGGAGTCCTTCAACATATAGAGTTCCTTCAGTTAAACATTTACAGAGAATCTTGATGGAAGAAGAGGCAAAAGGCTGCCACCTTTCTTTGCCTTTGACATTAATCAGAATGCCACTGCCATCGGAAGGTTTACAACACAAGGGGAGATCACTTAATATCGTTGTTTCATGGTTGCTCCAACCTCCACCGAATGATACGCTGAAACACCTCAAAGATACTTCTTGTGATTCTGTAAAGCTTTGTTTATCACATAGTGACGCAACATGAAGAAGATCTGTATGAAGAAAAAACAAGTCAGGTTTACTGGTAATAGCAATCAAATGAGGAGGAAAGTGCCTGCCATAACATCAATATATTTGTTGTGCAAGTGAAATTCTAGAGAAATTTCATGACAGCTGGAGCATAGTCATAATCTAGAAACATAAAACACGCATCTCGCTAAGTTATGATAGAAGCCAAATACAATAATCATTTAGTAATCTACTTTTTTGTTTCCATTTAACTCTATCTTAGACAGGTAAAAACATTGTTTGAGTAATCTCTTCTCATGTTACTACTTTAGATCATCAGTCATTATTTGCATTGATGTTTTTCTTGAAGCTCCCATAACCTGATCGAAATAATCTTAATGTACATATGAATAGTTTATCCCCCAAAGGAACTACTTTAGCGATTTGCTGACTCTAGTCACACTGAAACTTTTGTTTGATTATCTACCACTAATCCACATTACAATTCATGGATCTACTGGAACTATTTGAAAACAATTTCAACGTGTACCTTCAACCACCAATAAAGTGTCCATAAAGAATTGTCGATAAGCATCCCGATCTCCGGTACGAAGTGTAGATAATAAGGCTCCAACTGTTTCAATAATCACTGCATGCCTGGAGCTGGAAAATCAGAATGGGCTGTTACTCTTAGCTACATGAAATTAATCTGAGGTAACTCTCATAAAACTTCAATTGAAACTCCTTATCTCGTCAGCATCTTGATACATGCAAAAAGAGACAAATGGGCTCTCATCACTCTCGCAAAGAGGCTAACAGCACTTCTACCATTCTACATGTTTCTTAGTAGCAGATAACTAAAGCTCTAAATCTAAAGGCCAGAGTAACAGATTCAAGTGAGCATTTTTTTAATAGAGGTGATGTCTGTGTGTCTAGAGTTGGGAAAATCAGACACAGACTAACAAACTTAAGCAAGCTTGCTTTTAACAAAAATGATGTCTCCCATAATCAATTCTAACTCCCTATGTCTTCAGTTGGAATATGCAAGAAAGGAAAAATGGCTCTCATCAAAGACCAAATTCCAATGACTAAAGAGGCTACGTGTGTCTTAGCAATAAATAATGCAAGTTTATCACAAGGCAAGACTATCAAACTCAAGTAAGCTATTCCTTATCAGTCATGTCCAGACCAGCTTGGGCATACCTCCACTAATTCACTTGGCAACCTTCCAATACCACGAGAACGTAGTGGAAAATGCGTTCAGAGTTACAGTCACTATTCAAACCTAACATCTCCAACTACTCAAATATGAAAATGTAATGTTTCAAAGCAACTCACCGGAAAGCAGGCTCAGCCAAAAATGGCAATATGCGTCCTATCACCGGAAGGACAGCACCAGCCTTGCCATGATAAAATACTCCAGGAAAGTTCTTAGCGGTATGTGCTATGAGCTTTAGCACTGCAAAAACCTCTCTCTCATTCGCTACAAGATATTAAAAAAAAAAAAAATCAAAATTACTTACAGATACATATAGAGAAGCAAGAGAAAATTCTAGAAGAAAAAGAGAGACCTGATGCAGACGGAACGACATATGCATTGAGAAGATTGGGAAGTACGGCACGAAATCGGACCTCCAATGCGTCGTCGTTCCGGATGTTTGGAGGTGTGGATGATGAAGCTGCTATGCGTTCTCGAAGTTCGTGAACTAAACTCGACAGATTCGCCATGGACGATTTGCACTCTTTGCTTCCCTCCTTTTTCAAAAACACTTCTGCTTCTGTCTCCCCTAATTCAATCGGACTGACCCGATTCGTTTTTCCGGGTTGCCTGAGTTTGTCGGATTTGGAGGGAAACTCATATCAACTGTTTTAAACTTGTAATATTCTCAAATACTCCATCTAGGTATAAATAATAATCCAAATTTTATACTTCTTTCATTGATTTGAGTTATCGTTTTGCTCATCAAGAAAATAACAAATATAAATTATAATTTCTCTTAAATATTGTGAATATTAATTTTAGAGTTTGTATGTAATAGTTATTTTTTTTTAAAAGCGTATGTTAATTTGAAATGGAAAATATAAGTTTATTTGATTAAATTTTATGAAAACATTTTTCTAAAAGAAAAAAATAAGACATTTGGCCAAAGAGATAACGTCTTTTTGCACAACAAAACAAACAATTTTTCTATCGCTAAATAAGAGTTACGTGTGATAAAAATAATTTCATTTTCAAGATAAAAATATGATTTGGATTGGTTAAATCTAATTACACGTGAATCTAGATAATTAGGATATTTTCTTATCCTAATTGAAGTATTCTTCTCCTTTCAAATAAATAAAAATGATTAAAGTATTCTATTTGAATAGTATTCCATTTATTTTTATACTTTAGTTGAATTATTTATACTTGCATATTTTTATTTGGCCTAATGAATTTGCTTTTAAAATATAATTCGGTATTGAAAAATTGTACATGTCACTAACTATTTATCATAATTTGATCTTTTCAATTAAATTTTTCTTTTCATTTTATTCGTGATAACAGGTAAATTCATAAGTAAAAAAGTTAATGGGAAAAAAAAAATTGAAAAATTCACATATTCTGAAGGATACACATTTTGAGGGGGTTTATGTTTACTTTTTTTTTTCAAGATCTTAATTAGTAATATATAAATATTTATTTTTAAATAACAATTCATGTTGGATTAAATATTTTTAAAAAAGTAAATTTATTGGTGATGAAATTCACCCATAGTTGAGCGAAAAATCACATGAAAAAAATTAAATTTATGGCATATAATTTTAATGGTAGATCAATAAAAATATCTATCTAAATCGATATTCACTATTTTCATATTTGTAATTTATATTGTAATATTTACAAAACATTAACATTTAACTTCTTTATATGAATAGTTTTGATTCATGTAAAATAAGAAATTAGTCATGTCTTTGCAATATATAACTGTATTTTATTTTAAAAAATTATTTACTAGTATGAAAATTTGAGTGTTTTAATTTAAAATTTTAAAATATAACTAATATAAAAAAAATAATTAGGTAATCGGTCTTTTTTCTTCTAATGAAGATTTATAATTTATTTTGTCTAAAAATTTCAAATTGTCTAAGGAAAAATAAAATCATAAATATTAAAAAATACGGAGCCCCTAAATCAATAGCTACTTTTCAATTCCCTGTATAAATTTGAACCACGGTCCCAAAAGTATCTAGTATTTAGTTATTTTATGCAAAATACATTTATCTAAAACCTGAAAACTTTATTATAAGTGTAATAAAACTTGAAACTTCTTCAAATAAAAACTTCACAGAGAGATGCTAAACAGCCAGAAAATTTTGGCCAGAATTTGGCCAGAATATTGAAAAGACACTTCTAACCTTTCTCCTTCAAAATAAAGAAATAAAATTAAGGCTGACCTTGTCTAGTAAATTGCATAAAACATTTATTATTTTGATAAGATTAATTTTTTGGATCCCACCTTATAAAATAGGAAAATAAAATATTTAATAGTTTTGTTTCTTCATCAAATTTAGTTTTTTCATCATTTTACTTCTTTTACCTTACCCTTTTTTTTTTAATTCTCCTGACTCTTTTTTAAAAAATATTTAAAATGTGGAGTAAATTAAAAAAGAAGAAAATAACAAGAATAAATATCTAGTTTGTGTCTCCAATAAAGTAATTCTGTAAGATAACAGAAAAACACTATTTTTGAGATTTAAATTCACATGTTTTTGTATATAAATAATTAATATATTAAAGAACTTTTATATTAGTAGTTTTAAATACATTATTCATATTTTAAAATAAAACACTTACGCTTCATGTAATGTTAAAATTCTTAACTTACACCTTCAATGAATTTATCTATAACTAAATACGTTAAAGTAAATTATTAAATGATAAACTAAAATTATAAAAAAATAGTTTTTGTGAAGTTATTCTCACAAAATTTTAAACTGAAAATAAAAAATTTATTCATGCATTGAGTTAAAAGAAAATTAATATATTTAAAAAATGTTAAGTGATACAAATTAGTTAATAAGATATATCAACGGTTAGTAATAACTTAACTTTATATAAATACGTAAATTATTTATAATTTTATTTTGATGAAATATTATATTATATATAATTTCTGTTTATTTATTTTCTTGCTTTAGATTTTAGAATAACTAATTAGTTAAATATATGACTAATTATGTATATATAATTAGTTAAATATAAGGGAAAATTACGCGGATAAGCAAACTTATACTATTTAATTACTCATCATAGCTATAGTTTGCTATAATTACCACTCGCGACTAACTTTATACATTAATTACACGGGCTGACTTCGAGTTTGTATAATTAGTCATGTTTGTATATGTATAATTCGCCAGGATATACCAATAAATATGTATAATATACAATTTTTTAGTCTATATACATATACAATTCACCTCTCTCTCACTCTCTGCCCTCTCTCGCTTGCCTCTCTCCTTCCTCTCCCAATCTCGCTGCCATTTATACAAATATATATGTATAATATATAGTTATATACAATTATATACATATACATTCACCTCTCTCCCACTCTGTGCCCTCTCTCGCTTGCCTCACTCCTCCCTCTCTCGATCTCGCTTGCCTCTCTCCTCCCTCTCTCGGTCTCGCTCGCCTCTCTCCTTCCTCTCCCAATCTCTCTTGCTACATATACAACTATGTATGTATAATATACAATTATCTAACCAATATACATATACAATTCACCTTTCTCCCACTCTTTTCCCCCTCTCTCTCCTCTCTCCTCTCTCTCTCTCCCAGTCTCGCTCGCCTCTCTCCTCTATATAACTTGTAGCTACAAATTGTATTTATCAAACTATAGCTATGGAGAGTAATTAATTATTTTTAAGTGGCTATATGTGAAAGTTTCCCTAAATATAATTCATTTATGTAGAACATTCATGCTATACAATTTTTGTATATTTTTTTAGGAAATTAGAAATAACATTATTGGTGGATAAAATTTGTATGATTTTTATAAAATAGAAGACGTGACTGTTTGATTTCAAAATATAGAGGGTCTATCTTTGATTGAACATATACAGTATACAAATGTTTAGTGTAATTAATTAGGATTGATACTTATAAGTTATATGAATTTTATGATTTCTATAATATATTGAAAACATTTTGAGTTTTGACTGTTTTTATTGTAATATTTTCAGATTATATTAAAAATAATAACATATAATTTAAATTTGTTTAAACACAATAATTCATAAAATTATTTAATTAGAGCTTATTTAATAACAAGTATCAATAATGTCATTGTCATCGGATAACTATGAAGATGTTTTTCTTTCAAAAAAATTTATAAAAAATTATTTTGAAATCATAAAGATTTTTCTACATCCCGTTCGGTGTTATTATAATTTTGCAATGAAGCTCCATCAACATTTTTATCCAAATAATATTTGTATGCGCCTCTAGTACTCAAATAAAAAAAATATTAATTTTAATGAGTCTTTATTTGTGTATGTTATGATTCATCTACGATTAAGGATATGAAGACAATTATATAATAGGAGAAACATTATTGTAGTTCCAATTTTCTTCATATTTCGCTCACATACATTATAAGTATAATCAGATAAAATATACTCTACTTTTATTATTTAACTTCTTTCTAGAAATTTGATGTGTAATAACAAACTCCTTAAATAAATAGGAGTAATTATTTTGTCAACTCGATCGATTTCAGATTTTTAATTTTAAGTATTATAAATATAAATTTTTAATATTAACTTTAGATATAAGTTATCTTTTCTAGATTAGAAAATATAAACCAAAATAGATCATCTACACTTTACTCCCCTTTTTATACTTTATAAATTTTCTCCTTTTATCATTAAGAAATAAGAAATGGAATATAAACAATTTTTTTTAAAAAAAGGAAAAAGTAAAAAGGAGGAATTTTTGAAACTGAAAAAGAGATACTATAGCTTTTTACTATAATTTTTTATCACTATGCTTATATTTTTAATTTTTTTTGGTAAAATAATTTTTTAGATCTTGAAAATTTCAAGAGAGAAGAGTGGGTGGAACTTATGTTTTTTTTTGGTAGATTTTGTAGTTTTTTTTTTAATGTTTAACTATGAAATCATAAATAATTAATTTTATCAATCATTTTCAATGCATTGAAAACATAGTTGAAGAATATATTCAATATTGAGTTAAAGGGTAAAAATGTACAAAAATAAACTAGTTCATAATGTAAACATGTACTTTAACTATTATGGCCAAATTATGGTCAAACTTTTTTGGCCAAAAGGATTTTTCCAAACTTCATAGCACTTTGCTAGAGTTGGAAATTTCTCCAATTGGTGAAACTATAGCACCATGGGCTACAATTTGATGAGCTTATTCCAATTCCAAGTAACGTATGAATAAAAACATATTTTCCCTCTTTAACTTTCGGGGGCTAAAACTTTTTTCAAAATATTAGTCGCCCTGCATTAAGAATCCGAGCAGCCTATAAAATAAAATAAAAAACCTTCTAAAATTTTCAAGCAGACGAATAACTTGTTGAAAGAATTGAAAACAAAATTTTTATTCGACTATTGGGGCATTGGTCAGTGAAAAAAATAATCTGTACAGCAAGAATAAATAAGGCTAAAAGCATGTTTAAATTAGGTGTAACTAAAAATATCACTCCATCAATATATAGTCTGTATTTGCATCTACTCAGTGATGCCCACGTCTAAGCGCTGAAAAGAATCCTCCAGATGCCTTCTCCTTGCAACGATCTGCTTTTTCATGTCCAACCTGATTGACATGTCAAGTGTTACCGAGATAATATACAGACAGCTAAATTATTAAAGATCTCTTAGTGTGCAGGGACTTTGGAAAAACTATGAAACTTAAAAAATAAAAAAGAACAGCAGTATGATAAATGAAGAAGCATGTGCGCAAATGAGGACTGTTATTGAAGCAGGGACTGCCAACTCTGAAGGAGTTCAAAGAGACTGAACTCTTTAATAAACTACAATTTATATTATCAAGCATGAGTTGGTGATTGACAGAAAATAATCTTCCGCCCCCAATAAATCCAAATCAAGAGATGTACGTACGGCTACATTTATCGTCAAGGACAACAAATAATTGTTAACTGGTCAACGTCAGAGCAGAAAACACATACCTCTTTTGCTATTTGCTGCAACATATCGACTATTGCAGAAAAGTCAGGTCTGGACGTTGGATCTTGCTGCCAGCATGTCTCAAGCAGATCAGCAAGTTTAGGAGGAGTGTGCTTGGGTATAGTTGGTCGCAAACCCTGGAAGCAGTTAGAAACTTAATGCCATGCCATTTGTGCATATGCATTTCCACATGCATGTGATGAGAAAGCAATGTGCAATCAACTAATATAGTCATATGACGTCAAAGAAAATCAAATAAAAGAAACATTACCTTCTGGACCACTCCAATAGCAGCTTGTAATGGGGTTAAGTACTCATATGGAATCTGGGTAAAACAAAGCAAGTAAACATAGGTATAAACCAAGAAACACACAACAAACAAAGGCTAATTCAAAATTTTCCAATCACATATTAGTACCTTTCCTGTCAGCAACTCCCATAGCACAACCCCAAAACTGAATACGTCTGCTTTGTGATCATAGGGCTTGTGTTCT